>JAUMJK010000697.1:600000-1191504 GCA_033558105.1 Coccyzus lansbergi
ATCCCCCTTCCTGTTTGAAGCCATTTCCCCTTGTCCTAGCAATACAGGCCCTTGGAGAAAGCCCCTCCCCAGCTTTTCTGGAGCCCCTTTCAGTACTGGAAGGTCGCTATAAGGTCTCCCTGGAGCCTTCTCTTCTTCAGGTTGAACGACACCAACTCTCTCCGCCTGTACTCACAGCAGGGGTGCTCCAGCCCTTGGATCATCTTCGCAGCGTCCTCTGGACTAGCTCCAACAGTTCCATGACCTCCTCATGTTGGGGATTCCAGAACAGGGACACAGGACACCAGATGAGGCCTCATGACAGCAGAGTCGAGGGGGAGAATCCCCTCCCTTGCCCTGCTGGCCACGATTCTTTTGGTGCAGCCCAGGAGATGGTTGGCCTTCTGGGCTGTGAGTGCGCATTGCCAGCTCAAGTCAAGCTTCTCATCAATCAGCACCCACAACCCTTCTCTGCAGGGCTGCTCTTAATCATGTTGTCCCGCATCCTTTATTGAATCACTGCATATTTTCCACTTGAGATCAATACCGCAGTCCCCAAGTTGCTTTGAAGAGTGCTGCTGGCATCTTGCAGACCCCCATGTTTCACCAAGCATCACTTGGGGAATAACACGAAGCAACTTGCTCCCTGGGCCCCATCGCCGTATCCCCTTCACTGTCATTTCTTCTTCTCCATCCCATCATCTTCAGACTGAGCTCTGCCAACACTTTATTTTATTCAATCATGTGAAAATGCTCTTGGCAAGAAACCCAGCTGCTCTGAACTTATTTGTTGTATTTTTTTCCTTATTGTTTTAACAATTCTGCATTGTTTCAGGCTATTGCGCTCGCCGGGAGGCTCAACTTTCGTGCCTTCATTCATTCTTGTCTTGTCAAATCTGCCTTTGGAGCTGTTGTTTGGCTCTCATATGCACCCTCTTCCGCCTCCAACCATTCTTTTTCACTTTAAGTCCTTTTTCTGCCAGCTCCAACTTGGTTTAACCAAACTGTGTATTCAATTTCTGCACTTCGGGTTCTAATAAAAAGAGAAAAATACCCAAACAAGCCACTTAATGCCACTGTATTCATTTTGTGATGGCTCTCAAACACAGAACTAACCTCCAGGAGATGTGATTGCAGCCGACTTTGCATATATTGCTGTGATATCGTTAGTTGTAAACCTATACGGCCACTGTGAAAAACAGCTCCATGGTAGTGGAGCTCAGTTCTGCTCTTGGAGAAGATTCTCCCAAGTTACATGTGATTTAGGGAAACAAGAGGAGAGTTGGGATCTTTAGCCCTTGGATGAATTCGCATGCTGCCATCTTGCCGCTTAAAGAAATGCTTTGCATCTTCATTTCAATAAACATATCAAATTATTGCAACACATTTATGCTTCTGCCTGATGGCTGAGGCCTTGTCACATTTTCCCTAAGCCCTTCAAAACAACAGATATGAGGAGCAACGTCAAATCACAGAATCGTAGAATCATAGAATCATAGAAGGGTTTTGTTTGGAAAAAACCTTTAAAATCATCGAGTCCAACCATTGATCGAGCCCTGCCAAGTCCACCTCTAGACTATGTCCTCAAGTACGACATCTGGTCCTCTTTTAAACACTTCCAGGGATGGGTACTCAAGCACCTTGCTGGGCATCCTCTGCCAGCACTTGACAACCCTTTCAGTAAAGAAATTCTTCCTAATCCAATCTAAATCTCACCTGGAGCATTTTGAGGCCACTTGCCCTTGTCCTGTCACTGGTTACCAGGAAGAAGAGATCAACACCAACCTCACTGCAACCTCCTTTCAGGTAGCTCTTGAGAGTGATGAGGTCTCCTCTGAGCCTCCTCTCCTCCAGGCTTAACAGCCCCAGGTCCCTCAGATGCTCCCAGAACCCTTGTTCTGCAGACCCTTCCCCAGCTCTGTCCCCCTTCTCCAGATGTGCTCCAGCCCCTCAAATTCTTTCTTGGAGCAAGGAGCTCAGAACTGAACCCAGGATTCAAGGTGCAGTCTCACCAGCACCAAGTGCAGGGGGACGATCCCTTCCCTGCTCCTGCTGGCCACCCCATGGCTGATCCAAGCCAGGATGCTGTTGGCCTTCTTGGCCACCTGGGCCACTGCTGGCTCATGTTCAGCTGCTGTCAACCAGCACCCCCAGGGCCTTTTCTGCCTGGCAGCTTTCCAGGCACACTTTTCCAAGCCTGGAGGGCTGCACGGGGTAGAATCTGGCTTCCCATCATAAAATAAGGCTTAAGTCCAGGGCTCCTAGGACTGGCTGATGAACCTCAAGACTAGAGGAGTTTCTCCTAATGGTAGGGATGTGGATGGTGGGTTTTGCTCTGATTCCCTGCACATAGAAAGACAAGACATGAAGCACATCTATGGTTCCTCTGTCCTGGTTCAGTTGATTCTGCCACAAAGCGATGTGCAATTCAATTGTCTGGTTTTCATGGCTAGAAAAGTCCTTATATGAAAACATCGGGCTGTTGCACAGAAATCCTTGGTCTTTTGGAAAGGCTCTTTTGGTCGTGGAATGCTAGAATGGTTTCAGTGGGAAGGGACCTTAAAGTTCATCCAGTTCCAAACCCCTGTCATAGGCAGGTTTCTAAAGGGTTTTTTGTCCCCCTTGGTTATTTAAAAAATTACAGATTAGTTTCCTCTGCTTTTTCTGGCGGGCCAGGGCTGTGCTATCCTATATATCAACCAGGAGAGAAAGGTGGCAAATTATTTTTTTTCCTTCGGCTTTAGTAGTTTTTGCTCCTGATGTTGTTCCTAGACCCATTTCAGCTGAAAAGACCTTTCAGTCATCAAGTCCAACCACAAATCTCCCACTGCCAGCCCCATCAATAAACTATGTCCCTAAGAAGCAGCAGTGGAGAGAAATACCAGCACCACAGCCACGTGTGCCAAGGAGATACCAAGAGCCTGAGCTAGCCAGAAAGCTTCTGGAACACCTTGGAGATAGAGAACTGGAGGGAAATAAGCAGGAAAAGAGAGCTGTGGTGTTACCGTGGCTGAGTGCTGCAGCCTCCTGCATCGAAAGGTCCAGGGAGGTCCAGGGAGGTGATGCTCCCTCTGTACTCAGCACTGGTGAGGCCACTCCTTGAATCCTTTGTTCAGTTCTGGGCCCCTCACCACAAGAAGGATGTTGAGGCTCTGGAGCGAGTTCAGAGAAGAGCGACAAGGCTGGTGAAGGGGCTGGAGAACAGAACCTATGAGTAGCGGCTGACAGAGCTGGGGTTGTTTAGCCTGGAGAAGAGGAGGCTGAGAGAAGACCTCATTACTCTCTACAACTACCTGAAAGGAGGTTGTAGAGAGGAGGGAGCTGGCCTCTTCTCCCAAGTGACAGGGGACAGGACAAGAGGGAATGGCCTCAAGCTCCGCCAGGGGAGATTTAGGCTGGAGATTAGGAGGAAGTTTTTCACAGAAAGGGTCATTGGGCATTGGAATAGGCTGCCCAGGGAGGTGGTTGATTCACCTTCCCTGGAGGTGTTTAAGGGACGGGTGGATGAGGTCTTGAGGGACTTCGTTTAGTGTTAGGTAGGAATGGTTGGACTAGAAGATCCACTGGGTCCCTTCCAACCTGGTTGTTCTATGATTCTATGATTCTATGAAACCCATCGCAATGGTACCAGCTCACTTGCAAGAAACACTTAAACTTCACCAGGGTCTTTCAGGCACCATAACTAGGCTTTAAGATGGTATAAACTCAACTTTGCCTTCCCAAGCTCCATCAGTGGGCTAAAACCTCTGCTTGCCGGCTCCTCTAAGTGCAGATCCCAAGGAGTTTCAGCTGCTAGTGCCCATCACTTGGTCAAGCCTGGAGATGTCAGGAGGAAATAGAAAGGAGGAGATGAAGGCACGGCACAAAGCTGGGCTTCTCAGCCTTCTGGAAAATTTTAAAAAGCATTAAATTTTGAAGAAAGAATGTCAGAACGGTACAGCAGCTCCAGCTAGCTTAAAATAGGGCGACAAATGACTGCTGGAGACAGAGGCTTTAATTACGAGAGGCAATGGGCCAGTATCGGCAAATGTCACCAGTGCTCCCACGTCAGGAAGACACCAGCTTGGGTCCAGGTCACAAGAATGCTGACAGCCACCATCTCATCCCAGCCGCTGGTTGCTCAGCATCACAGTGGGACCAGGATGCAAAGCTACTGGTGGGACTCCTGCCTGCCTCTGGTTTCTTCTTCCAACTGGAATGTCCTGGCAGGAAGATGTGTCAGAGGAGGGTTAGGTTGGATATTAGGAACAGGTTCTTCCCCAAAAGGAACTGGAACAACTCCCCAGGGAAGCAATATTGGCACCAAGCCTGACAATATTCCAGCAGCATTTGGACAATGCCCTCGGACCCATAGTGTGAATGTTGGGTCTGTCCTATGGGACAGGATTTAGATTCTATGATCCTTGTGGGTCCTCACCAACTCAGGACATTGAGTCTCTGAACCTCGAAGTTGCTCCTGGGAGGGTATTTGTAGCTCAAGGAAAACTCTTGAGTGGGTGATAGGGATGTGGGAGAATCATAAAATCACAGAATCATATAAATTGGAAGGGATGTTAAAAGCCCATCCAGTTCCAACCCCTCTGCCATGGGCAGGGACACCTCCCACTGCATCAGGTTGCTCCAAGCCCCATCCAGCCTGGTCTTGAACGCCTCCAGGGATGGGGCAGCCACCACTTCTCTGGGCAACCGGGGCCAGGGCCTCACCAACCTCATTGTGAAGAATTTGTTCTTAATGTCTAATCTAAATCTTCTCTCTTCCAAGTTAAAGCCGTTGTCCCTTTTCCTACCACTACAGGGCTCATAAATAAAACCCTCCCCAGCTTTCCTGTGGCTCCTTCAGGTACTGAAAGGCTGCTCTAAGGTGTCCCTGCAGCCTTCTCTTTTCCAGGCTGAACAACCCAAACTCTCATAGCCTGTCCTCATAGCAGAGGTGCTCCAGCCCTTGGATCATCTTCATGGTCTCCTCTGGACTTAAGTATCTTAAGGATACCATTTAAGAATGCTTAAGTGTGCAATGAGGCTGCAGGAGCCCTGGCAGGTGCAGAGTGAATTTTCTGTTGGAAAGGGGCAAAATCTGAGCCAACACAGCCTATTCTGCACCTGAGACACTTGCAGAGTGACCATGATTGTGGAGCTGGTGTCAGCCTCCAGGTCACACCCTCCATCCTATTGTATTTCCTAGCAGAGCCCAGAGTGATTGGCATGAAGACCAGTCCTTACCAAGGTCCCAAACCCCTTTCTCATCCAAAGGCTCCATCCTCACCAACCTCACACCATCCACATGACCCTGCAGGATGCAAAAACTCCTGGGAAAAGAGCAAGGAGAACTGGTGCCCTGAATTTCTGCTAGTTGGATGTCTTAAGCACAACATTAGGTGAGGATTTTAAGACCTTCAGACTCTCTTATTTAATTGAGGTGTTCAAGGCCAGGTTGGATGGGGCTTGGAGCAACCTGATCCAGTGGGAGGTGTCCCTGCCCATGGCAGGGGGATCGGAACTGGATGGGCTTTAAGAACCCTTCCAAACCAAACCATTCTGTGACTCTATGATGTCGGTTATTTCTATGTTGGCACATGAAAAACACTCGGTTTTTAGGTCTCTGGATGCTCCAGAGCACAGGTCCGGTCTCCAAAGTTGGAGCTCAGAGCATGCAGCCTAGATGAGGTGACGCTCCATGGAATTGCAGCTGTTCCCCAAATCCCAGCAGGTCCCAGCGCATTTATAGCAGAGAAATAATGAAGGCAAAAAGCTCTGGATTTTCACTGTCAAAAACGCCATTTTCTACCAATTTCCATTTCATCAAGACATTTTCCCAAAGCACTTTGGCAGCAAGGAGAGAGAAGATTCCATCGAGCATTTTGCTGTAAAATATAGATTTGATGGATCTTTGCCATCTTTCAGCAGCACCAGGAGGGAAAAAGCTCATCAGATCTCTTGGGTCGTGCTGCCCTCTGCAGAAAATTCTGATGGATGCCGTGATGCCTTTCTGGATGAGATCACTATAATCTAAATATTCCAGTAATGATGTCCTGGGCTCGGAGCAGTTTTGAACAAGATCCAGAGGTGCTGGCTCTGGGTTGTAGACTCCTCCTGGGATTGTTGATGTCAGGGGTGCTGCTCCCGGGGGTGCAGGACCACTTCTTGGTGTACCAGGACCCCTCTTGGTGGGCAGGTTTCAAGGGTGCTGGAGATGCAGGACCTGCATCTTCCATCTTTTGGAATAGGCTGCCCAGGGAGGTGGTTGAGTGGAATAGGCTGCCCAGGGAGGTGGTTGAGTCACCTTCCCTGGAGGTGTTTAAGGCACGGGTGGATGAGGTCTTGAGGGACTTGGTTTAGTGTTAGATAGGAATGGTTGGACTAGAAGATCCGATGGGTCCCTTCCAACCTGGTTGTTCTATGATTCTATGATTCCTGGGATGCCAGTCTCAGGGGGCTGATCCTTGAGGTGCAGGATCCCCTCTTAGAACACCAGAAGTTTTCCTTGGATGGATTT
Organism: Coccyzus lansbergi; assembly: GCA_033558105.1. Classification (NCBI taxonomy): domain Eukaryota; kingdom Metazoa; phylum Chordata; class Aves; order Cuculiformes; family Coccyzidae; genus Coccyzus; species Coccyzus lansbergi. The sequence goes on from JAUMJK010000697.1 coordinate 606,473, forward strand.
TTCAGGGGTGCTGGGAATGCAGAGACCTTCCTAGGGGTGCAGATCTCAAGGTGGTTGTGTCTAGGGGTGCAGGATCCTCTCTTGGTGTACCAGGAGCCCTCCTGGGGTGCAGGTTTCAGGGCTGCTCGGGGTGCAGAACCCCTCCCCGGGTTTTCCCCTGACGTGCCTGTGGAAACACGCTCCACTGGGCCCGGGTGCTGCCGGGTGTCCTGTGGCAGCAGGAAGCTGGGGTGCGGCGGGTGCCACCCAACCACCGCTCCCATCCAAGGTTGAGCAGCGAGAGGAGGTGGCGGCACCCAGCCCTGTCTGACCCGGGGCTCTGGCACCACTTTGAGGTGAGTGGCTTCCTCCGGGGTGGGAACTGGGGTGTCCCAGGCCATGGGGTGCCCCCCAGTCCACATCAGGGTGCCAAGCAATGTGGGGTGTGGGGAAGCACCCCAAGCTGAGGCTGGACTCGCTCGTCTTGTGGCACAACTGGGGAAACTGAGGCAGGGTGGTCTGCAGGATGCAGTGGGTTGGAGGGCTCAGCAGTGCAGGATGTCTTTTGGCCTCAAGCTCTGCCAGGGGAGATTTAGGCTGGAGATTAGGAGGAAGTTTTTCACACAGAAGGTCATTGGGCATTGGAATAGGCTGCCCAGGGAGGTGGTTGAGTCACCTTCCCTGGAGGTGTTTAAGGCACAGGTAGATGAGGTCTTGAGGGACTTGGTTTAGTGTTTGATAGGAATGGTTGGACTAGATGATCCGATGGGTCCCTTCCAACCTGGTTGTTCTATGATTCTATGATTCTATGTCACTAGCATGTCCCCAGGGCTGGCAGATTAGCTGCAGGAAGATGGCTGGAACATGAATTAGCAATCAATCCCCAATTAATTTTGTTCCGGAGGCAAAAACACTGCCAGGCTGCAGCCTCTCTTCACTCCTAGACATGGGGATCCCAGTCATGGAGCTGCTGGGGTGCGGGGTCCCCATTTCCCAGCAGAGCTTCAGGGTTGGGATGCCGTGCTGGGAAGGCTGAGTCACCGCCAGCAGAACGGGCTCAGCCTGTTCATTTTTTTTATTTTGCTGGGCTCTCATCTCATAAGCCAGGGACACTCAGCTCACCCCAAGTTTTAGGCAAGGTGGGCTTGGGTGGTGGAAGGAGCTAGGGTGAACAGAGGGGCTGACAATGTGTTTTCTTAGGGGGATGGCATCCCTGTGCTTGGTTTTGGGGCACCTTGGTACCACTTTCCATATCCAACATCACCTCCCGTGTCCCCACATCATCTCCCATAGAATCATAGAATCATGGAACAACCAGGTTGGAAGAGACCCACCAGATCATCGAGTCCAACCATTCCTATCAAACACTAAACCATGTCCCTCAGCACCTCGTCCACCTGTGCCTTAAACACCTCCAGGGAAGGTGACTCTACCACCTCTCTGGGCAGCCTCTGCCAGTGCTCAATGACCCTCTGTGTGAAAAAGTTCCTCCTAATCTCCAGCCTAAATCTCCCCTGGTGGAGCTTGAGGCCATTCCCTCTTGTCCTGTCCCCTGTCACTTGAGGGAAGAGTCCATTACCCTCCTCTCCACAACGTCCTTTCAGATACTTGTAGAGAGCAATGAGGTCTCCTCTCAGCCTCCTCTTCTCCAGGATAAACACCCCCAGCTCTCTCAGCCGTTCCTCATAAGGCCTGTTCTCCAGCCCCTTCACCAGCTTCGTTGCTCTTCTCTGGACTCACTCCAGAGCCTCAACATCCTTCTTGTCCCAGTTGCTTTTGCCACCCACTGCTCTTCACCAGAGTGGCAAGAGTCGCTGCAGCTCCAAGGAGCTGGGATGGGGCTGGGGCACCACTGCTGGTGAGCAGAGCCCGTAGTTGCCACCACCAGCTGCTTGTTTGACATCCAGAGCTTTCCCTTCCCTTCAATCCCACCAAAATCCTCTGCCCCAAGGAAGGCAGAATGAGGTAAGATGATGCTGGGCATCCTGGTGGGATGGAGAGATGCGGAGGGATCCCTGTAAAAATGCTCCTGATATTAAAGGGAGAAGGGGAGCCCATCCACCTGCACCCTCTAACCCCTAACTCCACTGATACCACAGTCCCTCTCCGCTAGACTGACTCCAGGTTTATCTCCCTCCAGCTCTGCCTCTGGGCCAGGGGCTCAATGGCCCTGGCTGCTGGAGTGGTTTGGGGCTTGGCCACCACGGGCCTCCTGCTGCCACTCCTACTCCTCCTCTGCTCCTTCTTCCACAGGTACGTTCACTTTAGGGGTAAAAAGTGGGGATTTGGTTCCTTCCAACAGATTGCCCAGAGAAGTGGTGGCTGCCCTAGCCCTGAAGATGTTCAGGGTCAGGTTGGATGGGACTTTGAGCAACCTGAGCCAGTGGGAGGTGTCCCTGCACATAGGACTTGGAACTGGATGGGCTTTAAGGTCTCTTCCAACCCAAACCGTTCCATGGTTCTGTGATTCCCAAGCATTTGCCATGGATATCTGGGGTCTGGGGAAATGCCACGGGTGGGGAGGGAGGTCACCATCCATGCCAGCATAGGATGTGGAGCCAGAAGTTCTGTGCTGGAGGATGCTCTGTGCTAAGCAGAGAGGGGACAAGTGCTGGGGAAGGGGACATGGGGGTGAATAAAGAGAAAACAGTGGTGAGGGGAGGGAACTGTCCCCTGTTACTTGGGAGCAGCAAGTCCAGAGAATAGCAACAAAGCTGGTGAAGGGGCTGGAGAACAGGCCTTATGAGGAACGGCTGAGAGAGCTGGGGGTGTTTAGCCTGGAGAAGAGGAGGTTGAGAGGAGACCTCATTGCTCTCTACAACTACCTGAAAGGAAGTTGTGGAGAGGAGGGAGCTGGGCTCTTCTCCCAAGCGACAGTGGACAGGATGAGATGCTGAGGGATGTGGTTTAGTATTTGATAGGAATGGTTGGACTTAATGACCCATTGGGTCTTTTCCAACCTGGTGATTCTATGATTCTGTGGACAAGGGGTCTGTGTCACCTCTGAGCTCACCCTGGACTGAGCATCCCTGAGCACAGGACGTGGCTCTGCTAACCTCTCCTTCCATCTTCCATAGGGAAAAACAGCAGTATTCTAGCCAGAAATTGGAGGAAAACACTGAGCTTGCCAGAGGGGTGAGTCCTTGGTGTCCCCATCACCTTGTCGGGTGGGATTTCACATCCACAGGGCGAGGAGTTTGGGATGAGGCTGAGCATCCCCACACGTTCCCTTTCCCCTGCATCCCATGGGTTTCAGCAGCCTGGGAACATCTCTCTCCTCACCTCAGTTTCATCCCAAATGACTCTCTCAAATATATCAGGGCCGGGACAGAAGTGGGGATTGAGATGAGACGTGGGGATGGGGGCAGCAGGCGGCCCTGACCATGATGCAGGGGCTAAAAAGAAGGGATTTGAGGCTAGTAGGGGCTAGTTGGAATCAGCCAGCAGCAGTTGATGCCGCTTAGTGGCAGCAGAGGGCAGCCACCCCCCTAAATATGTTCCTTGTGCTGAACCCCACCTCCCAAATCCAGGGTCCCCCTGAGCCCCTTGTCACCTGTGCTGAGGTACGGGAGGATGCACGAGGGCTCACAAGGATGCACAAGGGCCTGGAGAAGCGATGTGTGAGCGCTGAGGAGGGATGCAGGAGTGCTGGTGAGGGGTGTGCACAAGTGGTGGGGGTGCAGGAGTGCCAGGATGGGATGCACAACTTGGGGGGATGATGCACAAGTGCCACAGGGGCACAAGTGCCACAGGGAGGGCAGAAAGATTGGGGTGCGGGGTGCAGGAGTGCCTGCAGGAGGATGAATGAGTGAGCAGAGGGGATGCACAAGTGCCTGGAGGAGCAACGCACAAATTCTGAGGGGGATACACAAGTGCTCAGGGAGGATGAACAAGAGCCAGGGGGTTGCACGAGTGCCAGGAGGATGCAGAAGGATTGAGGGCACATAGAATCATAGAACAACCAGTTTGGAAAAGACCCACTGGACCATCAAGTCCAATCATTCCCATCAATCACTAAACCATGTCCCTCAGCACCTCATCCACCCGTCCCTTAAACACCTCCAGGGAAGGGGAATCAACCACCTCCCTGGGCAGCCTATTCCAATGCCCAATGACCCTTTCTGTGAAAAACTTCCTCCTAATCTCCAGCCTAAATCTCCCCTGGCGGAGCTTGAGGCCATTCCCTCTTGTCCTGTCCCCTGTCCCTTGGGAGAAGAGCCCAGCTCCCTCCTCTCCACAACCTCCTTTCAGGTACTTGTAGAGAGCAATGAGGTCTCCCCTCAGCCTCCTCTACATGAGTGGCTGCAGGGGAGTGCACAAGTGCCCTTGGAGATGCACAACTGCTAGGAGGGGTGAATGCACAAGGGCTGAGCAGGGGGACGCCTAATTGCCCAGGGAGGATGCACAAGTGCCAGAGTGGATGTACGAGTGCAAAGTGGGTTATGTGCATGAGGGCCTGGAGAACATAAAAGTGCCAGGAGAGGTTGCACAAGTGCTGGAGGAAGATGCACAAGTACTGGGAGGGATGCATGAGTGCAGGGAGAGATGAGCAAGAAGTAGTGGGGATGCTCAAGTGTTGGGTGGGGGATATACAAGAGTTGGAATCACAGGTGCCAAGCTGGGGTGCAGAAGCGCCTGCGGGGGATGCACATGCGCCAGGGGGATGCATGCAAATCTGAGGGGGGGTGCAGGAGTGCCACAGCTCTAATACACAAACACTCCTTGTTCTCACTGCAGGTGAAGCTGTTGAGGCTGGACTACAGTGATGGGGGAGCAGAGCTGCCAGGAGGTAGGTGATAGGATGGGGGCTGGTGTAATCACAGAATCACAGAATCATGGAATGGTTTAGGTTGGAAGAGACCTTAAAGCCCATCCAGTTCCAACTCTCGGACATGGGCAGGGACACCTCCCATTGGATCAGGTTGCTCAAAGCCCCATCCAACCTTCAACACCTCCTGGGCTGGAGCAGCCACAACTTCCCTAAGCAACCTGGGCCAGGGCCTCAGGACCCTGAGAGTGAAGAGTTTCTTCCTGATGTCTAATCTAAATCTTTTCCTTTCCAATTTAAAGCCATTCCCCCTCATCCTATCACTACAGGCTCTTTTTAGAAGTCCCTCCTCAGCATTCCTGTAGGCCCTTCAGGTTCTGGAGACTGCTGTAAGGTCTCCACGCAGCCTTCTCTTCTCCAGGCTGAACAACCCCAACTCTCTCAGCCTGTCCTGATAGCAGAGGTGCTCCAGCCCTTGGAACATCTCTGTAGCCCTCGCTGGGCGCCAGGGTCCGAAGGTCCCTGGGACTTAGCCACACTCCACCAACCCATCCAGTTAATGATTTGCCTGGCCCATGAACTTGGAGGAGCTCTGGAGTTCAGCAGGACTTTGAGCTGGTCCTTGGCCACAGGTGTTGGGGCTGTACCTCTGCATCCGTGGCTGGGGTTGCAGCAGCCAAAAGGGGAGGAATTAGGGAAGCTCGTTAGCAGCAAGCAGGCACTTCCAGTTCACTGGCACCGAGAAGAGGATAGGGACACTCCATGGCCATGGTGAAGGGGCTCGCAGGAGGCCACACAAGTCAGTAGCTGCATCCAAAATCAATGCTAAGAAAAGGGGATTGCCTGGGGAAAGCTTTATAAAAGATGTTTCCATGCTCCAAACCTTCCCACTGGCTCAAGCATTTGGCCTGTTTGCGTTTCCACCCATCCGGAAACAAGATTCTCTTCCCATTTGTCCAGAGAAGTGGTGGCTGCCCCATCTCTGGTGTTCAAGGCCAGGTTGGATGGGGCTTGGAGCAACCTGATCCAGTGGGAGGTGTCCCTGCATGTTGTAGTCCTCGTACTGCGGGTGCTTATATTGGGGTGCTCACATTGGAGATCCTTACGCCAGGTTGTTTATATTGGGGTGCTGACATCGAGATGTTGCATTTACACATGGTCTGTGTAATGAAAGGGTAGAACTCCATGTGAATTCTATCCTTGAGGTAAGTGCATCCTAAACCCTATGTCTCTGGTTGTGCACACGGGTAAGCAGGGCCACTTTTTTGGTTAACTCTTTTGATTGCATCTCAGTTCTTATTGCCAAAGAAATTTCTGATTGCAGATGATGCTAGAACAAGCCAGGTCATCCTAAAACAAATCAAATCTCATACTCGATTGTATTTGTTGCTGAGGCTGAGAAAACTGACAGGATAAAACTTCATGGGTTAGTGTTTGAGAGGAATGGTTGGACTCGATGATCCAGTGGGTCTCTACCAACCTGGTTGTTCTATGATTCTATGTTTGCGTTGGGGTGCCCACTTTGGGATGCTCACACTAGGGTGCTAACAGAGAGTTCCTGGAGGGTGCTCGTGTTGGGGTGCCCACATCTAGATGCTTACTTTGGGGCGCTCATGCTGGGATGCTCCTGTTGAGGTGCTAACAGACTGCTCACGCTGTGGTGCTTTTGCTGGGGTGCTCGAGTTGGGATGTTCTCTTTGGGATGCTCATGCCAGGATGCTCACATTGGGGATGCTCACGTTGGGATGTTGGGGTGCTCAACATGACTGAACATGAGCCAGCAGTGTGCCCAGGTGGCCAAGAAGGCCAATGGCATCCTGGCTTGGATCAGAAATGGTGTGACCAGCAGGGCCAGGGAGGTGATTCTCCCTCTGTACTCAGCTCTGGTGAGGCCGCTCCTTCAATCCTGTGTTCAGTTCTGGGTCCCTCACCACAAGAAGGATGTTGAGGCTCTGGAGTGAGTCCAGAGAAGAGCGACAAGGCTGGTGAAGGGGCTGGAGAACAGGCCCTGTGAGGAGCGGCTGAGAGAGCTGGGGGTGTTTAGCCTGGAGAAGAGGAGGCTGAGAGGAGACCTCATTACTCTCTACAACTACCTGAAAGGAGGTTGTAGAGAGGAGGGAGCTGGGTTCTTCTCCCAAGTGACAGGGGACAGGACAAGAGGGAATGGCCTCAAGCTCCGCCAGGGGAGATTTAGACTGGAGATTAGGAGGAAGTTTTTCACACAGAGGGTCATTGGGCATTGGAATAGGCTGCCCAGGGAGGTGGTTGAGTCACCTTCCCTGGAGGTGTTTGAGGGACGGGTGGATGAGGTCTTGAGGGACTTGGTTTAGTGTTAGATAGGAATGGTTGGACTAGACGATCTGGTGGGTCCCTTCCATCCTGGTTGTTCTATGATTCTAGTTTGGTACCCCCTTTAGGACGTTGATGCTGGGGTGTTCGTGTCAGGTGGCACACGTTGGGGTGCTCACTCTGGGGATCCTTATGGGGTGCTCACATCGGTGCACTCACGTCAGGATGCCCATATTGGGGTGCATTGGGATGTTTTCTTTGGGGTGTTCATGCTGGGGCACTCAGGCAGGGGTGCTTATGTTGGGATGCTCACGTATTGGGAGCACTTATGTTGGGGCACTCACGGAGCAGGGCTGCTTTGTCCCAGGATGGAGCCAAAGGTGGTGAGGCAGCTTGGCTGGCCTGGATCTGACCCTGGAACCTCCGCCGTGCCTGTGCCTCCACCTCCGTGCTGCACACACATACCCAGCACCACAGCTTGGGGGGGGTAGTACCCAGGGTCCTGCACTCCAGACTCCACAGAACCACTGTAGCCCTGCATATGTAAGCAGGAGGAGAAGGACCTGGTTACACAGCTTTCCCAGAATCTCCTTTGCCTTTGGAGTGAACAAACCGGCTGGGCGTCCTGCTCTGCCAGCCCCCGTGTTGACAGATCCTGCATGCGGCCTCCTTTTTAAATCAATATTTGTCCGAAGGCGTGAGATACCACGCAGGAAGGCGCGTGCCAAGTCCTGACGCCGAGCTGGCCCCGTGGTGGGAAGCACGGCCGGGACTACGGGAACGCTCACCCTGTTTCCTCCTTGCTTTTTATATTTCAGGGGATGCAAGCAGGACTCACTTACGGGATGCTGGCTCAGGGATGCCACCCTCCCCAGCTCAGCATGCCCTCTTCTCCCTCTCTGCAGGTACCCCATCTCCCGCTGACCCCTGGCAGCAGGCAGATGGCCCCATGGTGCCAGGAGATTCAGATAACCTGGCAGTGGAGGACCCTGGGCTGCACAGACCAGACCAGACACCTCATGCCCAAGCACTTTCTGGGCCAGCCTCGAGGACCCCCGAGTTTCTGCGGCACCGGCAGCTGCCAGTTCTGCCTGGGGATACCAGTGAGGATGCCAGCACACCCGTAGCGGACCCTGCGCAGGACACTGAGGGACGAATCTATGAAAGCATCCGGTACAAATCCAGGACGCTGAGAAAGCCTTCGGATACTGGCAGCACCCCAGGGAACTCCCCATCCCTGCCTGCCAAGGACAAACCAAGCATCCCCACGCTGGAGAACGGTGCCCTGGTGGAGCTGGGCAGCGAGGGGAGCCCTGTCCCCGTGTACGCCCAGGTACGCAAGATGCCCCGACCAACCCAGCAACCCACCAGCCTCTCTGAACCCCAGGAAGAAGCACCTCCAGCACTGCCAGAAAGGCGTTTTGATGTGCTATAGGATGCCCTGGAGATATTTTGGAACTGCTACAAGCATGGCTGGTCCATGCAAGCTCTGTGGAGGGTTTTCCTGGCTGCCAGCAAGCATGAGCAGCAGCCTTGAAGAGCTGCTTGCTCTCTCCCCACCTCAAACATTAAGCGTAGGTGGTCCAGGTTATCCACCAGCATCCAGTGCAAGGCTCCTGGAATGTCCCTCTGGGATATCCCCATTCCTGGGAAGCCCATGGGGAGACACCCACGTGGACTTGGCTAAAGGAAAACCACAGAACTAAAACACGTGGTTATTTTTTGGAGAAGCTCCAAAACCAATCAAAAAATTACTTCCATGCATCATCCAGCTGGGATCCCCTCTGAAAAACCACCTGTAGCACAGTTGTGCTACACAGGAGTGAGAGTTTGGAGATGGGGAACTGTGTAAATAGCCCTTAATTGCTATTTTAATAATTTTTACAGGTAGTTCTGTGCCCTGCTTCATCCCTGGGGTGGTTTGGATGGGCTCTGCTGTGGGGACGAGCTCCCTACAGCTAGGGGACAGGTAAGCACCGGGGTAGCAGACAAGTTCTGCTGGATCCTAGGTGAGGACTGGCCTGAGAGCGCAGTGAATCTTGGATTATCCCCTCAAACAAAGGCTAAGGAGGCCTGGAGGTCATCGTGCAACAGGAGCAGTGGGTATGTGGGGTGACTGAGATATTGCTGTTATGCCTCCTCCTGGAATGTCCCTGAACCTCTGCTGCTGCTGCAATAACCCCTCTGCCCCAGATGCCTCCACGGGGAGCAGCACAGCCCCATCACCTCGCTCTCCTCGCTTTTTGTCACTCTCCCATTCCCCTTTGATGGGAGATTCTCAAAGCAGGGAAAACCATGGAGACCCCTTGTCCCCATCCCACCACTGAAGCAGGAGGGTCTGGCTGCTGCCATCTCCCACCTCTCCATCCCAGCAGATCCTCTCCTCCCTCTGTCTCTCATAATCTAAACCTCCAAAGCAGCCTAGGCTACAACCGCAGCTGCTCCTTCTCCTGTTTTGCCTTCTGAGCTCTGCATCCCAAGAAAACCCTGAGCTGTGTCCCACCGGGATGTGGCATCGTCCCCCTAGTCTGCCCCACTGAGCTTTGCTTCTCCCTTCCCGCATCCACCCCCACCAGCATAAACGCCGGTGGCCTACGTGCCGCAGGCCACAGCGGAGAAGCCAGAGAGGACACTTTGCCACTAAGTGGTGGCTTCACTGGGGCTGAGTCAGACAGAACTGGGGGGGGGAAAAAAAAAAAAGGGTTTTCACTTTAAAGAGAGAAAAAAAAAAAAAACCAAACTAGCCTGGATGTTATTCCTGGCTCAGGAGCTGGGGCTGTTGCTATTTTCACTTGTTGCTAGTTGGAAGCGTACTGCTGCAATCGGTGGGATGAGTCATCTCGGCACAGCCCTGGCACGTCGGGTGCCGCTTCAGTGAGGGGACGTTTGGGTGGCTTGGAGGTCTCCGCTCACCTGGGCCCCACCAACCCGTCAGCACCAGGACGTGCTGCGTTTGGGGTGATGGGTAACTGACCCCAGTGTAGTCAGGGCTGGCAGGGTCTATATTTTCACCTGTCTTCCTATACGCTTACCTGCTTCACTACACACTCATCCACCTTCCTATATGCTCACCTGCTCTCCTATATGCTCATCCACCTTCCTATACATCTACCTGCCTTCCTATATGCCCACCTGCCTTGCTATATGTTCTTCCACGTTCTGACACACTCACCTGTGTTCCTCTCAAGTCCTTCCCTTTCCTGTCCATGGGTACTGTTGGGAACAACCCTCCCAAGCCAGAGAGCAAGCAGTGGGGCAGGTGCAGCCGTATCCCATTCCTCACCATCTGCAATCCTAGAGAGAAGCATTAAACATTGAGAGTAGTGGGAAAAACAGCACCTTTCCCAGCAGGATTCTCTTCTTGCATAGAATCACAGAATCATTAAGGTTGGAAAAGAACTAAGCTCATCCAGTCCAACCATAAGCCCAGCCCCACGGTGCCAACTAAACCATGTCTCACAGTGCCACTGCCACAGTTTTTGAACCTCTCCAGAGATGGGGACTCCATCACATCCCTGGGCAGCCTCTGACAGGGCTTCACCACTCTTTCAGGAAAGACATTGTTCCTAATGTCCAATCTAAACCTCTCCTGGTGCAACTTGAGGCCATTTCCTCTCATCCTATCACTTGTTCCTTGAGAGAAGATACCAGCACCCACCTGGCTCCAACCTCCTTTCCGGGAGCTGCAGAGAGCGATGAGGTCTCCCCTCAGCCTCCTCTTCACCACACTAAGCAGCCCCAGGGCCCTCAGCTGTTCCCAGAACTCCTGGGCTCCAGACCCTTCCACAGCTCTGTTCCCCTTCTCCAGATGTGCTCCAGCCCCTCAAATTCTTTCTTGGAGCGAGGGGCCCAGAACTGAACCCAGGATTCGGGGTGCAGCCTCACCAGAGCTGAGTGCAGGAGGACGATCCCTTCCCTGCTCCTGCTGGCCACCCCATGGCTGATCCAAGCCAGGATGCTGTTTGCCTTCTTGCCGCCCTGGACCACTGCTAGCTCATGTTCAGCTGCAGTCAACCAAAACCCCAAGGGCCTTTTTCCTTTCCAGCCACTCTTTCCCAAGCCTGGAGCGCTGCATGGAGTTGTTGTAACCCAAGGGCAGGACCTGGGGCTTGACCTTGTTGAACCCCATCCCTTTGGCCTCAGCCCATGGCTCCAACCTGTCCAGATCCCTCTTTGGAGCCTTCCTGCCCTCCAACAGATCAACATTCCCACCCAACTTGGTGTCATCTGCAAACTGACTGAGGGAACAGTGGATCCCCTCATCCAGGTCATGGATAAAGACGTTGAACAGAACCAGGTCCAGTACTGAGTCCTGGGGACCCACTTGTGACCAACCACCAGCGGGATTTGCATCTGGCTCATGGAGAGCAGCTCACTGGAAAAACACACTCCAGCACAACAGAAAAACAGTTAGGGACTTCCTTTACCTGCCGCTCAGAGGACAGGCTGGTTAATCATTAATTTTCTATTTCAAACGAAACAGAGTGAAGGAAGGAGGGCTGGCTAGGCGAGAAGCCCAGGAATGCACAGAAGTACATGTTGAGATGGAGACAAGCAGGCCCAAGGAGAAACATCTGTGATCCTAAAGTCCCACTCAGGGACCAGCATTGAGATCTCACCTGCTGTCAGCAAGCACCAGGGGAGGATAAATCCTGCTGGTGTTACATGTGCCCAGGCAGAGACCCCTAAGCCCTCTCCTCTGCCTCAGGTAGAAAATCTCCATAGGATGCTCCCAGCCCTGGAGCCTCTTGGAAAAGAAAAGATCCAGGACAGGATAAGTCTTTGCTGACATCCCCCAGGAAGGGTCTTCCAGACCTCAGCAACCTGTAGGTCAGTAATCGAGCAAGCCAGAAGTGACATCTTTGGACTTATGAACCCTTAGTGGACTTCTCTTCCATCTCTCTGTCCCGTGAGTTTCTGGAGCCCTGCAAACCTTTCGCACCTGGAAAAATCTTGTGGCAAGGTGTTCCACACCTCCACATAGGACTAAGATGAAAGGTTCCACATGTTTTCACACCTGTTGCACATCAGTTTCACTCATTATTCCACCTGGTAAAGGAAAATTTCCTGCCTCCAAGCCACTCACCATCTTATAAACCTCTGCCAAACCCATCCTTGGTTTCCTTCTGCCTCACCACTGACATGGTCCATGCAGATCACTGTTTCCTCCTCATATCAAAGTGGATTCAGCTTTTTTCTTGTGACGGAGCTACTCCACACCTCTGATTGTCTTTGTCACGGTCTTCAAACAAGGATTTTCCCCCACTGAGATGCAGCAGAGGAGCTCCAACTTGTGTCCAGTGGTCTGACCCATGGTAGCAGAGCCACTCTCCTTATCCTGAATGCTCTGGGTTTTGTCCAAGGACTTCTGTATCTCACCAGCTTGGATTCACCTTCAAAAAGAAACCAAGCTCAGATCCAAGGTGGGAGTTCATACCTGATGCATTTGGCTGAGGACTTTGTATAACCTGGAGGTTGCTGCTCTTGCTGCAAGGCAAGAGTAGTTCTGGAGTATGAAAGCAAAGAGTTAAAAATGAGAAAAGCAAAGGAAAGGGGAGGTGGGGGGGAACAGGCCAGAGTTTCAGAAAGAAAAAAAAAAAAAAGGCAGAAGGCAGCAAGGAGCAGAAGAGGAAACCTCAAGAGCGCCTTTTCCCCTCCTGGATTCTGCTTGCTCGGTGAAGAAGAGGGGAGCTGGAGCCCACAGGTCTCTTCCCACAGCCACGCTTGTCTCCCAGAGAAGTTCATGTGACTCTGGCACTGAGCAAATTTCTTCTCTGGTAAGAGCAGAAGAAAGGCTGCAAGCTCTCTAATACAGCCGTGTGTTTCCTGAACAGCCTTAAGAGGCGTGCACCCTCCAAAAAAGCTGGTTATCGCTGGGTTTCAACACCTCCACGAAAGCCAGGAGCTGCGGCAAGCAGCTAAAAGCACCATTTCCTCCGGCGAAACATGGCTCGGGCGCTTACACCGCAATTTAGAAACACGGGTTTTGGGACGAGCTCTGTAATGAAAGAACGGGTTCCACTTCCCTGCAGGCATCCCAGCAGCAGATGGAGTGGGATCCAAGAGTCTTTTGCTCCCTTTCCCCCCCTCTCTCGGGTTCAGCAGCAGCTTGTTGAGACGAGCCAATGCTGGCTGCTGTGGAGTTGGCAGCGAGAGGGCAGGGAGCCTTGCCCAGGTTTAGTTGGGCAAGTTCCCGGGTTGCACACAGCACATTTAAGATAAAAGACACTGTGTTTGTTGTCCACTTGTAATCTGAGGAACAAGAAGGTGCAAGAATACCGATACAGGGTGCAGGCACGGCTTATACGCGGCGCTCAGGGGATGAAGGATAACCACATGCAGTCAAAGAGTCATGGAATGATTTGGGTTGGAACGGATATTAAAGCCCATCCAGTTCTAACCTCCTGCCATGGGCAGGGACACCTCCCACTGGATCAGGTTGCTCAAAACTCCATCCAACCTGACCTTGAACACCTCCAGGGATGGGGCATCTCCCACTTCTCTAGGCAACTTGAGCCAAAGCCTCACTACCCTCATCATGAAGAATTTCTTCCTAATGTCTAATCGAAATCTTCCCCCTTCCAATTTAAAGCCATTCTCCCTCATCCTATCACTCCATGCCCTCCTAAAAAGCCCCTCCCCAGCTTTCCTGTAACCCTTTCTGGTACTGGAAGGATGTTCTGATGTCTCCGCTGAGCCTTCTCTTCTCCAGGCTGAACAAGCCAATCTCTCTTAGTCTGCCCTTACAGCAGAGGTGCTCCAGCCTTCGGATCACCTTTGTAGGGTCTCATGAGAGCAGAGCAGAGGAGCAGAATCCCTTCCCTCACCCTGCTGGTCACACTTCTTTTGATATGGTTGCCAAAAACTGGAAGGAAACCCAAGGGGGAGCCCAGACGTCCCTGCATGATTTTCAAGGTGATTCCTCCCCAAATGAGCTTTGGCTGACGGGGCTCAGTCGGTGACCTGTGAGAGAAGAAGCCCCTGGCCTGAGCGGTTACTGGCTTTGGGGGTTTTGCTGTTGCATTGCTCATCCAAATGCTGTTTTTCTCAGACTACCAGGGAGTGTATATATCCCATTCCCAAACATTTTTCTACTTACATGAGAAAAAGCAATTTTTTAATGTGCAAGTGAAGGGTCTCCATGGGCCTTAGTCAAACGGAGCCTGAATAAAAGCGTCCTGGCACTGATTTTTTCTCTAAAGGTGCTGCATCATGCAAAAAAAAAAAAAAAAAAAAAGATGGGTTTGCCCCTTTTTAGTCACCTTCAAGAGCTTGCTGCATCAAGTAGAGGCTGAGGGCAAACAGTTGCAAGCAGGACATAGGCAGTGGAGGCAACTGGGAGATCAGGCTCTGCAATTCTCTTCCATCGGCTGCACCTCCTCCTTCCACAGCCCCCTCTGAAAACCAGGAGGAGAGGAGGAGTGGACCTGGGGTGCCAGCAGTGCTATTAGGAGCCCCCCAGCCTGCCGGGCTTCATTAATGCTGTTTACATCGTTCTTTCCTGTTTCCTTTTTTGTATTACAACTGGAAATCCCGAGCGCGGCCAGGCTGCTGTTGAGCGCTCCTCGCAGCTGCGCCACGAAACATAAACAACCCGGGAGCCCTTTATTGCACCGTATATGGACAAGGAGCCAAAGTCCCTTCTTAATTTTGAAATGACCTCCCCGCCCCAAAAAGCACGTTTGCTTTTTAAGACGTGCTTACTCCTTGCAGTTTTCTTCATGTGAGATAGCTCCATTGGCAAGTGCTATTTCCAGGCTTCCTTACAAGCAAAAAGCAGAGGTGCAGCACCAGGGTGAGCATCCAGGGCATCGGTTCTCACGTTCTGCAAGAAATGTTGCAGGCTGTTTTGTTTATCATGTGGAAAAGAGCCCGGAGGGTGTTTGGAAGGAAGCAAGATCGCAGGCAGCTGAATTGCATAACCAGGAATCACAGCCACGTATCACAGCTTTCCTACAACTTCAAAAGGACACAGCAGTGGCCCTGAGAGCTCCGGGATGTATGTGGGTCAGCGTTTCCTCTATGGATGCTGACGCGATGAAAACCCATCACTGGAACAGTGTTGCAGAAAGCTTTTCTGACGTCATGTTTCACGTTGCTGTACGCGACTTTGCGGCTTGACTTTTCAAGCACCTCCCAGCATCCTGCTCAGCGTCCGTAAGCTTCTGCATGGGAGAACGGGCAAAACTGCATTAAAACAGCGTTAGGATCAGACCACCAGCCCTCGTGTCAGAAATGGGACCAGGCAGATTGTAATAACCGGCTCAATAAAGAGAATAAAAGAAAGCAAGCAGGGTTTATTTCACTTTAAAACAATAAGCAGGTAAATTATTCTTTGTGGATACCTGCTTCCCTTCTCCTCAGACCAGCCCCTGACCACACAACATTCACTGCAAGGCTCTGGATCCCAAAAGTGCTCGTAGCTGCTTCTAAATCATAGAATCACAGAACGATTTGGGCTGGAAGGGACCTTAAAGCCCATCTAGTTCTAACCACATGCCACTGGATCAGGTTGCTCCAAGTCCCATCCAGCCTGGCTTTCAAAACCTCCAGGGATGGGGCGGCCACCACTTCTCTGGGCAACCCGGGCCTCCCCACCCTCACAGGAAAACATTTCTGCTTAAGATCTCATCTCAATCTCCCCTCTATCAGGAAAAACCATTTCTCCTCATCCTATCCCTTCAATTCCTGACCTCTGTCAAGGCCAGGATTTTAGGCCTGCGCTTGCACCAACACAGCAGGCATTTAGTGTTGCACAAGAAGGAGCTGAAGGCAACCTCTATAGATGATGTAACGTCCATTTTAGACAGACACAGAGTCTCATTGCTTCCAACAGCCAGCTTGACAGTGCTGACAGGCTCTGAGATCCTGCAGGATGAAAGAGTCTACAAACACGAGAAGTCTGATTTCCCAGCTGGATGGTCGTGATGAGACTTCAACGAGTGCCTGTGACTTGGACTGTGAGGGCATTTAGCTCTTCTTCTGCTGGTCTTAGCTGTCAACGCTTGATTTGGGAAGGAGGGCAAGGAGCAATGACTGGTGGGTTGACCTTCATAAGTCAAGGACAGTTGTAGCTGTCAGAAAGATGTCTCAGGAAACCCAAAGGGCAGCAGACAAACTCACAGAGGAAGCTTTTTAGAACAGAGAATCATAGAATGTCCTGAGTTAGAAGGGGTGCAAAAGGATCATTTGAGTCCAACTTCTGTCCCTGCATAGGACAACTCAAACATTCACACCATGAGTCTGTGGGCATTGTCCAAATGCTTCTGGCATATTCTCAAGTTTGGCACTGTGGCTGCTTTCCTGGAGAGCTGTTCCAGTGCTCCCCCACCACCTGGGGGAAGAACCTTTTCCTGATATCCTACCTAACCCTCCCTAGGCACATCTTCCTGACATTCCCTTGGATTCATGTATTAATTCAACAGCATGGCAGCTAAATTTCTCCTCCACAAAAGTCTTGCTCCCATGAGATGAGGCTTTTAAATCATCTCATTTCAAAGACTGCAAGAATTAGCAACTTTGAGCTCTGGATTTTCCCAGTATGGAGTTGTCCACATCATGGTCCTTTATAATGTTAGTGATGTGTAGGAAAATCCAGTAAAGACCCTCCGGTTTGTTTGGTTAATTTGATGACAGAGAATTGCTCGGTTGGAACAAAATCTTTGAAACCACAGAATCCAACCATACCTGTCCACTACTAAACAAGATCCCTGAGTAGCTCATCTACTGTCTTCTAATAGCTCCAGGGATGGCCACTCAACCACCAACCTGGGCAGCCTCTGCCAATGCCTAAGAACTCTTCTGGTGAAAAACTTTTCCTGGAGCTCTAATCTGAACCTGCCCTGGCACAACTTGAGACTATTCCTTCTCATCCCATCACTTGTTACCTGGGAGAAAAGACCAGCATCCACCTGGCCCCAACCTCCTTCACAGGATCTGCAGAGAGCGATGAGGTCTCCTCTCAGTCTCCTCTTCTCCAGGTTCAACAGTCAGAGTTCCCTCAGCCACCTCTCATAACACTTGTTCTCCAGATCCTTCACCAGCTCCGTTCCCCTTCTCTGGACTCACTCCAGCACCAAAATTTCCTTCCTGTGGTTAAGCCAAAAGCCCAAAAGCGAACACAGTATTTCAGGTGCAGCCTCACCAATGTCAGGTACAGGGGCACAATCGCCACCCTGGTCCTGTTGTCGGTGGCTTGGCTCTGATTCATCTCCTATCAAAACAAAATGGATGATATTAATAGATTCAAAATGTCAGTTAAGCCTTTTATCCTGAGCTCGTGAATTCAGAAATGAATAATCTCCTGAGGTCGAAGGACAGAGTCCAAAGCAAAACGCTGGACAGAGCAGTGGGTGGGTAAACCTGAGCCAAACTTATTCAAATCGTCAGCATTGCCGGACTCAAACTAATATTTAATACTAATTGCAATTAATGCTGTTATTAATGGTCATCCTGTGGATACTGGGGTTTTTTTTTATGGATGGCATTTTTCTTTCCATCATGTTTTTTTGTGGAGAAAAAAACTTACTCTAAAATCTTGCACAATTAAGAACTTGGGTGTGTTGCTCACATTGCATACTACACAGAGAATCAATGAAAAACAACCACCAGAAATAGGCATTTCTTAGTTCTACTGGCATAAACCAGACTAAACCACCACTAAGCATTTTTAACTGGAATTTTTCAGTTACAGGTTCATGGAGATTCATAGAATCATAGAATCACTTGGTCAGAAAAGACCTTTGAGTTTATTGAGTCGAGTTATACCTCTCCACTACAAAATGAGATCCCGGAACACCTCATCTGTCCATCATTTAAACTGCTCCAGGGATGGGGACCCAACTACTGCCCTGGCAGCCTCTGCCAGTGCCTCAGAACCCTTCTGGTGAAGAAATTTTTCCCGGTGTCTAATCTGAACCTGCCCTGGTGCAACTTGAGGCCGTTTCTTCTCATCCTATCCCTTGTCACTTGGGAGAAGAGACCAACATTCACCTCACTCCAACATCTTTCCAGGCAGTTGTAGACAGTGATAAGGTCTTCCCTTGGTCTCCTTTTCTGCAGGCTAAACAACTGCAGGGTCCTCAGCTACCTCCCTTCACCATCTTTGTTGTTCTTCTCAACCAAAATTCCCTGTCAGATTCTGAGAGACCAAGGTTTCATAGGAAAAGAAATCTTTTTTTTGTAGATAACTGTTTCAAAGAAACCAGGTATAGGAATAAAGAGTTCCTGTCCATTCCCATGACATCCCTCATGGATCTGGACTGGGTGATCTGTTGTTCAACACAACATTACAAAATCTGATCAGGGAGTGAGCAGTGAGGTGACATTTACAGGCAAAATTATCCCACATAGCCATGACTGAAACTAGGCAAACATCTTGTAGCATCATGTGATGAGGAGACACAATGGTAGATATGTCTTAATGTCAGTAAGAAACACATCTGGGAAAAATTATATAAATCATAATCATAAGGCAGGTGGTTGACTCGCCTTCCCTGGAGGTGTTTAAGGTGCGGGTGGATGAGGTACTGAGGGGTATGATTTTAGAGATTGGTGGGAATGGTTGGACTCGATGATCTGGCGGGTCTCTTCTATGATTCACATGATCACAGAACAGTTTGAGTTGGGAGGGACCTTAAAGCCCATCCACTTCCACTCCTTTCTCATGGGCAGGGACACCACCCACTGGATCAGGTTGTTCAAAGCCTCATCCATCCTGGCTTTGAACACCTCCAGGGACAGGGCATCCAAGACTTTGCAGGACAACGTAGGCCAGTACCTCAACACTCTCACAGAAGAACATTGTTTCCTAAGATCTCATCTAAATCTCCCCTCTTGCAGCTTCAAACTGTTCCCCCTTGTACTGTCCCTGCACTCCCTGATCAAGAGCTCCTCCTCATCTTTCCTAGAGCCTCTTTCAGTACTGGAAGCTGTTCTAGTGTCTCCCCACACCCTTCTCTTCGTCAATCTGAACAACCCCAACTCTCTCAGCCTGTCCTTATATGGAAGGCGATCCAGCCTCCGATCATCTTTGTGGCCTCTTCTAGATGTGCTTCAAGAGATCCATGTCCCTCCTGTGTTGAGGACTCCAGAACTGAATGCAGCACTCCAGGTGACATCTCACCAGAGCAGAGTAGAGGGAGAGAATCCCCTCCCCAGACCTGCTGGTCCCACCTCTTCTGAGGCATCATACATATCATATGCATCATACATAATCATAGGTGTAGAGTGAGTTGTGGGCTCTGAATCAGCCACTACCTCTGAGATTAAAAAGAGATTTTGGGGGTGGCTGTCGATAGTTGTCTAAGATTGGCTTAGCACTCAGCAGTAGTCACATCGAATGTTGACAGCTCTTAGGAAAGAAAAGGGAACCAAAGAAATAAACATCATTAGGCTGGTGTCTAAGTCTGTGTTATGACACGTTCTGATGATTGATGCTGATCCGGTCACCCTGTCTCCGAAAGCATAAGTAAAACTACTACAGCAAAGTGTTATCATGGTTAATCAGGGGGGAAGTCAACTTCTGTGTAAGGGAAGAGCAGAAGACTGTGAAGGATGTGACTGGTGGGGCAGGGAGAACCTGATAAAGCCCTTGAGTCATAAATACTGCTGGAACAACGAAGGAATAATTGGGCAGTAAACACCTCACACAAAAGTTGGAGACACCAAAGAAATTCCCAGGCAAACAAAGGCAAGAAAGTTTTTCACATAACGCAACCACCACGAAGCCGCGGGAGCTCGATGTGGTAGAGACCAAGTGAATAAAAAGGGCTCAAGAAGGCACTAAAGAAATTAATGGATCAGAGGCGCATTAGTGCTATTAAACACGATGGGTGGATGTCATTTAGACTAAAAGTGGCCAACTAACCACAGGAAAGCTTTCCACCCTTTGTGAAATGATCTCAGTACAAGATTTCCAAGGCTCCTCTCGCAACACGTGCACTTGTCATCACTTGCTCACATCCTTAGCAGATGCCACAGGGCGTCAGTTCCAAATACAGCCATGGACCATCTCATTTGGGGGTCAGGTACAGCAATGCGTCCACAAGCTTTACACATCCATATCAATCACATTAGACTTCATCAGTATTTAAAGAAACAAACTGCTTAGGACTGGGTAAAAACCTGGGATAGCCGGCAGTGTATCACATTCGTACTGTTTTCACTGCATTATTAAACATTCCACGTAACACTACACCAATACCAAACCTCTAAATCTGGACCTTATACAGGTATCGTTCTAGAATCATAAAATCACTAAGGTTGGAAAATACCTTGAAGCTCATCCAGTCCAACCATCAGAACAACTAAACCATGTCCCAAAGTGAGACCACCCTGGGGATGTGGAGGATGAGGAGTCTCCTGAGGAACCACCCTGCCCACAAGTCACTTGGAAAGGTGAACTCAGGATTTGCCCTGGTAGAGAAAAACCTGCTGCTAAGCTCAGAACTGGAGATGCTAGGTTCAGGTAAAATCATAGAATTATAGAATCATTCAGGTTGGAAAAGACCTCTAAGTTCATCCAGTTCAACCATCAGCCCAACACCACTGTGCCGACTAAACCATGTCCCCAAGTGCCACAGCCACACAGTTCTTGAACCCCTCCAGGGATGGGGACTCCACCACTGCCCTGAGAAGCCTCTGCCAGGGCTTCACCATTCTTTCAGTGAAGAAATTGTTCCCAATACCCAATCTAAGCCCCCCCTCGGGTGCAACTTGAGGCCATTTCCTCTCATCCTATCCCTTGTGACTTGAGAGAAGAGACCAACACTCACCTCGCTCCAACTTCTTTTCAAGCAGTTGTGGACAGTGATGACGGGTCTCCCCTCAGCCTCCTTTTCTCCAGGCTAAACAGCCCCGGTTCCCTCAGTTGCTTCTCATATGGCTTGTTCTCTAGCTCCTTCCCCATCTCCATTCCTCTTTTCCATACACACTCAAGCCCCTCAATGTCTTTCTTGGAGTGAGGAGCCCAAAACTGAATCCAGGATTTGAGATGTAGCTTCACCAGCATCAAGTCCAGCTGGCCCACGCTGTTTCTGGCACGGATCAGGATGCTATTGGCCACCCTGCCAGCTTATTCCCCCATTTCCCAGCCTGTCCCGCTCTGAGCTGCAGCGAGCAACACTCCCAGGCTGTGGCAATGCTGAGGTTGAGGGCACAGCTCCCTTCCTGAGGGACATAGTTTAGTGTTTGATAGGAATGGTTGGACTCTACGATCCGGTGGGGCCCTTCCAACCTGGTGATTCTATGATTCTATGATTCTCTCTCAGAAGGAGCTCACAGCCCTGCAAGCGAGATAGGAAGGCAGGAGAGGGGAACACAAGACTCTCAGGAAAAAGTGGCCTGCTCTTAGACCTCCAGGTGTAGAGGCTCCACCAAGCTGAGCCGTGGTAATGAAAGAACGAAGCCATAGCCCCCACTGGCTGCTGGCACCCTCCTTGGGACATAGGAGCCAGGAGGAAGCAACGCTGCAAGATGCCAGCAAATAATCTCTCTAAGAGTTCATAGAACAACCAGGTTGGAAGAGACCCATCGGATCATCAAGTCCAACCATTCCTATCAAACACTAAACCATGTCCCTCAGGACCTCATCTACCTGTGCCTTAAACACCTCCAGGGAAGGTGAATCAACCACCTCCCTGGGCAGCCTATTCCAATGCCCAATGAACCTCTGTGTGAAAAACTTCCTCCTAATGTCTAGCCTAAATCTCCCCTGGCGGAGCTTGAGGCCATTCCCTCTTGTCCTGTCCCCTGGCACTTGGGAGAAGAGCCCAGCTCCCTCCTCTCTACAACCTCCTTTCAGGTACTTGCAGAGAGCAATAAGGTCTCCTCTCAGCCTCCTCTTCTCCAGGCTGAACACCCCCAGCTCTCTCAGCCGTTCCTCATAGGGCCTGTTCTCCAGGCCCTTCACCAGCTTCCTTGCTCTTCTCTGGACTTGCTCCAGAGCCTCAACATCCTTCTTGTGCTGAGGGACCCAGAACTGAACACAATAGTCAAGGAGTGGCCTCACCAGAGCTGAGTACAGAGGGAGAATCACCTCCCTGGCCCTGCTGGTCACACCATTTCTGATCCAAGCCAGGATGCCATTGGCCTTCTTGGCCACCTGGGCACACTGCTGGCTCATGTTCAGTCATGTTGAGCCTCAATATCCTTCTTGTGGTGAGGGGCTCAGAACTGCACACAGTATTCAAGGAGTGGCCTCACCAGTGCTGAGTACAGAGGGAGTACAGTTATTTTGGAGTTTAAGAAATCAGGCCACCTTTACCAGGCCTGGGCACCATGAGGGAGCAATCCCCATCCATTGTGTGCAGGGAGACAAGAGCTGGAACAAGGTACGTTTCCCACTGCCATGAAGGTGTATAAATATTCCCAGAAACCTTATGCACATTCCATGACTTTCCAAGGACTCGTTTTAATGTTATTACAAACTTCTCAGCAGTCAAAGCTTTGCTAATTTGGGGCTTTGGAGACAGCTCTGCCTGACCTTGCCCTTGAAATGGGGAAAGGCTGCAAGCAGAGGTGGGCACAGGAGAAGCCACGTCTGCTCAGCACAGCTCGCACGGAACACGAGGCGTTGTCACCCGCGAAGAATGCAAAAACGCCGCCCGGGAGAAAACGTGCGACCAGAGGGACATTCTGCGTAACTCTCAACCTCCTTGGATCAACTTCAGCTCAAACCAAAGCCACCGCCCCCCCCCCCGCTCCCGACTCGCGGGGAGGAAAGGGCACGAGGGGGCGTGGCCTCCACCGCTTCCCGCGCTGCTATTGGCCAACGCGCGGCCGCCGCGTGTCCTGATTGGTGAATCCTGGGTCCCGTTTCCCCCCCCCCTCCCCGCCGCCCGCCCATTGGTGGAGCCGCCGCCCTCCCTGCGAGCGGGCGGGGGACGCGGAACGAACGTGCCGGGCGCGCTGTTCCCTGGCCGGGGGGCGCGCGCGCGGGCGCCACGTGGGGAACTGCACGTAGTCAAGGCGGGGGGGAAGGAAAGCGAGGGGGCACGCGGCGTTCCCGCCGGCGCGGGCGGAGATGGGAGTGGGGGGGGGACAATGGAGGGGTGGCCACTAGGGGTAAAGGGGTAATGGCCATGAGGGGTGGCCACAAGGGGTAAAGGGGTAGTGGCCATGAGGGGTGGCCACTAGGGGTATAGGGGTAATGGCCATGAGGGGTGGCCACTAGGGGTAAAGGGGTAATGGCCATGAGGGGTGGCCGCTAGGGGTAAAGGGGTAATGGCCATGAGGGGTGGCCACTAGGGGTATAGGGGTAATGGCCATGAGGGGTGGCCACTAGGGGTAAAGGGGTAATGGCCATGAGGGGTGGCCACAAGGGGTGAGGGGTAATGGCCATGAGGGGTGGCCATAAAGGGTGAAGGGTCAGTGGCCATGAGGGGTGGCCACAGAGGGTAAGGGGTCAGTGGCCATGAGGGGTGGCCACAGGGGGTAAGGAGTCGGTAGCCATGAGGGGTGGCCACAGGGGGTAAGGGGTCAGTGGCCATGAGGGGTGGCCACAGGGGGTAGGGGGTCGGTGGCCATGAGGGGTGGCCACAGGGGGTAAGGGGTCGGTGGCCATGAGGGGTAGCCACAGGGGGTAAGGGGTCGGTGGCCATGAGGGGTAGCCACAGGGGGTAAGGGGTCGGTGGCCATGAGGGGTGGCTACAAGAGGTAAAGGGGCAGTCGCCATGAGGGATTGTCCATGAGGGATGAGGGTCACTAGAGATAAGGGGTGGCCACTAGAGGTGGAGGGTCAGTGGCCATGAGAGAAGATGAGGGGTTGTCCATGAGGGCTGAGAGGCAGTGGTCACGAGGGGTGACCACAGAGATGAGGGTCAACAGCTGTGAGGGTGGCCGTGGGAGTAGGGGACAGCCCTGAAGGGCAGCCAGGGCTGTGAGGGGTAGGGGCTGTGGCCATATGGAGAGCCCAGGGGTGGTCACAAGTGGTGGCCACAGGGACAGGAGAGGCTGCTCTGTTGGCAGAGACGGTGGCCACTGGGAGATGAAGGACATGCCTGAGGAGAGATTTAGAGGGAGGCAAGGGTGGCTGTGAGAGGTGATGGGGTGTAAGAGATGGTAGGAGGTGAGGGCAGCCTGTGAGGGGTGGCAGCCATGCAGTGTGAGGGGACATCTTGCAGGGACATGCGGGGCCAGCCACAGCTGCTTGTGGGACCAGCTCCCGGTGCATCTGCCTTGCTATGCCACCGGTTGCATGTTGCAGCAGCACAGCTCCACGGAACAAACTCCCTCCCAATGTACATGAGATTACTGGGTGAGGGATTTCATAGAATCATGGAATGATTTGGGTTGAAAGGGACCTTAAAGGTCCTCTAGTTCCAACCCTCCTGCCATGGGCAGAGACATCCCACTAGATCAGACCATCCAAGCCCCATCCAACCTGGCCTTGGACACCTCCAGGGATGGCACAGCCACAGCTTCCCTGGGAAACCTGTTGCAGTGCTTCACCACTCTCATTGTGAAGAAATTCTTCCTTATGCCAAGCCTAAATTTGCCCCCTAGTTTATACCCTTTCCCCCTCAATTTATCACTACAAGCCTTTATGAACAAGCCTTTCATAGGCACCTGCCCTCATCTGCCTGTGTAATAACTCACTTTTCATCTTAACAGATACTGAGAGGTGACTTACAGATCCAAGTCTGCGCAACTTGGGAGGAAATTTAGGAGCATTGCTGGAAGCAGAAGATTTTGGCTCCTGTTTGAGTGTTTTGGAGAAGGCATTTTATTTTTACTGGACAAAGTGTATGTTCAGAAATACCGGGATTCTCACACGTACAAGGCAGGCTTCACTTTCTGCACACAGAGTGGGCAATAACCCCTTTTTGTCCTAACAATTTACCTTGGACAACTTTAAAAAAACTCCCCTGGCTGCGTTGTGTGTATTGATTGGTGCTAAAAATCCACGCTTTTTTAAGCTGGCAGTGGGCCCAGCACTCATCTCCACGAGCTGACACCACGTTAAAACAAACGGCCTTGCCAGAACAGAGGTTTTAAAGGTGATTGTAGCGAGCAGTCTTTATCCTGGGGGTTATGAATTGGTGCTTGGAATTTAGGGGGGTCCTGAGTAAAACCGAAGGTGTTTTGCTGACCACTGCATTTGTCCATCAGCTTGGCCCTAACACACTATGGTGTTACACGGTTGTAGAGAGGAGGGAGCTGGCCTCTTCTCCCAAGTGACAGGGGACAGGACAAGAGGGAATGGCCTCAAGCTCCGCCAGGGGAGATTTAGGCTGGAGATTAGGAGGAGGTTTTTCACACAGAGGGTGATTGGGCATTGGAATAGGCTGCCCAGGGAGGTGGTTGATTCACCTTCCCTGGACGTGTTCAAGACACGGGTGGATGAGGTCCTGAGGGACATGGTTTAGTGTTTGATAGGAATGGTTGGACTCGATGATCCGCTGGGTCCCTTCCAACCTGGTTGTTCTATGACTCTATGATAAAGGGACAAGTGGCAAAAGTGGGAATTTTTGTCCTGGAGAACCCAAAGCTGACACCTCGAGGTGGGAAATTCAGTGCCTTAAACCAAAGTAAACCCCCAAAGGAGCCTTGCTGGCGTTAATTTAATTCTCCTGTATTTCTAAACACTCAGGCTGGTGAAGCTGCTCGAGCAGAAGGAAAACCTTCCAGGTTTGGATTTGGTGCCGCTATGGGGACTCGGGTCATCGTAGCATCCCCTTCTAATTCAGTACAGGTGGTGGTGTTGGGCTGACAGTTGGACTTGTAGATTTTAAGTCTTTTCCAACCTTAATGAGTCTATAATTAAGATAAATTAGAATCACAGAACAACCAGGTTGGAAGAGACCCATCGGATCATCGAGTCCAACCACAATTAGCAGTAGGGCCCATCAGATGTAGATGGTGAGGAGCTGGGACCACCCCCCCCCCAAAAAAAAAAAAAAAAACTGCCTCTTCCTTGGGCAGGGGTCAGCCCCGATGGACATAAGTGAAAATAATTTCAATAAAGAGCTTTTAGGGCCAATACAGCTTGGGAAAGCGGGAAGAGAGGACGGGAGTTGGGAAAGAAGGGAACTCCTGGGGGAGCCCAGGTGAGGAATCAGCCCAGGGGAAGAAGGCAGGGAGAGCCCGGAGAAGGGAGGGATGTGGGAAAAGGGGGAATGCAAAGGAGTGCGGAGATGTGAGTGAAGCCGGGAGGGGATTCAGGAATGCCCGGGCGAGGAACATGGAGCAGCCCAGGAAAGGGGAGGGTACGAGGAGGCAGCCCAGACGAGGAATGGGGGGAGCTCGGGCAAGGGGAGGGTATGCGGGGGAGCCAGGGCGAGGAACGGGACTGGGGGAGCTCAAGGAAGGGGGTTGGAGGACACGCTGGGGAAACCGGGGGGGAGGGGTGGGGGAGAAAACCGAGGGAAAGTTGGGGGGATGCCGGGGAGCTTGGCCGAGGAACTGGGGACAGGAGGATGCGAGGAAGGAGGAGATGGGAGGGAGCCTGGGCGAGGAACGGGGGAGAAATCTAGGGAAGGAAGGGGGATATGAAAGAGTCCGGGGGAGGGATGCTGGGGAGCCTGGCCGAGGAACTGGGGACAGGAGGGAGCCTGGGCGAGGAACCGGGAGGGGAAACCTAGGGAAGAAAGGGGAGGGATGCCGGGGAGCCTGGCCGAGGAATTGGGGATTGGGAGGGAGCCTGGGCGAGAAACAGGGTTGGGGGAGGACCTAAGGAAGGAGTGGGGGCTATGAAGGAGCCCGGGGAAGGGAGGGAGGGAGGGAGGGATGCCAGGGAGCCTGGCCGAGGAACTGGGGACAGGAGGATGCGGGGAAGGAGGGGATAGGAGGGAGCCCGGGCGAGGAACGGGGTGGGAAATGTAGGGAAGGAAGGGGGATATGAGAGACCGCGGGGGAGGGAGGACGCGGGAAAGGAGAGGACGGGAGGGAGCCCGGGCGAGGAACAGAGGGAGCCTGGGGGAGGAACGGGGGGAAGCCCAGGGAAGGAGGGGATGCCGGGGAGCGCCGTCCGAGGAAGCGGAGGCGGGAGGGACGCGGGTTAGGAGGCGCTGGGAGGAGAAGGGAGGGGGGCAGGGTCTCTGCGAGCCGGCGGCGTCCCCCGGCCGGGCTGCGGGGGGCGTGCGCTGGCGGGCGGCGGCGGCGGAGCCAATGCGCAGGAAGGGGCCGAGCATGTGGGGAGGTTGTTTACACCAGCCCGGCCCCGGGAGCTTTAACCCGGCCGGCGGCGGGGGCTCCGGACGCCGTGAGTAGCGGGGCGCCCCCCTCCCCCCCCCCCCCCACCCCAGCGCCGGGGTTGGGGGGGTGGGGCGTGGGGGGGGGGGGGGGGGAGAGGAAAAGAAATTTTAAAAAAAAAAAAGAGAGAGGAGGGGGGAGGAAAAAAAAAAAAACACCCCAAGAAATGCTATTAATAAAGAACCCGCGCGCGGGAGCGCTGGGTCCCGCCCGGCCCCGCCGCCGCGCTCGGCCCGGCCGCGCCTACGGGGGAGCCGGCACGGGCCGCACGGCCGAGGTAAGAGCCGGCCCCGGACCCTCGTCCTGCCTCCCCCGGGGCGAGCATCCTCCTCCCCGCGCCGCCCGGCAGCCCCTTCCCCTCCTGGACCGTGCGGTGTTCCCCTTCCCCCCCCCCCCCCCCACCGCCACCAATACAAACCCTCCCCGGGGCTGCCCGACCCGCTGCGTGCAGCAGTCCCTGTCCCGTCCCCCACCGTGTGTGCCCCCTCCTCCTCCTCCTGCCTGCACAGCCCCCTCCTCCTCCTGCCTGCACAGCCCCCTCCTCTTACCCGTTGCAAGCCCTTTCCCCGCACCCGGTGCATGCACAGCCCCCCTCCGGTGCATGCACGGCCTCCCCCCGGTGCAGCCTGTTCCACCCCACACCCCCGGGTGCAATGCACAGCCTCCCCCCTGCCGCTCAGTACAACCTCTTCCCCGGGGCTTGCCCGGTGGTGCCCCCTTTCCCTCCCCGACTCCTGCCTGGTGCATGGACAGATCCCCCGGTGCAACCCTTTCCCCCCCCCCCCCCCCCCTCCCCCCCCCAACCCAGTGTATGTGGCCTCCCCCGGTCCATACTCCTTAAGCTTAGTGTGTGCACAGCCTCCCACCCCCGTTACAGTCCCCTCCTTCCCTCCCACCCGGCGTATGCGCCCCCTCCTCTGCCTCCCCTGTGCATGCACAGCTCTCTAGTGCACCCCCCTTACCTCTATACCCAGTGCATGCGCAGCCCCCCAGTGCACCCCCTTTAATGCCCTCCCCGGTGCATGCACAGCCCCTCAGTGCACCCCATCTACACCTGTACCTAGTGCATGCACAGCCCACCATTGCACCTCCTTTAACGCCCTCCCTGGTGCATACACAGCTCCCCAGTGCATCCCCTCTACCCCTGTATCCAGTGCATACACAGCCCCCCAGTGCACCCCCTTTCCCCTCTTCCCCGGTGCATGCGCAGCCCCCCAGTGCACCCCCTGTGCCAGGTGCATGCGCAGCCCCCCAGTGCACCCCCTTTACCCTTTTACCTGGTGCACGAACAGCCCACAGCGCACTCCTTTTACCCAGTGCATGCGCAGACTCCCAGTGCACCCCCTTTACCCCCTTTCCCGGTGCATGCACAGCCCCCCAGTGCACCCCATCTACCCCTGTACCCGGTGCATGCACAGCTCCCCAGTGCACCCCCTTTACCTCTGTACTCGGTGCATGCACAGCCCCCCAGTGCACCCCCTCTACCCCTGTACCCGGTGCATGCACAGCCCCCCAGTGCACCCCCTTTACCTCTGTACTCGGTGCATGCACAGCTCCCCAGTGCACCCCCTCTACCCCTGTACCCGGTGCATGCACAGCCCCCCAGTGCACCCCCTGTAGCCAGTGCATGCACAGCCCCCCAGTACACCCCGTTTACCCCCTTTCCCGGTGCATGCACAGCCCCCCTGGTGCAAGCCCCATTTCCAACCTCCCATCCCACCTCCCGGTTTTCCCGGTGCGTGTGTCATCCCCCCCCCTCCTTTCCCGTGCGTGTTCCCCGCTCCGCACACACGTGCCCTTCCCAGTGCCGCCCTCCTCTGCAGGCCTGGACACAAACGCCTCCTCCTTCTCCTCCTTCCCTGCCATCTTTCCCGTGTGCCATGCAGGGATGCATGCCATGCACACACACGCATGCAGGGATGCATGCCATGCACACACACGCATGCAGGCACGCATGCCATGCACACACACGCATGCAGGCACGCATGCCATGCACACACACGCATGCAGGCACACATGCCATGCACACATGCATGCACACGTGCCCTGTCTCCCGCTGCACGCTCATCTCAGTGCCCGCACCGAGGCTTCGAGTCACGCTCCCTCCGGCACCGCTGCCAGAAAGCAGCTAGCTCCCTCCCTTTCCTTCCTGGCTGCCCTCGCTACCGGAGCTGCCGGTGCACTGATGCCTGGGGAAGTCGCTCTGCCTGTGCCAGTGTTCTTGCCTGCATCAGAAAATGCATTTTTAGGCAGGCAGGCATCCGTCCTCTGAAGGCATCTTCTCTGGTATTGCCCAGGAGCGGCAAACGCTGGCGTTGAGTGAGGGTCAGCAGAGCCCTTCCCTTCTGCTCTGAGCCTTCTGCCTGGGGACGTGGTCTAGTGGCAGATAGGAGTGGTTGGATTCGATGATCTCAGAGGTCTTTTCCAACCTGGTGATTGTATGATTACCGGTGCTGCTGGCAGGGATGCGATGCAGCCCTGCAGTGACACGTCCACAGGCGTAACCCAAGCCGTGAGCACCCATGTGGGATTAGGAGGAAAATCTTCGTGAAAGTGCCTCTTCTGTATTATTGTCCGTGTAGGTTGCGTGGCGAGTGGGTTTGGCTCCATCGCGGGGTCCGTAGATCCTTATTGCTGCCTTTATTAAGACCCAACCTTTGCAAACCGCTTGTTTCCCAGTCACATGTGCTGGTGGGCATGGGGTCAGAGTGTGGTTTGTAAAGGGCTTTCGGACTTTTGGGGCTAAGAAGGGGCTTTTTGGAAACCGTGAGCTGTGGAAGGACATGAAAGATTAAGGTTTATATTCTATATAATTGACTAATTACTGCTGTGTTTGGGGTCTCTCATAGGGCAGACTTTGCTGTCTGGGTTGCTGGTCCACGGTGCGTTGATCAGTGGCAGGAGTTAGGCTGGATTTGAGGGAATTTATTCCAAAAAAACCCATGAAAAAAATGGGGTGTGCTCTAATCACAGACTCTTTGAGGAGGGGATTTGTGCTCATGGTCCAGTTTGTGCAGCATCATGGGTGCAGGAGCTGGTGTTCTCCTAGCAAACCCCACTCAAAAGGGAGCCGGGATGAGCACCAGGACACCCTTCCCACTTTGCACCCCAACCTTCCCAGCTTGCTAAATGAAGCGTTCTTCATTTGCTAAACGAGGCGCCTGCTTTCCCAGAACCTCTGCTTGGGCTTCGCTCGGCCAGCAGCAGCAGCAGCACCGGTAGGCACGAGGGCTGAACGTTTTTCCCCAGCGAGAGCTGGAAAAACGCTGCGCAAAAGACACGGCCGGCATTGAAGCAAGAAATAATTTGGGATCTGTGCCGGGTCTGACCCCTGCGGCGTGTGATTGCTAACAGCTGGGAGGGCTCGCAGCGGCAGCACTATGGCCTCCCAGCTCCTCCTGCGCCGCTGACGCTCTCCCAGCTCCCGCTCTTCTTCTTGCTTTGTGTTTTGGGGCTCTGGGGGAAGGATTTTTTGGGGTTGCTGTGTCACTCTTGCCTATGGGCTGAGCACCGAAGTGGGATCGGGCATTCCAAGGTCTTCTGGAAGCAAATGTGGCACCAAAAACTGACTTTTGGAGGGTTTTCCTTCCCCTGACTGCAGTTGCACGCCTCTCTCTCGTCCTTCCCGCTCCCTCACCCTGGGCCAGAGGGGGAAGGAAGGCGAAACGAAACCCCAAAGGAAATGAGAAGCAGCCTCCCACCTTTGGCGCTGCCCTTCCCACACCTGGCCACTGGCCAAGCACTGCCTTGGAACCAGTGTGCGCCGACTGTCGGGGACATGGCGGAGATTCCGTACCCTTTTCTATGCTGTGGTAGCATTGATGTTGCTGCTTGAGCCCTTGGAAGGGCAATTCCCTCACCCTGGTGCCCAGGGTATCTACCAGTGAGGGTTTAAGGTGATGTGGGAGGAAACGTGGTCTGGTGGTTAATTCCTGCGGCGAGGTGGAGGGGCTTTCCCGCAGCTTTGCTCAGGGATTTGAGAAAAACCGCTACCTTTTGGTCTCCTTTCAGATCAGAAATAAAGTCTCGTATGGGTAGATAAGAGTTTTGGGAGCAGAGCCACTTGGCCAGGTCACTTGCGTTCATCCGAAAACATGTTGTATTGTGGAAAAAAGACACTGTCAGACAGAGCGGGCTCCGGAGCATCCGCAGTGATGCTCAAATGCTGCCAACTCCTGCATATTCCTTGGGAGGAAAGCTGGGGGAGCGGCTCTGTTCAGCTGGCCGCTACGGGCTCTTTGATCCTGCTCTGGAGGGAAGGTGGTGACGGTGGCGAAATCGCCGTATGTTCTGCTAGGCGGGCAGTCCTGGCACAGGGAGCTCTCCCTGGCACACCTCTCATCTGTTTCACCCCCAATCCTTTTCTTCCTGCTCTATTCTTTATGGTTTCTAAACAGCTGTTAATTTTCTACTCGCAGAGGACAGGCTGAGCGTGTACAGTTATTCATAACACCGCTTGTAAATCTTGGGCGTCCTTTGAAGCGGGACATGGTTTGGAGTAACCCTTCCCAGGACAGTTGGAGGGTCAGGAAGAGCGAGAACTGGGGTTGTTTAGCCTGGAGAAGAGGAGGCTGAGAGGAGACCTCATTACTCTCTACAACTCCCTGAAAGGAGGTTGTAGAGAGGAGGGAGCTGGGCTCTTCTCCCAAGTGACAGGGGACAGGACAAGAGGGAATGGCCTCAAGCTCCACCAGGGGAGATTTAGGCTGGAGATTAGGAGGAGGTTTTTCACACAGAGGGTCATTGGGCATTGGAATAGGCTGCCCAGGGAGGTGGTTGAGTCCCCTTCCCTGGAGGTGTTTAAGGGACGGGTGGATGAGGTCTTGAGGGACTTGGTTTAGTGTTTGATAGGAATGGTTGGACTGGAAGATCCAATGGGTCCCTTCCAACCTGTTTGTTCTATGATTCTATGATTCTATTCTGGGGGCAAAAATAGGTGGAGGGTAGTTAGAGAAGCGGTTTAGGATAAAAATGCTCCAAACTATTCCCTTTCTAACAAAGCAGTGCAGGAAGATTCTCCTGTTTTATTGCCATATGGGCCCTAGGAGTGCTAGGTATGAGCCACAAGCTTGGAGAAACCTCTTCCAAAAGCACAAGTGTCCCAAAAGGGGAACATCAGGGAGCGACTGAAAAGGGGTGCCGGCTTTTGCTGCCTGAGAACTTTCTTCTCCTGCTGTGGTGCAGGCAAGGTTGTTGTAGGACCACACTGGGTATGGGCCCAAGTCTAGAGCTCACGTGTGATGAGCACCAGCAGTGGGTTTCAGCCTGACAGGCAGGAATAGCTGTGATGGCATTGGGACCATGTGCCAGTGGCACCTTGAGAGGGATGTATGATAGACTCTGAGGGCTGTTCCGACTGCATCTGCAGGGTTTCCTTTGGGTTACGCATCCCTTTCTTTCTAAACCCCTTCTTCTAGAGGGATTCAGAAATGACCATAAAGACAAGAGCCTCAGCCTGATGTGGGGCTCAGACGTGCTGCTGTCCCAGTGTCTCCCAGTTATCTTGGTTCCTGGGGTCTGAGCTCCTGGGCGTGCACATGGGGATGCAGGAGCAGCAGAGCGCTGCTCTCCTGGCTGCCAGGGTGGTGGCGGGTGGGAAGACACCCGATAAACAACATAATCCTTCCCCAGAGGTAACATTCCTGTGTCTCTCTTCCACAGTGTGTTGAAGATGGCGAGTGTGCTGTCCAGGCGCCTGGGGAAGCGCTCCCTGCTAGGCACCCGCGTCTCTGCCCCTGGTGTCCTGGCTGATGGTATGCTGGTGGCCACCCAGATCCCCAGCTTTCAGCCTGACCTTGGCCGAGCATCCCTACATACAGGGCCACAAGAGGGTGGATCCTGCGTGCCGTCG
This sequence comes from Coccyzus lansbergi, assembly GCA_033558105.1. Classification (NCBI taxonomy): domain Eukaryota; kingdom Metazoa; phylum Chordata; class Aves; order Cuculiformes; family Coccyzidae; genus Coccyzus; species Coccyzus lansbergi. The sequence continues at coordinate 639,553 of JAUMJK010000697.1, forward strand.
GTGGAGGAAAGCAGCCAGGTACCCAGATTGCCCAGCCCCAGCCACCAGCAGCTCCACGACGGGCAGCAAGTACGTGAGGAGGCTCGTGATGTCCTTTACTGGTGGGATGTGCTCCAGTGTCACCTTCCCTGGAGGTGTTAAGGGACGGGTGGATGAGGTGCTGAGGGGCATAGTTTAGTATTTGATAGGAATGGTTGGACTCGATGATCTGGTGGGTCTCTTCCAACCTGGTTCTATGTGTGGCTCTGGGATGGAATAAAACTTCCAAAGCTCTCCTAATGTAAGGTGCAGCAGGAATCTGTAGTTACGGAGAGCTGTTAAGTGGGTGTTGGCGTTAATGCACTTGTCTGAGGGCCTGGCAGCTCAAGCAGAGGTCCATCTCCTCCAGGAGATCCCTCCAATCCTGGCCAAAAGCAAGTCTCCAGAGACGAGGCTAAGGAGACCTGCTGCTTCCTCCAATATTCTCCATCTGTTTCAGGCTAAGGGAAATGGTTTCTATACATTTAGTGACTCCCAATGGACTTCTCTTCCATAAACTTGCTGTATCTCCCCTTAACACATGTGAACATCTCAGAGATCAGTCTGCTGCTGCTTTTTTCTACAAGTTTTAGGGTCGATTGTGTGGATGTGAGCCAGCAATGGGTGCTTGCAACCCACAAAGCCAACCGTACCCCAGGCTGCATTCAAAGCTGTGGGACCTGCAGGGCCCGGGGGGGAATTCTCCCCTCCCACTCCACTCTCATGAGACCTCGCCTGGAGCCTTGTGTCCAGGTCTGGAGTCCTCAGCACTAGAAAGACATGGATCTGCTGGAGTGAGTCCAGAGAAGGGCTGTAAAAATGATCTGGGTGCTAGAGCACCTCCTGTCTGAGGACAGGCTTACAAGAGTTGGGATTGCCCGACCTGGAGAAGAGGAGGCTGTCAGGAGACCTTCTAGCAGCCTCCCAGTACGGAAAGGGACTCCAGGAAAGCTGGGGAGGGGCTCTTGATCAGGGAGTGCAGGGGTAGGATGAGGGGGAACAGTTTGAAGCTGAAAGAGGAGAGATTGGGATGAGATCTGAGGAAGAAGTGTTTGTCTGTGAGGTTGATGAGTCCCTGGCCCACGTTGCCCAGAGAAGCCGTGGCTGCCCCTTCCCTGGGAGGTGTCCAAGGCTGGATAAGGCTTTGATCAACCTGATGCAGTGGTAGGTGTCCCTGTCCTTAGCCAGGGGTTGAAACTGAGTGTGTTTCAAGATCCTTTCCAACCCAAACCATTCCACGGTGGCTGTGGTGAGAAAACTCTGAGGTGCAGTGGCTCATCCAGAAAGGATGTTTAGTCCTGCTGCGTCCTGCCATTTCTTGTGTCCTGGGCTCCTGATGCTTAGGAGGGCTGTGCCTCGGCCAGGATGTGGCTGGGGTGGGGAATGATCCTTGTTCACGATCCCACCAGAACGGTTAATCCCTGGCCGAGCAGCACTGTCCAAGGGGAGCCATGCCTGGCTGACGTAGAGCCCATTTCTTGGCTGCTACCTGCAGAACGGTAATAGCTTTTCTGGGCAGAGCTTGTGAAATGGAGTGTAAATAAGGCTCTTGTTTAGTTGCCTGGCTCCTCCTGCCCTCTGTTTATTAACCACAGGACTGAGAACTGTTTTCTCCTATGTGCTCCACCTTGGAGAATTTTGCTTTCTTGCTTTGCTGCTGGGAACAGCATAAAAATAGTGGTGGGATCCCTTCCTCTTGCAGCAACAGCTAGGACCTGCACTGGTGGCTCTGTGAACCCAAAGGAGGTGTTGGTTCCTTGTGCTGTGCCCTGTTTGAGGGAGAGCCAGTGTGGCTCATGCAGACGCTTTGCTCCTTGTTTTCAGAAAGCAGGGTCAGGGTTTTCTGCATCCTGCTCCTTGTGTTGGTCCCCCTTTAACCATGGTCCTGCCGTCGGTGGCTTTATCTGCCCTAGCGTTTCTGCTGAAGGTCCCACCTGAGGTGGTCCCACAGGCTCCTCCCTGGTCAGGTTACGAGTACACCTCTCCATTCCATGTCAGCTTCTCTGGGTGACACTCCTGTTCCTATAAATAGCCAGAGACACACGTAGCGTGTTTTGACACAGCTACGTTTCCATTAACAGAAGTAGACTCATGGGTGGTAGCGATGGGAAAGTGTCCATCAGGAGCTGGGACGCTGGGAAGGAGGAGGAGGTGAGGTTTGCACACCTCCTTCCCTTGCCTGAAGGAGGCAGGGTGTGAATTGAGGATCACTTTGCCCAGGAAACCTCTGTTCCGTGCCCCTCTGACTTTTTATCATTTTGTCTATGTACTTAGCCAGGGTGTGTGATAGTTGTGGGAGTCCTCGCAGCAGGATGGCGTGAGAACAAAGCTGAAGCAGACAAATTAATTGTAGGAAAGTCCACCCAAAGTCGGGACACTCGGGGAGGTAGCTGATACTGGCTCAGGAAATCCCTCAACTTGGGATTGCTGAAGTCAAGGAGCTCGTGCCTGGGAAAAGCAGATCTCTTGGTGATGGGGTTGGGGTGAGCCCTGGCATCCCTCCGATTTGCTATGACAGGGGTTGTCTGAAGTCCAGTCCCTTCAGGACAAGCTCTGCCTTTGTCCCGAAGCCCTCTGGGGCAGAGGAGGGGGAGGAGAGGGATCCTGTGCTAAGGCGAAGCCTTGCTTGTGCAGCAGCAGGACATCCCCTGGGAGCAGCGGGACAGCAGGTGGCCCTGACAAACCGTCCCTTGTGCTTTTTTCAGGTTCTCATCGCCTCCAGCGGGCAGGAGTGCACTGGTCTCATGGAGCAGCACAACCTGCTGAGCGACCAGGTGAAGGTGGTGCTGCCGGAGCAGGGTTTGCAGGCCTGCTGGAGGGTACAGGACGTGCAGGCGGATGCGCTTCAGCCCCCCACCCTGCCCACTGCTGCTGGTCCTGGCCCTGCTGATGTGCTGCAGAGATCCGTATCCAGCAATATCGACGTACCCAAGAGGTTTGTGCTTTTGACCGGTGGTGTCTCAGGCAGGAGGGGAGCTTCCAGCAGCTCCCGCAGCGCTCACACTTGGCATTACACCAGCAGAGAGAGGGGCAATATATCTGCCTTCCCAGTGCAGGATTATCCAGAGAATGGTTAAATGTAGGATTAAGGGGATTTTCCATTTATTTTCTTCCAAATGGGGAGGAGAAACATCCTTCCTGAAGTCTTAGACATGGTTTAAAATTTATAGGGGTAGCTGGTGGGGGGGAACCTGTGCTGCTGTTACATGTTGGGTGCCTGATGGCTCAGCGGGTTGCTATCTGGGCTGTTCTTTTCTGCTGTTTCACGTCTCTCCCTTCATCATGCAGGAAAGCTGACGCCGCTGTGGAGATGGATGAGATGGTGGCAGCAATGGTGCTGACAAGCCTCTCCTGCAGCCCTGTGGTGCAGAGCCCTCCCGCTGGCGACGGTGGCATCCCCCGTGAGTGCACACGTAACATAAACAGATATATTTATTAAGAAACCTAGCATCCGCAATAAAAAGATGCGGAGAGACGTGCCATACCATTTGGATCTAGGTACCAGGGCTCTTGCTCGCTGCAGAGGTGCTTTGCTGGGTGCCAAATAGCTGCTAGGAGAGGGACTGCTCTGAGTTCTGGGCCCCTCACCACAAGAAGGATGTTGAGGCTCTGGAGCGAGTCCAGAGAAGAGCAACAAAGCTGGGGAAGGGGCTGGAGAACAGAAGCCGCTGAGAGAGCTGGGGGTGTTTAGCCTGGAGAAGAGGAGGCTGAGAGGAGACCTCATTACTCTCTACAACTGCCTGAAAGGAGGTTGTAGAGAGGAGGGAGCTGGGCTCTTCTCCCAGGTGACAGGGGACAGGACAAGAGGGAATGGCCTCAAGCTCCACCAGGGGAGATTTAGGCTGGAGATTAGGAGGAAGTTTTTCACAGAAAGGGTCATTGGGCATTGGAATAGGCTGCCCAGGGAGGTGGTTGATTCCCCTTCCCTGGAGGTGTTTAAGGCACGGGTGGATGAGTTGCTGAGGGACTTGGTTTAGTGTTAGATAGGAATGGTTGGACTAGAAGATCCGATGGGTCCCTTCCAACCTGGTTGTTCTATGATTCTATGATTCTATGAGCTGGGGGTGGCCGAGAAGCAGTACTAGGATCCTGATGGAGCCCACGGGTACCAGCACCGGTTGGAGCCGAGCAAGCTGGGACACCCCTGGCAGAGCAGTGGGGGTAATCCTGCTCTCTGCAGCCATCCCAGGGGTCTGGGGAGCCCCGCACAGGAGTCCCGGCATGGGGTGCACCACCCGGTCACTCCTTTTTTTAGAGGCGATTTCATTCCCCAGGAGTCAAATGCAGCCGGAGGGATAAAAATAGCCGCCTGCAGGCGTGGGAAATGTGACTGCCCCGGTGCTGGCTGCTCGCCGCGTGCCGGCTGTGCCCATGGGATTGTGCCGATGCCAAGGAGGGTAGAGTGGGGGAAAAAAGGGATAAACAACCCAATAACTGGGAGCTGGCACTGGGCAAAGGTGTAAAAAGGCTTTCCCTCACCAAGTTTAACAATAAATAAATAAACGGAGACAAACTGTTGTTGCACGTTATCCATCCTCAGGGCTGGGTTCTACTCTGGGGGATTTGTTTAGCCCCAGACTGAGGGTGGCAGTGTGTGTCCCCTCCTTGCAGCCTCACGGGTGGCATGTGATCCTTGGAAGGAGAGCGGTGACATCTCAGACAGCGGCAGCAGCACCACCAGTGGGCACTGGAGCGGGGGCAGCGACATCTCCACCCCCTCGCCTCCCCACCCTGCCGGCAGTCCCAAATACTCCAGTGAGGCCCTGAGCTCCCCCCAGGCGGATGACGGCTTCGAGACTGACTCCGACCCTTTTCTCCTTGATGAACCCGCTCCGCGCAAGAGAAAGGTACTGATGCCACGGGGGTGGTCCCAGCAGCAGTGGCTCGAGCTGAGCTGGCGTCCCGTGGAGGGGACACTGCTGCTGGGCAGGAGGTGACATGAACCATGTCTCCGCCAGAACTCAGTGAAGGTGATGTACAAGTGCCTGTGGCCAAGCTGCGGCAAGGTCCTGCGCTCCATCGTTGGCATCAAGCGTCACGTCAAGACCCAGCACCTTGGGTAAGGTTTCACAGAATGGTTTGGGATAGAAGGGACCTTAAAGCCCGTCCAGTTCCAACCCCGCTGCCGAGGGCAGGGACACCTCCCACTGGATCAGGTTGCTCAAAGGTCCCATCCAACCTCCTTGACCTCTGCTTGACCGCTGAAGGCGCACACCCTCCTGCTGTGTAACGTGCAATTCCTGCAGTGAATATTCTCAGTAGGGGAGATCGTGGCCTCTGTACACTGAGTTTCACAGTTCTCAGCCGAGCAGTCTGTGCCACCGAAGCCACTGTTGTGTGACACCTTCAGGGATCCCAGGGCTTTCCAGGAGGCACGGGAGCTTTGTCTGGGCTTTGGGACTGCCCAGCCTGGGTGTACATTTTGCACTCGACGTGGGTTCAGGTTACATCAAGCCCTGGGCTCCTCGGCAGAGGCATAAAAGCACCAACCTGGCTGGGCTTCGCAAGGGCTGGCAGCCTGAAAGCTGTGTCGTCTGCAGCAGCAGCTGGCTCCAGCTTGGCCGCTGGCGCTGGCATGTGCACATAAACTTCCCTTCAGCAGTTTGCTTTGTGCCGATCTCTTGTGAATCTCCCCGAAACCAAAGTGGTGAGGATGTAGGATCAGCTTTGCTTTGGTCGCCTCTTCTGGCCCTATTGCACTTCTTGAATCACCTTCCCTGGAGGTGTTTAAGGCACAGGTGGATGAGGTATTGAGGGACTTGGTTTAGTGTTAGTGGATAGGAATGGTTGGACTAGAAGATCCGATGGGTCCCTTCCAACCTGGTTGTTCTGTGATTCTGTGATTCTTACCCCAATCTCAGTTTTCTTGCGCTTTTTTCCACGTTTTTCTGGTGTGTATTATCCCTCTCCTCCCTCACAAAGGCAAAGGCGGAAGGGCAGCGATGCAGCGGGCAGTGTTGGACTGCCATCCAGTGCTGGATAAATGTACTGGGAAAAAAGGAATTACTTGAGGGCTGTTTCCTGCTGGGTAAGCTGCAGGGCTCTGTCTGCAGCTGTGCTAAGTGAACTCGATTAGAAACGAGCAGGGGATTTTCAGTGGCACTCAGTCAATGTGCCAGCTTTTTTAAAGGCCCTGGTAGATGTATTGATCTTCCTAGGAAGTGCGAAGTGCTGCTGTAGAGACAGAATCATAGAACAACCAGGTTGGAAGGGACCCATCGGATCTTCTAGTCCAACCATTCCTATCAAACACTAAACCAAGTCCCTCAAGACCTCATCCACCGGTGCCTTAAACACCTCCAGGGAAGGTGAATCAACCACCTCCCTGGGCAGTGGACTGTGGCTGTTGTTGATGCTTTGGAACCCGGGAGCAGAGCTGCTTTGCCTCAAAGGGCAGAATTGCTCTCCCCTGATTGCGCTGATGGAAACGAGGCCACCTTTTCACCTTCTTTCCTCTCTGGCAGGGATGGTGCAGACTCCGACCAGCGGAAACGGGAGGAGGATTTCTACTACACCGAAGTGCAGGTGAAGGAAGAGCCAGCACCGGAGGCGGCCGCCGCCACCAGCCCCACATCCGCATCTGCCCCCATCATCATCCAGCAAGCCCTGGCAAAGCCAGAAGCGCTGCTCGTGGAGCAGCCAGTGCTGGAGCCCACCCTGGCCAGCAGTGCCCTGAGCCAGTCTGCCCCCAGCTCCTTCTGGCACATCCAGGCGGATCATGCCTACCAGGTGAGCTGGTGGCATCTCCTGGGGCCTGGTCACCTCCCAGAATTCTCACCAGGGAGCACCTTGTGATCTGGTTCGCTCCGCAAGGTTCCCACTGCAGCAGGGATGTTTTATTTCCACCCCACAGCACAGAGAGGCTTCGGTACCGGTGTAACACTTCCCTGTCTGGCTGTCTTCCAGCCTCTGAGCAAACAGCTTCATTAGCGCCTGGTTAGGAGGCCCGTGTTCTCCTTCTGCAGCCATTCCCTGGGTCGAGGGGGAACCGCTGGCCTCTGCTCCCATGCAATTACCCCATGCTGGTATGCAACACGCCCTTCTGCTGGCAGATAACGCTGGCTGGAATGCAGCCGTGCTGGATCCTGCACGTCTCCTGCTGCATGCTTGCCGGGGCATGGGCTTTTGAGGCCCAGGGAACCTGGAGACTCGGAGCAGTGGCCCCGTGGGTACCCTGGGCCAGTGGCTCTTGTCCCATGGACTGCCTGAGAGCCGAGCACTGTTCTGGAGCTGTGAACTAGTGCAGGGACATTTGGATCCATAAGTTGCATAAATATCCATTCCGATCCCAAGTGACGTCGTCCAAAAAGCCTGTGTGAAAAGGTGCAAAAATGCCTATATACAGACCAGGTGATAGGTGATGGGACAAGAAGGAATCATGTCTAGCTGTTTCAGGGGGAGTTTGGATTGGGCATTAGGAAAAAATTCTTCACAGAAAAGGATTCTTGGTCTGCCCGGGGAGGTGACTGAGTCCCCATCTCTGGAGGTGTTTAAAAGGCAGGTAGATAAGTTGTCTGGGGACGTGATTTAGTATTGGACAGGTGCGGTTGGAGGTGATGATCGCTAAGGTCTTTTCCAACCTAGTGATTCTGCGATTCTAGGATGGTGCATGTGGTTTGGTGTTGCAATCAAAAGCAATTGCAGGAGTGAAGAGGCTGCTGTGTCATGCCCTGTGTTAGCAGGGCCCTGTGCTGGAGGAATGGTTGCACAGGGGTTTCCATCCCACCCTGGTGCTCCCGGGGCTAACGCTGACTCCTCTTTTCCCTCCTAGGCATTGCCCTCGATACAAATTCCAGTGTCCCCCCACATCTTCACCAGCATCAGCTGGGCCACTGCCACCTCGACTCTCCCGTCCCTGTCACCGGTGAGTCCTGCGTTGTGCTGGGGACTGAGGGGACCTCACCTCTGCTTTCTCACTCCCTGCTTTAAACATCCAGATTTGTGGGCTGATGCCCCCATGCCTCCCGCTTCCCTGCTGCAGTCCCAGGGGCTGCGTGGGCTGGCGAGGGACTGCATCCTCCCATTTGCCTTTTGACACCCCATTCCCCGCAGGTGCGGAGCCGGTCGCTCAGCTTCAGTGAACCCCAGCCACCAACGCCCATGCTCAAGTCCCACCTGATTGTCTCCTCGCCGCCCAGGGTGTCTGTCAGCACCAGGTAGGGGTCCCGTGGGCTAGAGGGAAGCAGAGGTGGAGCCCGTCAGCTCTGCTGAGCTGCAGCAGAACAATGCCGGCCTGTCATTACGGGGCTGTACCATTAGATATGTGGCTTGATGCGGATGAGATTTGACAAGGCTAAGTGCCGGGTCCTGCACTTGGGTTACGACGACGCCAGGCTTGGGAAAGAGTGGCTGGAAAGCTGACCAGAGGAAAAGGCCCCAGGAATGGTGGTCAACAGTGGCTCAAGTGGCCAAGAAGGCCAGCAGCATCCTGGGTTGTATCAGCCATGGGGTGGCCAGAAGGAGTAGAGAAGGGATCGTTTTTCTACAATTGGCGCTGGTGAGGAGGCACCTCAAATCTGGGGTTTGGTTTTGGGCCTCTAACTCCAGTAAAGGCATTAAGGGGCTGGAGCATTTCCAGAGAAGCAGAGCGGAGCTGGGGAAGGGTCTGGAGCCCAAGGGTTGTTTAGTGTGGAGAAGAGGAAACCTCATCACTCTGTAGCTCTTGGTAAGGAGATTGGAACCAGGTGGGTGTTGTTCTCTCCTTCCAAGGAACAAGGGATGGGACCAGTTGCTCCAGAGGTGGTTTAGGCAGGATATTAGGAACAGTGTCTTTACTGTAAGAGTAGTGAGGCCTTGGCAGAGGCTGCCCAGGGCAGTGGTGGAGTCCCCATCCCTGGAGGGGTTGAAAAAACATGTTGCCATGGCACTTGGGGACAGGGTTTAATACGAACTGTCGGGTTGGGCTGGATGAGTCTTTTCCAGCCTTCATGATTTTGTGACTTAAGTTCTGCAGCGAGTGAATAGATGTTATTTTCCCCTTTTTCCCTTTTGCAGGAAAGTCCGTGGTGAAGCCAAGAAGTGCCGTAAGGTGTACGGCATTGAGCACCGGGACCAGTGGTGCACGGCCTGCCGGTGGAAAAAAGCTTGCCAGCGCTTCCTGGACTGAGCGCAGCACTGCAGTGCCGCGTCCCTCCCCTGCTCCTGCCCGCGGAGCACCGGAGTCCCTCACTGCTGCAACCAGGGACCTTGGAGGTACCTTCTGTGACCCCAGAAGACACCTCCAGAGCTGCGTGTAAATTCCTCCTCCTCCTCCTGTATATTGTACAGCTGCAGGGTTTGCTCTTTTTGTAAAGACCTCTTTTCCAATTTCTTTTTTAAACCTGAAGAATATTTCCCTTTGTGCGGTAAAAGCTGGGAGGGAGGGAAGGAAGCCAGTGCCTCGGGGTTTAGGGGAGATTGTAGGTGATCTGGGGACCAAAGAACTTCCTGAATTTCCCAGATCAACCCTAAAATCTCCCAAACCATCACAGTGTGACTGGGTGAGGCATTGAGGCAGCTTCCCATCTCCTTCGACTACCTAGAAAGTGCAAATCCCTCGTATCCTTTAAGGGAGGGGGTTGGTGACACAGCTTTAAAAAAGAAATCCTGTTGGATTGCCTCAGGCAAGGCAGGAGTGGGTCTCGAGGCAGGACTTGGAGGTTTCTCTCCCTGCCCGGATGTCATCTTTGCTCATGTCACATCACAGCATTAGCCTGAACTTGCGTTCCTCTGATTAGTTCCATTGCGTCAGTTTTGGAGGCTTTTTGGGGAAAAAACTCCTCAAAAATATCTTAATCGGGAAAACTATGAGGAATTTTAAGGCAAAACCTGGTCTTGTTCTTTTTTCAGGCTTTGTAAGTCTTCTTAGTTCCCTGAAATACCTACATTGTGGCCCTCGCTGTGGCTTTCCAAACCAGGCTGAGCAGTTTTGTTTTGTAATTAATAGTTCCACCCATAAAGGCAGCTTGGAGGACTGGGAACGGCTTTCCCTTAGCATCCGGCCACAGTTCTGAGGAACACTTCAGTATTTGTTTTCAAATTGCATGGAGCCTGTTGGGAGTCAGTTTCCTGACTTCCATCCTTTAAAACCTGGATTCCCCCAGCCTGGATTGCTGCTGCTTTCCTGTCCCACGTACCCCAGCACCGCTGGTGAGATGTTGCACTTGCTGTCGGGCTGGGATGTGTGCGGCCAGAGAGCTGGATTACCCCCTTGGCTTTCTCCCTCACTGGGATTTGGATTTGCATTACTTTTCTGCTGCGTTTTTGATAATCATGGGCCATAACCCGCAGCCTTCAAGCCAAGAGCAATCCCTGCCTGGGCCTGGGGTGCTTTTAAGACTCAGCTTTCCCTATAAAAACGAATCAGGTGGCTGGGAGAGCCCGATATCGCTCCTTGATCGATGTGAGCCCTGTTGTTGGGTTTGGGTAGGCAGGTAAAGCGGGTTGATACCTATGTGTGTGTTACGGTGCTTGTCCATGTGTTTGGGTATGTTTTTTGTTGTTCATTTGTGATTTTGTACATATGAACAGTCTTTCATCCTGCAACCTGATCTGCTCCCTGCGATCCAGCTGGTGGATGCAAACTTTGGAAAGCAGGAGCACAACTCCCCAGGCAGGGTGTGAGCCTGCCTCACGTCCCCTGGGAGGGAAGAGGCTCCTGGAGAGCCACTTGCTCGAGTTCCCATCCCTGGTCTTAGGAGCAAAACGTCGGGACAAGCTTTTCCCCTGTCCCACCAGTGTCAGAGACTCTCAGCAGGTTCCTAGGTTGAGTGTTTTATGGCAAGAATGACTTCCCAAAGCGCGTTGCAGGGTGGAGCTCCGCATCCACAGCTCTGCTAACAATCATTGCGGGGGCAGGAGGGGTGGTTGCACTACTCAAAAATAGATATTATTTTATTTTTTTTTTTTTAATTAAAATGACCCTGCGCCTTTGCTGCTCTCCGCTGTCCAAATAGCTGAGCTGGTGACATCCATCCTGCATCCCTGGAGCTCGGTGTGTTTTTCCTTTCGGGAAAGGCCCTGTGGTGCTGCGGTGCAGGCAGGTTTTTAGTGATGCCAGAGATGGTGGTGGCTCTTGGATCAGTCACAAATTTTCCTTTTCCGAAGCCCGGCTCAAAGCAGTGCCCACAGCATGGCAGGAAAAAAAGCCAAATGGGTGGATTTGTGCTTTCCTCAGCCCTTGTGCCTTTGCCCTGCAGCTCGGAGACAGGCAGGCCGGACCAGAGAGTTTACCTCTTTACTTTTGATGCCCTTTCTGCCCCAGCCAGGGCCAGATCTGCACCAGCACTGGCCGGACAAAACTCTGCTCCCAGCAAAATCACTCAGGAAATGTCAAAACAAGCCATCCAGGGTCGACATCAGGGTGCAGCATCACGCCGGCTTGGAGATTTCATCCCCTCAGACCCAGGACGTAGCATCGGGCGTCCCGGCCCTTCCAAACATAGAGGGTTTTCACTGGCAGGAGCTTGGGTGTCCGGAAAACGAAGCAAAAATTTTGGCTTTTCTGTTAAAGATGCTTTTTTATATGAAAAAAAAAATATATATATATAAAAAGGAAGAAAAAGACATCACTGGACCTATTCTGCTTGCAAGTAGGGGGGTGCAACCCCCACTGCCCCTCACGGTGCCGCCTCCTCCTGCAAGCTCACAACACTTACTGTTTGGCAGCCGGCAGGGATCATCTCTAGGAGTATTTTCTACCAGGTCGTTTTGTGGGGAGTCAGGAGGCGTGTGTAGCTTCTTTTCCAACAGTTTTTGCGGTACAGATTTAACAGGACAAAATTGTCCTTGTGTTCACGGCTCTTTTCCATTGGGTTTTGATTTTTAACGGAGAAACTGGTGCAGGGTGGGGTGGGTTTTTTTTTTTTTTTTTCCTTCTGGTTTGGGAGTATTTTGCAATTTTTACACTTTTCAGAAGCAAAAACTGCATATTTTTCCAGAGGTGACAGCGAGCATCTGCCACATCTGTCAGATCAGCTGGCACTGGATAAAGTATTGTTGTCCCTTTCCCTATTATTTCCCCCTCCTATTATTTTTTAACTCCCTTCCAGCTGCCTCCTGGCCATTGGACTTTTCCTCCCGACGCTAGAGTCTCGCTGGTCTCGCCTCTTCGGCCCCAACCGCGGGTAACCTCAACCTGTAAATCCAGCTTGGAGAGTTTTCCCTTATCCATCAGGCTGTCTCCTGGAGCATGTCTATGTATGTATATAGGAACCTCTTAATAGGGCACTAATTAATGAGAGGCTGCTCCCCGCTTTCCAGCCAGGACGCCACTGCTGATGGGGGGCAGTTGGTTTAGCACAGGGTGATCCCAGTGCCGTCAGCGGGAGATTTTATGGAGATGTTGGGAGTGGGAAGGGGCTGGGGACACTCGTCACTGCGGCCGTGCCCCCGTGGGGCCACCGGCCACCCAGAGACTGTGCTGTATCAAGTGAATTTTCTGTTGTCTTGGAGCTTTTCTGAGCTGTCTTCCAAGTATTATTTTTATTGTTAAAAAAAAAAAAAAAAAAAGGAAACAAAAGAGGACAAAAAAAAAAAAAGGTTAAAAAATTAAAATACAAATGTGAAATGTAATTTTTACAGCAGCAATATGAAAATATATTTTATAAGAAATAAAAAGAAAATTTGCCTGGTAATTTGCTGGTTCCACCTTGTCATAGAATCATAGAATATTTTGGTTGGAAAAGACCTTTGAGATCATCAAGTCAAACCATACCTGTCTACTACTAAACTAGATCTGCCTGTCTTTTAAACCCCTTCAGGGATGGGGACTCCACCACCTCCCTGGGAGGCCTGAGAGCCCTCTTGGTGAAGAACATTTTCCTGATGTCTAATCTCAACCTGCCCTGGTGCAACTTGAGGCCGTTTCCTCTTATCCTATCACTGCCGCTTGGGAGAAGAGACCAGCACCCACCTGGCACCAGCATCCTTTCAGGCAGTTGTAGACAGCAATGAGGTCTCCCCTCAACCTCCTTTTCTCCAAGATAGGCAACCCCAGGTCCCTCAAGTGCCTCACATAACACTTACTCTCCACACTCTTCCCCAGCTCTGTTTCCCTTCTCCAGACATGCTCCAGTCCCTCCAAGTCTTTATTGGAGTGAGATGCCCGGAACCGAAACCAAGATTTGAGATGCAGCCTCACCAGCACCAAATGCAGGGGGATGATCCCTTCCCTGCTCCTGCTGGCCACCCCATGGCTGATCCAAGCCAGGATGCTGTTGCCCTTCTTGGCCACCTAGGCCACTGCTGGCTCATGTTCAGCTGCTGTTGACCAATACCCCAGGTCCTTCTCCTCTGGGCAGCTTCCCAGCTACTCTTCCCCAAGCCCAGAGAGCTGCCATGGGGTTGTTGTGTCCCCAGTGAAGGACCTGGCACTTGACCTTGATGAATCCCATTCTGTTGGTCTCAGCCCGTGGATCCGGCCTGTCCAGATCCCTTTGGAGCCTCCCTACCCTCCAGCAGATCGACTCTTCCAGCTTTTTGTCATCTGCGAACCTACTAAGGGTGCACACAATCCCCTCATCCAGGTAATTTTATATTAAAGATATTGAACACAAATGGACTCAGGTAAGAAATCGTGTCAAAGGCTTTACTTTCTTTTTCCACACCAGGTCCCAGAGGTGCCGGATGGAGACAGGAGCCCTTTCTCCAAAGCTTTCCCCACCAGCAGCTCAGGAAGCCCCTGGCACAACCATCATGGCACCACTAGGTAGCAGTGTCTGCCTGGTGCTGGCAGTGCAGCTCCTCCACCGGCTGCAGGTGCCGTGCTTCCTTCTCTTTGGTTTTTTTTGGTTTTTTTTTTTTTTTTCCCCTCAGAACCCTGAATTCATCCCATTTTTAACCTGGAATCTACATTAATATGTACCAAGACTGGCTGGTTTTTAATCAGGGGACTTAGCAGTCTTACCACCCAGAGCCCTCCCTCATCATGAGTCGAAGACTGAGCAGAGTTGTATTTCATAGTATCACAGAATCACCAGGTTGGAAAGACCCATTGGATCATCGAGTCCAACCATTCCCATCAAACACTAAACCATGTCCCTCAACATCTCGTCCACCCGACCCTTGAACACTTCCAGGGAAGGTGACTCAACCACCTCCTTTTCTATATAGAATGGATAATTTTATAATTTTTGTGCAGGTTGAGGTGAAAGAGGAGCTGGAAAAGGGAAAAGAAAAGGATGGAAGAAGAGAGAAGGGTTTGAGGGGACGGAGAACAGAATGGGGCTGTGGAGGGGAGTAAGGCCTCCTCTATGTGGGAAAGGAGAGAGAGAAAGACTCCTGGGAGCACTGAACTGCTACAATTCCTGTAGTTCCCGTAGGGCTGTGGCTTGCTCCGTGCCCGAGCCTGACCTGTCCCGCTGAGGAGCTCAGAGACATCCACTCAGACTTCGCCATGGGCACAGCTACCCCTCCTGCCAAGCCAAGTCTTCCCCCAATTAATTTTTTAATTACCATATCCCAGCAAATTGGTGAAAAGCAGGAGCCGGCGCTGCCAGTCTGCAAACTGGGCCCAAATTGGGAACAGTGGGGACAGCCCGTGGCACAGCCGCTGCACATCCCTGCCCCTCTGACACCGGCCACAGCATCAAGGCTGGTTTGGATCCCTCTCCCCAAATCTTCAAAAGAGGTGAAGTCCCAAATTTCCAGCAAGACTGCAGAGACTGGGGAGCTGGGGGCACTGGAACCTTCATTATCCCAGCAGAAAAGAGTCTGTGCAGAAATTCCTCTTCTTTCTCTTAAACTTTAAAACTCCTTTTTCCTGATGAAACGATCCCCTCATCTGTCCCATTTTCCCTGCAGGACATGTGCACAACAGGACCAACCACCCAGCAGCACTCCAAAAGCCCAGCAAGAGGGGATTTTTGTCATCCCCAAAAACCATAGAATCATTAAGGTTGGAAAAAACCCTCTAAGTTCATCCAATCCAACCGTCAGCCCAACCCCACTGTGCCGACTGAACTGTGTCCTGCAGTGTCACACAGATTTTGAACCCCTCCAGGGATGGGGACTCCACCACGGCCCTGTGCAGCCTCTGACAGGACTTCATCGCTCTTTCAGGGAAGAAATTGTTCCTGATATCCAGTCTAAACCTCCCCTGGTGCAACTTGAGGTCATTTCCTCATGTCCCATCCCTTGTTACTTGGGAGAAGAGACCAACACCCAGCTGGCTCCAACCTCCTTTCTGAGAGCTGCAGAGAGCAATAAGGTCTCCCTTCAGCCTCCTCTTCTCCAGACTAAACAGACTCAGATCCTCTCAGAGCTGCCCTCAGAACCCCTGGTCTCCAGACCCATCCCCAGCTCCATTCCTCTTCTTCAGATGCACTCCAGCCCCTCGAGATGCCCAAAACTGAACCCAGGATTCCAGGTGCAGCCTCGCCAGTGCCAAGTGCAGGGGGATGATCCCTTCCCTGCTCCTGCTGTTCCCAATATCCAGTCTAAACCTCTCCTGGCACAACCTGAGGCCACTCCCTCTCGTCCTGTTACTTGTTCCTGGGGAACAAAGACCAGCACCTTCCTGGCTCCGACCTCCTTTCCAGGAGCTGCAGAGTGTGATGAGGTCTTCCCTCAGACTCCTAGTCTCCACACTAAATAACCCCAGGGCCCTTGGCTGCTCCCAGAACACCTGGCATCCAGACCTTTCCCCAGCTCCAGTTCCCATCTCTGGATGTGCTTCAGCCCCTCAAGGTCTTTCTTGGAGTGAGGGGCCCAAAACTCATCCCATGATTTGAGATGTGGCCTCACCATCGCACTGGGCCTTGTTGAAACCCATCCCATCATCCTCGGCCCATGGCTCCGGCCTGTCCAGATTCCTCTGCAGAGCCTTCCTGCCCTCCAGCAGATCAACGCTCCCACCCGGCTTGGTGTCATCTGCAAACAAAGTGAGGGAGCACTCGATCCCCTCTGTCATCTGCAAACAAAGTGAGGGAGCACTCGATCCCCTCGTCCAGAGCATGGATTGAAAACATGAAACAGAACTGGCCCCAAAGCTGAGCCCTGGGGACTCACTTGTGATCAGCCACCAACAGGGTTTAGCTCCCTTCATCACAACTCTGCTCTGGAAAAAGTGCAAATTAACCAAAAACCTTCCTTTTCCCCCCAAACCCTGAACTATTCCCTGGCTGAGCTGGGTGATCCGATCCCTCCCACGGTGGGAAGAGGCGGCAGGACCCTTTCTGCAAGCGCTGACCCAAGTGACGCTCGCCAGTCGCAAGAAGATCGTAGAAACAGTAAACTAATTTATTAATCCTTTTGCTATGTACAAGTTTAATGGAGAAATCTTTGTATGAAACAATTAAAAAGAACAAGAATTTGGAATTCTTTTTTTCCTATTTTTTTCTTTTTCCACAGGGGTTCTTGTATTCATTTTCTTTACAAACAGCGAAGGTCAGCACTGCAGGTGAGACCCGGGTCAAGTTGCTCCCAGGATCTTTTTTTTTTGGGGGGGGAGGAGGGGGGTAGCAAATTAGGCAGGAGAATCCACTGGCTCTGATTCTCCCCCTGGGAGCGACACAGAAAGAAAACCGCGTCCCGGCACAGGGACTGGGAGGCAATGCATGCCAGGGCGGAGGGGGGAACCGCAACGGAAACACGCGCGTGGTTTGTGCTGCTGAGCAAAGAAGTCAACCCCGGAGGCTTTACAAAACTTGGAGGAAAGCACTTAAAAAAAAAAAATTTAAAAAAGGAGGGGGAAAAATAACTAAAAAAGGGTAAATAAATTAAAAAATTCAACATTTCCAGGTGGTTTCTGGGCACTGGGGTGGGAGAGGGTCCCGCTGTGGCAGCCAGGAGGTCGGGCACGCAGGGATGGAGCCGCGAGAGCATGCGGCCCCTTGACATCCTCCATCGGAAAAGTTGGAAATCGATCCCGTGGGAAGGCGAAAGCCCCAGCCAAGGGATGCTGAGTGCGGATGGCGAAGGCATTGGGAATGTGGGGTGGGGGCTGAATTTCCACTGGATCCAAGGTGGTTCATTCACAGTGGCCAACCCAAAATAACCACCCCTCCCCCAAATTCAAATTAATTTTTTAAAAATTCCCCCCTTTTTTCCTTGTTTTCTTTAAATTTCCACCCGCTCTCCCACTGCGCTCTCCCACCCCTCCCTGCGATCTCGCTCCCGTCACCGGTGGAGGCCGAAATTCCTTGGATCCTGGTTTTAAATCGGGCTTAGTGAGTGAAGAGCAAAGTGATTTCTGAACGCGTGCGAGTCTGAAGCGCTTTGGGGTCCGTCAGAGAGAGGATGGAGGCTGCTGGGGTGGACAGGAGCAGGGTTAATATTGCCTGTGCCTGGCGGAAGGTGCTGGGATGCGGTGCCGGAACGCTATAAAAAAAATAACAACAAAAAAAAAATAGAGAAAAGAAAGGGAAAAAAAAACGAAAAAAAGGAAAGAAAATAAAGGAAGAAAAAAAAAAAAAAAAACAAAGAAGAAAAGGAAAAAAAGAAGGAAAAAAAGGAGCTGAGCCAAGAGTGGAGGGAGCAGGGGCTCTCTCCCGAGGGCTGCGGGGCCGGGAATGCATCCTGGAATTTAGGGAGATGCCACCCGGGGGTTAAAAAAAAAGGGAAAAGAATGGAAAAAGAAAGGGGAAAGTATTTAAAACTGTCGCAAACTGTGAACTGGGGGAAGGGGGGGGATGGACGGCGGCTACAGGGCTGGGGGGCTCTGAGCATCCCAGTACAGGACTGGGAGCATCCTGGTGTGGGGCTGGGGGCTTGAGCATCCCAGTGCGGAGCCAGCAGTGGGGATGGGGATGATGCTGGTCCTCGGGGAGCAGCAGCACAGAGACAACCTGCGCCTGGATTTGGCAACGTGAAGCTAGAGTGTCTGGGGAGGCATTATTTTTATTTATTTTGAGGAGGAAAAGGCTGTACTTAATCATAGTTTCATTTGATTTATTTTAATTTGGTTTCATTTACTTGACTTTATCTTAATTTACTTGACTTTATCTAATCATAATTGAAATTTAAAATAAAATAAATCAATTCAAACTGTTAAATTGTCACATTTTTAAAAGTTTCTTAATTAATTTTGGTTTTTCCTGCCTTTTTTTAGGGGGCTGAACCATTCTATTTCACATGGAGGGCAAAATTCTTTTGCCTACCCTGCCTGGAATCATAGAATCACCAAGTTGGAAAAGACCCATCTGAAAGGCGGGGTCTTAGAGCAAAGGGCCTTTCTCCAGATGCTGAGGTGCCAACGGTTGCCCTCAGCATCCCTCCCTGCTCTCCAAGTTGACATTTTCCAAGCCATTTCCCAATTTTTTCGCCCCCTTTTTTTTTTTTTTTTTTTTTTTTTTTTTAATAACTTTGCACCTATGGACATAGACTGATAGAACACCAGGTTGGAAGGGATCTCAAGGATCATCCGCTCCAACCTGGTCCGGCATGTGGTGTGGAGGGGAAGAGGGTTGACTTTTTTGGCCATGGTGGAGCTAGCCGGGCGGCGCGGGTCTCCGTTAGATCTCGTTGTGCTCGCTGATGCCGCCGGGAATGTCGTACTCACTGGAGCGGGGCGACATGCCCAGGTACTGCTTCAGGAACTCGCTAAACCTCTTCTGGTTGTTCCACTTCCTTGCCGACTTGCGGACCCCGATGAAGCCCCCGTATCTCTTCTGCACCCCCTTAGCCGTCGGCGCCGGCCACGAGCCACGTGTCCCCCGCGGGAAAACTCCGAGCCGTCGGGAAATGTCCTCGGGTGGCTGCATGAAGGCGTCCGGCGACGCTTCGATGCCTTCTTCTTCTTCTTCGGTTTCCCGGCGCCGCAGCAGCTCGCCTACCTGCAGCGGCATCACCGGCACCACCGCCACGTCGTGCCAGGGATCGCCAGCATCCTGGAGCTCCCGGGGCCGTTGGGCGGCTCGGGCGGCAGCGGCACACCGCTCCCAGGTGGCCCGTGGCACGGCTTCACCTTCACACTCCAGGATACAGATCTGTGCAGGAGACACGGGAACGAGCCTCAGGTGGGTTTGGTCCACCAGGACTTCCAGACACTGTAATGTTAACAGCTAAGTAATTAATGGATTTATATTGGAAGGGGGAAGATTTAGATTAGACATTAGGAAGAAATTCTTCACAATGAGGCGGGGGAGGCCCTGGCGCAGGTTGTCCAGGTTGCCCTGGAAGGGTTCAAGGCCAGGTTGGATGGGGCTTGGAGCAAGCTGATCCAGTGGGAGCCATCCCTGCCCATGGCAGTGGGGTTGAAATGGGGTGATCTTGAAGGTATCTTCTAATCTAAGATAGTCTATAATTCAATGATGACACTGGGTGGTGTACCCCAAATACTAGGCGCTCAGACATCTCCCCAACTTCCAGCCCAGCTGCTGATGCAACATGCTGGAAGACACCTACGGAAAAGTGCTTGCAGCACATCACCCCTCATCTTGCCTCATTCCATGAGTTGTCCCCCCTGTCCAACCCATTACTGGACTCCCAGAGGTAGTGATAAGATGATGGGGGCCATGGGAGCTGCTCAGTATCCCCCTCCTGACCCTCCCTTGACAGGCTCTGCTCCACACTGGATGCAATTCACACTTCCCCATTGCCATAGAATCATAGAATCACGGAATGGTTTGGAAGGGACCTTAAAGCCCATCCAGTTCCAACTCCTGGACGTGGGCAGGGACACCTCCCATTGGATCAGGCTGCTCAAAGCCTCATCCAACCTGGCCTTGAACGCCTCCAGGGATGGGGCAGCCACCGGTTACCTGGGCAACCTGTTCCAGCTGGGACATCCAT
This sequence comes from Coccyzus lansbergi, assembly GCA_033558105.1. Lineage (NCBI taxonomy): Eukaryota > Metazoa > Chordata > Aves > Cuculiformes > Coccyzidae > Coccyzus > Coccyzus lansbergi. The sequence continues at coordinate 659,281 of JAUMJK010000697.1, forward strand.
GCTCCCATCCCACCACCCCATGCTGCACACTGCTGGCTGCTTCAGTTGGGCATAAGCCCAAAAAAATCAGTGAGTCATGGAGCGGCTGAGGTGGAAAGGGACCTCTGGTATGTGCCCGTGGCATGACCTGATCTCCGGGGTTGTTCCTTCCCAAGGGCAGGATTTGCTCTTCTCCCCGTTGAAGTTGATGAGATTCCTACCAGCCCATTTCTTCAGCCCGGCAAGGTTCCTCTGGATGGCAGCATGACCTCACAGTCTACCATCCACACCCCCCAGCTTTCTGTCATCGGCTGATGGTGCGTCTGCCACATCATCCCAGTCATTAATGATGATGTTAAGGTCCTCCAGGCTTCAGGCCACCTCATTGCCCATTTATCTACCCTGTGCTTCAGCAGCTTGTCTATGAGGTTGTCATGGGAGACGACATCACAGCCTTAGGATATCAAGACAAGCTGGTTGTCTTACTGCAGAAAGCTATCAAGCTGGTGAAGCACGATTTTCCCTTCTTAAATCCATGCTGGATGCTCCTGGTGACCTCCTTGCCCTTCGGATGTCTGGAAATGCTTTCCAGGATGAAGTGCTCCACTGAATCCTTGAACATTGTGATGAGGCCAACAAGCCCACAGCTTCTAACATCCTCTTTGATGCCTTCCTTGGAGATAGGTGGGACATCCACCCCTCCCCGTCCTCAGGAACCTGCCTGGATCTCCACTTCCCTTCAAAGGCCATGAAGAGCAGCCTCATCATGAGGTGCCACTGGGCTTCCTTAGCACCCACAGGTGCATCTCACCACCTTTGTGCCTCATCCCTTTCCAAGACATCTCGTCCACCAAGGCAGAATTCAGACCTGGCACCACTGTGAGGTGATAGCCCCAAATGGGCTGGTCCCACCAAAACCAGGGGAAACTGTCCAGCAGAAAATCGTAGAAGAACCAAACAAAATACTCAAAGAAATCAGGGCTGGAGGACCCAGGAGGGAAAGGGTCATCTTCCCTCACATCGAAGTGTCTCCATCCAAGCGTTAGCTTCACTGTGAGCTCTTTTAAATGCTTAAGACCAACTAGGGGACTACATGTTGAAGAGTCTTGATGTGTCTCGTTGCTCCTGGTCATCTGCAAGACCAAAACCCTCTTGAAGACTTTCTGCACTGTGGATTCACTAACTTCAGCAGGTGATAGGTGCCTCAAGTCCCAACACGGTGTCTCAGGGCTGAAGCTCAAGCACACGGCCCTGCAGCAACTGGCTATTTCCATCCCTGCAGGTGGCCAAGCTCTTCAGACAAGCAGAAAAAGAAGAATCAGTTGTCCCAAAGTCAGGTGGTGACAACGGTCTTGTATGCTGGGACATCTCCTAGAGTCCTTGAGGAAACACCAGGAGTATCCTGCACCAAGCCAAGATCCTATCCGGGGATGTCCAAGGCTTTGGCAGGGTCTACAGCCGATGGATCATGTCCTGACAGCGCCCTGCGTTGGAGATGAAAGGTGATGGATCACATGCTCTGATGAGCACCAGTTAATAGGCCTCAAGAGGAATGACCTCAGCCATCAGGACGAAGATTGTAGGTGGTCCCATCATGGATCCACAAAACAGCCCCATGAACATCCCAGGGGCTGCCACCATCATTCCATGGTCTTGATTCACATGGAAATGGCTGCTGCTCACAGCGTCTTGGGAGTCCCCAAAAAAACATCATCCAACACTCCTCCACATCCAGTGCCAAAGCCACTTGGGGAGGTTCCTTCCAATCTTCAGTTGGCATCAATGCTGCCACTGTGGGTTTGCACCATCCCTGGGGACCAGGTTGTAGGTGGTTCATCCACATCTTGAAGACCAGCTCTATCAGGTCGTCCCTGTCCTACCCTGGCAGCTGTGATACTGGTGCAGGCAAGACTGTAACTTCAGAAGGATCTCGTATTTCTGCCTCTGAAAGGTAGATCAGCCACATCGCCGATGGGACTTCCTTGGCTGCTGCTTTGGAAATGGTGGAGGGTTGCATCAAGTCCCACCGCGACGTTTCTTCCAGCTGAAACCAAGCCTCAAAAGACCTCAAGTTCCTCTGCTTCTGGTTCAAGCCACTCTTGTTTTAAGATAGAACCTTGCACGGGACCCATGAGCGACCGACCATCCTGTCTCTTCTCCACCTCACTGGTCGGGGAAAACAGAGCAAATTGCAGCTCCAGAAGCAGGATCAGGCAGGGAGAAGGATCCCTGCAGAGACGCTGGTGCCTTCAGACTGCAAACCAACCTCCGGATAAATCCAGGGTGATCATGCCCCAAAACTTGGTGGCAGCAACATATCATTTGCAGAAGGCTTTGCCAGCAAGGGGGTGGCAACTGGGGTGGTTCCAGCATCTCAGTGGAGCCCTGGAGGTCTCTGGTCCCCACTGGGTTTTGGGGGTACATTTCCTAGCCCTGGGGGCTTCCTGAACTGCTGTCTCCTTTCAGGTGGACGTCTCAGCCTGCTGTGACTTACTGCTAATAAATAAGCAACTGGGCGGTGGTGGAAGTTGATGGATAATCCTGCGTGAGTGGAGTAGGAACAGGAGAGAAAGAAATGCTGCCAACCAGGACATGGCCATGGCTCAGCGAGGGGAAAAGAAAGGATTAGGGCCTGGGGAGAAACCCTAAAATGCTATTTGATGGCTCTTTTCAGCCAGTGTGGGAGGCAAATCAAGAGGATGAGAGGGGTTGTGGGGTGCCTGATGCCCAATCTGTCTGTCTGTAAAGCTGGTCCCATCCTGATGGGGCTCAGAGTGGGATTTTGAAGCCTCCTTGGTGGACAGGTGGGGAGTTCAGGGCAGGCTGGGTTTGGCATAGGTGGGGACAGCAATGCCACAAGCCACAGGGGGAAGGAAAGTTGAGGATGCTCAGGGTCTTGGAACCCTCTAGGGACCTTTGCTAGGCCATTACAGCCTTGAGCTGGCAGCCGATTTGGGGTCTGCATCCTCCCTCGGGATCATCTTGTCCGATGGTGTCCCTGGTGCATGGCCAAGGAGAGGGGACAGTGGTGGCAGGTGGCACCTTCCCCTCGAGGCTGGGCACCAGCTGGCATCCAAAGTCCCCCCCTAAGCCTTCAAACCTGAATCTCAGAGCAGGGAGGATGGTGCCCACCCTGCATGTGGGGTTGCAGCTGGCACAGCATCCATGGGTGCTCCCCCCATGGAAGAGGGACAAGCCAGCAGGACTTACGAGGACGTCAAAGCTGTCACGGTTGAGGTGGCGGTCGCAGTGCAGACAGTCCCCTCGGCAGTCACCCTGCACCCTGGCGAAGAGGCAGAGCAGCAGCAGATCCCAGAGCACAGCCCTCATGGTGGCACCGGCAGCAGCTGCGGCGCAGGAGAGAGGAAACCCGTCAATCCGGGACGGCACCGGCACCACCGAGCCCTGCACCTGCACCGAAAGGTGCCTGGTCTCAGCTTGTCCTCCCTCACCCCTCCACAAACCCGTGTTCCCAGTCTCCTTGCCAAAATTATCCTTGCGGGAAAGGAGCCCAGCTGCCTCCCCATCCCCAAAATGGATCCAGTGTGTCCCAGCTTAATTTTTTCCAGGCTATCTGGTGGCAGGAGGCCCAGCTGGGGTTTATTTTAGCAGGTGGATGTGGTGGGGCCGCACGTTCCCAGCTGTCCCCTTAAGCAGGACGCTCCTTATCCAAGCATCACCGGAGCCAGGAGAGGATGTCCTACTCTGATTTCCCCTTCTGGAGGTTTTTGGGTTCTACCACCCCTGTCTTGGGAGGGTTTGGCCATGCTTTCTGGCAAGGATTGCTTGGATCTGAGCCCACCTGGCATGGAGCAGCAAAGCCAATTCCCAAAGGAGCTGCTGTGTCCCACTCATCTTTGATGTCATTGGCAATTAAGTGACATGACCAAGGCCATGAACTTCCCTCTTGCTTCCCAGAGACTTGAATCATAGGATCATAGAATCACCAGGTTGGAAAAGACCCATCAGATCATCGAGTCCAACCATTCCTATCAATACTAAGCCATGTCCCTCAGCACCTCATTCACCTGTCCCTTAAAGGTGACTCAACCACCTCCCTGGGCAGCTTCTGCCAGTGCCCAATGACCCTTTCAGTGAAATTTTTTTCTATTTTCTATTGTCTAGCCTAATGTTCGGTGCATCCCCCTGACCATCTGCAAACGAGAGGTTTTGTCCTCCTGACCCTCTCTTTGCCCTCATCCTGCTGGGAAAAGCCATGCAATGTCCCCACAGTCCCTGGGAGCGGGCTCTGGTGCTGTGTGGCATCAGATTTATAAGGCAGGAAGGGGACGAGATGGATGTGATGGAGAGGAGCAGGATGGAGCTGTGGAAGCGGATGCTACCCTCAGTGGCACTGGGGTCCCTCTGTGCCAGAGCAGCATCCAGAAACCCCCATAGTGGGATGCTCCGAAGTGAAGACCTCGGTGACGGTGACGCTTTGCAACTCGTGTGTTGCTCCAGTAGTATTTTAAGCTGCTTTTGGGGAGAGGTTGAGCACCTGGGCAGGAGGTTCCCACTCATTTCCCACACCACAAAAGTCGGGCGACATCCCTGCTCCTCACAACAGAGGCAGAGCATCCTCTGGGGTCCCTGACTGGCACCACAACCACCTTTTGTCCCCGCCAGCCGGGCGGTGACACAGAGCCTTGGCAGCTCCTGGTTGTCATTTGCTGGAGGGTACAAGGGGAAGCTGATAAGGAGCAGGAATTAAGGCTTAATCTTCGTCAAGTCTCATTAAATCAGGCTGGTGGTGTGAGTCAGAGGCTTGGCAGAGCTCTCAGGAGAGGGCAACCCCCTCCCCAAAAAAATCATTCAGCCCCGAAAATGGGGTTCGGGGGTGGGAACCCACCCCCGACTCTGTCCCCAAGAGACACCAGCCACGTCCTGGGAAAAGCAGGTCACATCTGGCTGTGGAGGAGGCTCTGAGATTATGGCTCAGCTTTTCTTCCCGCTTAATTGAAAGATGCTATCGGACCGGCGGGATGAGGTACCCTGCCAGCATCACCGGCCGGAGCGGGGCTGGAAAAGAGGGAAGCGATTACCCCTTTGCTCATGGAAAATAATAAAAGCAGCTCATTAAAAGGGAAGGAGGCGAGTCGGAGGGGGCTCTTGCTTCTGCCTCTGGGTGTTCAGGTTGGGGGCTGCGGATCGCGTCAAGCCCCTTGATGAGTTTCACAGCCGCAGACACACAACAAAAAGCAGGATGCATTTTTTCCCTCCCTTTTTCCTTTCCCTTCCCCTTTCTTTCATCACTTTTTTCCATTTTCCCCCATTTTCCTCCCATTTTTTTCCTCAAATTTTCCCCCTTTTTTCCATTTTCCCTCATTTTCCTCCCGTCCTGTTCCTCCAGGAAAACCAAACCTGGCTGCTATTTCCCAAGGGCTACAACAACCAGCCCCACTCTCCCCCCTACACCCAAGGATTCCATCAACCCCAGCAAAGGATGTGACAGCCCTGGTGTCACAACACAGCCACCCCTGCAGCTCCTTGGACACAGAGGCTGCTCCTGGGCATGAACCTTCCTCTTCTTCCCTGAAAACTAAACCAGTTCATCCCAGGGAGCAGCAGGATCCAGCCACCCCATCCCACAGAATAGCTTCAGGACCTTCCTGCTGCTCCGAGCTGCCCCAAGGGTGCATCCTCCAGAGTTTTCATGAGTTCCCCTCATGAATATTTGGGGAGACAAAAAAAAAGGTTTTTCTAGAAATCCAGCCTGCGGTTCAGATAACGGCGGGATCTGGTTATCCATTAGGACAAACGGCTTTTATTTATTGCTCCGGGTGGGATGATGCGAGAGATGCAGCCGCGTGAAACGGCTGATTTTGGGGGACGGTGGGAAGGATGGAGAGGAGCTTGTGGGATATGAATAACCTGAGGAGAAGAGGTGGAAGGGGAAGCAGGTGCTCACTGAGATGGGTTTTATTCGCCTGATTTGATGTGATTTGGGTTGGGGAAGCACTGGGAAGATGCTCCCTGCCTCTCCCTAGGGATGCTCCATCCGCTTGTCCCTCAGGTGATGTTACTGGCAGGGATTATCCCAGCCATGGCATTGACATCCATCCCCAAAGACCTTCACAAGGGTTTAAATTCAGCGATGCTCCGGCTCACCCAGGTCAGGATCGGCCCCACCATGTGCAGAGCACATTTAGGAGCTTCTTGCTTCCCACGCCCAGAGCTCAACTAGCCCCAGTTCATTTCTCCCACTGCCCAAACCCAAGGCCTGATCCAGAGGTGTTACCAGCCAGGATCCGATCCTGCTGGGAGCCAGCATGGAAGGAGTCAAAGCTTTTTCCAGCCGAAAAAAAAGCACAATATAGTCCAACAGTGTCCCCCACTGGCACTGGCTAAAACGCTTCCCCGACTCCCCCAAACCTGGCTTTGTGCTGGTGGCTTCTTGGGGCGTGTTAGGGAGAAGGGATTTGGGGAGAGGGGCATTCAGCCACAGATGCTCAGAAAAATAAGCGTTCCCTTTTGTCGATCCCCCTCAATCAGGTAATTGGCCATAATTGGCCGAAATTAGACACCGCGGCGCGACTATAAACACAGATGTGGGCTTGAGAGGCTGAGAAAGGCTGTTTAGAAGCAAAAAAAAGCTCTGGAAAAAAATTCCCCTTATCTCCTCACATCTCAGCCATTCACTCCTGTATTTTAGGGGAGCCTAAAAAAAAAAAACAAAGCAACAAAACTCCTCAGTTTTCCTCCTTTTTGTGCTTTTTGGGGAATAAAAAAAAAAGGGATGGCTTGCAAACAGGGAGCATCGTGTGGTGACCCTGGTGAAGTCCTGGCTAGAGGAGAAGGAGGCAGAAATATTGAATGGGGAAAGTCGTGGTGCAGCGGCTTCTAAATTCCCTAAAAGAATCCCACTCATCCCAGAGGAACTGACCCCACCAGCTTCGGGCAGGCGGCCCGCTCCGACTCCTGTTGCATCCGTCCAGCTCCGCTCCGGTTGATTTCGGGGCTGGATGGAGAAGCAGAAACTTTTCCTCTCTTGGGATAGAGGGGACGGATTTCTCCAGCTGAAAAGCTATTCAGCCCTTAGCAGGGATGGGAACATCTATCCGCGACGTGAACCCAAACGGACCATCCTTGGACTAAAATAATCCAGCCACGCGCCCCTTAGGATGGGAAATTAAAGCAGATTTCCTACCTGCGGGTGTGCTGTCGGCTGCCGGCTCCTCTGATCTGTGACTCCTCCGGCGCCTGTGCCACGGTGGTATATATAGACGGTGTACACACACATCCCCACACCTCCCTCCCCGAACACGTGCATCGCTGAGCCCACCCCCGGGGGCTGCCAGCGGAGGGATGCGCCAGCCGGCAGCTGGGGAATGTGATCAGCATCCTTCTCACCCCTCCTGTATCCTTCACCCCTTCCCCCTCCCTCAATCTGGAGAGCAGCCCAAAGAGATGGGAGGGATGCTGGCCTTGTGGTTGTCCAAAAGGTGCGGTGACCCTCGGTATCCCAGGGTTTGCAAAGCCACTGCTCGGTGGCCCATGTCCAGAGCTGAGGGGGTTACGAGGATCTGGGCCCCTCGCCCTTCCAACCTGGTTGTTCTATGATTCTGTGATTCTGTGATCTGAGGGGCACCAGCAGCTATAGGAGTCCCAAGATCAGCCCCATACTCTCCAGGCAGCTCCTAGACTTTTCTTTGCCTCCCTCAAACCCCGGGAGGAGGCGAAGCCGGAGTCCACAACCCCGTAACCAACCCGTTCCGGCACGGCTGCGGCAACACCATGCGGCTACCCAGCATGTCGCGCACCGATGGCAAGTGTGCAGGTGGTAATAATTGATTCAGGCTCAGGGGATGATGATGTGGAGGGGGGGGGAGCTGAAAATTCCAACTTTCCACTTGACAGCTGATGGAAACACCCGGCGAGCCAGACACAGCCTGCGCCTCGCCAAGCAGGGAGCTGGATTTGGCCACTCCAGCATCGCCGAGAGATGCTGCTTTTGGTTTGGAAAGGCCAAATCGCTCTCGACCTTCAATATTTTTCCTGCAAACCAGCATCATCCCATTTTTTCCCCCTATTTTGGTGACCAAAAGCTGCAAACTTAGCCCTGCTAGTGTGGAGCCAAGAACCCCCCCCCAAAGTCTCTCTCTCTCCCTGCCCCACCTTAGCAATTAAATAATAAAATCCGCCACAGTGCTGTGATTCTATCTTGGTAATTTCTTGTAACGACTCCCTAGGAAGGGCTGGAGATCCGAGTGAAACACCTCGGAGCGCCTTCCAGTTTGGCTCTGGCTGTTAAACGGTTGTGTTCTCTGCCCCCGGGGAGAGACCTCGGATGTGCAGGTTCTTGAGTGGATGTAAAGAAAAAATAAAATCTAGAAATCCATGAAAATGCCCTAAAAAATGGTGAAATGTCATCATGGGAGTCGTTGGAGGGGACCTGCCTGGTGCTGGGGGCAGGATGTGATCCTGGATTTGCGATAGTTTAAGGGGAAAACAGGGCTGGTGAACTAACCCTGGGTAGCCCAGGATGAAGCAATTCCCCATCATGCTCCCAGTAGAGTGCTGGAGGTAGGGACATTGGTTTTATATATATAAAAATAAAATACCTATGTTTTTATTTGAAAATATATTTTAAAAATATATTTTAAATACATATCATGCTTCAGCCTCTCCTTAACCCCTTGTTTTTCCATCAAGGATATATTCCCGGCTCTTCCACAAAGCCAACCGGCAGTCACGCTGTGCTTCCTTTGTCCTCTCCTGGGGTAATTTGACAAGCTTTTGGGGCTGCCTTTCATCCCACAGCCCCCCAAAATGTTCATTTCTCAGCATTTATTGAAGTGGCAGAGCTTTTTCTCCCCGAACCTGCCCCAAAGGGGTTTCCTCTGTGGCCCCTTATCTGAGCCAGGGGTGATGATGCTGTTGAGACAGCAGGAGCGGGAGGCAGCAAATGACATCGGGTGACGTCGTTTATGGTCTTGCTAATTAAAGGAGGGGTGGAGGGAGATGATTGACAGCCCAAAGCCAGCATGTTAAACAGGAGAATTACCCATTTTTGCAGCATTTCTAGTTTTTTCAGGTCCATGTGGGTACCAGCAGCTAAACCCCCTTCCACGGTACTGGGGAGGGAATGGGTTTGGGAACTGGGAATGATTCACCCCTGGTAAAAGTAGTTTGGAAACTAAAGATGCATTTTTTAAAGGGTTTTTTTGCATTTCTGTTTCAAAGTTGGGTCCGACAGAGTGCTCTCCTCTGTGTTTCAGGGATGGGATAGAGCATCCTTGGAGAGGTGGAGCAGGAGGATTTGAAGTGACAGACGGTTAGCACCAAAATGCAATGATCCTTTTCAGAACAAGAACAAAAAGCAGTTGGGATCTGGTGCAAAGGAAACATGGAGGGGATTCGAAAGCTGCCTGGATGACACAAGAGCTGGAACACTTGGAAGCAGGGAAGTTTTTTAATGGCCTCAAGCTCCGCCAGGGGAGATTTAGGCTGGAGATTAGGAGGAGGTTTTTCACACAGAGGGTCATTGGGCATTGGAATAGGCTGCCCAGGGAGGTGGTTGATTCACCTTCCCTGGAGGTGTTTAAGGTACAGGTGGATGAGGTCTTGAGGGACTTGGTTTAGTGTTTGATAGGAATGGTTGGACTAGAAGATCCGATGGGTCCCTTCCAACCTGGTTGTTGTTGTTCTGTTTTGTTGTTCCTCTGGTCTCATGGATCCCTTAAACACTGCAGCCGGAGGGGCTGAGGACACATTCAAGCCTGTGTGATGCATCCCATGTTTACTTTTGGATGCTGACTTGCCTCTTACAGGGCAGCCATCCACTCCATCAAGAACCCTAACCCCCTTGGAGCACCATCTCTTCTCCCAGCTCTGCTTGGGTGCCACCAGCCGGCAACAACCCTCCCACACACCTCCTCCTCTCCTGGTCCACGTACTTCTAACCCAGGAACAAACTCCATGAGCATCACATACCATCAACTCAGGAACAAACCCCACAAGCATCATGTACCTCCAACCCAGGAACAAACCCCATGAGCATCATGTACCTCCAACCCAGGAACAAACCCCATGATCATCACGTACCTCCAACCCACGAATAAACCCCACAAGCATCACGTACCATGAACCCAGGAACAAACCCCATGATCATCACGTACCTCCAACCCAGGAACAAACCCCACGAGCATCACGTACCTCCAACCCAGGAACAAATCCCATGAGCATCACGTACCATGAACCCAGGAACAAACCCCACGAGCATCACCTCCTCTTCCAGCCCTGCTTGGGTACCACCACCCAGGAACAACCCCCTCAAGAATCACCACCTCTCCTGGACCTGAGTGGGTACCACTGCCCGGGAACAACCCCACTGAGCATCACCTCCTCTCCCAGCTCAGAAACCACCACTAACAAGATGATTTTCCAGCAGCTTTTCAAGAATCAGGCACTCACTGCCTGGGCCATATCCCCATCACAGGCAGCCACGATGAAATGATTTAAGAGGATGAAGTAGCAGTTTAAAGGGCTTCGCTGCTCCTCCACCTGGGGTTGGTAAATGCCAACGGTGGGGTACAGAGCAGTGTTACTGATTTCCTCCCCCTGGCAATGATGGGGGGCTTTGAGCTCTTTCCCAGCAGGGTGAGGATGAGTGTGACGAAGGCTCAAGCCATTTCTGCACCCCTGCAAGCAGCTCAGAGCTGGGAAGGGAAGCGGAGCCAACACGCTATATCTCCTCGCCAAGCTGGGACTTGCACAGCCACCAGACACCACAGCCAGCTGAGTCCTGCTGGGCAGCAGGCAAGGACTTGCCGGGCACGACAGGAACTTGTTTGTATCCTTCGCTGTCAATAAACCTTAACTGAGGTGCCTGGCTCCAAGCCACGCATGGGGACCACTGGCGGCCCTGCCGTGGATGCTGAGTGTTGCCTGGAGACCTGTCTGCACCAAGCAGGAGATGGATGCTCTGAGCTGGGCGAGAGCAGGCAGTGAACCCTAAATTTCAAGGCTGGGGCAGGGAAAGAGTTCTTTGCCAAGCCATGGGGATGAGGTGCATGGGGAGGGCTACCCTGCAGCTCCACCACCATCAACTCCACCACCATCAACTCCACCACCATCAAGGCGATGAATGTTATGGGTAATAATATTCCAAACAAGCTGGATCTGATTCAGTTCACTTGGGGAGGAAACAAACTACTTTTTGCTCAGTCTTCCACCAGTCTAGAAAGCTGAATGAGCTCGGGAAGGGGTCTGATGGACAGCAGGAGGATGCGGTATGGCAGAAACCATCATCTCATGTGGATGGAGCACTTCATGGGCAAAGCATCACATAGTCCTTTGCCTGGTCCACTGTAACACCAGGGAGACTGGCTTCACTGTTGAGTGTCCAGCAGGTCATGGCTGAAATGAGTCTGAGGTCAAGAATGGACAAGTTGAGGGATTTGTGCAGAGTGTTAAGAGAAAAGAGTTATAGAACCATAGAATGTTTTGTGCTAGAAGTGAGCTGAAAGCCCACTCAGTTCCAAAATCTCTGTCATGGGAAGGGACACCTCCCACTGCATCAGGTTGCTCAAAGTCCCTTCCAACCTGCCCTTGAACACCTCCAGGAATGGGGCAGCCACGGTTTCTCTGGAAAACCTGGCCGGGGCCTCAAAACCCTCACAGGAAAATATTTCTTCCTAAGATCTCATCTTGATCTCCCCTCTTTCAGCTTCAAACCATTCCCCCTTGTCGTATCTCTGTACTCTCTGATCAAGAGCCCCTCCCCAACTTTCCTGGAGCCCCTTCCAGTACTATAAACTGTTCTAAGATCTCTTCCCAGCCTTCTCTTCTCCAGACTGAACAGCCCCAATTCTTTCAGCCTGTCAAGTACATGACAGGAAGGGGAGAGGAACTTCACTTTGCATCAAGCAGGAAAGAAGGAAAGATTATATTTCTACAAGGGAAGATAGGACTAGAGCAATTAAACCAGAGACAACTTCTGAGAAGATCATGATTTCTGCCTGGTGACCTTCATCCCTGCTGCCAGGAAGAGCTGTCATCACCATCACCACGTACCCACCTTGGCATGAACCCACAAAGCAGAGAACAGCTAGACAATTGTCTATGATCTTCTCCAAGCAGAACCATGAGTAGGTTCCTCAAGAAAAAACAAACAAACAAACAAACAAACTGTGGCAGACATTCTGATCTCAAGGTGTTCAAGGTCAGGCTGGATGAGGCTTTGGGTAATCTGATGCAGTGGGAGGAGTCCCTGCTCATGGCAGGGAGTTGGAACTGGATAGGCTTTAAGGTCCCTTCCAACCCAACCCATTCTATGATTCTGTGATACTGTAGCTCTGCCACTCCTCGCTCAGACTCAGTGAGCGGTGGGGGCTCCGTGGGGCCTCGTCAAGGATTCATGTCATCTTGTTAGAAATTGCAGTTTTATTGAAAGCCCGATTGTGCTCATTTAGCTGTCGCTCAAACCCTTATGCAGCCGCTCATTAACGCTGGAGCGGGGAGCGATAAGACTTTGCAGAAGATCACCCATCCCTTCACAAATTACCTCTTACTGATGAATTAAAGCTGTCGAGACAATGGTGCCTGAAAGGCTGGAGGTTATCTGAATTTCACAAGTAGTGCCTGAAGTTGTTACCCATCTCTATTCATCACTTGCGGAGCCACATCTGGAGCTTCACATGGGATGCTTGGCTCTGAGGAGCAGCGCAGGGACCAGGAGAACACAGGGGTGGTCAGAAACTGGAGGATGAGATGTCAGAGGAGCTGGTAAGAAAGGCTGAGGAGCAGCATTTCGTTCAAATGGAGTGGGGAAATGGTATATTTGACCTCAAATATGCTGCGACATATGGTCTATCATGGAATCAGAGAATCACTAGGTTGGAAAGGACCCACTGGATCATCGAGTCCAACCATTCCCATCAGTCACTAAACCATGCTCTTCAGTGCCTCATCCACCTGTCTTTTAAATCCCTCCAGGGAAGGTGACTCAACCCCCTCCCTGGACAGCCTGTTCCAGTGCCCAATGACACTTTCAACGAAATATTTTTTCCTGATGTCCAGCCTGAACTTCTCCTAGTGGAGCTTGAGGCCATTCCCTCTCATCCTGTCAAATCATCCTCTTCATGCCAAGAGGGGGTGTTCCAGCAGGAGATGGGCTTGAGCTCAATATGGGGTGAGAGTGATCACCTTATTAGCACTGTAGGTTGATTTTTTAGGGGGAAACCTCTTGAATTTACGCAAATCCCTGAAAATGCTTCGAGGCAGAGTAAGGGTTTTGTAGGGGAAAGTTTTTAACCCATGGTGTGGAGAGCATGGGCACATCCATATCCATGTATGTGGGTTTGGGGGTCCAAAGAGCAGCCAAAAATCTGCCGGCTAAGGCTCTCTGCCCCACAAAGCATCTGGGAGCGATGATGCTGTGAGGCCACGGCTGTTGTATTTCTCTTCAGCCCCTGGTCCCAGCGCCTGAAAGACGGGAAGGATGATGTTCAAACCGTCTACTCACTTCTTGCTTTGGGGCCACGGCACCCTATGGCTCCTCCTTCCCGTGATAAAAAAAGTCTTCCCTGGGGAAAAAAATCTGCTCGGCTCAGCCCCGTGTGATGGATGGCAGCGGGGATGGGCTGGCGAGAAACCAGATTGAAACTAGTGACTCATTTCCCACTGGCGGCTATTTTGGAGGAGCAGAGCGGCCGTCCCCTCCTCTGTGACATCCATCAGGTGGTCGGAAAGCCCCTGCAGCCACCTCCAACACCCGCTGTGCTGCTGTGGGGCAGATAAATGAGTTTTTCACTCTTACTGGATCTTTTGCTCTCTTGTCTTGCATTCCCATCCTATGCCATCCTCTGTAGGATCGGGATGAGGCTTCGTCGCTGTGGTACATGGACCCTCTGTGTCCTCCCCCAGGCTGTTGGTGCGTGACATTTGGCTTTCCCAGGGAGAGGAGATCATGACAATTAGCTTCCCATGGAGACTGCCACCACTTCTAGCCACTGGGATGTCTATAGGCACTGTGATGGAGCCAAAAACCACTCCAGCAATGCCAGCCAGCCTTGCTGTGCTGGTGGGATTTGGGGCAGGATCTGGGTTTCAAGGTACTGATGATCCCATCTGAAAGCAGAGGATGGCTCTGAGCTCATAGCCCCAGCACACATCCATCCTTGCCCAGCCCCAAAGGCTTGTGCTGGCTCTGGCTGGTCTCGCACCAAGAAGAAAAAGAGCTTGAAGTTTAATGAAACAGGCTCAGCAATCCATAAAAAAAAAAGAATAAAAAACCCCCCAAAACAAACCTCCAAGGGATTTCTTGGCTCAGTTAATTCTCTCCTCCCGCCCACCAACCCTGCCATCCAACCTGCCTGGAATCCTCTGCTCGCTCTTGATGCGGGTCCCAGCATCCTCCCAGCAAGAAGCCTGGGCTGGCACCTGCTCAGCAAAAATATAACCCCCAAACTCCAACATTTAGTGCCTTGGGAAAGCAAAACTGCTACATCACTGTCGTCTTTAGCACATAAAACCTCTGAGTCACCGGAGGAATGTGCAGCGCTTCTTAATAGAGTCCAAACTAGACCAATGTTTAACATTAAAGGCTTTGATTTTTTTTGTCTTTATTTATTTAGAATTCTCCATTAAAATATTCCCCTCCCAACATGTTTGCAGAAGGGGAACTGGTGGTGGATGCTGTGCAGGTGAGGAAGGACAGACTGATTGTACCACCGGTCCTTTTGGTGCTTGATGAACTATATAACCCAAATGTAAAATAATGATTCTCCCTGATAATGGGAGCAGGTTCATGATTTCTGAACATGAACCAGCAGTGGCCCAGGTGGCCAAGAAGGGCAACAGCATCCTGGCTTGGATCAGCCATGGGATGACCAGGAGGAGCAGGGAAAGGATCATCCCCCTGCACTTGGCACTGGTGAGGCTGCACCTGGAATCCTGGGTTCAGTTTTGGGCATCTCGCTCCAAGAAAGACCTCAAGGGGCTGGAGTGCATCTGGAGAAGAGGAACAGAGCTGGGGAAGGGTCTGGAGACCAGGGGTTCTGAGAGCAGCTCTGAGAGGATCTGAGTCTGTTTAGTCTGGAGAAGAGGAGGCTGAAGGGAGACCTTATTGCTCTCTGCAGCTCTCAGAAAGGAGGTTGGAGCCAGCTGGGTGTTGGTCTCTTCTCCCAAGTAACAAGGGATGGGACATGAGGAAATGACCTCAAGTTGCACCAGGGGAGGTTTAGACTGGATATCAGGAACAATTTCTTCCCTGAAAGAGCGATGAAGTCCTGTCAGAGGCTGCCCAGGGCCGTGGTGGAGTCCCCATCCCTGGAGGGGTTCAAAATCTGTGTGACAGTGCAGGACACAGTTCAGTCGGCACAGTGGGGTTGGGCTGACGGTTGGATTGGATGAACTTAGAGGGTTTTTTCCAACCTTAATGATTCTATGGTTTTTGGGGATGACAAAAATCCCCTCTTGCTGGGCTTTTGGAGAGCTGCTGGGTGGTTGGTCCTGTTGTGCACATGTCCTGCAGGGAAAATTGGACAGATGAGGGGATCGTTTCATCAGGAAAAAGGAGTTTTAAAGTTTAAGAGAAAGAAGAGGAATTTCTGCCGAGCTGCATCATGCACAGACTCTTTTCTGCTGGGATAATGAAGGTTCCAGTGCCCCCAGCTCCCCAGTCTCTGCAGTCTCGCTGGAAATTTGGGACTTCACCTCTTTTGAAGATTTGGGGAGAGGGATCCAAACCAACCTTGATGCTGTGGCCGGTGTCAGAGGGGCAGGGATGTGCAGCGGCTGTGCCACGGGCTGTCCCCACTGTTCCCAATTTGGGCCCAGTTTGCAGACTGGCAGCGCCGGCTCCTGCTTTTCACCTGCAGCTCTCAGAAAGGAGGTTGGAGCCAGCTGGGTGTTGGTCTCTTCTCCCAAGTAACAAGGGATGGGACATGAGGAAATGACCTCAAGTTGCACCAAGGGAGGTTTAGACTGGATATCAGGAACAATTTCTTTACTGAAAGAGCGATGAAGTCCTGTCAGAGGCTGCTCAGGGAGGTGGTAGTGTCCCCAACCCTGGAGGGGTTCAAAGGATGCGTAGACATGGCACCTGAGATGGTTTCATTGGCACAGTGGGGTTGGGCTGATGGTTGAACTGGATGGGCTTACAGGTCTTTTCCAACCTTAATGATTCTGTGATTCTATGACTCTGTGATGCTGGGTGAGGGGTAAGAAGGATGGAGTGGTTCCCTCACAAGGGATGGGAAAGATGCAGCTCAGAGCAGATGTGGTAGAGGATAGCAATATACTGCATGACTGAGAAAGTTAGTATAAAACTGATTTTTATTCCAGTGTAAAATACTGAAATGCAGAGAGCAGATGGGTGGCCTGAAGGGGAGAGGCAGAGGCATGAGCCACAGGCTCCTTGTTGTGGGACATCACAGCAGCTGAAGGATGCTTCTGTGATAATAAAGGAGTAAAAATCCAGCAAAGGCAATTAATCCCCTCTCTGCCAGGTGGGCAAGGTTGGGAAGGCTGGTACCTGACATCCCACTGCACTCAACCTCGCTATAGCATCTCCGTGTGGAGCCAGGATTTTGGGCTGAGGTGTGCCCAGGGTGTGATATAGCACTCCTGGGTCTGACTCCTTGTTTTTAAAATGCAAGGAAATATTTTGGGGCCTTGAGTAGCCTGATCCAGTGGGAGGTATCCTGCCCATGGCAGAGGTGTTGGAACTGGATGGGCTTTAAAATCCTTTCCAACCCAAACCATTCTATGATTCTATGATTTCAGACTGATGCTGTGGTTTTCTTTCGTATCAGGAGCGTCGTCTGTTATTAAAACCAAGATCAAGGGCGTGTGATGGCCACGCAGAGGTTGGCTGTGGGGGAAACCTCTCCAGCCTTGCTGATTAATGCCTGGAGACCAGGATGCTCTGTTCCTCGGGGCCGGCACCCAGCTGGGATGTCATCTCTGAGACATCCCAGGATGACACATGGAAGCACTGTGGGGTTTTATTTCATTGCAATTCCTAATGCAAGTGCAACCTGGAGGGATGTTCCAAGTGTTCTGTCACCAGAGGACCACAACAGATGAGACTGAGATGGTCCCAGCTGCCTCTTCCCAGTCCCATCAGAGCTGAGAGTTTATTTAGAACACAGATATATCCAGCAGCCTAACTGCAGAACCCAAAGACACCTTGTAAAATCATATTTTTAATAGGAAATGTGGCCTGGCAGAGATTAATGGGAACTGGGATAAAATATGGGATAGTCTGAAATCTCCCTGCAAAGGAATTCACCTCCCCAGCCATGGAACCAAATCCATTCACCCCTTATGAATCAAAATACCAGCACTCAGGTCAGGTTTCCAGCAAAACTGAGTTATTAAAAGCTTGTTTTATTAATTTCTGCAGGTGCAGCGGGGAAATCTCTGTGCCCCATCTCACCCATGCACACCCAGTCTTCTCTCCTGGCCGCAACACGGAAGGAAATAAGAAACTACATCAAAAAGGCAGGTTTCCATTGCCAGAGAATCACACAACCCTTAAGGTTGGAAAAGACCTTTAAGATCATAGAGACCAATCACAAATCTCACGCTGCCAACTCCACCACTAAACCCTGTCCCAAAGCAACACATCCACACAGCTTTTAAATCCCCCCAGGGATGGGGACTCCACCACTGCCGTAGGCAGCCTCTGCTAGGACTTGATAACCCTTTCCATAAAGGAATTGTCCTAATATCCAATTAAAACCTTCCCTGGTGCAACTTGAGGATGTGCTGCAAAGTCAGAGAGATGAGCTGGAAATTGCTGATGGTCCTCTGAGCCAGGGCTGGGAACAGACGGATGACTCTCAGTTTGGGGACAGCTTCCACTGGATCAGGTTGCTCCAAGCCCCATCCAGCCTGGCCTTGAACACCTCCAGGGATGGGGCAGCCACCACTGCTCTGGGCAACCTGGGCCAGGGCCTCCCTACCCTCACAGGAAAACATTTCTGCCTAAGATCTCATCTCAATCTCCCCTCTTTCGGCTGAAAAATGTTCTCCCTCATCCTATCCCTGCACTACCTGATCAAGAGCCCCTCCCCAGCTTTGCTAGAGCCCCTTTCTGTACTGGGAGGCTGCTCTAAGGTCTCCCTGGAGCCCTTGCTTCTCCAGGCTGAAAAAGACCAATGCTCTCAGCCTGTCCTTGGACAGGATGGTCTCCAGCCCTCAGGTCATCTCTGAGGCCTCCTCGGGTTATTATCCAGCAGATTCATGTCCTTCTTGTGCTGAGGACTCCACAAGTGGACATAGGGTTCCAGGTGGGGCCTCACCAGAGCAGAGCAGAGAGGCAGAATCCCCACCCTGGCCCTGCTGGTCCCACTGCTTTGGATGCAGCCCAGGACACGGTTGGTTTCTGGGCTGTGAGTGCCCATTGCTGGCTCACATTGATCTTCTTGTCTTCCAGCACTCCAAGTGCTGGGGGACACCCCTCACCACAAGAAGGATGTTGAGGCTCCGGAGCAAGTCCAAAGAAGAGCAATGAAGCTGGTGAAGAGGAACAAGCCTTATGAGGAGCGGCTGAGAGAGCTGGGATTGTTTAGCCTGGAGAAGAGGAGGTTGAGAGGAGACCTCATTATCCTCTACAACTACCTGAAAGGAGGTTGTGGAGAGGAGGGAGCTGGGCTCTTCTCCCAAGTGACAGGAGACAGGACAACAGGGAATGGCCTCAAGCTCCGCCAGGGGAGATTTAGGCTGGAGATTAGGAGGAAGTTTTTCACACAGAGGGTCATTGGGCATTGGAATAGGCTGCCCAGGGAGGTGGATGATTCACCTTCCCTGGAGGTGTTTAAGGGACGGGTGGATGAGGTCCTGAGGCACATGGTTTAGTGATTGATAGGAATGGTTGGACTTGATGATCCAATGGGTCTCTTCCAACCTGGTTGTTCTATGATTCTATGATTCTAAGTCCTTCTCAGGACTGCTCAGACTTCTCAGGACTCCAAATCCATTTTCCTCCCAGCCTATAGCTGTGCTCCCATTCAAGGTGTCTGATGCTACCACATCTTGGGAGGCTGCAGCAGGGCTCTGTTTCGTGGGAAGCAGCACAAGAGTGGGATGCTCACCCTTTCACTCCTGCCAAAACTCGCAAAAAATTCCATTTATTTCCATTTTTTTTAAATCCATGAGGCCAAATCAGATGTAGGAGGCGAAAGGAGGGAAGCAGCGGGATCTACCAGCGCTGCACAACTGCCTCGTTACCTACCGCCAGGACAGGGGGACGGACGGACGGACGGACAGACAGACAGACAGACAGCCGACAGAACTAAGCTCTTCCCATCTCGCCGCACCAGCCCGCGTGGCGTTTCGACGAGATTTGTCCTTTGCGGGTTCCTGTCCCCCGCCGCAGAGTCTGCTGGGATTTGTAGTCCCACCCGCTCCGCCACCACCACGCAGGCGCCGAACGTCCCCGCCCGGGCTGCGGGAGCCAGGGGCAGGCGAGGCGTCCACTGATTGGTCGAGCGGCAGCTCCCTCCCCCCGCCTCTGAGTTCTGATTGGTGCGGCTGCGCCCCCGACCGCTGACTGGACGGGAGCCCGCGGTGGGCGGGGCTTCGCGGCGGTGGCGGGAACTGCGGCGGCGAGTCAGGAATGGTGAGAGGCCGGGAGCGGGAAGAGGTGACCGGAGGGCAGGGAAAGGGATGAGGGGAAAGGAAGGAAGGAAGGGAGGGAGGAAGGAAGGGAGAGCGGGGATGGGATGGCGGTGGGGATGTGGGGAAGGGGGCTGCGGAGAGCTGGGCCTGAGGGAATGGGGATGGGGAGGGGTTGGGGGAGGGAAAAGGGGTCTGGGAAGGAGGAGAGGGCTGGGAAGGAGGTGGGGAGGATAATGGGGGAAAGAGGGTGAGGATAGGGGAAGAAGAGGAAGGGATGGAGAAGGGGAGGAAAAGGTGGGGATGGGGGGAAGGGGATGGAAGAGGGGGGAAGGGAGAGAGGATGGGGGGAAGGGGATGGAGGAGTGGGAAAGGGTGAAGATGGTGGGATAAGGGGATGGAGCATGAGGGAAGAGGGTAAGGATGGAGGAAAGAGGGCATGAAGAGTGGGGAAGAGGGCATGATGAGTCGGGGAGGGCATGAAGAGTCCAGAAGAGAGGCTGGGGAGGTGGGGAAGGGAGCTGAGAGGAGGGGGACTGAGGTGGAATGGGGCTGGGGATGAGGGAGAGGAGGCTGAGATAAGGAGTTGGGGAGAAGGGGAAGATGGGTGAGGTGAGGAGGAGGCCGGAGGGAAGGGGTTGGAGGATGGTGGGGGGAAGGGGTCTTTGGCCATGTGTGGGAAGAGGTTGGCCTAAGGGGATGGGGGAGGGAGGGAAGAGGATAAGGCTGAGGTGGGGGAGGGGCTGAGAGTAAGGGCAGCGATGTGAGGAGGGGGCTGGGGTTGAGGGAATGAGGAAGGGGAGCTGCGAAGAGGTGTGCCTGAGGGGATGTTGGAAGGGAGAAGGATGGGGAAAGAGCTGGGGGGGAAGAAAGGTGAGGTAAGGAAAGAGCTTGGGCTGGGGTAAGGGGGCTGAGGTGGAGAAAGGGCTGGGCCTGGGCGAGAAGAAACTGAGGTGGCAAGAGGCTGGGGGCTGGGACGGGCAGAAGACTGAGGGGGAAGGGGTCTGAGGCCAGGAAGGAGCGAGCTGGGGAGAAAGTGTGAAGGGCTTGGGGGAGGGGAAGACAGTTTAAGTGAGATGCTGGGAAGAGTCAAGCCTGAGGGCTTTTGGAGGCGGGGAAGGGGATGGGGCTGGAGGGGAATGAGGTGAGGAGCTGGTTAAGGGGAGTGGACATGGGGAAGAGATGAGGCTGGATGTGCGGAGGGAATGTGGTTATGCCAGGGGCTGGGCTGTGATGGGGGTGGGTTTGGGGAGAGGTCAGGGTTTAGAGGAGTTGGGAGAGCTGAGGACTGGTAGATGGAGAAACAGAGTGGTTCAGAAGTGATTGGGAGGGCTGGGGGGAAAGGATTTAGGAAAAGAGCCAGGCTTGAGGATGGAGCTGGAGTAGGGAGGAGGACTGAGAAGGAAACTGGGGTGAGCTGGGAGGACGGGGCTTAGGCTGGGGGAACTGGATGAAGGTTTGGGAAGGGAGGAGAGATTAGGAGGAAGTGGGGGCTTGGAAGGCAGCAGAAGGTTGGGTAGGGAGTAGGGTTAAAGGGATTGGAGACAGAACATATGGGGCATGGAAGCGGAGAATCATAGAATCACTGAGGTTTGAAAAGACTCATCAGATTGAGTCCAACCATCATTAGTGTCTTTTTAGGGAACAAAACTTGCGATGGTGTTTAAGCACACTGGTGCAAAGAGAAGTGAAATGCAAGGCAGGGTTATCAGGGGATAGGGCTGGGCTGAGGAGAAATGAATGACAGACCGTGATAGTTGCAGCAGGAAGCTGTACAGTGAAGGGAGGAACGGCCTGGGATGGAGGACCCCAAGTGGGACAGGGAACTTGAGCTGGAGGGGAAGCGCAGTGAAGGGACTGGAAGTGGGTGAGCCGGAGAAATCAGGACACAGACTGGTAGAAAATTGGAGATGGAAGTGCAGGGACATGGTGCAGCCATTAACTGATAAGTGAATTTATTAGGGGGAAAGTGAGGGTGGAAGATCTAGTGCCAAACTTTATTCCTTTAAAAGTCAATTCTGGTAAGAGTAAAGTTCAACTGTTACCCAGGAGGCCTTGTCTTCGCTTCCCTGCGCTGCTTAGAAAACGTGTCTACATAGTTCTTTTTCTTCTGCACTAATCTTTGTCTGCTGTGGACAAATCGATGTCACTTCCCGGGTGGTTGTATCCCACTGTGCAGTCAGGATGGTACTTGATAATGTCTCAAGTTACCATGGATATAGGCTTTCTCTAAAAACCCTGGTCTAGCTGTCAGTCCTCACACAGCTGCATCGTGCACCGATACACATTGCTCTAAAATTGATCCTGGGTGGCAGTATTTGCAGTTGGTAGTTGGTAAGCAGCTTGGTTTGGGAAAGTTTTAAGCATTTTATCCCCTTCTCTTCCAGGGTTTTACTGCAGGTGATGACCGATTTCCATGAGTTCAAACATTTCCCTTTAATTCGCCGTTCACTGGGCTGGTGTGAGGGATGGCTACGGAAGCCAAGTACAGCATCATTCGGGAAGTGGGCCGAGGGAGCTACGGGGTGGTTTACGAGGCCATCGTTAATCAAACGAGAAGCAAAGTAGCTGTAAAAAGGATGCACTGTAACGTGCCCGAAAATGTAGAACTGGCTTTGCAAGAGTTCTGGGCTCTGCAGAGCATCCAGAGGCAACACGAGAACGTGATACAGTTGGAGGAGTGCATCCTGCAGAACGGCCAAGTCTTCCAGCCAATTAGCCATCGTTACAGGAAATCAGACAACCACTTGCTGCTGATTGAGACCTGCCTGAAAGGCCGGAGGTGCATGGATCCCAGGTCGGCCTGCTTCCTCTGGTTCGTCATGGAGTTCTGCGACGGTGGAAACATGAACGAATACCTGCTCTCTCGCAGCCCGGATGCTCAGCTGAACAACAGCTTCATGCGGCAGCTCAGCAGCGCCGTGGCTTTCCTGCACAGAAACCAGATTGTGCACAGGGACTTGAAATCCGACAATATTTTGATTTCCCATAGGCGTGGGAGTCCCATCGTGAAGGTAAGGGAATAAAACTTTGCTGTAACAAGGAGGGGATCATGTGCTTTGGAATGGGCTTCTGGTAAGTCTTGTGATACTCATAATAAATAGGCTCAGAACATCTGATAGCAGTTGTGGGCTCTTTTTCAGGAGATTTGGAAGGAAGTAGAGGTCACGATGGGCTGTTTCTGTAACATTCTTCATCCACTGCTTATCCTGTTGAGTGCTGCCCAACTTCTGCACGCCAGACAATCAGAGAGATCACGATCAGTCAAAAATGAAGCAATATTTTCTGTTCCCTTAAACCCTAAGAACGCAGCACCCCGTTACAGCTGCTCCTGCTTCCAATATTGCTGCCTTGAGCACAAGCTGATGCTCAGTGGGGAATAGTTTCGTGTTTTGTGTGGGCTGATTCCTTGATTGAGATAACTTGGCTAACTTGTGCTGAAAGTCTGTACAGCTTCTTTCCAGAGAGCTGGAAAAGCTGAGAGCCAGCTCGCTCCTAAACTTTCCTGTAATTAGACATTAAGTAGTAGGCTGGTGCCTTGCAGATAATTTATTTTTTGACCATTTGGATCAATAACAGTATTTGTACTTCGACCTGTGGAGAAATCAAGGGACGTTTAAATCAATGCCATCTTAATCGCTGTGGGTAATAGCAGGGGTTGAAGAGATTCAATGTGCTCGCTGTGGAACAGTAAGAGCTACTTCCACCATAAATGTTGTTCAGGATAAATTTATGCCTGATTAGATGCAATCAGAGTGGACTTCACAGAAAGATAATGCTTGGATACCCATTTTGCCTACCTTAAAACAAGCAGAGAGGAGTTGGGGAATGCGCAGCACCAGAAATATTTGGCTCTTTGTCTTACCAGGGTTGTCACTGGACAAGAGTCAATGCACACCAAGGTGCATTTTGGAGTAGAATTCACTGAGCCACTGTGTAAAGTTGGTGTTTGTGAATTAACTGATTTTACTTTTCTTTCTTGGCACCACAGGTAGCGGATTTTGGCCTCAGCAAGGTGTGTCAGGGGAAGGGGAATGTGAACCAGCATCGCTTCTCGTCTGCCTGTGGGTCAAACTTCTACATGGCGCCAGAAGTCTGGGAAGGTCACTACACTGCCAAGGCTGACATATTTGCCCTTGGGATCATTTTCTGGGCTATGGTTGAGAGGATCACCTTCCGAGATGGGGATACCGAGAAGGAATTGCTGGGTGAGGATCAGATCAGTACTGTCCTGTTATCAGTGGGCATTCTGGATCAGTGGAGATCCTATGAGAGGTGTTTCTCCCAGGCATTGTTACAAATGTACCTACTGCTAAAGTGGAGCAGGAGGGGGGACAATTTGATCGGGATGGTTGGACTCCATGATCCGGTGGGTCTCTTCCAACCTGGTGATTCTATGATTCTATGAAATGCTGTGGCTTATATGCTTTGGATGTGCCTTTTTTTCCAGGGTTTGCAACCTAAGGAAACCTGATGTTAGGGGCTTGGGGTATTTGGGGTTTTTGTTTTTAAGAGAACTGCAGAGAAATTTCTTTTCAACATGATTTTCTCCTCCGTGGCTGCTTTGGATGCAGGGTTTCCAGGTCTTGAAGACATCACTAATGCAGAGGGAATGCTTATTATATTTACAAATCATTTTGTTTGGAAGATCATTCCTTCTGCCAGAAATACTCTGTGGGATTGGACTTGGAACTGGATGATCTGTAAAGTCTCATCCAACTCAAACTATTCTATGATTTTAAGGTTATGGGAAAGAGTGCTTCTGGCTACTCTTCTTCCGGGCCTTCCTTACCCAAAGGATCACCCTTCACAAATGAGTTTGGCCTTTGTTGTCACTAAGGAATTGTAAGTGATAGTGCTTGTAGATGCTCTTCATAGATGGTACCTGCATGCTTAGAATTACAGAATAGTTTGAGTTGGAAGGGACCTCAAAGCCCATCCAGTTCCAACCCCCCTGCCACAGGCAGGGACACATCCCGCTGGATCAGGTTGCTGAAGGCCTCATTTACTTCCCTTTTCTCAGAAATGCTTTTAATGCTCTTGAAAGCAAAACCTTTCTGGGCTTATGGGTTCATTTGTATCCTTGATTTGGCATATCACAGGATGGGATTGCTCCCCGCACCGAAAGGTTGTTCTACGGAGCCAAATTGTAAACTGGGAGAGGATGTTTTGATACGCTTCACTGCCATCTGGCCGAGTTTCCTCCCAGTTCAAGAGGGATGATTGCACGGGGATGATTCCTCCGATGGCCCATGCTCTCCTCCCTTTCTTCCTGCCTCCTCCTTCCTACAAATCCCCCCACACATACACACGCTTGAAATACTTTGCACTAAGGATTTCGGAAAAGTATATTGCAGTGGAAAATCCATCTTGGGAGGAGAGAATGCCAGTCACGCACATTAGCATAATAATTGGAGACATCTACCCAGGCTGAGATCAGCATACACCTTTGTCTTTTAAATGTTTAAATTCCTAGATGGAATTTCTACAGAGGAATTTAAGGAAGCTATTGTGCTCCCCCTTTAAAAAAGAAGTAAATAGCAGAATTAGAACTGAGCCTTCTTGACGAAGGAAATAAAAATTAAAGCGCCGAATGTTGATAAATGTTTTAGTTCCTGCCTACAGAAACAAGCAAACGGCTGCGGCTGAGACCAAAGCGCCAACAGATTTCATTTAAAAGAGCTACCCGCCACCTCGTGATAAGGAGTTTGCAAGGCCAACCTTTTCTGTACACAGGCAGGTCACTGCCTTTGAAACATTTATTCTTTGCGCGCGAGGCAGGGGCAGAAGAGCTTCAGTGAGCAAAGCTGTTCCCACTGTCAGTTTTGGAAGGCAGTTAATCGCTTTCAACAACGGGTGAAATTATTTAGATTACCAGGAGCAAATTTACATTTCCCTTCCTTAATCTCACTGAGGAGAAGCCGCCTAACAGTAAATGGCATGGGCTGTCATTTTAATTGAAAATTGTTTGACTAACTGAACAAATAAGTTTTGTGTTTAACTCTTTAAAGCCAACTCGTCCAAGTGTTCTCTCCTTCCCTCCCTCTTGTACAGCTGGGCTTGTTCAGCCTGAAGAAGAGAAGGCTTCAGCGAGACCTTATAACAGCCTTCTAGTACTGAAAAGGGGCTCTAGAAAAGCTTGGGGAGGGGCTTTCTATAAGGGCCAGTAGTGACAGAATGAGAGGGAATGAGTTTAAATTGAAAGGGGGAAGATATAGATTAGACTTTAGGAAGAAATTCTTCACAATAAGGGTGGGGAGGCCCTGGCCCAGGTTGTCCAGAGCAGTGGTGGCTGCCTCATTCTTGGAGGTGTTTAAGGCCAGGTTGGATGGGGCTTGGAGCAACCTGATGCAGTGGGAGGTGTCCCTGCCCATGGCAGGTGGGTTGGAACTGGATGGGCATTTAAGGTCCTTTCCAATCCAAACTATTCCATGATTCTAAAGCTTCCACTCCTGCCAAGCAGAGTGAAATTGAGGATATCCATTTCAGCAACCTGTTTTCCTAGCAGATGCTCCGTGTAACTGCCTGATAAGCACACGGTGCTTAAACTCACAGGATCACTAGGTTAGAAAAGACCTCCAGGGTCGAGTCCAACCATTCCTATCACTCCCTCTGTTCCATGCACCCTGGTTGTGCACACAGACTTGCATAACATTTTCGTTGCCATTTGGAAGTAAAAGCCTCTTAGATAACAACCTCTCTCAGTGTTTGATTTGGCTGTTACCTCTTAAGTCATCTTTCCATAGTCTCTCAGATTGTTTCTCTGTACTTTTCCTCTACCTGTATAACCTGATTCCTTTTCATCTGTGTGCAGGAACTTACATCTGCCAAGGCAAGGAGCTTATTCCTCTTGGAGAAGCATTGCTGGAGAATCCCAACATGAAACTACAGATTCCTCTGAAGAACAAGAAGTCCATGCCAGACGATCTCTGCAAGCTCCTGCATGATATGCTGGCTTTTAACCCCAAGGAAAGATTGGATGCCTTCCAACTGGAAGTCCGTATCAGGCAAATCTCCTATGGCAAAAAGCGCCAGCGCTCATAGAGATGAGGGACGCTCAGGTGAGTGGCTCTGCCAGGCTACTCCCTGTTTAGAAGGAGCTTGCAGGGGATGTTCTGGTGTTGACCTCTAGGCCAAAGCCCTCCAAATCAAACACGACCTGTAGCAGCTCTGAAAACTCAGTGGCAGGAAGATGCAGTCAAACTTGAAGAAGATGATGCTTGGATAAACATTTAGGAAAAGGGATTTAGTTGAAGTACCTCTATCAAAGGAACTTTTGTCTCTGTAAGGGTGTTTGTTCAGGGGGTTGATTGTGCTGTCTGAATTGGGCTAGCTTGTCCTCTACCCTAAACCTCCTCCTTAGCCATAAACAAACTGCCCTGAACCGTTTAACATACAAAGGCCTTGAATAATGTCTTGGGAAAGGCTGGTCAGGAAGTCTGGTGGTCTCGGTGAGCCCTACAGCAGGACTGCTGGGGTTCTCTCCTTGCACTCAGCACTCGTGAGGCTGCATCTTGAATCCTGGATACTACAGTTTTGGGCCCCTCACTTCAAGAAAGACATTGAGGGGCTGTAGTGCATCCAGAGAAGGGGAACGGAGCTGGTGAAAGAGCTGGAGCCCAGGGGTTCTGTGAGCAGCTCAGGGCCCTGAGGCTGCTTAGTCTGGAAAAGGGGAGGCTGAAGGGAGACCTCATCGCTCTCTGTAGCTCCTGGAAAGGAGGTTGGAGCCTCCTTGAAGGTGGATGTAGGTGTCTTCTCCCTGGGGACAGGGTATAGTAGGCATGGTTGTGTTCAGCCAACGGTTGGACTGGATGAGCTTAGAGGTCTTTTCCAACCACAGCAATTCTGTGTCCACTTGTAAAAATACCTGGTCCCAGTCACTGTGTGTTTGCAATGACCTCTTTCATGTCTGCCCTGAGGGATAACTGACTATACAGCATGAAGTTCAAGATGGTCTGTCTGATTCTGCACCTTTCAGCAGCGGTGAAAATACAGGAGGGCGTTTCCAGTTTTTTAAGTTGTGTCTGCTGTTGTGGGCGACTCATCCTAGAGTTTATTAGATAAATGCATAGCAACAATTAAGTTTTCTATGCCTGTGCTGTCCCCGAGATGAGCACTCGGCTGTCCATGTAGCTAACGACATTGTCCTTCGCAGCACAAATACATTTCTGACCATACTCTGCCACTTCTGATCTTGTGACAGACTTGCCCTTTAACTTAAATTTGGTTTTCTCTTTCCTGAGCGTTTACCCATTCTGAGCTATTTTGCAGAGAACAGTAACCTCGGCGGCATTTCTTCCTGGCAGGTTGGTTCCGTTGAGGTTGGTTCCTCTATCGCAAAGAATTGCAGTGCTTACTCTGGATGAGTCTCTTCAGGTCCTTGTAAAGCGGAAGCATTTACTACCCCATCTGGAAACTTTCTCCTGGTGTTTTCCAGGATCTCATCTCTCTCCTTTCTCATCAATTAATCCTCTCATAATTTACTTTGTATCCTAAAGCCCTTTTTGCCTTGAGTTCCTCAGGGTCATTGGGCATTGGAATAGGCTGCCCAGGGAGGTGGTTGATTTACCTTCCCTGGAGGTGTTTAAGGCACGGGTGGATGAGGTCTTGAGGGACTTGGTTTAGTGTTAGATTGGAATGGTTGGACTAGAAGATCCGATGGGTCCCTTCCAACCTGGTTGTTCTGTGATTCTGTTTTCGGCTGCAGCAGTTACTGTTGTTCACAGATGCCTGGCCTCATGTTTTCTGTCACCCAGTTTCATGCGCTGCCAGTTAGAAGAAACATCTCTGAAAATTCCCTGATCCTTTTTTATGACTGCAATACCTCCGGCTTTGTGTCATTGGCACACTTCTAATTGTGCCAAGGCTGTTAGCAAGAATGTTAATTAAACAACTCTGTTACGATTGCCAATCTTGATAAAACTCTACTCTAGCCTCTTCATTTCAAAATTATCCGGTTCAGTTTTCCTCTGGGACAGGTTAACTGCCTTATGTCTTCCTTTTTACTCATCTCAGTCTTATCCTGTCTATCTAATATCGTCTTGTGTAGTTCAACATCAGATCTTTTACTGTCATCCCAGTGGGTGAAACTGATGCTTCTTTTTATCTAGAAAAATCAGTTTTATCGCTGAAAAATGCTTGATGAGTCTGGCGAGATCGGCAGTTCTGGAGACTCCCACCTGTGAGCCGAGGCCTGGTGTAACTGCAACAGCAACAGTGCCACTAGTTGGCAGGCCAGCCCTGAAGCGCTTACCCTGCTGTAGAGGAATTTGCAAGGATAAAGCGGAAACAAAGGCTCCGGCACTGCGGTGTCTGGCTCACTGCTGTTGATTTGCCTTTTTCCATGATGAAACCATAGTGGTAAATAAGTTTGCAGGATAGGTTCGGAAGAAAAGTGCCAGCATAATTGGAATGGACCCCCGAAAACCCTGCCTGTTGCAATCCTCTGTGTGTTATATCCTCCTGTTCAGTAAGAAGCTAGTGGAATACGGGCAGTACTTGCTTCTGTGGTGTAAATGGAGTTGATGCAGCAGCAACTGGTGGTTCACGCTGTTAAAAACACTCCCTGTTGCTGTATTAGTGCAGAGTGAAACACAAGCCAACCTGCTTTTCTGAAACAGGCTTCTCTTACACACCACTTGATGGATGCTCCAGCCCAGAAAATAGATTGATTGCAAATCTGCCTTTCCCAATCTAAGATCAGGGGGAGCACAGAAGCTGAAAAGAGTTTCTTACAATGTGAAATCCAGGTGCTTCAGCAGGTCTCCAATAGAATGTTTGAATAAAACAGGAGGTAAGTTCTTTCCATAATGCTTTGTTATCACAGGGCAATGAACTCCACACGGTAGGGCAGCCAAACACTAAATCTCCTTGAAAGAGTGCAGAAAGCATCTAAATGATGTTTCTTTTAGGTTAAAGGTTGGCCTCCATGATCTTAAAGGTCTTTTCCAACCTAAATGATTCTGTAATTCTATTAATTTAGAGACAAGGATGTGGATGTAACCTGTGATTCAGGAAGTCCTGAAGTTGCTTGTTAGTCGGAATAGGGATCATAGAATCACGAATGGTTTGGGTTGGAAGGGACCTCAAAGACCAATTCCACCCTCTGCCATGGGCAGGGACACCTCCCACTGGATCAGGATGCTCAAAGCCCCATCCAACCTGGCCTCGAACACCTCCAGGGATGGGGCAGCCACCACTACTCTGGGCAACGTGGGTCAGGGCCTCCCCTCCCTCAGTTTTTACTGTGGAATGTCGGCTCATGCGCCTGCCCAAGGCATTTATGAACTTGGTATCCCTGAGGCAGACTGCTGGACTCAGGGAACCTTTGGAGCCGACCAGTGTTCTCACTGGTAACTATTTCATTTTTTAACTGTGGTGCCTTTCCTTTGCAGATATCGTGTCCCACTGTGGTCTGGAGGCCTTGGAGACGGCGAACATTTCTGCCTTGCTTTTGGAATAACCAGGTCCATCAGAAGACCATTGCCAGCTTCCCAAACGGTTATATTTAAATGGACAATGATTTTATTTATTTGTACAGTAATTTTAAGTGGAGAACTACAGAAAGTCTATTTTTATGGAAACCTTTGGTTTTATCTTTGCATTCTTCTACACTGAAAGGTGAAAACTTGGCTGAGGTGCCCTCGACTGTCCAAGTCATGCTTAGCATAGCTGTGAGGATTTTCTGAACCTGCTCTCTTTAACGCATCCCTTTTGTTGCTGTTCTGTGTTTGCCCTTTTGAAGGACAGCAAAGTAACATGTGCTCCTCTTCCTCATTGCATGTCCACTGCCTTCCTCAGCCCTGGCTTCTCGCTCATCTCACTGTGTTGCTTCTCCTTGGCACAGAAGTTGTCTTTACGAGGTTTAATTGGTGCCTTTTTTTCTGTCTGATCCTTCACTCTGTGGCTGCGTCGCTGAGCGATGGCTGCCGAATGAGATGGCAAAAGTGCTCGGCGTCTATTCTGAAAAGTTTGAGCAGAAACAAAAATGCATTTTCTTCCCAGTAGCCTTTTTGAATATTCTTGCTTAGATGAACTAAAACGCTTTCTTAAAATAAATACAAAGAATGTTAAAGATGCCAACTCTTGATTAGAACATATGCGTCACTAACACTTAAAGTAGTTTAAGGAATCATGCTTCCTGCTGTGTTAGCGGCTTCCACCAGCTGTTCTTACAAGGGAAATGAAAAGGACTGAGCTGGAATCATGGCAGGTAAATGGGGAGGCTAATTTGCACCCTGTTTGAAAAATATTTTAATATCTCCATAAACTAGTGCTGAGCTTTGCTTTTCCAAAGAGGTTCCTGGAAAAGGTTCCTCCTTTGCTTTTCTGTTGTGCAGAGGTGAAAGAGCTTCCTTCAGGGACAGCATTTGTAGGAAAGGGATAAACTGCTGAAAGGGAAGATAACACGGTGAGCCCCTCTTATCGAGAACAGAACACATCTGTTTTGGGTGGAAACAGACTATATATTCCTTCTCTCTGTTCTACTCTACTCAGATCCTGGCTGCAGTAGACAAGGCTCTGTGTTAGAAGCAGTAGCTGTTCTGTGAGCTAAATTTGTGGAGAGGATCTTTTTCTTCCTGCTGTGAAATAGTTTTGTCCAGCCCACACAAGCATTGATTGACCTCCGTCCTTGTAGTGATAACAAATGGACTTCCTAATAGGAGCAGTCCTCGGAAGAAGCTGTTGTGGGAACATGTGAAGAATCAGTTAATTCAAATCCTTAATTAAACTTGGCTTTGAATTTAGGTCCTGACGTGTATGAAGGATGTAGAACAATGACAGACACAGGTGCTTTGAAGCTCGTTCAGCTCCTGACACCCCCGTGCAGACAGACAGAAGGAAACGAGTGGAAAATGGGTCTGGATCTGCTGATACGGAGCACCACAGTCACCCTGTTCAGGAGAGCACTTCCCTCTTCCAGTAGGAGACAGGTCTGGCTCCGAGCACAGCTCTACACCTACAGCGCAGCCTGGTTTTCCCTTATCCCACTTGTTGCCTTGGTTGCTAAATTCTTGGAGTTCTGGGATTCAGGACAGGGTCCCCAGTTTTTGGTTATGAGCATCCTTCTGCTCAGCAGAGCTGCTGTTCCAAAGTAAGGTCTTGTCATCCTTCTCTAACTGCTACTCTGCCACCTCAGAGCATACTGGTGGTCTTCCAAGTCTGTGTTCCCTAGAGATCAGCTCTGTTTTTCTGGAATACTGATAGATCTGTGTATCCTCGCAACACGTGAGAAAGCTACTGGGCTGAGGAATGTCTTTTTACTGATTTCTCTCTGTTTTGCTGTGCTAGGCATGTCTCCTCACTGCTGCAGGTACTTATAGTCACTCTGTTCATATACTTTCTTTGCTTGGAACTCTGTACTTTATAAATGAATAAAATGCTGTGGGGTTTTTACTTAAAAACGTGTGGCAATACCAAGAGTCTCTTCAGAATTGCATATGACACCTTTCAAGGTAGAAAGCGTTACTCCAGTACCTGGTGAATTGGTAAACGAACATTTGTGAAGACAGCCTCTAATTTCAGTGACTGCGGCTTAGGGAGAGGGGTGGAGGGAGAACCCTGGAGCTGCTGTGTGTAACGCTCTGAAAGCAAACTCCGTATTCAAAGTGATCCGAAGGGTAAATGCAATGTCTATAGCCGGGAAAGGAACACAATGAAATGGAAAAGTGCATGAATCCACGCACTCCTGTTTCAAAAGCTGCCTGCAGCTCATTAATAATAATGCAGCTGAAGGTTAAAAAAAAAAAGGGAAAATACAGTGAAGTTTAACAAAGAGCTACATTTTGGGACTGGGGGATGGGAGCTGGTTAAATTATGGATGGTAGAGAGAAAATACTTCAATCCTACCTGCTTGGGGAAGAGAACTCCATGAGGGGTTACTGAACAGGGGTTTAGAGAAACTGTTGGGTCAGGTTTCTCCTGTGCTGTTCAACTGTGGATGGAACTCAACAGTAATGTAGCGGGAGTCCCCAGCCCTGGAGGGATTTAAAACTCGTCTGGAACTGGTACTGAGGAACATGGTTTAGTGGTGGAGTTGGCAGAGTGAGGTTAAGGGTTGGACATGGTGAGCTTGGTGCCAGTTCTAATACCTGTTGGTGATCTGGATAAGGGGATGGAGAGCTCACACAGTCAGTTTGCAGGCAATAGCCAGCTGGGTGGTGGTGGTGGTGTTCTTCTGGAGGGCAGGAAAGGTCTGCAGAAGGCTCAGGATCCGTGTGCTGAGACCAGCGTTCAATAAGTGCTGGATTTTGCACTCAGGCCACAATAACCCCACACAGCCTTCCAGGTTTGGGGAAGAGTGGCTGGAAAGCCACCCAGAGGAAAAGGCTCTGGGGATGCTGGTTGACAGTGGCTAAGTGTGATCCAGCAGTGGCCCAGGTGGGAAGGAAGGCAAAGAGCATCCTGGCTTGGATCAGCCACGGGGTGGCCACCAGGAGCAGGGAAGGGATCATCCCCCAATGCTCAGTGCTGATGAGGCTGCACCTTGAATCTTGTGTTCAGTTTCCGGCCTCATGCTCCAAGAAAATCCTTGAGGGGGTGAAGAAAGGGTTGGGTCTGGAGCCCAGGGGTTCTGGGAGCAGCTGAGGGCCCTCAGGCTGTTCAGTGTGGAGAAGAGGAGGCTGAGGGGAGACTTCGTCACTCTGCAGCTCCTGGAAAAGAGGGTGGACCAAAGTGGGTGTTGGTCTCTTCTCACAAGGGAAAGGATAAGAGGAGATGGCCTTGATTTGCACCAGCGGAGGTTTAGATTGGATATTGGAACAATTTCTTTCCTGCAAGAGTGTTGAATCCCTATCTGAGGCTACCCAGGGCAGTGGGGGAGTCCTTATCCCTGGAGGGGTTCAAAACCATGTGGCTGTGGTGCTTGGGGAATTGGTTCAGGTGACACGGTTGGGGTTGGGCTGACGATTGGACTAGATGACTTAGAAGGCTTTTCCAGCATAAAGGATTCTATACTCCTGTGTGATTGCTCTGTGGTGCTCCATTTCTTGACAGTTTTTCTTCCAGCTCCTGGCCCCAGAGGAGACAGCGATGCTGCCATCATCTTTCCTCACCACTGAACCCCACATAGTGCTGCCCAGTGCACTGGCTGTGGCGGAATAGCTGTGACTCACTGGAAATCTTCTCCCAAGGAATAAGGTATGAAATGAGAGGAAATGGTCTCCGTGGCTGGAGTCTGGTATTTGCCCATGGTAGCTGCTTACATGGTGTTGTATTTAGGAGGAGAACTGAGCTGTTGAGCGCATCATAAGGCGATGGGCCAGGCTCTCACTATTGTTTTTATCCCTAGATCAGAGTGCAGGCAGTGGTGACTGCTGCATTTTTTAAATCTATGGCCAAAAGTGCTCCAGGAGAAAAGAAAGGTGAGGAATCATAGAACAACCAGGTTGGAAGGGACCCATTGGATCTTCTAGTCCAACCATTCCTATCAAACGCTAAACCAAGTCCCTCAAGACCTCATCCACCTGTGCCTTAAACACCTCCAGGGAAGGGGACTCAACCCCCTCCCTGGGCAGCCTATTCCAATGCCCAATGACCCTTTCTGTGAAAAACTTCCTCCTAATCTCCAGCCTAAATCTCCCCTGGCGGAGCTTGAGGCCATTCCCTCTTGTCCTGTCCCCTGTCCCTTGGGAGAAGAGGCCAGCTCCCTCCTCTCCACAACCTCCTTTCAGGTAGTTGCAGAGAGCAATGAGGTCTCCTCTCAGCCTCCTCTTCTCCAGGCTAAACACCCCCAGCTCTCTCAGCCACTCCTCATAAGGCCTGTTCTCCAGCCCCTTCACCAGCCTTGTCGCTTTTCTCTGGACTTGCTCCAGAGCCTTAACATCCTTCTTGTGGTGAGGGGCCCAGAACTGGACACAGGATTCAAGGAGCGGCCTCACCAGTACTGAGTACAGAGGGAGAATCACCTCCCTGGACCTACTGGTCACACCACTTCTGATACAGGCCATTATGCCATTGGCCTTCTTGGCCACCTGGGAACATGGACCTCGTTTTCAGCTTTGTATTTCAAGCGAGCCCAGAGTGAGAGTTAAGCTTTGTTCTGCTTTGGTGGGGAAAAGTGCCTAAGTTCTCCATCTTCATTGCCTCCTCTGTGCCGAGCTTTGTGTGCATCGGAGGAGTTTGTTAGCACAGCCTCTCTAAATGCCGGAGTTGTCCATCAAGGCAGGCAGTTAAATCGATTGCTGTGGATTAAGGATGCTTCAGACTAGTTAATTTTTTTTCAATGGGACAAATAACATCACTCACGGAGATGCGAGGTAGCCAGGGGCTGGGTTTATCTGGGAAGAATTAAATACTCACTGCCGTCCTCAGTCTGGATCAAGTCGGTCAATACAATTCGATTTGTCTCTAAAATTAAGCATCGCCTCCTAATCGTTCGTTAGCAGAATCCTCCATTAATCACAAATTCTGGCACATCGTGCCAGACAGTGAAAGCAGAAGGACTTATTCCCTACGTCTGGTAAATCCATCATAGTAGCCGGTACTCGTACAGCTGCTGGGAATCAGACTTTGGGGAACTAAATTCACAGGTCTGTTAATCGCAACGACCAACGAAGGCACATCGGACGCCTGTCGCTAAGCAGTTATCTGCAGGCGGACAACATGCGGCTGGGGGTGTAGATTATTCCAGGGGGACACTGGATTGGCTTGGATTAAGCGCTCACCTCGGCAGCATCTCTGGATCAGGTAAGGAAAGCAGAGCTGCTGATCTGTTCCGAAGGGCTGGGAACTGCAGAGGTTGGGTTGGTGAAAGCTGCAGGCCACGACATCATTGCTCCCGCGATCCTGGTTTGGTATTTAGGAGTGTTCCCTTCGTGAAGAGTTCCGAGGAGGAATTTCATTTCTTCACGTCTGGAGAGGTAAGAACGAAGATATTGACGTGTGTGGGTGTGGAAGTGAACAGGCGTCATTCACGGACTGCCTGAAGCCAGAGAAACATTCTTGCAAATAAGGAAAATGGGGGGGAAAAAAATCTACAGCTGTGTCCTAACCTACTGCTTAATCCATTGGAGAGGGATCTAACCTCTACTAACTAGAATCTTTTGCACTGGAGCTCTTGGTCCCTATTCTTGTTTCTTTTCTCACTGTAAAATTTGAGCAAGTTTCTCCTCTGCTTCATTAACAGGTTGCCCAGAGAAGTGGTGGCTGCCCCATCCCTGGAGGTGTTCAAGACCAGGTTGGACGGGACTTGGAGCAACCTGATCCAGTGGGAAGTGTTGGAACTGGATGGGCTTTAAGGTCCTTCGCAACACAAACCATTCTGTGATTCTATGACTAAACAACTCCCATGGAACAAGGCTGTTCCCACAGCACAGACACCACCAACTCTGTATTTGCGTTCGCTTTGCAAAGCTTAATCCAGGTACTCTTCGCAGACAAAGTGTAAGGACAGCTTAGTGCTTTCCACATCGTGCTGCAGCTGACATCATGCAGGAACATGGAAAGAGAGGAGCTGAAAAGGTAATGAGCTCGTGTGGCTCAGGCTGTCAGTCCCTGTTGCTGTTTCAAGGTTCTCTGTACACTTCTAATTGATTTTGCTGAGGCTTTTTGAAATCAGAAGCAGCGGGTTTGCTCCCTTTTAAGCTTCCTTCGTTTTCCTTTATTCTCAAAGAGCTGTAGGATCAGAGGATTGAGATTAAATTGCTCTTAAATGGAAACAATGTGCAGTCTGCTGGCATTATTCACAGCTCCTTGCAGCATTCCTGCTCTGCACAGCCCTTTCTCCCTGTTCAAAGAGCTGTTTGCAGAACAGCCTGGAGCACGAAGTGGCCAAGTGTCCCAGGGAAAACAGGCAAGAGGGAAGTTGGAAGCCACTGTCTTGCCATGTGCTGATGTACACACAGGGGCATAAAAGCACAAACAAGGGGTTTAAACAAGGTTCAGTGCTGGGTTCTGCTCTTGGGACACAACAACCCACACAGTGGGTGCTCCAGGCTTGGGGAAGAGTGGCTGGAAAGCTGCTCACAGGAGAAGGACCTGGGGGTGTTTGTTGACAGCAGCTGAACATGAGCCAGCAGTGGCCCAGGTGGCCAAGAAGGGCAACAGCATCCTGGCTTGGATCAGCCATGGGGTGATCCAAGGAGCAGGAGCAGGGAAGGGATCGTCCCCCTGCACTTGGTGCTGGTGAGGCTGCACCTCAAATCCTGGGTTCGGTTTTGGGCTCCTCACTCCAGGAAAGGTATTGAGGGGCTGGAGCATGTCCAGAGAAGGGAATGGAGCTGGGGAAGGTTTTGGAGCCCAGGGGTTCTGGGAGCAGTTGAGAGCCCTGGGACTGTTTAATGTGGGGAAGAGGAGGCTGAGGGAAGACCTCGTCTCTCTCTCTGCAGCTCCTGGGAAGGAGGTTGAAGCCAAGTGAGTGTTGGTCTCTTCTCCCAAGTAACAAGTGATGGGATGAGAGGAAATGGCCTCGAGTTGCACCAGGGGAAGTTTAGATTGGATGTTGGAAACAGGTTTTTTTTACTGCAAGAGTGTTGAATCCCTGTCAGATGCTGCCCAGGTTCGTGGTGGAGTCCCTGTCCCAGGAGGGGTTCAAAGCCAGGATGGACAGAGCTTTGAGCAGCCTGATCCAGGAGGGGCCCATGGGAGCAAGTTTGAACTCAATAGATCTTAAGTTCCCTTCCCACCCAAACCATTCTGTGATTCTATGGTTGAATTTTCATTGTGACGTCAGCTGGATTTAGACAAAAGCTGGATCCATGCAGATTTTGGAAGGAAGCAGCAATGAAAACAGACATCTAGTGAGGAAATAGTACACGTTGATGCAAGACTTTCATTCATTTCAACCTTTTCCAGGGTCTGAAGGCATGAGCTGCATGACTTCG
This sequence comes from Coccyzus lansbergi, assembly GCA_033558105.1. NCBI lineage: Eukaryota > Metazoa > Chordata > Aves > Cuculiformes > Coccyzidae > Coccyzus > Coccyzus lansbergi. The sequence continues at coordinate 696,648 of JAUMJK010000697.1, forward strand.
GGTGGCATTTTGTGCCACAGGAGCCACAGCCTTTGCTCACATTAAATACCAAGGTGAAACCTGCCACATCTGGCTTTGTCCCACAATTATAACCAGGCTGAAAGAGAAAGGTGAAAAATACACAGCCAAGGGTGCTGTGCAATGGTTGAAAGCTGCCAAACTGGCTCTGCTCCAGTTTCCCCGAGGGCTGAGCGGTTCTGTTTCCCCTCACCGTTGTTTTTCCGAACCACCGCCTCCTTATTAACCAAGGCTGATGAGCACAGCCGGATTGTGGCTGCTGTATTTTTTCAAATCAGGCTCCTTTCTGGCTCCGGCTTCTCTTGATTTAATTTCCTCTTTTCCTTACAGACTGGCGGCAGATTCCCCAAGTCCCTGGCGCGCCTGCTTATTGCACTGAAGGCAGGAGGCTGCCCCTGCTGCTGCTGCGCACGGAGGATGCGAGCAAAGAAGAAAAACAAAATCCAAGCTGGCAGAAGGGGATGGGTCCTTGGGAACAGGTCAGATCCCCACTGGCCTCTGCCGCAATGCTTGGCCTCACCAGAGGGGCTGCCTGGTGTTGGTAGGTGTCTCTGGTTTTATCATCCTCTATTCCTGACTTTTTTTCTTTTCCCTAGTTCACTTATTTCATAATCACAGAATCACAGAACAACCAGGTTGGAAGGGACCCATCGGATCTTCTAGTCCAACCATTCCTATCAAACACTAAACCAAGTCCCTCAAGACCTCATCCACCCGTCCCTTAAACACCTCCAGGGAAGGGGAATCAACCACCTCCCTGGGCAGCCTATTCCAATGCCCAATGACCCTCTGTGTGAAAAACCTCCTCCTAATCTCTAGCCTAAATCTCCCCTGGTGGAGCTTGAGGCCATTTCCTCTCGTCCTGTCCCCTGGCACTTGGGAGAAGAGGCCAGCTCCCTCCTCTCTACAACCTCCTTTCAGGTACTTGTAGAGAGTAAAGAGCCAGGGTCTTGGGAAGCAACAGAGTGACAGTGGCTTAGGGTTAGCAGCTCAAAAAGCAGCAAAGCTGAGAGAAGAGAGGGACCAGGCGCATCTGAAAAACACAGGCATGGAATCACACAGTCATTGAGGTTGGAAAAGATCTTTAAGATCATCAAGTTCACCTGTAAACCTTATATTCCCCACTCCACCGCTAAACCATGTCCCCAAGTGCCACAGCAACACGTTTTTTTGTTAACCCCTCCAGGGATGGGGACTCCACCAGTGCCCAGGGCAGCCTCTGCCAGGGCTTCACCTCTGTTTATGTGAAGGAGTTTTTCCTGATAGCCAATCTAAACCTTCCTGGACACAACATGAGGCAGTTCCCTCATGTCCCTCTCTGTTTCCATGCTGCTAATTTAGAGACCGCCTGCAGCCAGGGCAAAATCTGGGATCAGGAGCGCCCCTTGGCAATGAGATCAGGGCACTTTTGACCCAGTATTTGCTCCCCAGGTCCCAGAAGCAGAAGACAGAGATGGTGCCACCTCCTCACCAAGGTTCTTCTGCAAGCAGCTCTCCTGGGCAAAGCCAGGCCTTGTCCGGTGGCCACGGGGAGCAAAGCCAGCGCTGCAGCCCTCGTGCTTCCAGCGAGAGGGGAGCGCTTAACTGATCCCTCCAGCAGCACCGAGGCTGGAGCAGAAGATAATTTCAAGGTGACGAGGAAAAGGCGTATAAATAGACACAAGAGAAATATTGAAGCTGACAGAGCTTTTTACATCATAAAGTGCAAGAAGATGGTAACGAAACCACAAGCCCTGGTTCTGTCTGGAATGGGGGATTATTGCGGGAGCCGCACCTGAGCACCCGGCACCCAAGGCTGGCGGCAGGCGGGCAGAGAGCATCAGCGTCCCACAGCGGAGAAACACACCAGCCTGAAATTAATGCAGAATTGAGCATGACTCACCTTCTGCAAAGAATTTTAAGCTGGTCACCGCTGTCTGCCCAGGGCTTGCTTTCATGGAGGAGAAGCTCAACATGAACTGGTAATGGGCGCTCACATCTCAGAAAGTCAAACTGTCCCAGGCTGCATCCAAAGAGTGGGACCAGCAGGGCCAGGGAGGGGATTCCGTCCCTCTGCTCCATTCTGGTGAGATCCCACCTGGAGCCCTGATACAGGTCTGGAGTCCTCAGCACAGGAAGGACATGGAGCTGTTGGTGCGAGTCCAGAGGAGGCCACGGAGATGATCTGAGGGCTGCAGCACCTCCCACCCAAATACTGGCTGAGAGAGCTGGCTGAGAGCCTGGAAAGGAGAGGAGGCCTTAGAGCAGCTTCCCAGTACTGAAAGGGGCTCCAGGAAAGCTGGGGAGGGGCTCTTGATCAACCTAATAATGCATGGATAGGATGAGGGGAAACAATTTTCAGCTGCAGAAGTGGAGATTAAGATGAGAACCTAGGAAGAAATGTTTTCCTGTGAGGACGGGGAGGCCCTGGCCCAGGTTGCCCAGAGAAGCAGTGGCTGCCCCATCCCTGGAGGTGTTCAAGGCCAGGTTGGATGGGACTTGGAGCAACCTGATCCAGTGGGAAGTGTCCCTGCCCATGGCAGGGGAGTTGGAACTGGATGGGCTTTAATGTCCCTTCCAACCCGACCCATTCCTTGACTAATTTTTCCAGTACTCAAAACTTTTGAGTGATGATGTTGATGTTTGAAGTCTCTCCCTCCATGCAAACTGCATCCCCTTGAGTGCAGCTCCATCATCCTCCCAGAGCCGTCATGTAATTAATCATGAAGTGGAGAGCAGCTTTGAAAGCCAGTTGTGCTTCACTGCAGCTCATGAAACGTGTCTGGCATGATCAGCCCTGCAGGCTGAGCTCTGCTAAACACAGACAATGTCATCTTCAGAGGCCAAGCCCAGTGTCTTTTACGTGAGATTCAGTGGAAGAGCATATGGAAGACTCCTGGGTGGAAGACAAAAAAATCCACCCAAGAGCCCCACTGCAGGGTGGCTTGATGGTTGGACCCGATGATCTGATTGGTCTTTTCCAACCTGGTGATTCTATGATTCTATGACCTGTATTGACAAAATCCCCTTCTTGATGGGAAGGAGGTCAATGAAGCAGACGATAGCTCATACAACCATTTGTAAGAGGGAGAAAGTGAAGAAAATGCAATTTGTCTGGAAAACCCTAAAAAAATATTCGGCTGTGGCTGATTTCCTGCCTGTGGAAATGAAACCGAGGGCTGTGAAAGTCACATATTTCTTTGCTCCAGGTTGAAATCATAGGATCATAGAACAACCAGGTTGGAAGAGACCCATCGGATCATCGAGTCCAACCATTCCTATCAAACACTAATGAAATGGTGCTAAGGGAGGTGCAGGAGGTGCTCATGCTGCACCCTCCCTGCTCAGCAATCCCCTGCAGCCTCCATCTGACTAAGAGATTTTGAGGCCGACGCTTTTGAGGAAGAGAGCATGGAGGTTGTGCTCCCTTCCTGTGCCCAGCTCCTTCACAGCCAAAGAGGAACCAGATCAACAGAATCATGGAATCATTGAGCTCTGTTCCCCTTCTCTGGACACACTCCAGCCCCTCAATGTCTTTCTTGGAGCGAGGGGCCCAGAACTGAACCCAGGATTCAAGGTGCAGCCTCCCCAGTGCTGAGTGCAGGGGGACGATCCCTTCCCTGCTCCTGCCGGCCATCCCGTGGCTGATCCAAGCCCAGGACGTCACCTCAGGCCCTTCCCTCCAGCTCCTGTGGCTCCTGGACTTCCCAGCGATGCTTCCTCATGCCCCAGCACCAGAACTGGCTGCAGAGCCAGCGTCTGAGACCCTCTGCCCTCCTGCCCCCAGGACACATGCCAGGGACACGCATTGGAGGAACTCCCTGTCCCCGGCACAACCAACAGCTCGGAGAGAAGCACAACCCAGCAATTAATTTGGCTGCAATTATATCAAACCGATCCACCGCACTTCAAAACAAACCCGAGCCTGTGCAGACAAGCCCAGCGAGTCTCACAGAGCTGAGGCAGCGCAGCATGAAATCACCCCAGAAAGAACACACAAACGGGAAGTTAAATATAAGGCTCTCAACAAAAAAAAATTGCTTTATTTCTTGATAAAGCTGTTCGTAAACTCAAACCTCATTGACCTTAATAAAAACAAACAACGGATCCAACATTTCCTAGAGTTGCCGGAGGGTCACGCTTTTCAGACGCAGAGAATTGGTGAGTTTTTCTGACCAGTACCTGAAAACAAGCGGGTGTCGGGGCTGAACACGTCAGAGTGATTCATTGCTGTGTCAGCGGCACCGGAACAATACATTTTGTGGAAAATTTCAAGGATTTTGGACAGAAATTGCATCCCTGCTCATCCCGTTTCCATCTCCTCTGCTTTACAGTGTCAGAAGCTAAACGAGGCCCATTTAACAGTGTCTCGGAGGATGAAAAAAAACCGCTCAACAAATGGAGTCCTCAGCAGAGGGAAGACATGGAGCTGTTGGGGCAAGTCCAGAAGGGGCCACGGAGATGATCCGAGGGCTGGAGCAATGAGGACAGGGTGAGAGAGTTAGGGTTGTTCAGTCTGGAGAAGAGAAGGCTCTGGGGAGACCTTGCAGCCTCCAGTACTGAAAGGGGCTCCAGAAAAGCTGGGGAGGGGCTCTTGATGAGGGAGGGCAGGGATAGGATATGGGAGAATGGTTTGAAGCTGCAAGAGGGGAGATTGAGATGAGATCTTGCGATCTTTGGATGAAATGTTTTTGCTGTGAAGGTGGTGACGCCCTGGCCCAGGTTGCCCAAGCTGAGACTGCTCCATCCCTGGAGGTGTTCAAGGCCAGGTTGGATGGGGCTTGGAGCAACATGATCCAGTGGGAGGTGTCCCTGCCCATGGCAGGGGAATGGATCTGAATGGGCTTTAAGGTCCCTTCTAGCCCAAACCATTACATGACTCGATCAGTCTATGAAATCCAGATCCAGCAGCCTTCACCTCCCTTATTTAACTCAACCCTTTGGCTCAGGGCAGGAGGGTTGAACACGACCAGGTGCAGGAACCAACACACTGGACTGTGTTTTTTTCCACCACCCCCAGAGGACATCAGAGTTTACCTTCAGTAACAAAGACTTTATTGCCAGATAGCCTGTCTCTCTCCAGCAAGAACCTGCTTTTTCCAGGCTGCCATTGCTGCTCACGCGTCAGCAGCCGCCAGCTCTGGCCGCTGACCGTGCTGGTCACTGTTGGGGAAGCAGCAATAGATCACGGTGGCAGAATCACATTTCCTGCACTGCACTGTCGCTGTGAGAGCTTTCAACTCCCCCTCCGAGTTAATCACGTGTGTCCGAGCGCTCGCTATTGGCGAAGGTTCCAGAAGGCTCCTGACAAGGTCATTTATCAGAGTAACACCCGAAATGTCAACTTCTGTGCTGTAAATTTAAACTCTATTTTTGATTCTACGACTATGAAAAAGCAGTGGAGAAGGTCGGAGCTCTGGCCACTCCCTCCTGGTTTCGTTCAGCTGAGCTGTGCTGCTTTGGAAATCCCAAATCTCTGACCTCAAAGAACACTGCCCTGGGCCATGCCCACCCCATCGAGGGGCTGGGAGAGATGAGGAAGGTGCTAGGCTCTTCAGCCAGGGTCAAAGCTGCCTCTCACAGCCCATGTCTCTCCGTTTGTGAAATCTTGGATTCCATCACGTCTAACAGAATTCTCGATGCCTGCAAAAGGCATCACACTCACCTCCAAGGAGAGCCAGGAGGAGGATCTGATAAGCCAGTCAGCCTCATCTTTGTGAGGGACCAAACCCTCCTCAGGGACCAGGAACAGGATTCTCCCAGAGGTGCACGGCTACAGGCACAGAGGGAACACCCTGAACTCCAATCTGATAGCTGGAAAAACAGCTGATACGTTGCTCCATCCCTGGAGGGGTGGCCAGGTTGGATGGGGCTTGGAGCAACCTGATCAGATGTCCTTGCTCGTAGCAGGGGGGTTGGAACTGGATGGGTTTTAAGGTCCCTTCCCACTCAGACCATTTTGTGATTCTGAGAAAAACTTTTTCAACGTATGGATGGTCAAATATTGGAATGGGGACCCAGATGCTGCAGGGTCTCCATCCACATCCATTGAATATCTCCAGTCCTGGAGATATTCAGGTATGGTCATCCTGATCTAATTGGAACGAGGTTGGACTGGACACCTTGGAGGACCCTTGTGTGTTTCTGTAGAGATTCAGTTAACGTTTCAGTCGCAATTCCTACCGCTAGGAAGGAATGGCTTCTATTCTTCATGGCCTCCTATGGCAAAAGAATCACAGGGCACTGCTTGGGATGGACAGAGAGCAGCCAAGCCCAGCAGAAATAAAAACACAGAGAGAAAGAATTAATTGAGGTTGCAGAATAGCCCACACAATGTTAACACTGAAGCATTAAAAGCTTGCTGACAGCCATAGAAACCATGGGTCAGTTTCTATGCGTCAGTCCTCCATCCCAATGCTTCACGGCAGATCTCCTCTTCCCAGAGATGCCCCACGTGCTGTTGGAGGCTCTGGCATAAGCGAGTCCTTCGCAGTTGTCAGACTTTGGTTTTTAGCTTATGTTCATCACCTCGAGCTTGATTTCCATGACCCGTCTGGGTGGGATGAGGACCTCCTGGGGCGTCAGTCCAGCCTTTTCACCATGTACGGCCCTTCCAGCTCATAGCCGATCTTCCTGTAGTAGTTCCTCGTGCCGACACCTGTGAGGAGAATGATAAAAAAATTTGTTTCAGGGTGAGGACAAACAACAGAAGAAGGCAAGGCTGGACAGAAGGGACAGTGCTGGTAGGAGCTCAGCCTCTCTGAACGGCCAGCACTGGGCCTCCTGGGTTGCCTCACTCATTAGCATCTGGACTGACTATGGTGTTTTAAAGGGGGTAAAGGCAGGAACAGAGCTGTTCTGTGTGCCCTGAATCATGCATCGCATCCTTTGTCCTGAGAAAGCCTGTGAGCTGCGAGGGAAAGGGGAAAACAACACAGGAATAACCGGAACATGAGTCAGGGGCTCGGAGAACCCCAGGCAAAAATAAAACCCAGAGATGGGCTCTTGAGAGGATGATGCCCCACTGCAGGCTCCATTACCAGGAACTGAAGAGCTCTATAGCCCCACAGACCCTGTCCTGTGGCTCCTAGAAATGAGCTCAGCTCCACTTCAGACGGACGAGTGGGCTCTGCAGCTGCAATCCAATTTCCTCGTTGAAAAGGCTGATTCTGAACGCCTCGGTTTTCTAGCAACCTCTTCCCTCTCCTTCCTCCCTTAATGAGAGCCCATGGCATCCACACGCAGGGCAAGCCTGGTCCCACAGAGCGAGGCTGCCTCACACGGGCATCCTACAGCAGGACAGGGACCAGCAGAGCCCCGTCCCCCTCAGTCCCCCTCACCTCATCAAATTACTCAGAGATGACTCATTAGTCATGAGGGAGGGAGCAGGAATCTGGCATCATGGCCCCATTGTCCCCACTGTCGATGCGGCAGGTAGGTAGGGACAGAAGGACACTCCAACAAGAAAAGCAGCCCCTCTTCCCTCTAATCGCATCTCTCCAGCCAGTTCCTGGAAACCGTGGTGCTGGCAAATGACTCTCCAGGAACTGCTGCATCTCCTGTGCAGGAAGTGACCCAGGGCAGTGGGTAACCCCTTCCTGCCCAGGTGATTTCACCCACTGCTGCTTTGACAGATTGGCTGGAAAGAGCGGGAATGGGTTTCCTGAACACACATTACAATTGCTACCAAATGGCTGAAGCATCACAGCTCCAACCAGTCCCACCCAACAGGCTCCAGAAGCATCGCATTAGTTCCAGGAATGGGAAAGGCACTGAAAACCCAGACCTGAGACATCACAGAATCATAGAATGGTTTCAGTTGAGAAGAGACATTAAGGCCCATGCAGTTCCAACTCCCAACCTCCCTTTGAATCAGGTTGCTCCAAACCCCATCCAACCTGGCCTTGAACACCTCCAGGTGGGCAGCCACCACTGCTCAGGGCAACCTGGGCCAGGGCCTCCCTGTCCTAAGAGGAAAATATTTCTTCCTAAGATCTCACCTCAGTCTTCCCTCTTTCAGTTTTAAACTGTTCTCCCTTGTCCCATTCCTGCACTCCCTGATCAAGAGCCCTTCCCCAGCTTCCCTGGAGCCCCTTTCAGTCCTGGGAGACTGCTCTAAGGTGTCCCTGCAGCCTTCTCTTCTCCAGGCTGTCATCGTGCTGAAGCTGGGAAGAGCCTGAAGAAGAACCCCAAAGAACCCCAAACTGGGGAATGAACACCTGAGAAAATTTACTCCCAAGTAGAAGCAAAGCCTGTGTAACATCACAGCAAAGCACTGTCCTTAAAACTCACCCGGTGGCCCATCACAAGTGGTGTCCCCAGGGCTCAGTGTTGGGGTCGGTTCTGTTCGATAGTTTTGTCCATGATCTGGACGAGGGGATCAAGTGCTCCCAAAGTCAGTTTGCAAACAACACAAAATTGGGTGGGAGTGTTGATCTGCTGGAGAGTAGGGAGGTTCCGCAGAGGAATCTGGACAGGCTGGAGCCATGGGCTGAGGCCAATGGGATGGGGTTCAACAAGGCCAAGCATTAGGCTTTGCACTCGGGTCACAAGAACCCCACGCAGTGCTCCAGGCTTCCAGGCTTGGGGAAAAAAGGCTGGAAAGCTGCCCAGAGAAAAAGGACCTGGGGGTGCTGGTCAACAGTGGCTGAACATGAGGCAGCAGTGACCCAGGGGGGTAAGAAGGCTGAAAGCATCCTGGCTCGGATCAGCCATGGGGTGGCCAGCAGGAGTTGGGATCATCCCCCGGTACTCAGTGTTAGTGAGGCTGCACCTGGAATCCTGGGTTCAGTTTTGGGCCCCTCACTCCAAGGAAGACATTGAGGGGCGTGAGAATGGGAACGGAGCTGGGGAAGGCTCTGGAGCCCAAACCTGCATGGCCATGGCACTTTTGGGACATGGTTTGGTAGGCATGGTGGGGTTGGACTGGATGATTTTGGAGGTCTTTTCTAAACACAATGGTTCTATCATTTTATGAAAAACATCCTGGAGGGACCTGAAATTCCTTCAGCTTCAGCGTGAAGCCAAAGCCAAGGAAAAACCTGTCTGCTGCACACATGTCCACTTCCCTCTCCCTGATCCTGGCTAGGAGGGTCGGGATCTTAGAGGTGCAGTAAACTGCCACCTTTATCTTGTCTACAAAGCATCCTCTAGCTTGGCCAGCAGAGATGCCAGGGTATGACAGGCAGATTCTGGCAGTGACACTGCAGAGCCACCCCACCCGCAGCCCAGAACCACTTGGTTAAAAGCACTAGTGAGACCTCACACTGACAAATAATCTTCTGATGCTAAAGGACAACCCAGCAATTCAGCCAACGGTTTTAAAAACACCTGGATCAGAGTTACTTAACACTTCCCCTTCCTTTCTTGGGAAATGTGTGGATTTTCAAGAAGGCATTTTAGGCTGTGCTGGAGCTTCCCCTGCCGCCTCCATTAATCTCAGAGCTATTAAGTGACCCCAGTTAAGCACCAGTTCTTCCTCGTTTGAGGGCAGTGGGTTCAAGCCATTAACAGGAATGATGATGCAGCCAGGCACCCTGTGCCCCAGGGGTCCCATGTGGTGCTGCCTCGTGAAGCATCTTGGTTGTCAGCTCAGCCATTCTCCTGGCAGAAATGCCTTACACAAAATTACTGTCCTTCAACAGGAAAGAGGAGGCAGGAGGTGCCTCAAGATGTGGGATGCACAATAAAGCACAGTGTGGTTTCCTTGCCGCCCAGCTCTAACTTCATAGAATCAAGAGAATCACAGAACACTTTGGGTTGGAAAGGACTGTAAAGCCCAGCCGGTTCCTACCCACTGCCATGGGCAGGGACACCTCCCACAGGATCAGGAGCTCCAAGCCCCATCCAATCTGGTCTTGAACACCTCCAGGGATGGGGCAGCCACCACTTCTCTGGGCAACCTGGGTCAGGACGTCCTCACCTTCACATGAAAATATTTCTTCTCAATATCTCATCTCAATCCCACTCTTTCAGCTTTAAAACATTTCACCTTCTCCTATCCCTGCCCTCCCTGATCATGAGCCCCTCCCCAGCTTTCCTGCAGCCCCTTTCAGGGAGGCTGTAAGAAGGTCTCCATGGAGAATTCTTGTCTCCAGGCAGAACTACACCAACTCTCTCAGCCTGTCCTTGTATGGGATGTGCTCCTGCCCTTGGATCATTTTTGTGGCCTCTTCTGGACTCGCCCCCACAGCTCCATGTCCTTCCTGTGCTGAGGGCTCCAGAACTGGACACAGGGCTCTAGGTGAGGTCTCACCAGAGCAGAGTAGAGGGATAGAATCCCCTCCCTGGCCCTGCTAATTCCAGTGCTTTGGATGCAGCCCAGGGTAAGGTTTGGCTTTCTGGGCTGTGAGTGCACACTGTTAGCTCACATTGAGCTTCTCACCCACTAGTACCCAAATTCTTCTCCTCAGGGCTTCTCTCAATCACATAATCTCCCATCCAGTTGTAGGACCTTGCACTTAGCCTTATTGAATCTCATGAGGCTCTTGTGGGCTCACTTCCCTACCTTGTCCAAGTCCCTCTGGATGACATCCCAGCTTCTGGCATTTGAGCTGAATCACTCAATCCATTCTCCAATCAGCCTGCGTTTGTGCTTGCGATTGCCCTGACCCAGGTGCAAGATCTTGCAGTTGGCCCTGTTGAACTTCATAAGGTTCACCCAGTCCCACTTCTCCAGCCTGTCAATCCACTGTCACCGACATCTCCAATGGGAAATTATCACAGCTCTGAATGAGTCCAAAAGAACCCGGGCACAGGTGCAGGACAATCATAGAATCATAGAACAACCAGGTTGGAAGAGACCCATCAGATCTTGGTTGGACTAGAAGATCCGATGGGTCCCTTCCAACCTGGTTGTTCTGTGATTCTGTGATCTTCTAGTCCAACCATTCCTATCTAACACTAAACCAAGTCCCTCAAGACCTCATCCACCTGTGCCTTAAACACTTCCAGGGAAGGTGACTCAACCGCCTCCCTGGGCAGCCTATTCCAATGCCCAATGACCCTTTCTGTGAAAAACTTCCTCCTAATCTCCAGCCTAAATCTCCCCTGGCGGAGCTTGAGGCCATTCCCTCTTGTCCTGTCCCCTGTCACTTGGGAGATGAGGCCAGCTCCCTCCTCTCTACAACCTCCTTTCAGGTACTTGTAGAGAGGAATGAGGTCTCCTCTCAGCCTCCTCTTCTCCAGGTTAAACAACCCCAGCTCTCTCAGCCGCTCCTCATAGGTTCTGTTCTCCAGCCCCTTCACCAGCCTCGTTGCTCTTCTCTGGACTTGCTCCAGAGCCTCAACATCCTTCTTGTGGTGAGGGGCCCAGAACTGGACACAGTATTCAAGCAGCGGCCTCACCAGTGCTGGGTACAGAGGGAGAATCACCTCCCTGGACCTGGACAATGGTGCTGCCTTCTGAGCCCAAGAGAGTACAATCATTCAGTTCTGGAAAAATCAGAGCTACTGCTGTTAAAAGCACACATCATTCATCTGCTCACCACTCAAACCAGAGACCCAGGCTGGAGAAGCAACTCGTAACACGCAGTGTGCACTCAACATTCACCCATCAGGCAACCTGAATTGCAGGTCTCCATGGCACAAGTTCTCTGGCCAAATCCTTGCTGCTCTAATTCAGAGCAAACACACGGCAGAGCTAGTGGGACCTGTTCTGGCAGTGCTCTTCACACCCACGGCCTTCCAGCAAGAAGAAACATCATCCAAGAAATATCTCGCTGGATTGGACGAGGAAGGCCAAAAGCCAGACCAAAAAGCTTATGGACTTCCAAAAGCAGAATGGGCTGCGTTTCTCATTCTGAGTTTTAAAACAGGGGTTTAAACTTTAAATATTCTACATTAAACCGTGTGGGAGAGCATAGTCTGAACTCAGGAGAGCCCATTTCAAACAATCCCTTCTAGATTAACCGCCAGCTATTTGGGTGAAGAGCAGGGACTCCGATCCTGCTGGCCTGGGTGGAAATCCGTAGCCCGGGGCCAGCTGAGGCTTTTTGGAAGCTTTCCTCACTGCAATCTTCAAATGACACATCCTCTGGCAATGGCTGCTAGTTCATTTAATCAGCTTTTGTTCTCTTCCTTTGGAAGTGCCTGAATAGCTGTGACTCCTACTGATAAAACCCAAACTTGGCTTTTCACCATAACGTTTAAAACTCAAAATTAATTTATTAAATCATAGAACAACCATAGAACAACCAGGTTGGAAGAGACCCATCGGATTATCGAGTCCAACCATAATAAATAAGGTCTGCCTGTAGCAGGTGGCAGAGTGACCACAGCATCAGGGTTAAACACGGCCTCCTCTGGACTTGCTCCAGCAGATCCATGTCCTTCCTGTGCTGAGACTCTAGAACTGGATGCAGGGTTGGTTCCTGGTCGGTCTCACTAGAGCAGAATAGGACAGATGCCCCTCCCTGGCCCTGCTGGTCCCACTGCTTTGGATGCAGCCCAGGACATGGTTTGGCTTTCTGGGCTGTCAGCGCCCATTGCCAGGTCACATGGAGCTTCTCATCCCCCAGCAGCCCAAGTCCTTCTCCTCAGGGCTGCTCCCAATCCGTCCTTTGCCCAGCTTGGATCTGTGCTTGGGTTTGTCCTGTTCCAGGTGTGGGACCCTGCCCTTGGCCTTGTTGAACATCACAATGCTCACACAGTCCCACCTCTCCAGACTGTCCAGGTCCCTCTGGATCCCATCCTTTCCCTCCAGCGTGTCACTGCTGCCATACAGCTCAGTGTCATCGGTGAACTTGCTGAGGGTACCCTAGATCCCATCATCCATGTCTGCGACAAAGATGTTAAACAACAGCAGTCCCAGTATTGACCTCTGCAGGACGCCTCTCGTCACCAGTCTGCACTTGGACACTGAGGATGGGACTGGTACCCAGAGGATCTGATTTAACTGTCTCTAATTTCAAAGCAGCCCCAGCCTGTACATTTTTCTGTGCAGAGCCCATAAAAACACCCTTCTGACTCAGCCCTGCTGCATGGAAATATTGCCGTGCAGCATCCGAGGCCAAGTATCCTCAAAGATTCCTTCAGCACAGCTCACCAGTCACAGAACTAAGTGAAAATGAGATTGTTTTCAGGATCATTAGAGACCTACTAATAGTTCATAACATTTCCATACCAGAGGCTTACTGAGGCACACGAGAGACTGATGGCCGCACAGCCCTCTGCAGAGTTGGCAGCCACTGATCTCTTCTAAAGACACACTTTGTGTTGCAGAGTTTCTTTCCGCTTCCCTCTCAGAGCAGCCAGGCAAGCCCTGCGTGCAACACAGTGACCTGGACTTGGCTGAACTTCCCAAAGCACTTCAAGCTCTTAACATCCCAGGTGCAATTCTGGGGATAGCGAAGCCTCTTTCCAGTTTTTTTTGAGTAACAACATGGCTCAGGGCTTTGCCTGAGGATAGGAAAGCCTCAGGCTCGCTGTGCAGACACCTGTATTCCTGATCCTGGATGGGCTTTGAGGTCCCTTCCAAGAAGTGGTGGCTGCCCCATCCCTGGAGGTGTTGAAGGCCAGGTTGGATGGGGCTTGGAGCAACCTGATGCAGTGGGAGGTGTCCCTGCCCACGGCAGAGAGGTTGGAGCCGGATGGGCTTTAAGGTCTCCTTCAACCCAAACCATTTTAAGATTCTATGATGCACGAGTTAAGAATGCAGAGCAGATCCATCCACGACCTCTGATGAGTTTGCTTTGGCATTGACACTTTTCACAATGCTGGGTTTTATCTTCAGGGAAAACACGAGGCTGTTTCATGTGAATCATTCCTGACCAACTGCAGAGAACTGTGACGATGGGGGAAAGGCAGAGGATTCAACATAACCAAAATGCCTTATCAGTGCCGCGGAAAGAGAAAATAAGTAACATTTTGAAAACTGCTGCGAAGACCTGGGCACGTCAGAGCAAATGGAAAAAGTTATTAATTCGTGAAACTGAAGAACAATCCTCACATCAATCCCTACAGCAAAGAGTTTTAATTTTATTTGTTAAAATCAGATAATCATCAACTCATTTCCCCAAAGTTCCTTCAGATACTGGGAGATAAAAATCCCATGAAAATTAGAAGTAAGGTGTCACAGTTTGGTCCCAGCCTGGACAATTTTGGCTGATAAAACAGAGCAGTTGGGCTCCCAGTTTCCTTCCTTCCCACCCACAGGGAAAGGGAAATAAAAGAAAAAAGACTTGCAGATTGGAAATGAAAACTAGTTTTGATGAAATAATAACAATACTAACACAAACAACAGCAACAGCAATAATAATAAATACGAATATACAAAATGGAGCCCCCATGCCACCCCTCGGTGACTACATCACCACAAATTCTGGAGAGGGGACACAAGGGAAAGCGTCTGAGCCTAGGAGGGAGCTGGGCTCAGGAACTGGTTTCAGGAATGTGTGGATCTGGCATCGGGGCAAACAGACAGATGATGCCCTCACCGGATGTTGGCCATCAAAGAAGAAAGAGACCCTGGTGAGCTCTCAGTTTTATGCTGAGCATGAGGCATATGGGAAGGAATTCACTGCTGGCCAGTTTGGGGTCATAGAATGACAGAATCATTAGGTTGGAAAGGACGCACCAGATCATGGAGTCCAACCATTCCTATCAAACACTAAACCATGTCCCTCAGCACCTCATCCACCCACCTGTCCCTTAAACACCTCCAGGGAAAGTGACTCAACCACCTCCCTGGGCAGCCTATTCCTATGCTCAATGACCCTCTGTGTGAAAAACTTCCTCCTAATCTCCAGCCTAAACCTCCCCTGGCAGAGCTTGAGGGCGTTCCCTCTTGTCCTGTCCCCTGTCCCTTGGGAGAAGAGGCCAGCTCCCTCCTCTCCACAACCTCATTTCAGGTAGTTGTAGAGAGTAATGAGGTCTCCTCTCAGCCTCCTCTTCTCTTGTTTAGCTGGGCTAAACACCCTCAGCTCTCTCAGCCATTCCTCATAAGGCCTGTTCTCCAGATCCTTCACCAGCTTCATGGCTCTTCTCTGGACTCGCTCCAGAGCCACAACATCCTCCTTGTGGTGAGGGGCCCAGAACTGAACACAGTATTCAAGGAGCGGCCTCACCAGTGCTGAGTACAGAGGGAGAATCACCTCCCTGGACCTGCTGGTTGCACTGTTTCTGATACAAGCCAAGACGCCATTGGCCTTCTTGGCCACCTGGGCACACTGCTGGCTCATGGTCAGTTCCTGTCAATCAACACCCCCAGGTCCCTCTCCTCCAGGCAGCTTTCTAGACAGGCTTCTCCCAGTCTGTAGCTCTGCATAGGGTTGTTGTGCCCCAAGTGCAGGACCCGGCATTTGGCCGTGTTAAACCTCATACCGTTGGACTCAGCCCAGTGGTCCAGCCTGTTCAGATCCCTTTGGAGCCTCCCTACCCTCCAGCGGATCCACACTTCCACACAGCTTAGTGTGTCTGCAAACTTGCTAAGGGTACACTCGATGCCTTCATCCAGGTCATTGATAAAGACATTGAACAGGGCTGGACCCAGCACTGAGCCCTGGGGACACCACTTGTAACTGGTCTCCAGCTGGAGTTAACTCCATTTCCCACCACTCTCTGGGCCTGGCCATCCAACCAGTTTTCCACCCAGGAGACCGTTCACCTGTCCAGGCCAGAGGCTGACAGTTTCCGTAGCAGAATGCTGTGAGAAACTGTGTCAAAGGCTTTACTGAAGTCCAAGACTACATCCACAGACTTTCCTTCATCCAGTAGGCAGGTCACTTTGGGAGGTGACCCTGCCCATGACAGGGGGTTGGAACTGGATGGGCTTTGAGATCCCTTCTGACCCAAACCATTCCATGATTCTGTGATTTAGTCTGTGAGCTGGGCTTGGAAGAGAAATCTGTGCCCAAAAGCCTCCAGTTGAAAGCCTCCAGCTCTGACAAATACAAGTCGTGCTTTCTTCCCACCCCGGACTGCTTCCTGGAGATTTTAAATTACTATTTTCACAACACCTCTGTCTAGCAGGGAGGTGCTGTCATCACCATGTCCCAGGAGAAAAACCAAGCTCCCAGGCAGCTGGGTAATTTGTCTGAAATCATAAAGCAAACCCATGATAAAATAGAGTTTGGAAGCCTCGGTCTCCCTTAATCAACTCACCAACTCACCTACCACTGCAAACACTGATGGTGTTTAAGAGTCCAGATCAGATTAGTTTTGAAGGCGTGACCCATGAGCAGAAAGCTCCGAATATCCCTTGCACCCTCCCTGCTCTCCCACACATATCCAACCCCTGCTCCATGTAAATGCACTCTAGATTTCATGCAAATCATAGAATCACAGAATGATTTGTGCTAGAAGAGACCTTAAAGCCCATCCGTTCCAACCCCTGTCATGGGCAGGGACACCTCCCACAGGATCAGGCTGCTCCAAGCCCCATCCAACCTGGCCTTGAACACCTCCAGGGATGGGGCAGCCACCACCACTCTGGGTAACCTGCGAAAAGTCTCCCCACCCTCACAAGGGAACATTTCTTCCTGTACAGAATCCTGATAGAATTCTATGTGATTCCAGCACCCTGGTAGCGAGCGGCTTAGGTGGTGGAAGTGGAACAAAGCAGATACGCTATGTTTCCTCATATCCGGTCTCACTGTGTGTTGGGGAAAATGTGGAGCTAACAAGGAAAAACAGAGCAGAAGCTTTATCATATTAACAATGGATCGTTCGAGGATTTTCTGGTCTGCTCTTAAGGACAAATCTCAAATCCAAGACAGCTACCAAAACCTTTTCATAGAATCATAGAACAACCAGGTTGGAAGAGACCCATCGGATCATCAAGTCCAACCATTCCTATCTAACACTAAACCATGTCCCTCAGGACCTCATCTACCTGTGCCTTAAACACCTCCAGGGAAGGGGAATCAACCACCTCCCTGGGCAGCCTATTCCAATGCCCAATGACCCTCTGTGTGAAAAACTTCCTCCTAATCTCCAGCCTAAATCTCCCCTGGTGGAGCTTGAGGTCATTCCCTCTTGTCCTGTCCCCTGTCACTTGGGAGAAGAGCCCAGCTCCCTTCTCTCTACAACCTCCTTTCAGGTAGTTGTAGAGAGTAATGAGGTCTCCTCTCAGCCTCCTCTTCTCCAGGTTAAACAACCCCAGCTCTCTCAGCTGGGTTATTTTTCTTTCAAATAAAACGAAG
The DNA here is from genome assembly GCA_033558105.1 of Coccyzus lansbergi. Taxonomy (NCBI): domain Eukaryota; kingdom Metazoa; phylum Chordata; class Aves; order Cuculiformes; family Coccyzidae; genus Coccyzus; species Coccyzus lansbergi. The sequence goes on from JAUMJK010000697.1 coordinate 713,786, forward strand.
TAAATAATGGTGGAATTAAACAACTGACTTTCTGGCATTCAACTTTTGGGGTGCCTCTTAGCACTCAGGTGATGACCCTATTTAGGGCTGATTTTTAAATGCAACAAAACCCCATCCTGGAGGTTCCAGATGGTGACATTCCATCTCATTGATCTCTTCATTGCAGAAGAGATACTTCATTAACAACTACACAGACCTGCCAAACCCAGCTGCACAGGCAGCATCGCCAGTCAGGGGAGAGAAAACCTCCACGCCAATGCCAACTTTATCAGCGACAGAGGAAGCCAGAGCTGACAGATCTTCTCACTCGAAACCAAGCAAAATTAAATATTTAAGACTAAATACTGCGACTTCTCTCACACTTTAACAAAGTGCTGCCAGCAGGCATTGAGAGAGACAGGGGCAGCAAAACGTGTCTGCTTGTTGAGTTAAAGCTTTGTAGGGTTTTAGATCTATGGGCTCTGTAATGTCACGAGGCTCTTTCCAGAGCTGGTTGCTGCAATATCCAACCTAGCTGGTAAGGTATTACTGAGTGATTGGGGATTTAGGATGACTCACCAAGCATGTGAGGCATTCATGATCGATTTTCTTTCCTATGGGCTAGGAGATTTTAAACACCAATGAAGGAACATTCAGCAATCTTGAGAGTGAGCCTACGAGTCATGAAATGAGCAGCGTCCTCATGCATCTGCTTCATCAGAGAAGCACAGAATCACAGAGTGGCTTTGTGAGAAGGGACTTTTAAAGCCCATCTGGTCCAACACCCCTGCAACGAGCAGGGACACCTCCAACCACATCAGGATGCTCAGAGCCTCATCCAACCTGGCATTTACTGTTTTCAGGGATGGGGCATTGAACACAGCTCTGGGCAATCTGTGCCAGAGCCTCATCACCCTCAGTGTAAAAATACAGCTTCAGGAATTTGTGTCAGTACCCGCCTGGTACAGGAAGGCAGGGATGAGAAACTAACCTTTTCTCCTGAAGTCTCTTACTCACCAGAACCAGAAAGAGATCACAGAATCATAGAATGTTTTGGGTTGGAAGAAACCTTAAGGATCTGTACTGAAGGACACCTTAAAAGGTTCCTTTAGATCTACATTTTAATAGGGCAGATTGTTATAGCAGATGTTAATGGCTTCTGGTGGGTAAAAGTACTGTGAGAAAAGATCAGAAAGACCCCAAATGCTTTCCAGGAACCCTGTGATGTGTTCCTGTAAGTGATACACACTCAGAGGCTTAGATGGCTCCACTCACAGGTTCTGACTGCATGTATTCTTAATGAAAAGCATCAAAATACTCAAAAAATAATCACAGAATCATTAAGGTTAGAAAAGACCTCTAAGCTCATCCAGTTCAAACATCAGCCCAACTCCACCGCGCCAACTAAACCATGTCCCAGACTGCAATGGCCACATGGTTTTCGAACCCCTCCAGGGATGGGGACGCCACCACTGCCCTGGGCAGCCTCTGACAGGCCTTCACCACTCTTTTGGTAAAGAAATTGTTCCTGGTATTCAGTCTAAACCTTCCCTGGAGCAACTTGAGGCCATTTCCTCTCATCCATCCCTTGTTACTTGGGAGAAGCAACCACCACACACCTGGCTTGAACCTCCTTTCAGGGAATTGCAGAGACTGATGAGGTCTCTCCTCAGCCTCCTCTTGTCCACACTAAACAGCTTGATGCTAGTGATCAAAGAGAAGTGGGAATGACCAGTTAGGGAAAACCTCTGTAGTATCTCTTTTTTTGCATGTGTTTGCTACGTTGTCCCCCCTGCAAGTCGCTGCCAAGACTCCTACAAGTTCGTGTGTCTGGACCCAGAAGCAATGCAAGTGGACAGGGCCACTTGAACAACTACGATAGCAAGTCTGCAGTTAAAGGAGGTCCTGGAAAGGCTCCACTGTGGCAAATAATGAATGAATACAGATAACAGAAGTGAATATTAGGTAGCTTCTCCCTTTCAAATTTTGCAGACAACACCCCTTACCTGCTCTGCAGAAACACTGTTGGGCTTTGTTCTGAACAAAGCTCACCGAGATGGGTGGTTAATGAGGACTGCGCACGCTACAGGCGATGTTCCTCTGGCTCTTCCCCAGCTACTCGACTTCTCTGATGATCCGGCTAATGAAGTGAAGCCGGTGACGCTTGACATCACCTGATCCTCCACGCCTACCATTCAGAAATCCATCCTGCCTTCCCGCCGGCACCTTCCGCCACGGCGCACTCAGGCGTGAAACATCCCTGGCCTGTGTCCATGTTAATTTTCTACTTGACAGAACACAAATAGAAACCTGGTCTGGGGGAAAACTGATCGTCTTGCTGCATAGTAATTAGCTTCTAGCAGGGAACGGCAGCGGTGCCAGACCTCCACACCACCGCGATAAAGCTGCTACGTCACTGGGATGGAGCGAAGCTACAGTGAAATCTCGCTGCAGGGAGACATTAAACGATCGCTTCAGAAGACGAGGCGTGCCGGTGCGGATTTGGCTGTGGTTCCAGACACCTCGCCAGCCTTAGGAGTAAATTACCGAGGCTACTGGAGCCAGCGTTAGGCACAAAATGCCTGCGCTTTAAAGGAGAAAGGAAAGGGCACTTATTAATGGATCTCAGTGCACTCAGTTTGAACAGGGCGAGCATCTGCGATAGGGGAATTCAATCTCACTTCCCCCCCTCCCCAAACAAGCGTCGTCTGTACAGAGATAAGGAAACAATCCTGTTGGTACAAGCCGAGCTGGTCTGCTTTTCTGATGCCAGCATAAACAGATAATGCTGACAGACGTCACAGCAGATACTGCAGCCGAAAAAGCTCTTCCCTGCAAGAATGCAGTATTTATAGAGCAAGCTTTTAGTGTCTGAAAAGTAATTTGCAGTCTTACGGCGCATAACTATTTGGTCTGTGCATTCCTAGTCCTTGTCCTTGGAGTGGCCAGCAACCTCACCCAGAGCAGGTGAGCTGCTTCTTTGGTTTAGTGACTCCAAAGCTGAAGCTTTGGAGTCACTAAACCAAAGAAGCAGCTCACCTGCTGCAATCGGCGCGCTCCTCAAGGACAATCACTAGGACGTCAACCCTTTATGGACACCACAGCACGACAGTTCTGTCCCGCTCCTTCTGGTCCAAGGTGTTCCAGCCCAGACTGGATGGGGTCTCTGAGCAACCTGGTCCAGCAGAAGGCACCCCTGCCCATGGCAGGGAGCTTGGAACGGAGCTTCAAGGTCCCTTCCAACTCAAACCATTCTATGATTTGATGATTCTGGCAGCTGATTTATGCGAGGTAGGCAGGGAAAGACAGCTACTCAATAGCTGGATGCCTTCAATACATCTGCTGTAAATACGAGAATACTCAGTGGTAGCCCAGTCTTAAAAAGAAACTTGGATTATGGAGATAAAGTAAATATGCAAGGTCTGACACGTGGGTAGGGGCAATACCACGCACAGAGGCTGGGCGGAGAACCAACTGGAAGCAGCCTTGAGAAGGACCTGGGAGATGAGAAGCAAAACATGAGTCGGCAGTAGGTGTTCACAGCCCAGAAAGCCAAACCGTGTCCTGGGCTGCATCCAGAGAAGGGTGGCCAGCAGGGTCAGGGAGGGGATTCTGCCTGTCTGCTCTGCTCTTGTGAGACCTCAGCTGGAGTCCTGCATCCAGTTCTGAAATCCTCAGCACAGGAAGGACACGGATCTGCTGGAGCAAGTCCAGAGGAGACCATGAAGATGATCCAAAGGTTGGAGCACCTCCCATATGACGACGGGCTGAGAAAGTTGGGGTCATTAGCCTGGAGAAGAGAAGGCTCCATAGAGACCTTCTTGCAGCCTCCCAGTACTGAAAGGGGCTCCAGGAAAGCTGGGGAGACACTCTTGATCAGGGAGTGCAGGGGCAGGATGAGGGAGAACAGTTAGAAGTTGAAAGAGGGGAGATTTTCCTGTGAGGGTATGAGGTCCTGGCCCATGTTGTCCAGAGAAGTGGTGGCTGCCCCCTCCCTGGAGGTGCCCAGGGCAGGGGATTAGAACTGGAGGGGTTGTAACATCCCCTCCCAGCCAAACCATTCTGTGATTCTACAACTCTAACCATGTACTGTCTCTGTTAAACGCCACTGTTAGTGAAGCCAGCAGCCTCTGCTGCGTCCACAGAAAGTGGAGGTGGAGGCAGCTACCTGTGCTCTGCGGCATAAAGTTTAGGGGAAAGTGCCTTTCACATGCCAAAGACATGCAAAGGGCATAGAAGCAGTGGTGAACAGCACGACTAAGGTTTGGAACTGAGTTGAAAACGCACATGCCAAGCCAGCACTTATCCCTAAGGTAGGAGGAGATGTACCTTTTATAAATCCCTGCTCCAACAAGAATATCAATGTTACACACAGAGTCAAAGCAAGACATTTTGGTGCCAGGACAGGATGTCAGTCTGGCACAACCCCAACACTTCTCACAAAGAGGACCGGGAGATGAGGGACTTTATGAGAAGCTAGTAGAGCATTTACAACCCAGAGCACACTTGGGAGTCAGGAGGAGTGCAGGGTAAAGCCAGGCTGCCCAGACGCAGGAGAGCTCTGACACATGGATGTCTTCTGCTTGGTTATTATTAAGCCGCACACTGGAACAGGCAGCTCAGAGCCGCTCAGGTATCGGCTTGCTGTGCTCCAAGTCTTCAAGGTAGAGGCAGTAAAACCACTAAGCCCAGGTAGAACTGAATCATAAAATGTCCCAAGTTGGAAGGGATCCACAAGGATCATTGAGTCCAACACCTGTCCCTGCACAGGACAACTCCAATATTCACCCTGTGTGTCTGAGGGTGTCGTCCAAATGTGTCTGGAATATTGTCAAGCTTGGCACCATGACTGCTTCCCTGGGGAATTGTTCCAGTGCTCCAACACCCTCTGGTGAAGAACCTGTTCCTAATAGCCAACCTAACCCTCCTCTGGGACATCTTTCTGACATTCCCTTGGGTCCTGTCATTGGTCACCAGAGAGAAGAGGTCAGTGCCTGCTCCTCCTCCCGACTTTGTGAGGAAACTGTAAGAGCATGAGGTTTCCCCTCAGTCTTCTCTTCTCCAGGCTGAACAGACCAAGTGAGTTCAGCTGCTCCTCATACAGCTTTCCCTATAAATCCTTCCCCAACTTTGTGGCCTCCTCTAGTAGTTTCATATCCTTGTTCTACTGTGGTGCCCAAAACTACACCCAGTACTCCAGGTGGGGCCACACCAGAGTCAAGTAGAGCAGGACAATCTCCTCCCTTGACTGGCTGGTAATGCCATGCTGGATGCACCCCAGGACACGGTTGGCCCTCTTGGCTGCCAGGGCACACTGCTGGCTCATGCTCACTGGCTCAGCTCTGGGCTGTGATGCTTTCTCCTTCCTTAGATGAGCAGCTGGGCTTTGGCCGCTGGGGCTGGGCACTTCCAGGGGCAGCAAGTCCTCATGAATGACCTTGAATGTGTGCGTGCTGCTGTGGCTCTGCACCGCTGTGCTCACTTACTCGCGCACACCCTCTGTCTCTGTAGAGCTGCTGATTACAGCCTCCCTCCAGATTTCCTAGGCTGCTCTGACAGATGACGCATGCATTAAAAGAACAGAATGTTTGGGATGGGAACTTTCCAGAAACTGCACCCGCGTTCATATCATTTTAGTTTACCAAGATTACTGGGAAAAGCAGGCAGGGAAGCACTTCTGCCACATTTCTCAGTACGTTGTATAACTACAGAACTATTGTACCTCCTGGATTTGGGGCTGGTGAGGCAGCACCTGAAATGCTGGGTTCAGTTTTGGGACCCTCATTTCAAGAAAGACGTTGAGCGCATCCAGAGAAGGGGAGCAGAGCTGGGGAAGAGGCTGGAGCCTAGGGGTTCTGGGAATGGCTGAGGACCCTGGGATTGTTAAGCCCGGCGAAAAGGAGGCTGAGGGGAGACCTCATCACTGTCTACAAGTGCTTGAAAGGAGGTTGTAGCGAGGTGGGTGCTGGTCTCTTCTCCCAAGTGAAGGCAATGGATGAGAGGAAATGGCCTCAAGCTGTGCCAGGGGAGGCTCAGACTGGATGTCAGGAAAAAATTCTTCACAAAAAGCGTTCATGAGCACTGGCAGAGGCTGCCCAGGGAGGTGGAGTCACCATCCCTGAAGGGATTTAAAAGATGGGTAGATGAGGTGTTCAGGGATCTGGTTTAGTAGTGAGCAGCTACAGTTGAACTCGGTGAACTCAAAGGTCTTTTCCAAACAAACGATCCTATGACTCTACTTTAAAAGGGAAATGTATCAGTCTTCTGTTGCTCAGGTGCTTCAAGTAATTGTAAAGCACTGACTCGAATCTCCCTGGTCATCGCTACTGGCAAAAATAACCACCAAAATGAGAGAATGATTTTGGAACAATTAAGCTGCTGCATAGAGAAACACAAAAGACCCACGATGTGTGAGCTGGTTTGAGCACACCCAGCCAGGAGCTTTATGTCATTCCAGAGGGGGAGGATCAAGGGACTTCAAATACATCAGAATTTCCTGCATGACACATTTCACATACACATCAGTGTTGCTGTTTTAATGACACAGTTGGAAGTACATGCTACTAGATTAGGATCAGAAAGGGCTAATTAAAGTGATGATCTGAGGGCTGGAGAACCTCCTGTACAAGGACAGGCTGAGAGAGTTGGGGCTGTTCAGCCTGGAGAAGGCTGTGGGGAGACCTTGCAGCCTCCCAGTGCTGAAAGGGGCTCCAGGAAAGCTGGGGAGGGGCTGCAATCAGGGATTGCAAGGGTAGAATCATAGAATCAAAGAAATGTTTTGTTTGAAAAGACTTTTGAGATAACTGAGTCCAACCATATGCCCAGCCCCACCGTGCCTATTAAACCATGCCCCAGACTGCCATGGCCACATGGTTTTCGAACCCCTCCAGGGATGGGGACTGCCTTAGGCAGCCTCTGACAGGGCTTCACTGCTCTTTCAGGAAAAAAATTGTTACTAATACCCAATTTAAACCTCTCCTGGCACAATTTGAGATAATTTCCTCTTGTCCTATCCATTGTTATTCAGAAGATCCTGACCTCTTCCTCGCTCCAGCCTCCTTTCCAGGAGCTACAGAGAGTGACGAGGTCTCCCCTCAGCCTCCTCTTCTCCACACCAAACAGCCCCAGGTCCCCCAGCTGCTCACAGAACCCCTGGGCTCCCGTCCCTTCCCCAACTCTGTTTCCCATCACCAGATGTGCTCCAGCCCCAAAACTCAGTCCAGCCTCACCAATGCCAAGTGCAGGGGGACAATCCCTTTCCTGCTCCTGCTGGCCACCCCATAGCTGACCCAAGCCAGGATGCTCTTGGCATTCATTCCTCGAGATGCTGTGCAGTTTCTGACAAAACCCCAGCACTGCTTGAGTCCCTGCATGCAGCAAACCCCCTATGAGGACCCTGGTCACTGCTGACACCTACAAACCATGAAACAGGAGGTAGAGCCTCCAAACAGAGCTCACAAAAATCCCACCTCAAAAAGAAACAGGTCAGTGAATAGAATGAGAAAAGAGAAGCAGAATGGAATGCTTTGTTAGCAACTGGAATAGCACCATCACACTGAAAGGAGAAAAAAGCCTGAGCATGGAATTCAAGCATTGGCTACTGCCTGATTGGAAGAAGCAATGATAAATTCAGCAACCTACGAGCCTCATGGACACCAGAGGAGTAACATGTTGAAAATTGTTTCAGTGTAAATTACATTTTTTCAAAGGGAAAAAAGATGTAAATTCAAAGCAGGTACAACTAAAAACAAAATAAAAAAATAAATAACCCCACCAGAAAAACCAACACAGACAAAAAAAAAAAAAACACACATGCAATTACAAATGCTGGAAAATGGAAAAACAGACATTTTAGATCAGCCCTCCCCAGAGCTCTGAATAATGGAGTGATGCCTCCAGGGTCTCCCATTCAGCTACCCAAGCCTGCATACTAATATACTCCTCACATCAGAAGGGGAGAAAGGCACCACTCATGCAGAAAATTACCTTAAATGAGCAACGACTTCATGATAAACAAGCCACTCGCTTTTTTCCTTTGATTTAGGTGGTGGGGGGCACCTCCTCCCTCCTGCTAAGGAGCAGGCAGCATACTTCTGGCTCTTACACCTTGCAAGCAGGCCACAAATCTGCCTCATTATTGTCAATATTTAATTCTGGCTGGTTTAGTCGAAAGTCCAGATATGAGACTGCATCTCCGGGGGAAGGACGTGTCTTGCAATCCTAGCATCCAGGGTCCAAAGCATCCAGGGTCACCGGCATCCAAGCTTTAAGCAGAGCGGAGAATCCGCAGAGTGGCAATGCCAGAGGTAGAACTCCAGCCTGATGCACACTATGTAACCAGAGTATCCATAGCTGGTATTGTTTCCCATCCCATTGGGATGTCCCTAATCTCCCCATGTGCTGCTAGAATCCAAAACACCCTCCCTAACCCAGCCTGCAAATGCTCATCATGCACTCCTAGGGTGTTTGTCATTGACTCCACAGTCGATTAAATGCAGTTTTCCCATCGGTCCCCTCTAAATGAAGTGATATTTAACTAGACAGACCACGAGGCAGCTGTGGTACAGCCTGGCTCACTTTGCACATTGCTCCCCGGTTCATCGCCTCTGATGGCTCCTGGGTGCCTCGTGCAGGGGAACACACATTTTCCTTGGTTTGAAAGAATCCTTACATGGTTTTAGGTACTGTCATTACAAGCCTGTTAAATCCTGCTGCATCTTTTGCCTATTCTGTCTGTAAGTCAAACAACCCTAGGAGCAAAGAGACTTACAATAAGACAGGTTCAGTTGAAACTGCTTAGGGTCATAAAATGGTTTGGGTTGGAAGAGACCTCAAAGCTCACTCAGTTCCAACCCCTTGACATGGGCAGGGACACCTCCCCCTGGATCAGGTTGCTCCAAGCCCCATCCAACCTGGCCTTGAACACCTCCAGGGATGGGGCAGCCACCACTTCTCTGGGCAACCTGGGCCAGGGTCTCACCACTCTTCACAGGAAAACATTTCTTCCAGAGATCTCATCTGAATCTCCCCTCTTTCAGTTTAAATCCAATCCCCCTTGTCCTATCCCTGCGCTCTCTGATGAGCCCCTCCCCAGCTCCAAGAACAGCAGGGAGAACAAAATGCTTTGTAAAGTGTCTGCTGGGAAACTCTGCGTTTACGTTTTTTTCCATAAGAGTGAAGCAGCGCAGGAGCCGATGGCATCCATTTGTGCATTCCTGTTTGGATACGATTTTAGAGGAACATCTGCTCACTGTCTCACGAACACCTCTGCTCATGACGCAGGGAGAGGTCCTCACCCTGCTCTGAGTACGGTGATGGCACCTGAGCAGATGCGGAATGCAACCCAGACCACTGGGTAAGACTGGTGAACCAGGGAGGAACATTTGTCTTTCCCTACCAGCCTTTAGAGAAGAACTAAGCCCACCAGAGATAAGGCTGCCATAAGCCTGAAGGAGTTCTCAGCTAAAGCAGCAGTTGAAAAGCTGGATGCGTGTGTCACATTTTGGGTTATAAACACGACAAAGATAAAACCCATAACTCCACAAACTCACTTAAGAACAAGCTTTAAGCCCTTAACCCCTGATGCAGTCTTGAAAAGGAGGATTAGCACTTGTAGGCAATGCAAGAACAGCGCCATTCAGAGAGGAAGATTCGCGTGAAAGAAACTAACATTTATTTGTGCACCCTGGAAAACAGCTCTTGCTCACAGTTCTGAGTCCACACTACATATATTTATACCACTGGGTATTACAAGTCATTAGGATGGAAATCACCTTTATTTTGTCATTAATCTGATTTCCAATAATTTTTAATGGGGTAGCCAGCAGGACTAGGGAAGGGATTGTCTCCCTGAATTTGGTGCTGGTGAGGTCACACCTCAAATCCTGGGTTCAGTTCTAGCCCCTTCACTCCAAGAAGGACATTGAGAGGCTGGAGTGCATCCAGAGAAGGGAATGGAGCTGGGGAAGGGGCTGGAGTCCAGGGGTTCTGGGAGCAGCTGAGGGACCTGAGGCTGTTTAGTCTGGAGAAGAGAAGGCTGAGCGGAGACCTCATCACTGTCCACAACTCCCTGGAAGGAGGCGGGAGTCAGGTGGGTGTTGCTCTCTTTCCTGATATAACAATCAATAGGATGAGAGGAAATGGCCTCAAGTTGTGGCAGGGAAAGTTTAGATTGGATATCAGGAAAAAATCCTATCCTGAAAGAGTGGTGAAGCTCTGGCAGAGGCCATTCAGGGTGGTGGTTGAGTCCCCATCCCTGGAGGGGTTAAAATAACATGTAGCCACAGCACTTTGGGACCTGGTGTTGGGCTGACAGTCAGACTGAATGATCTCAGAGGTCTTTCCCAGTCTTAATGCCTCTGTGATTCTAAATACTTCCTACCTGATTTATTTGAGAATTTGTGGCTGTTTTAGTTGTTTGGGGCTTACAAACTTGGGGATCATTTGGGTTAAGACTGGGGAAAGTGTTGCTGAGGAAAGCAGAAGCACAAAGGAGCCCTCCCCATACATTCAGCCTCTGCTTACTGGAACTGGATGATCTTTAAGGTCCCTTCCAACCCTAACCGTTCGGTGATTCTATGATTTTGTGTAAGGTTTGTCGTACCAGTCCTTCCTCTGCCTACTCTTAAGGAAAGTTCCTGCAGTGCAGAAAACCCCAAATCCCTAACAACTCAAGATAGGTTCCTGCTTTCCAAAACTGCTCAGCTGAGACAGATGCAGGACAGGTGGGAGTCTCTGGTCTTTATTACACAGAGATTAGTCCACATTATATCTCTGTAAGATACATTAGAGTACATAATAAAAAAGCTTCCTACCAGAACACCCTTGCAGAATTCCGCCTTTGCAGAAGCGTCCTTGCTTAAGGACAGCAATATTCCTTTTCACGCCTGCACCGAAATCCCAGTTAATACAGTTATCCAGCCTGTTTTCAAAGCTGTTACACTATCAAACCTTCAAAATTGGAGTTCATTAAGAACTAGAGGATTGTACAGAGCAGCTATTCCAGAACACCAATCCTCTAGCACGGCTTTATCCTTGGCTTCTTCGAAATCCCCCTAATTAATTTTTTTTCGAAGACCATCAATCTGAAGCAGACAAACATGAAAGAGTCAATTCATTAACGGTCCCGTATTTCCACTTATCTTGGGCCACTTCTTCTCTTATTAATAGCTAATAAGATTGGCATTTCTAAAAATAACCAACCAGCGCTGGAAGCAAAACTCCAGGGAGCCCTCCCAAAGCCCATCAATTCTTCCAGCAATGCTTCCAAGTCTTGGCCTCAGCTCTCCTGAGTACAGTTGGCAATCTCCGAGGCAGCCCATGAATCAACATCCAATATGAACTAAAAGACGCTGATTACTCAAGTAATTTATTACTTCTAGGGTGACCAAAATGCTCTTTACATGAGAAAATTAGGATACTTGAGAGTTGAATGTGCCCTGACAGTTCACCTCTGATTTATGTCCAGCCTAGTTTCTCCTCACTTAGCATTCTTCGTCGTGAGTAAATTTGAAACTGGTAATGATGATGAATTTGGTTTATTTTCAGGAAGTTGCGTCCCACTGATGAGCAGAGTCCCTCAGGGGTCCGTACCGGGACCAGTGCTGTTTAATATTTTCATCAATGACAGACAGCAAGATTGAGTGCACCCTCAGCAAGATGGCAGAAAACACCAAGCTGAGTGATGCATTTGAAATGCCAGAAGGCTGGGATGACATCCAGAGGGACCTGGACAAGCTGGAGAAGTGGGCCTGGGTGAATCTCATGAGGTTCAACAAGGCCAAGTACAAGGTCCTACACCTGGGTTGGGGCAATCTGCAGTTTCAATACAGGATGGGGAGTGATGTGATTGAGAGAAGCCCTCAGGAGAAGGATTTGGTGTGCTGATTAATGAGAAGCTGGACATGAGCCAGCAACGTGTGACTGCAGCCCAAAAGGTCAACTGTGTCCTGGGCTGCATCCAAAGCAATGGGACTAGCAGGGCAAGGGAGAGGATTCTTCCCCTCTGCTCTCGTAAGACCTCACCTGGAGTCCTGCATCCAGTTCTGGATTTCTTAGTGCAGGAAGGACATGGAGCTGTTGGAGTGAGACCTTAGAGCAGCCTCCCAGTACTGAAAGGGGCTCCAAGAAAGCTGGAGGGGACTTTTTAGCATGGCTTGATGTGACAGGACAAGGGGTAATAGCTTTAAACTAAGGGAGGGGAGATTTAGACTCGATATAAGGAAGAACTCTTTTCCTGTGGGGGTGGTGAGGCACTGGCCCAGGTTGCCTAGAGAGGTGGTGGGTGCCCCATCCCTGGGAATATCAAAGGTCAGGTGGGATTGAGCTCTGATCTGGTTAAAGATGTCCTTGCTCCTACATGGAGGGTGGACTGGATGACCTGTAAAGTTCTCTTCCGACCTACACCATTCTAGGAGTCTAAGTTCTGAACTTTCTTTTTCTGCCTAACTGCAAAAGGTAAAGGCAAAAGTAGCAGAGTTTCCTCACACACACGAGCCCGTGTGCTCCAGCAGCAGCAACAGACCAGGAGATGAGTCACCGACTAGGATGAACGCTTTTCTCCCTGGTGGAAAGTACAGAAAGCAGGTGGGATCAGTTTAATTTCTATTCCCAGCCTTGTGATTGTGGATTCCCAGCTGCTTAGGAGAACAATGCCGGGATCAGTCACCCCTACCTGATTATTATGATCCTACTGATCTTAATCAGGAGGCAAGCGCGAATTACTCACTTGTTACTTGTCTACATGTTTCTATCAAGTGATTTTACACTACTGCCTGATAGAGAACATAAAAATGCAAACGCTTCACCCTGAAATATGACTCATTGCTGAGGGGGAAGGTGCTGCAGCCTTCCTTGAAAACAGAAATGGGCAACCACAAGACACGACACCTGACCTAACGAAGGGGACATCTGCATATGCAGGAGAGCGAAATGATGTTCGTTTCAAGAGTCCTGACTAGGTTATACGTGGGAAGGATGCAGAGGCAGGGGGGTAAGATTATGCCTGAACTCCTCTGGGGAGTCTGGACAAAAAGAAAATTGGCGCTGGCAGAGAACACACGCTGCCATAGAGGAAAGAGGATTCTGATGAGTGAGGCTCTAATGGACACAGCCTGAGATGTCAGGAAATGTTGAATACCATCCTGATCAGGACAGGCAGCAAATCAGCTGGACAGGAGAGAGGCGTTTCTAACATAAACGCACTAAAAGCAGATTAGTCACACGGTGGTGTTTTTCGTTCTTTCCTGTTTTTCATAACCACTTGCAACTGTATTACCTGGTTTGGATGTTGCACACACATACTTTCTTCTCTATTTACCTTAATCTGGATTGAGTCAAATGCATTTCCAAACCAACTCAAAGCTGTCCTGCAACCCAAGGCTGTGGCAAACAACCAGCCAGAGAAACCTGTATGACTCCAGACATACCCAGTTCCACAAATTCAGAGAAACACAGAATCATAGAACGGTTTGGTTTGGAAGGGACCTTAAAACCCATCCAGTTCCAACACCCCTGCCATGGGCAGGGACACCTCCCACTGGAGCAGGCTGCTCAAACACCCATCCAGCCTGACCTTGAACACCTCCAGGGATGGGGCAGCCACCACTTCTTTGGAAAACCTGGACCAGGGCCTCCCCACCCTCATTGTGAAGAATTTCTTCCTCATGATCCAAGACCTGGAACACATCCCCTCTGAGCACAGGCTGAGAGAGTCGTTCAGCCTGGAGGAGCATGTGGAGAGGCCTTAGAGCGGTCTCCCAGTTCTGAAAAGGGCTCCAGGAAAGCTGGGGAGGGGCTCTTGATCAGGGAGTGCAGGGATAGGATGATGGGGAAGGATTTGAAGCTGAAAGAGGGGAGACTGAGATGAGATTGTAGGAAGAAATATTTTCCTGTGAGGAGGGAGAGGCCCTGTCCCAGGTTGCCCAGAGCAGTGGTGGCTGCCCCATCCCTGGAGGTGTTCAAGGCCAGGTTGGATGGGGTTTGGAGCAACCTGATCCAGTGGGAGGTGTCCCTGCCCATGGCAGGGGGTTGGAACTGGATGGGATTTAATGTCCCTTCCAACCCAAACTATTCTATCATTCTATGAATTATTTTTAAGCATCTGGCTACTGCTTGTACACTGTCCTCCCTCACACCACAGCCACTCATCAACACGGTGCACTGTGGCTTTACCATACAAAGGGACATTACACAGGTGGAAACACACAGAGCAGCTCTTCCCTTCCGTGCTCAGCACCATGATCAAAGCAGTGGTTTTCTGCTTTTCCTGGGTTTCAGGAGGGCAGCAGCAGTTTATTATTGTTTTAAAAAGGTCTACATTCGAGTATACATTAATCTCATGCCAACACGAGTTCCCTTCCCACATAATTTGCCATCCTCTTTTCTTATATGCCTGTAAAAGCTTTCTACAGCCACCGTAACTGCTAGTATAAGATAAATTAAAGCACAAAGGCAGTCTTGACCTTGACTTCACACACACACGCGATGAACTGATGCCACTCTCCTTAGTCACAATGCCTTGAAAATGAAATAGGTGAAAGGGCTGCAGCTCTTTCATATATAGCTCCCTTCTTCATGATAATGCTTAATGTATCCTAAAAGCACATCTGTCCGCCCTAATGACGGCACTTGCAGAAAGACTCTAAAATGGAGGCTGGCAATTTTCTATCCTTCTAAGTTCTGGAAAGCAGCCCTCGACAATAATAATAATCCATGACGGAGCTAAGCCAGTGAGGTCGGAAAGTGCAGAGTTTGGAGGAGGAAGACACCCACGGTCACACAGTTGGTCTCCTTCGGCACTAAGGGCAGGATGGTGCCCTGCAGCGTGTCCTCTAGTTCGCTGCTTAAAATAACAGCCTCGTCTGGACAAAGCCACGAAGGAATTTGACTCCATTACCAAGAAGCATCTGCTGATGCTCATTTTCTACCTAATACGATGAATGCTCACAGCAGTGGCACAAGCTGCACTGGGTTTATTTTCAGATTAAGATATATATATAAAAATATATATATATATATATATATATAAAGAAAGGTACCTGAAATAACAGCAATTTTCCATGACCCGTGCTCCTCCTTGGCTATTCTTTCTGCCTCCTCCATTAATAACATTCCGAATCCCTGCAATGGGAGAAAGAACAGGAAAAAAGGTAAGTTCTGTAAAAACAGAAATGATAAGCAAGGTCAGAATATAAGCATTAGTGCAACAGTTGCAAAAGTCTCCTGTTTTTGACACCAGAATGATCAAAACCTTATTGCAGGGGAGAGCTTAAGAGCACCACAGCAGAGGTGTGCTGACACCAAGCTCTACAGGGGAGCATCGTCAAAGGTTTCTCTGATCATGAAATTATTAGAGTCTGGAGAACAAGTCCTATGAAAAGTGGCTGAGGGACCTGGGGCAATTTAGTCTGGAGAAAAGGAGGCTGAGGGGAGACCTTATCAATGACTACAACTGCCAGAAATGAGGTTGTAACAAAGTGGGTGTTGGTCTCTTCTCCCAAGTAACAAGTGACAGGCGGAGAGGAAATGGCCTTGAGTTGTGCCAGGAGAGGTTTAGATTGGATATCAGGAACAATTTCTTTCCCAAAAGAGTGGTAAAGCCCTGGTAGAGGCTGTAGTCCTCATCCCTGGAAGGGTTCAAAGAACATGTGGTCATGACATTTTGGGACATGGTTCAAGCAGGCACGGTGGGGCTGGGTTGATGGTTGAATGAGCTCAGAGGTCTTTTCCAACCTTAATAATTCTATGATTCTATTCATAGGCAGTTCTAGTGTCTGGCTGCTTCTCAGTGGCAGGAACAGAACGAAGCTAAACTCATTGAAAAGTCAGCTTGGTAGGCATTCCATAATCCTGGTGCTGGAAGAGCCCATCCCACTAATAACCAATCCTAAATAACAACTGCCCACCTCAATGTCTGCCTTGCTAAACCTGGGCAAGCAAACAGAGCCAGAGTGCAAATGCCAGACACAACTGCCTACGCTGACAGGTTGCAGAAGGATCCTAGCACCATTCTGACTGGGGACAGCAGTTGACTAAAGACCCAGAGACAGGGTCCGTGGCTCTCCACTTCTCCGATACATATCCTGCCTTAGCCCCTTACAGTCTTTATTCCCACAGCCCCTCCATGAGTCACGAGCTGTTATCATGCTTGTTTTAGGATGACGTATTGAGGCACTTGTTGGAGTCACCCACAACCCACTGTGGGACCCTTGCAGACCTAGGCTGGGCTCAAGTTCTGTCCTGCTTTCCTGAGCTCAGCTCCTGAACATAGGAGGTGCCAAACCAAAAAGAACTGCAGAAGAACACGTTAGTATGGATCAATGTGGTGTCTGTCCCATCACTGGAGATGTTCAGGGCCAGGCTGGATGGAGTTTTGAGTAACCTGATGCAGTGGAAAGTGTCCCTGCCCATGGCAAGAGGTTGGAACTGGATGGGCTTTAAGGTCCCTTATTCCAACCCAAACCATTCTTTGATAAAATTCTGGATCAAATCCATGCCTCTGTATACATTTGGAAACCTTGCACAGCAGGAGTGCTAATGAAATCACAATAATGCTTCAAAATAGGGGAAGAGCCTTTCTGCTCTATTTAACAACATTGTTCTCCCATATATCTGGGAATAATTGACTGGATGAAGCTACTCTCAACATTAGGATGCAGGAATTATGCTCAGCTCTTTGTTCATCTGTTTTCCTGACACGATGTACAGAACCAGGTTGTGGCGACACTGATGCAGATGAGATTTAATTCTAAAAAAGCATTTAACACTTACAGGCATTTTAAATAACACACAGAATTCTTCATTCTGAAGCATCCTTCTAATCAGAAATTGCCCCCACAACTGTGAAGAAGAACGCTTTCTGATTAACCTCTTGAGCACTGACTATTCTGAACAAACAATAGTGCATCATACGCTGTGAAATTTCAATTTGTAGCCTATTTTAAGGTTTGTAGTTGGCTACTTTCACTTGATCTTCTCTCTCGCTTTCTTTTTTTTGCCTTTCATATGTTTTTCAAATACTCAGGATGGCCACTTTTTCCTTCTGAAAGTTTTAAGTGTTCATTATGCTACAGTGGAAACATCCACTTCCCACTCTCTTCCCCCCAGCTTCAGTTACCGACTACCGGTCACACATCACTAGCGTCCAGCAAAACCGCATCTTAATGCCCACACTCAGGGACAGATTAATAAGTAGAAAGAAGTTAATTTAAAACATCAGCCCCGAGCACTTCTGCTATAAAGGCCAAACTGATTGCTTCTTTAAAGCTCAGTCAAAAGGTTCACAAGGTACTGAAGTAAAATGTAAATCACATTTTACTCACTGCAAGCCACAGCATGTTGCATGCAGCACAAGTATAATGTGCCATTTTCATGCACTGCAAGGAACTGGAAACACAGCTTTCCATTCCACTCTTCCCGTGTTTTAAGATCTAAGTGAACAGGCCTGATGAATGTGTCTGAACCAAAACAGTGTCAGACCCAACAAAGAGATTTTACTCAGGAGTCTCATCACCATCGCTCTAACTGATACACATCTCAAACTAAAGCTGGATTTCTTGCTTTGGTAGGAAGAACATATTCAACAAATGCCTATTGAAAGCTGGGAGGGGCTCTTTCTCAGAGAGTGCAGGGATAGGATGAGTGAGAATGGTTTTCAGCTGAAAGAGAGGATATTAAGCTGAGATATTGGGAAGAACTGTTCTCTGGTGAGGGTGGGGAGGTCCTGGCCCAGGTTGCCCAGATTAGTGGCATCTGCTCCATCCCTGATGGTGTTCAAGGCCAGGTTGGATGGAGCTTTGAGCAACCTGATCCAGTGGGAGGTGTTCCTGCCTGTGGCAGGGGGTTGGAACTGCATGGGCTTTAAGGTCCCTTCCAACCCAAACCATTCTGTGACTTGGGTCTCACCCTGACTCACTGCATGATTTCAGCAGGTGAAATGCAAGAACGGGCTACAATTCAATTCTGTTCCTAGTGCATCAGACAATGACCCAAGTCAATCTCTGATACTTAACAAAATTCTTCTCTGATTACAGAAGCATGGAATCATAAAAGTTGGAAAAGCCCTCTAAAGCTCACCCAGTCCAACTGTCAGTTCAACCTCACCGTGCTTACTGAACCATGCCCAAAAGTGCCACAGCCACACAAGTTTTGAACCCCTCCAGGGACGGGGACTCCACCACTGCCCTGAGCAGCCTCTGCCAGGGCTTCACCGCTCTTTCAGTGAAGAAACTTCTCCTGATATTCAATCTAAACCTCCCCTGGCGCAACTGGGAGGCTGCAAAAAAGAGGCAGAGATGGAAAACAAAGATGGCCTGTGGTACCTGGTGCTGAAACTTTGAAGGATCCCGACTGCTCACAGGGACCACGCTCCCATACACATGCAGTTCCCGGACAATGGAAACGCCTCCTTTCAGCTCTGGTCTGAAGGACTCCTCTGAACACTTCCGCAGTCGCAAAAGTCCAACAAGAATATCTTGCTCTGGATCTTCGTAAGACAGGAAGGTCTCCCAGCCACCGTTAGCCACGTAATCTCTTCTGACTAATTCAATCTGGGCAAAGAGAAGAAGTGATAACGAATATAAAGAATAAAATAGAAAAGGAAAACTCCTTCAAATATATTTAAGCACACATTGCACAGACGAAAACCAATTTCATGGATCCATAAACTATTATGATTCAGAGAAAACATGAAGTGCTTTCTTAAAGGCCAATTTAATTTTAGATGGATTTTAGCAGTACCGGATAAGAACTGCAGTTACTGCAGTCATGTTAAAGACACAATATGTGACACTTTAATGGACATGTGTTTGCCGATGGGACGAAACACTGGTTCTGTCCCTGTTCCAAGCTCTCCAGAAGGGCTGGTAATCCACATGGTTACCTGCTTGTAAGTCAAAAACCCAAAGCCACATGCTTCTTGAGGTACAAGAGTTTCATAATCACTGCAAGATCAAGAAATCGTAAAATCACAGAATGGTTTGGGTTGGAAGGTACCTTAAAGCCTATCCAGTTCCAATCCCCTACTATGGGCAGGGACACCTCCCACTGGACCAGTCTAGTAGGATATACCTGTATATTCATAGGTATAGTCCTATATCCTACTAGTTCATTCCAGAAATGCACAGGATATACCTACAGGAGCAAAGTGCACAGTGCAATAGGAGTGGATCTGAAAAACCTGGCACCGAGTGAATATCGAATCCTAAACATTTTTGGAACACACCATAAATTACACATTCTTCACAGAATCTGCAGGAACTGTGTCCTAACTCATTCAAGACAGTGATGAAAATACCCAAACCATCCAGACAAGCATGCTAAGAACTGACCATAATAACATATTACTTGCCTCAAATCCAATTTTCAATAACAAGCTGGACAAAGGCAGTTCTGAAGAGCACAAGTGAAAGGGAAAAGTGAAGTGCACGTTGGCTGACTGCAGAGAATACAATAAAGACCATGCTTGGGCAGAAGAAATTACTTCTGCAGAGCACCTAGAAGCTATGAAGAGCAAGTGGTGGATAAGAGGGCAGAAATGAAAAAAACCTTCTTTTTCAGACAGTCCTGCTGTACCATCATCACAGAGCAACCCTAGGACCTAAGGTGAGACCTTATCAAATTTCATCCAATGGCAGCTAATTTTTATTATCATTTGGGTTTGGGTTAGAATGGACCTTAAAGCCAATCCAGTTCTAACCTCCTGCCATGGGTAGACACACCTCCCAATTCATCAGGCTGCTCAAAGCATCATCCAGCCTGACCTTGAACACCTCCAGGGATGGAGCTTCCATGACTTTACTGTGCAACTTGGGCCAGGGGCTTGCCACCCTCAATTTCTTCCCAAGTTCTCACCTCAGCCTCCCCTCTTTTAGCTTTAAACCACTCCCCCTCATCCTGCTCCTGCACTCCTTGATCACAAGCCCCTCCCCAGCTTTCCTAGAGCCCCTTTCAATACTGGAGGCTGCAATAAGGTCTCCCTGCAGCCTTCTCCAGGCTAAACAAGCACAACTCTCTCAGCCTGTTCTCGAATGGGAGGTGCTTCAGCCCTTGAATCATCTTCATGACCTCCTGTGGACTTGCTCTACAGATGGTTTTAATTCAGATCAGAAATGTACTTAGGAAGCAAACCCTCTGATTGTTCCCCACTTTGAAAGCAAAAGGAAGTACAAAAACCTGAATTCTTTCAGATTTATTTAGAAAGCACCTTTCATTGCAGGGGATTGGAACTGGACGGGCTTTGAGGTCCCTTTCAACCCAAACCATTCCATGATTCTATGATCCACCTCCCATCACTCTGAGAATCATTTCACTTTAGGAATTCAGATATGAATGGCAAGCTTTAGGAGATCCCCTGCTCACCAGTGCTGCGCTGTTATTTCTAACATTTACACTCTGACAGCTCAGTGCAGGATTGATTCCTCCACATACCTTCCCACGCTCTCCCCAGCAGGACTATAAAGATTAAAGCAGAGGACTTCAGTATTTCTTCTGTAAATCCTCTAATACTCATAAATCCATGAATTAAAGATTTGTTTACAGAAAAGCTGTGAGGGATTGTGTCTCCTGCCTGCTCTACTCCACGACGAAGCCTCACAATTAAACACAGCAGCTCACAATTAAAACCCTTACTGACTAGAGAAGCAAAGCTCCTTTCAGGACTGATGTACGGCTCATGGGGTAAGTGCCCAAGCAGATCTCTGCTGATGTGCCACGTTCTCCAAGAGCGATACTCCCTCCCAGGACAGCTGACATGCACTTAGTTAGATCTATCGTTAGGTACCTAATGCCACTAATAAATTGGACATGTATAGGAAAAGAAAAGAGCACGAGCTTTTTTAAACACCCAGATTCAATAGTTTCATTTGCAGAAAAGCACTTGGGTTAAAGGTTACTTGATGATCTTGGATGTCTTTTCCAACTGTTATGATTCTAAAGCTTACTGGTAATGCATAAAACCAGCAGAAATTATTAAACATTACCACACTATCAGTCTGAAATGGCAAGGTTGGAGAACTCCCAGTTTCTCTTGAGGGCAAAGTCACGGCTCCATTGTGTGAACCCCAGCAGAGACTGCATGCCCTGTTGTGGTGACATCCACTTGTAGACAGAGATGAAGTGAGACTACAGGAACCTACACCAGGAGGCTTGATATTGTGTGCATTTTTTTGTAGCATCATAAGCAAGTACCAGATAAGCTGACCTGCTCAGGAAGTTCCTACTGAATCGAGCTTTTTGTTAGAATCATAGAATTGTGGAATGCTTTGGTTGGAAGGCACCTTAAAGCCCATCCATTTCCAAGTCCCCTGCCATGGATAGGGACACCTCCCACTGCATCAGGTTGCTCCAAGCCCCATCCAGCCTGGCCTCGAACACCTCCAGGGATAGGGCAGCCACCACTTCTCTAGGAAACCTGGGCCAGGGCACAGAGGGTGTTAGGATACATCAATCCCCTCAAAGGGTTTCCAGGGACTCGTGAGATGTACAGCCTCTTCCTGTTGGGATATCAGCCAGCCTGTGTCACCTCCTGGTCCACTGGTGCAGTCCCATGTCCGTAAACCACTCTGTCTGTGGGTAAGGATAACCCTCATCTGGGTGCATTGTTGTTGCTGTACGTAATCTTATTACACGTCTGACACAGTCTGTTTCCAACATAAAGGGAAAACACAGTTGCAGATTCCTCTGCTGACCTAAAGCAGCTACACCCAGCTTAAAAACCTGCCGCATTCCACCTCAGGTTCTAATATTGAGATCATTATCTTTATACAAATCCTCTGCTTCACAGGAACAGCCGTTTCTACATTTACACCTTCCGCATTAATACTACTGTAGGTTCATGTTTGTAACGAAGATGCCATTGCCCCTTGCCTTTCAAAAACTGTCAATCCAATGTCCCTTCACAGCAACAACTAACTACAGCCTTTTTTAGGACTATTATGTAGCACTAAGCAGCTTTAACCAAACAACTTCTGCTGCAACAGAGAAAGGCTGCTAACTGAAAAGGCAGCTTAGAGACAGCACCGTAAAGAACCTGTGACGGGCAAGGAATCTCCTTCCAAGTGATTTCTTAAAAAAGCATTTTTCATAGAATCACAGAATGGTTTTGGTTGGAAGGGACATTAAGGCTCTCCCAGTTCCAACCCCTCTGCCCATGGGCAGGGATGCCTCCCACTGGATCAGGTTGCTCCAAGCCCCATCAACATTGCCTTGAACACCCCTCCAGGGATGGGGCAGCCTCCATTGCTCTGGGCAACCCGAGCGAAGGCCTCACCACCCTCACAGCAGAACATTTCTTCTTAAGATCTCATCTCAGTCTCCCCTCTTTCAGCTTCAAATCCTTCCCCATCATCCTATCCCTGCACTCCCTGACCAAGAGCCCCTCTCCAGGTTTCCTGGAGCTCCTTTCAGTACTGGAAGCTGCTCTAAGGCCTCCACACAGCCTTCTCTTCTCCAGGCTGAACAACATCAACTCTTTCAGCCTGTCCTTGTATGGGAGCTGCTCCAGCCCTCAGATCATCGTCTTCTAAAACCAGACACATCACTGCCATTGTAGAAATACATACAGGTTACTGAACCTTAAAAGAAAGAAGTTACATAAAGCAGAAATAATTACAGCAAGCGATTAATTTATTTCAGATCTGACATGATATCTTCTTATCAAGAAGATGCATTGTTTACTCATGAAGCCAAGAACAACATCATACTCGTCACTAGTCTAAAGCACATGAAAAATTATCCCATCTACAGAATCTCGCTCTTGCTTGCTGTCATGATAGATGTAGCTAAGGCTACATAACGACACTCTCCTGCCACTCAGACAGATGAGTTTAACAAAGGGAATTTTCAACATAATGTTGCTTTCAAACCCCTTTGATAAGCTATTTGCTAACTACTCAAGGAATTTACAATTTAAATTAGATTGGTACTGCTGCCAACAGACCTCAGTGGAAGATATTTCGTGAGATGACCACAAATTCGATAATGGAAGCAGAGCACAAAGGCTGCAAACGAGTCCCTATAGCCTCAGTTCTGCCAGAGATCTGTTAAGAACAAGATAGCTGTTGTGAGATCATGATACATTTCCATACCAGATTTCACAGAATAATGGAAAGGTTTGAGTTGGAACGGACCTTAAAGCCCATCCAGTTCCAACCCCTCTCATGGGCAGAGACACCTCGCTTTGGATCAGGCTCATCAAAGCCACATCCAACCTGGCCTTGAACACCTCCAGGGATGGGGCAGCCACCACTTTTCCAGGAAACCTGGGCCAGGGCTTCAATACTCTCAAATGAAACATTTCTGCCTAAGATCTCATCTCAATCTCCCCTCTTGCAGCTCAAAACCATTCCCCTTCATCCTATTCCTGCACTCCCTGATCACAAGCCCCTCCTCAGCTTTCCTGGAGCCCCTTTCAATACTGGAGGTGCTCCAAGGTCTTCCTGCGGACTTTTCTTCTCCAGGCTAAACAAGTCCAACTTTCTCAGCCTGTTTTCGAATGGGAGGTGCTCCAGCCCTTCGATCATCTTCATGGCCTCCTCTGGGCTCTAACAGGTCCATATCTTTCCTGTGCTGAGGACTCTATCCTCTTTTATGCAAGATGGGAAGTAGTGTGCTCCATGTGAACTCACGTATCAGCAGGAGAAAGAAAGAGTACAGCTCCTGGTAATCTTTGATTTGCAAACTAAGAACATCTTTTAGATAACTAACTTTGAGGATATTCACTCTACCTAACTTCTGGCACCAAACTGTGAGTCTCTTGGAAGCCTAAATTTGGAAGCCTAAATTTGGGTTGGAACTGGATGGGCTTGAAGGCCCTTCCAATTCAAACCATTACATGATTCTGTTCTATGATGGACAAACTCTACAAGCATTTCAATCCTTCCATAATGTCACCAAAGGAAGAGGAAGAGCAGACTTGCACTATGATTTACTAGCCGCAGGATACACATATAGTAAGGTGGATCCAACTCTACCCTCAAGACTAAGCTCATCTCCTTGGGTGCCCTACACAGCCGTGGATCTCCCAACAACCTTCTGGAAGGGTTGACTCTAGCTTGTGCTTACATCGAGCTGGTGGATTAGTTTCCTAACTGGGATGTTTGAAATTCAGCAGTGAACAATTTTCTTTTGATAAAATAAGCACAGCAATCTTTTTGTGGACTATTTTAAGAAGGAAAAACACAACTTGTGTCATACGCTAAATGGATCTACTCATCTATAAATATACACATACACGTACATATAAATATATATACATTTGCCTATATAAACATGCACACTCACAAATAAGACTGTAAATTCATCTCACTAAACATTCACTTCTGTTCAGCACACACACACTGTGGTTTTGGTGGTTTCTAATCCCAAATTTGTAAAGAGGAGGGAAGAAAGAGAAGGTTGAGAAGCAGTAAGACAGCCCTGCTTACTTTGTTATAGCAGAGCAAACACCAAACTAACTGTTGGCTGTGATCAGTTTATTGAACGTGGTGGTCCATAAATTTCAACATGTGACTGGGCTCAAACAAAAGACATCCAGAGCTGCTGCAAAAATAAATGGAAAATTCCATCCAGCTACAAAGGCAAACTGCAGGATTGGATGGGTAACAAATAGGTCCCAACGCCTCCACACCAAACTCAGATAACGAACTGTGTTTGAAACAAGCTCCTAAAAGAAAACCACAAATCTTACCTGATATGGTCTCACTTTGTGGTGAATTTCTTGAATTCCAACCTCTCTTGTCCTTACATCACGACACTGGGAAAAGAAAGGGAAGGGGAAAAATAAATTACATGGGAGGAAAACATTAAACTTGGAAACATATGGATTTCCAGCCACCTATTGGGTTTGAAACTAAAGCGAAATAGCGTGAAGTGGTGAGGATGAATTTCAAATGGATAGACTTCAAAATAAAAGTGCTCACCGATCCATCCCTAATACATCTCTGAAAGAGGTCTCAGTGCTAAATGGCAAAAATCAATTCACTAAGCAACCATTATGGCTCATGAGGAAACAGTATCCTTTGATTCACAAACAGCAGGAACTGGAGGCAAAGTCAACACACATGAAAGAATAACAGAGGAAAAAAGACTCAGGCTCAATTCACTTTTACCCTACACTGGGAAGGTCTAATGTGGGTAAAACCTGCCCTAAGGCACCAGAGCCCTTAAATTGCCAGGTTTTGAATCTCAGCAACCCTTTGCTTGCCTTTAAAGGAGAAGTGGACCAGATTGAGAGCAGTCCTGAAGGGAAGGACTTGGGGTCCTGGAGGGTGAGAGGTTCAGCGTCTAAAGCAGTGGGACCAGCGCTCACTCTGCTCCACTCACTCTGGTGAGATCCCACCTGGAGCCCTTGCATTCAGTTATGGAGCCCTCAGCAAAGGAAGGACATGGATCTGCTGGAGTAAGTCCAGAGGAGGCCACAAACATCATCTGACGGTTGGGGAACCTCTGCTGTGAGGACAGGCTGAGAAAGCTCTCCATCAGGGAGTGCAGAGATAGTGTGAGGGGGAATGGTTTTAAGCTGAAAGAGGGAAGATTGACATGAGTTCTCTAGAAGAAATGTTTTGCCGTGAAGGTGGGGAGAATCTGGCCCAGGATGCCTAGAGAAGCTGTGGCTGCCCAATCCCTGGAGGTGTTCAAGGTCAGGCTGGTTGAAGCTTTGAGCAACGTGATCCACTGGGAGGTGTCCCTGCTCTTGGAAGGGGGTTGGAAGTGGACGGGCTTTAAGGTCCCTTCCAACCCAACCCATTCTGTGATTCTATGATACAAGTACTCCTACCGTGGGAGGCTGAGTGTATCCACCTCTTCATGGGTTTACTGTAAGGGTCAATGCGAAGCCAAACTCAGCTTTAGTCACAAAGCCCAGTCGCAGCAGATGCACCCAAAGCAGCCGAGTTGCAAATGCTTGTTTCATTCCTCCAGCAGTGCCATACACAAGGGAAGGAAGAGAACCTACACCAGGAGACTGAAAAACAACCCAAACCTGCCCACGCATTTCCCAAAGACAGGTTTTTAGATGGGGAAAGAATGTGTGAAAATCCAATTCACAGAGAAACTTAAAATACGCAGAATGAACACAGCGCTCTTATGCCCTGTTCTTTTCTGAATGCTGTTCCCTTATTATTATTATTAACTCCATTATTGATATGAAGCAACAATTTCCCAAATAGCAGAAAAAAGTGGTCTTGTTTCTTTATTTTACATCGGGCTATGACAAAAGTGGGATTTGCTGTAGTTTTACTCTTTCTTGCTTTACAATTTTCCAGCTACTCAAACAGTGCAGTAAAAGACAGGAAAATCCATTCTTCATTACGAATCCACAGTTGAGGAATGACAGTGTATTCTGGGACACTGCTGGGATGTGTCCAGGGAAAGCAAATGGAGCTGGCAATGGGTCTGGAGCCCAGAGGTTCTGGGAGCGGCTGAGGACCTTTAGGTTCTTTAGTCTAGAGAAGAGGAGGCTGAGGAGAGACCCTGTGACTCTCTGCAGCTTCAGGAAAGGAGGTTGGCTGCTCATCTCTTCTCCAGAGTAATGTGATAGGATGAGAGGTAACGGCCTCAAGTTGCACCACTGAAAGTTTAGATTGGACATTAGGAACAATTTCTTTCCTGAAAGAGCGGTGAATCAGCTCTGTCAGAGGCTACTCAGAGCAGTGGTGGAGTCTCCATCCCTGGAGGGGTTCAAAAACCGTGTAGGCATGGCATTCAGGACATGGTTTAGTAGGCACAGTGGGGTTGGGCTGACGGTTGGACTTGGTGGTCTTAGAAGGTTTTTCCAACCTTAATGACTCAATGATTTTAAAATTCTGCCTCCCAGCCGTGTGCCTCCAGCTGCACTTTGTGACTGGCAGTCACAAAGGTACCATCTCCAGCAAGACTTCTCAAGGATAACTTCTCTCCAGCCACCATAAATACAAGAGCAGCATTGGCACGATGGATCCGCATCCCTCAAATATACTCCTGACCAAGCCATTCCTCAAGAAGACCTCAGAGCTGGTGAGTTGGTTCACCTTTACTATCAAGCCTGAAAATATATAAGATTCCCACGAGTCCCTTCCTCACTTTGATTTTTCCTTCTCCTTTTCCAAGCTGCGAGACAAGAGGACAAAAGCGTATTTATACATTCTCCTTTGACACAAGAAAAACACAACAGTACCATACATTTCTAGCTGTACTGCAG
The DNA here is from genome assembly GCA_033558105.1 of Coccyzus lansbergi. Taxonomy (NCBI): domain Eukaryota; kingdom Metazoa; phylum Chordata; class Aves; order Cuculiformes; family Coccyzidae; genus Coccyzus; species Coccyzus lansbergi. Next base: position 740,940 of record JAUMJK010000697.1, read on the forward strand.
TAACGTTTGGTTCCTCATCCCGCCAGCTGCAGTGTTTCTGCCTCACTAAATTAAAATCTATAATCATCTGCACAGCAGAGATTTGGTTCTTCTAAAAGCGTTGACTGCCAGCCTGCCAAGCCCTGTAATGGTTCAGCTCAGCTCTGACCACCATGCATCAGCTCTCCCTGCTTCTCCAGCTGGTTTTGAACAGGTTCGGATCAAATGACGTGGTTTTAGTAACAAACCCAGGGAAGAGTTCACTTGGAGCCCTAAAGAGAGCAATTGAAGAGGCTTAGCTGTACCACAGAGGTTGTCTCCCCTGCTTGGTTTTGAAGTGAAAAGCCAGCAGGAGGGATAGAAGCTTCTGTAGCTGGTAAAGCTGTCTGCCAAAGCCTGGCTGCCTCCTGGAGAAAGACTGGGAAGAACGATTTAAGAAGAAGTCCGGGGCATCAGCTTAAGACTGATTAAATGGTATGGAAAGCCCAGCTGGAAGGAAGACGGCTTGGAGTTTACATTCTGATCTTTTGCCACTGCAACTGCAAGATCCAAGCGAGACAGCACAGGCAGTAAGGAGCCAGATGTAGCTGAAAGAACTATCCATGTTAAATACCCAAAATACAGCTTCACACAAGCACAAGTTGATGTGGGACCACAGGCACATGGGCCAGTAGCTGAAAACTTTACTGCTGTTGGATGCAATAATGCCTTAAAAGAGGGGGTGCTAAACCACAAAATTGAGGCACAGCACAGCTCTGGTGAGGATCTGCCCCTGCCTGGACACCAGGACAGCAAAGCAGTTAAACCCTTCAGAACAGCCTCAAGGAGCACGAGGTTTGTGCGATGCTTAAAGGAGACCTACAGGAAAGCTGTGATGGAGCACCTTCTCAGGGAGGGCAGGGACAGGACAAGGGGGACCAGTTTTATGCTGTGAGATGGGAGATTGAGATGAGATGTTAGGCAGAAATGCTTTCCTGTGAGGGTGGGGAGGCCCTGGCCCAGTTTTCCCAGAGAAGTGGTGGCTGCCCCATCCCTGGAGGTGTTCAAGGTCAGGCTGGATGGGGCTTGGAGCAACCTGATGCAGTGGGAGGTGTCCCTGCCCATGGCAGGGGGTGGAACTGGGTGGGCTTTAAGGTCCCTTCTGACCCAAACCATTCCACAGTTCTGTGATTTTGTGCAGGAAGCTGGACACGCCAAGAAAGGAAGAACTTGAGCGATAGAACTGCAGACTGTGGCTGATAACTGTGTTTCACTGGGAGTTTCAAAGTGTGAGCAGTGCCAGAAGAGACCGGTGAATGACAACTGCTACAGCCACCTTCCAAGAGAAATCAAGACTGGATATGAGAACCAATTTCTGACTTCAAATGTAAATGCAATTCCTCCCTTCCCCTCCTTCTCTCCACCCCCGCTCATATTTTTATTTGACCTTAGAAACATCAAGAATATCAAATCTCATTTGTTTGTGCTGCACTCCCCCTGCAAGACTTCTCTAGCCTCAGACTAAGAGCTTTTCTTCAATTGTTCAGACAAGTAAGTGCATGCGTGGGAAAAAGAAAACAAGGAGAATTTCTAACAGTATAAATTAAAAAGAAACCTCACTTTCACTGCTCTGATTTCTAGTTTCATTCTGTTAAAAAATGGAATATCACAAACCAGTTACCAAGTACTGTCAGGAAGGAGGTGAAAATGGTAAACTAAAAACCCACCAAACAAAACTAGCTGTTCAGAAATATCATCAAGGTGCTTTTTAGTCATTAAAATCATTTTGAAAGAGCTTTGCAGATCGTTTTAGCTCAGCAGTGAACCTGGCTCCTGTAGCGTCTGCTGGTCATGACTTTCCTCCCTCTCCAGTACTGAAAGGAGATTAACGGGAAGCCGGGAAGGGGCTCTTGATCACAGAGTGCAGGGATAGGACAAGGAGAAGCAGTTTTAAGCTGCAAGAGGGGAGACTGAGATGCGATTTCAGGAAGAAATGTTTTCCTGTGAGGGTGAGAAGGCCCTGGTTGCTCAGAGAAACCATGGCTGCCCCATCCCTGGAGGTGTTCAAGGTCTTGAGCAACCTGATGGAGTAGGAGATGTCCACATTGCAGGGGGCTTGGAACCGGATGGGCTTTAAGGACCCTTCCAGCCCACACCATTCCATAGTTCTATTATATTTTGTATAAAGTCACCAAGCAGCTCACCCTCAATACCAAGTGACAAATATCTTACCTGTGTCCCAAGATCTTTCATCCTGGCCAAGGCAAGCTCTCTCAGGTTCCCATGCTCCACTCCCGAGCTGACCAGTGGCATTGGGATATCTCTGTGTAGGAGGAAAACAAAAACCTAAAACAACTGCATTAGCAGACAATCACAGAATCAAATAATGGTTTGGTTTGAAAGGGACCATGAAGGTCACCCAGTCCAAACCTCCCACATGTTCAACCAGGTTGCTCAGACCCGCATTCAATCTGGCCTTGAATACATGTCGGTGTCCCAAGGATGGGAAATCAACCACCTTTCTGGGCAACTTGGGACAGTGTCTCACTACCCTCAGCATAAAAAGTTTCTTCCTAATATCTAATCTAAATGTCTCTTCTTTTAGTTTAGAAGTGTCATTATGGTCACCTAAGTCGAGATCCCAAACAGCAGACCACAGAGCTTATCTGAATTACCTTCGTTTCAAGTCCCTGTCTGAGCAAGAAATAACACAGGCAAAACACAACTAAGAACAGGAGAAAAATGAAGGGAAAAAGCTACAGATTTTACCTTAGTAAAAAGACTGAAGATAAAAGCAGGCTCTTACAATGCCAAGAAATAGGCTATAATTTTGCTCTCAGTTCTTCACTTGGAAGTCTGGGGAAAGAAACATCATCCAGCTGAGTCTTTGCCTTGCCTGGAACTCCATGTCAGATGTTCTGCATGGTATATGTTGCTGGAGATCAGCAGCTGGGAACCAGATCATGTCCTTAGAATCACAGAAAGCTTTGAGTGGGAAGGGCCCATTAAAGACCACCCAGTCCAACACCTGTGCATTAAGCAGGGACATTTCCAACCAGATCGGGTTCCTCAGAGTCCCATCCACCCAACTCTTGAGTGTTTCCAAGGATGGGCCATTAACCACCTCTCTGGGCAACCTGGTCTAGTGCCTCACCACCCTTAAAGCAAGTTCTTCCTTATATTCAGTCTAAATCTTCCCTCAGTTAGTTTAAAACCATTACTCCTTTGCCTGCCACAAGAGACCTTGCTGAATAGTCTGTCCCCAGCTTTCCTTCTGCAGTCTCCAAATTGAATGCTCAACTGGGAAAATTCATTGGAATGATAAGATTTTTATACTGGAACACTAGCTACTTAAAAGGAAAAGGGTTCTGTTTAGCAAATGATTAACACTGAAGCCCAGCCAGCAAGCCCAGGTTTGTCCTATGGGGATGTCTGTCATAGAATCACAGATCATAGAATCACTGCAGTTGGAAAAGACCTCTAAGCTCATCCAGTCCAATGTCAGCCCAACACCACCATGCCAACTACATGATGTCCCCAAGTGCCACAGCCACACAGTTTTTGAACCTCTCCAGGGATGGGGTTTCAACCACTGCTCTGGGCAGCCTCTGTCAGGGCTTCACCACTCTTCCAGTAATTATTTTTCTTCCTGATATCCCATCTAAACCTCCTGTGGCACAACTTGAGGCCATTTCTTATTGTCCCATTACATGTTACTTGGGATAAAAGACCAGGACCCACCTCATTTCAATTGTCTTTCTGAGAGCTACAGAAAGCAATGAGGTCTCCCCTCAGCCTTCCCTTGTCGAGGCTAAAGAGCCCCAGGTCCCTCAGCTACTCCCAAAAGACAAGAAGACACAAAACATAAGCTGCTCCTCAGGAGTCTGCAAATGGCAGAACTCCTCCCTTCACTTCTCCAAGAGAGATACTAACACGAAATAAGAAAACAAGACCAGGTTTCTCCTCTCCACTCCCTTCCAGGGCAGTTTGTCTCACTAGAGATCAGGAAAGCAGGATGCCATCCCTAGAGAAAGGGAGATTTACATGTAGATTATTGGCACATCCCACTAAACACTCGCTTCCTAACTAATGCTTTACCATGTAGCGATTCCAAATGCTTCTCCCTCTTTCTGCTCCTACTCCACCCTGGCACCTGACACCATGACATTCAACCGCACCACTCTGTGACCCAAAAGCCTACAGGGAAATAAGGGCCGTACCAACAGGAAACAAAAACCTGATCCAGGGGAAGTTGTCCTTGCACATGGCACAGGGGTTGGAACTGGATAGGTTTCATGGTCCCTTTCAACCCAAACCACTCGAGGACTCAACAATTCTGTGAAAGACACTTGGTACACTGTACAACAGGCTGCTCTTACAATGGGACTCAAACCTTTCTTGGGGAGTATTCTTCCTGTTTGTTATCCATGCAAGGATTCAACAGCGGAAAGAGCTGAATATCACAAAACCCATTCAGAGAATGGGATGGTTTAGGGAATTGGTAATGTAATTAGCTTAATCCATCTTGGTTCAGTAGTGATTGAAAGTCATCATCATCTAGCAGCTGTGTGATGACCTCTGTAAAATGTATTAATTGATCTATTCAGTTCCAGGAGGATTCACATGCACATCATGGTCCCCATTAACAATCAACAGTTTTAGCAGTAACTCTGTAAATGAAAAAGGGCTTCAAGGGTCCTAAAGAAGTGATCATTACACAGCTTCAGCCTTGTAGAAATCTGAGACACTGGCAAGGGGGGCAAGAAAAGAAGTTTTCCTTTAAGTTAAGACTGAAAACAAGGGTAACAGACTGCAGGATTATTCAGCATGACATGCCAATGCCATAGAATCATAGAATGGTTTGGGTTGGCAGGGATCTTAAACCATCCAACCCCCTGTCATGGGCAGGGATACCTCCTGCTGCATCAGGTTGCTCCAAGTCCCATACAACTTGGCCTTGAACACCTCCAGGGATGGGGCAGCCACCACTTCTCTGGGAAACCTGGGCCAGGGCCTCCCCACTCTCACAGCAAAACATTTCTTCCTAAGATAACATCTCTATCTCCCGTCCTGCAGCTTCAAACTTATCCCCCTTGTGCCATCCCTGCACTTCCGGATCAAGAGCCCCTCTCCAGCTTTCCTGGAGCCCCTTTGAGTGCAGGGAGGCTGCTCTAAGTTCTCCCTGCAGCTTTCTCTTCTCCAGGTTGAACAAGACCCAATTCTCTCAGCGAGTCCTCATACCTGAAGTGCTCCAGCCCTTGCATCATCTCTGTGGCCTCCTCTGGACTCACTCCAACAGATCCTTCCTGTGCTTAGGACTCCAGAACTGAACATAGGACTGCAGGTGAGGTGTCACCAGAGCAGAGCAGAGGGGCAGAATCCCCTCCCTGGCCCTGCTGGTCCCATTGCTTTGGATGTAGCCCAGGACACAGTTTGGCTTTCTGGGCTGTGAACACCCATTGCCAGCTCATGCTGAGCTTCTCATGAACCAGCACCCCAAGTCCTTCTCCTCAGGGCTGCTCCCAATCTATTCTGTGCCCAGCCTGGATTTGTGCTTGGTCTTGTTGAACTCCATGAGGTTCTCACAGCCCAACCTCTCCAGCCTGTCCAGGTCCCCCTGGATGCCATCCCGTTCCCTCCAGCGTGTCGACCACACCACACACTTTGGTATCATTTTGGTGCCACTTTCCCAGCCTAATGAAGGCTCAGAGCTTCACTTTCCTCTTCCAATTTCCCTCCTCTTTTTTTCCTATAAAGCCAAAGGTTCTGTGAAGAATTCCTCTCCTTTTACACTTGCATGCCAAAAAGTTGAGGCAAAATGCAATTAGTGACCCAGTTCATTTATTCCGTGGATTTCTTTGAGTAAATAAGACACTGCAGTGCCAACAAAACATACTTCAAAGAGCTTCAATTAGAGGAAATGAGCACTTCACATTGCAACTAAAGGACATACTAGAGGAAAACGGCATTTTCATCAGGGCATATTAGATCTACAGTGATAATCTAACTAAATGTCTTTCTTCTAATTATGGAATGGCTCCAAAAAGTCAAGCTATATGCATTTTCACCACAGGGACACAGATAAAAAATCCCGATAACTTCCAGTACCAGATCTTTAGCAAAATCCAGAGTCAGCTCTGAAACAGTAAATAAATACTGCAAATAAAATTCGATTACAAGATACAATAACTCAAGCCGTTCTCATTTGCCCAGTAGGGAGCAAACTAAATTAAAACATGAAGATAAAAAATAATCTTTTTAAGAAAGAGAAAGCAAGAAAGGTTTTCATCCCCACTTCAGATTAGGGCAGAGCATTTAAATCATAGAATCGTTTGCATTGGAAAGGACCATAAAGCCCATCCAGTTCCAACCTCCCCTGCCATGGGCAGGGACATCTCCCTCTGGATCAGGTTGCTCCAAGCCCCATCGAACCTGGCCTTGAGCACCTTCAGCGATGGGGCACCCACCACTTCCTTGGGTAACCTGGGCCAGAGCCTCCTCACCCTCACTTCTTCCTAAGATCTCATTTCAGTCTCCCCTCTTGCAGCTTCAAACTGTTTCCCCTCATCCTATCCCTGCATTTCCTGATCAAGAGCCCCTCCCCAGCTTTCCTGGAGCCCCTTTCAGTACTGGGAGGCTGCTCTAAGGTCTCCTTGCAGCCTTCTCTTCTCCAGGCTGAACAAACACAAGTTCCTCAGCTTGTTCTCATACGGGAGGTGCTCCAGCCCTCAGATCATCATCGTGGCCTTCTCTCAACCACTGCAGAAATTCCATCTGAACAGGGTGATGCCTCTTGAGCGAACACAGTAACTGCCTGTTCAGAACAGTCTAAAACCAGCAGTGTGTCTGTGATTTTAGGACTTGTTAAAATGCTAAATAAATGCAGGGATAGGGGGGATTAAATCCTGACCTTATTAAAGTTAATGTGCAATTTGCCAGAAGCTTCAACAGGGCTGATTTAATCTTCTGTTTGTCAAGAATTAATGCATCACTTAGGACACTTGTGAGGCGGTTGGTTGAAGCACATACTGAAAGTAAAGACCTCCAGTTCACTCTAAGCTCTTACTTATTGTATGGTCTCAGTTAAGTAAGGCATTTCATTTCTTCATACTTCATTTCTTCAGTTCTTGGTCCTCTACTCCACCCTGGTAAGACCTCACTTGCATGAGGAGTCCATAGCACAGGAAGGACACGGACCTACTGGAGTGAGTCCAGAGGAGACCACAAAGATGATCTGAGGGCTGGGGAACCTCCCAAATGAGCACAGGCTGAAAAAGTTGGAAGTTGTGAAGCCTGGATAAGAGAAGGCTGGAGAGACCTAGGAAAATACTCCCAGTGCTGAAAGGGGCTCCAGCAAAGCTGGGGAGGGGCTCTTGGTCAGAGAGTGCAGGGACAGCACAAGGGGGACCAGTTTGAAGCTGAAAGAGGGGCGTTTGAGATGAGATCTTAGGAAGAAATGTTTTCCTGTGTGGGTGGGAATGCCCTAGCCCAGGCTGCCCAGAGAATTGGTGGCTGCCCCATCCCTGGAGGTGTTCAGGGCCAGGCTGGATGGGGCTCTGAGCAACCTGATGCAGTGGGAGGTGTCCCTGCCCATGGCAAGGGAGCTGGAACTGGATGGGCTTTGAGGTCCCTTCCAACCCAACCCACTCCACAATTCTATTATTCTATGTCCCCATCAGTACAGTGAAAATAATGCCAATATACAACACTGAGATCCTGAAAAGAAAAAGTCTCAAGGTGAGTGGCACTACTGTCATTTCACACCTCACTTACCAAAGCGTGTTGGTGCTAGTGAGATTCACAAACATGCAGGATAAACAGAGTATTCAGGATCTCTGATAGTCACAAAACACCCTCCTCTAACCAGCCATCAGGAACAGCATCTCCTTTTTTCATTAAACCTGTTTAACCTGGTTTCCTGAAGCAGAAATACTTCTACTGAGTTCTGTCAGCGACATCTCTCCCTTGCACACCTGACCCCTTAAACTGATTATTCTGAGCCTAGAATCACAGAATCATTAATGCTGGAAAAGACGTGTAAGCTCATCCAGTCCAGGCTTCAGCCCAATGCTACCATGCCAACTACACGATGTGTCACATCCATACATTTTTTTAACCCCTCCAGGGATGGGGAATCCACCACTGCCCTTGGGTGGCCTCTGCCAGGGCTTCACCACTTGGTCAGTAAAGAAATTGTCCCTAATATCCAATCTAAACCTCTCCTGGAACAACTTGAGGCAATTCCTCTCATCCTATCCCCAGTTGCTTGGGAGAAGAGAGCAGCACCCACACTGCTCCAACTTCCTTTCAGAAAGCTGTAGAGAGTGAGAAGGTCTCCACTCAGTATGTATGGGAGTAGAAAAAAAGTGCCTTAAGTTTCCTCAAATCCTGGAACTGGGGAAGAGATCCCAAACAGCTGTCCTGACAAGGAAAGGCACATAGCTCAATGTTTTCCCAGCGGAGTTTCCTAGAAAACTCAAATGCCGGTACCAAATACCCAGTAAGTTCACAAAGAGCTCAAGAACTTGTCTAGAGCAAAGCTGGATCTGAAAGGATTATGGCAACACAAGCTGAAACTCAAGAATCTTGAATGAATGACAGAGGATTTGAGATGGCCTGGGGGAGCAATGGAGAGCAGGGAAAAGCTTGTGGTCCACAGTGAAGCAGAGTTTGTAACAGGTCATAAATGTTTTTAAAAATCTGGCTTTTTTCATTATTCTGTGACAGAGTCACCCAATGGCCCTGAAAGCAATTTGGATCACAGTAATAGCTTTTGGACTTTGCATTGGAGGTGTAAAAATCTGTAATCACCATGAACAAGTTTCAGATAACATCAGGCAGTCAGTAAGAAAACAGCAATTCCACTGGAACATAATAACTGATAATCGGATGACAGCTGCATGGAGGCTGCTGGTGTCAGCAAGAGAAATCACAGCAAAGCTCAGGCAAACCAGCACACCAGGCAGGACACTCCCAAGTCTATGTTCCTCAAGAGAAGACCTCAGAGAATAAACCTGATCATTTTAGGCACAATGCAGAGAGTGCAGGGAAAGGACGAGGAGGAACGGTTTGAAGCTGAAAGACGGGAGATTGAGATGAGATGTTAAGAAGAAATGTTTTCCTGTGAGGGTGGGGAGGCCCTGACACAGATTGCCCAGAGAAGTGGTGGCTGCCCCATCCCTGGAGGTGTTCAAGGCCAGGTTGGATGGGGCTTGGAGCAACCTGATCCAGTGGGAGGTGTCCCTGCCCATGGCAGAGGGGTTGGAACTGGATGGGCTTTAAGGTCCCTTCCACAACCCAAACCATTCCACGATTCTAGGAAGTGTCACTATGCACGCGGCACCAGGCTGCCAAGTCAGAAGACCTCCTTGCATTATGAAGAAGAGCACTGCTATGTCTTTGCTGAAAACTAGCACTGTTTCCTTTCTTTTAATGAGCTTAAACCTCACATTCTTAACAAAGCCCTGCTCTAGTGGAAGGTGTCCTTGCCCATGGCATGGGTGCAGGAACTGAGTGGGCTTTAAGGTCCCTTCCAACCCAAACCATTTTATGAACGTAAAGTGACAGTACCATGAACAAACGGGCCTTTGTATCTAATGTGGAACTGATGAGAAAGAAGATCTGCAGGGAGAAACTACAGGAGTTTTGCCTTTAATAAGACTTCTCCAAGTAACACGAAAAGCCTGGGGGAATATTGAGTTGATATTTCCTGAAAGCCACGTTTTGCTTTATTCATCAGCATCCAGGGGAAGTTTAGATTAGATATCAGGAACAATTTCTTTACTGACAGAGTGGTGAAGCCCTGGCAGAGGCTGCCCAGGGCAGTGGTGGAGTCCCCATCCGTGGAGGGGTTCAAAAAATACAGTGGCCGTGGCACTTGGGGACATGGTTTTCAAGGCATGGTTGGGCTGGCGGTTGGACTGGATGAACTTAAAGGTCTTTTGCAACCTCAATGATTCCATGATTCTATGTTTCCCTGCTTATGCCTGCTCCATCATATATCTGATAGGGCACAAAATCAAATACCCTGGAGAAGTCCTGGCAGGTGAGGTCTAATGCACAAGGTCTTCTCATTCTGCATTCTTTTGGAGAGCTCTTAGCACTCTTTCCAACTCATGTAGCTGAAGGACAATTGAACGTTGTCTGCTCATGGAAAAATAGGCAGGGATTCCATAGCCTCCCTTCCTAATATCAGAGAGATGCAGGAGATAAGAAAAACAATGTGAAGAAGACGCCACACTGAAAACATTGAGCTAAATGGAAGTATTATCTGTTGTGCTGGCGGGTGAGGGCTGGAAGTAACGGCATAACCACAAGCGCATTTATGAAAACCCTGCAACACCCATGGGGAATGACAGGAAGCCTCCATAGCCAATAAAAATATGAGACACCTCACAGCTCCAGCAGTAGACAGAGGAAATTTCATGCATGGCAAAGAGGCAATCAACCCCCCACATCATTACTGTTCTATGTGCGCCGTGTGCTATGTCCTTGTCTGACTGGCAGTAAAAGCAGGGCCTCAAAAGCTGGTGAGGTTTCTGAGTACATTATAGAGGCAGTTCAATTTAAACAGCTTCTCATTCCGTTTGGCGTCTTCCATTCTGAATAGCTTAAAACTCATAGAATCATGGAATGGTTTGTGTTGGAAGGGACCTTAAGGCCCATCCGGTTCCAGCCTCTGTGTCATGGGCAAGGACACCTCCCAGTGGATCACAGAACCATAGAATGGTTTAGAAGGGATCATGAAGGTCATCCAGTCCAACCCCCATGCAGCAAGCTGGGACATCTTCAACCAGATCAGGTTGCTCAGAGCCCCATCCAACCTGACCTTTAATGTTTCCAGAGATGGGGCATTGACCACCTCTCTAGGCAACCTGGGCCAGTGCCTCACCATGCAAAAAATTTTCTTACTGATATCTAGTCTAAAATTCTCCTCTTTTATTTTTAAACCATACCCTCTTGTTCTATTGCTACAGGCCCTCCTAAAAGATGTTTTCACCACCTTTCTTATCAGCCCCCATTAAACAGTGGGAGACTGCTCTAACGTCTCCCTGCAGCTTTCTTTTCTCCAAGTTGAACAACCTCAACTCTCTCACCCTGTCTTCAAAAGGAAGGTGCTCCAGGCCTTTGATCATTTTAGTGGCCTCCTCTGGACCCACTCCAACAGGTCCACGCCTCTCCTGTGCTGAGGGGTCCAGAGCTGGACATAGGGTTCCAGGTGGGGTCTCACCAGAGAAAAGCACGATGCCCCATCCAACCTGGCCTCCAAGCCGCATCCAACCTGGCCTTAAACACCTCCAGGGATGGGACAGCCACCACTTCTCTGGGCAACACGGGTCAGGGCCTCCCCACCCTCACAGTACAAAATTTCGTCCCAGTATCTAATCTAAATCTCCCCTCCACTGTGCATTAATTACAAAGTCTGAAAAACAATTAAAGAGTGAGTCAAATCTTGCTGTAATTAAAGAAAGAATTACTCTAAGAGCCATAAATCAATATACAAGGTCTGCCACAGAAAATTACCTCTGCACACGGTACACACGTGTCCACGGTGGGACAAGGGCCAGGATTCTGGCCACCAGATCCACCAGAGTACTAGGGGGGTAGCTCTTGTATCTTCCAGTCTTCCAGAGCTCGTACAGACCAGTGCCACGGATCACTAGTGTTGGATAGAGCTTCATGCCATCTGGGCGAAAAGCAGGATTCTCAAAGAACTCCTGAAAAAAAAGGAAGAAAAAAAAGCAAGTTAGGGCAAAAGAAACTACTTTTCCTGGGGGTTCAGCGCCCCAACAAAACTGACTTCAAGATAGATTTTGGAAAAGACAGTAGGTTCTTTTTAAGATGTGTTAAGAATTGCTGGCTTACATTAAGTTGCCAGTATGCGCCGGTTTATAATGCTTTTTGAATTAACAGATATTGTTCTGGATTTAAAGAGAAGGACATTAAAGAAAAAGAATCCACGTGACAATGCTACGAGTCAAATCTGTACTTTCCTTCTACCCTTCAGTGTGAATTCAATAGATACGGCACCGTTTATTGTAACAGACTCCGCTCAGAATTAGAACAATAGGAATGAGGGTACTTATCTTCCATCTCAGTAGACCTCATTTAGTGATTAATCAATGTGTCTGGGACAGGGTTTGAATAGCAATGAAGAGAAACAGTTTCACTCTACAATGGTGTTCAGAATAATCCTGGAGAAGAGGAGGACAAACTGTATCTCCTGCTAACTTCTATGACTAAGCCCAGGCACAGAACGGAAAACTGAACAGCGCGAGCTGCCACTGGACACAACCACATTGTTTCTTTGCATATTAAGTTTCAGTAATGATAATATAAAATCACAAAAAAATCCCAAAACCAAGACAAGGCAGCCTGAACTATGCAGCCAATAAATTGACTTAAGTGATGACATATGCACCTCGAATTCTGGGTTCGCTTTTGGGCTCCAAGAAAGACATTGAAACATCGGAGAGTGTCCAGAGAAGAGCTGGGGAAGGGGCTGGAGAACAAGCCTTAAGAGGAGCACCTGAGGGTCCTGGGGCTGTTTAGCCTAGAGAAAAGGAGACTGAGAGAAGACCTCATCGCCAGCTACAACTGCCTGAAAGGAGGTTGTAGCGAGGTGGATGTTGGTCTCTTCTCCCAAGTAATAAGTGACAGGATAAGAGGGAATGGCCTCAAGCTGCACCAGGGCAAGTTCAGATTGGATAACAGGAAAAATTTCTTCACTGAAAGGATTCTAAGGTGCTGACACAGGTTGTCCAGGAAGATGGTTGAGACATCATCACTGGAGAGACTTAAAAGATGGGTAGATGAGGTGTTTCGGGATATGGTTTAGCAGTGGACAGGTACAGTTGAACTCGATGATCTCATTTTTTTCCAAACAAACGATTCTATGACATAGCCCTCATTATAATACCATCCACAGACCAGATATAACTTGTTGCACACTCCAAATCCACTGCTTGATCTCTCTCCTGCACAGTATTCTCATAGTAATAAACCCCCCCAAAATTTCTTAAACTGAGTTAATGGCAGGTTCTCACTGTTCCACAAATTGCTGTTGGGTTTGACAATCACAGCATTTAATGCAGTGCTTCAACACATTCACGTGACCCAGATCCACTCAGACATTTTGCTACGTTTCCTGCTCCTGCTGCTGTGTTAAACCAGCTCCTGGGGAGCTCTTGATGCTGGGATAAATGGTCATCAGCAGCCTGCTGGGAGCAGGACCTCCTCTACCTGGGCAGGTCTGAGCGGCTCTGTTGGCTCACTGTGCTTCACAAAACCCTACATCAACATGATGAAGAGCAGCAAATGGTCTGCTGTTGGCTAAAGCACCCAGAATGGATCTGAACAGAATCACAGAACAGTTTGGGTTGGAAGGGACCTCAAAGCCCAGCCAGTTCCATGTCCTCTGTCATGGGCAGGGACACCTCCCACTGGATCAGGTTGCTCCAAGCCCCATCCAACCTCGCCTTGAGCACCTCCAGGGATGGGGCAGCCACCACATCTCTGGCCAACTTGGCCCAGGGCCTCGCCTCCCTCACAGGAAAACATTTCTTCCTAAGATCTCATCTCAATGTCCCCTGTTTCAGTGCAAAATTGTTCCCCCTTATCGCCTCCCTGCACTCCCTGATCAAGAGCCTCTCCTCAGCTTTCCTGTAGATCCAGTAAGACACACATTCTCCACTCTCAGCCTCCAGGAGGGACACCTAACTCATGTCTCCTCCAAGACACAAGGCCAACCATCCCAGATAGGTAACACACCTCATAATCCATTGAGCTGTGCATATCTGGCTTATAAGGAAGTCAGCCAAAGGCAGACAAAGACGACAACACCAAATCCCAGTGTGAAGATGCTCGTTCTTGACTGTGTGCAGACACAAGGCTGTTCTCCTTTCCTCAGGCCTGTTTATGCACTCTACAAACACTCCTATTTGTCAGGAATCACACATCACCAACATGAGATGAAAACACATACTTATCTGCCAGCTCTGAAATAATAAAATCATCATCACCACCTCTGAGGAAAGGACATAAATGATTTATTAGGAGATGGTCTGGGCTGGTTTGTGTTGCAGATCCACAGGCGGCAGATGCGATGGCTCCCTGCCCGTGCTTCCAGCCATGCCATCCTGCTGTTGAGCCTTGAGCCAGCTCTGACTCCTGATGGACCCCTGACCAGAATGACTCACCTCATTGATGCAGGAGAACCCAATGTGCATTCTGAGGAGAGTGGTTTCCTTTTGCACCACTGATGAATCACAGAATATTTCAAGTTGGAAGGGACCTATGAGGTTCATCAAGTCAAACTTTCAGTAAGGCCAGAAACAGGATCTACCTACGTGTGACAGAGGGACAAACACAGGGACCTGGACAGGATGGAGAAGCGGGTCCATGTGAACCTCGTTAAGTTCAATAAAGCCAAGAGCAAAGTCCTGCACTTGGGTTGGTTGGAGCACTCCTCAGTTTCAGTACAGGCTGGAGGGTGAAGTGATTAAGAGCAGCCCTGAGGAGAAGGACTTGCAGTTCTGGGGGATGAGAAGCTAATCATGAGCCAGCAACATGCACTCACAAGCCAGAAAGCCAAACCTTGTCCTGGGCTGCATCCAAAGCAGTGAGACCAGCAGGTCGACGGAGGGGATTCTGCCCCTCTGTTCCACTCTCGTGAGACCCCAACTGGAGTCCTGCATCCAGTTCCAGACCCTTAGCATAGGAAGGACATGGATCTGTTGAAGCAAGCCCAGAGATGATCCAAGGGCTGGAGCACCTCCCATCCAAGGACAGGCTGAGAGAGTTGGGGTTGTCCAGCCTGGAGAGGAGAAGGCTGCGGGGAGACCTTCCAGTCCCTGAAGGGGGCCTACATGAAAGCTGGGGAGGGCTTTTTACAAGGGCATGTAGTTGCAAGACAAGGGGGAATGGTTCTAAACTAAGGGAGGGGAGATTTAACCTGTATATATGGAAGACATTTTCTACAATGAGGGCGGCAAGACACTGACTCAGGTTACCCAAGGAGGTACTGGAGACCCCATCCCTGGAAATACTCAAGGTCATTTAGAATGGGTTCTGAGCAACACAATGTTGTTAAGGATGTCCTTGTTCCTGTAGGGGAGGGTCAGACTGGATGACTTGCAAAAGTCCTTTCAAACCCAAAGCTCTCTATGAACCTATGATGACAACTGGAAATCATTCTGTCTGCTTAATACATCTCTTGGAATTGGGTGCCCTCTCCTCTGCCCAAGGTTTCAGCTTGACCTTACAGGCCAATACTGTCAATCATGGAACTGTTAAGGTTAGAAAAGACCTCTCAGCACATCTAGTCCAACTGTGAGCCCAGACCCACCATGCTGAATAAACTATGTCCCAAAGTGCCACGGACATGTAGTTTTTGAACCCCTGCAGGGATGGGGACTCCACCACGGCCCTGGGCAGCCTCTGCCAGGGCTTCATCACTCTTACAGTGAACAAAATTCTTTATAATATCCAATCTAAACCTTCCCTGGTGCCACCTGAGGCCATTAATTCCCTGGACTTCTACTCAAAGCAAGCAGCTGTGAAATTTACAGTCACACAGCATATGAGGTAGCATAGGGTCAGAAAAGTAATTCAGAATCCTGTTGTCCTGGAACAACCCAAAAGGATGGATTTCCATCTTTTCTGAGTGGTCAGAGATGCTCTAATGTAAAACAAAGCAACTGTGAAGAAGGAATGAGAAAATCCTGTCAGAAGTGGTTTTTTCTGCCAAGAGGAGCTCTGTGGCCAAGTGGTAGTGAAGAAGAGAAAGACATTTAGGTAAGGAAGCAATGATGCTTCCCCAATGAGCTACCAGAAGGTAAATAAACCACTCCAGCGAGGAAAAAAAGGTTTCCAGTAAGGCTATGCATTAATGTTCATACCGATACTGAATGCAAAAGCCTTTCTGATTCACCAGGCTGAATAGTTAAATGTTCCCTGATTTACACTGCAGATTAAAGGCAAAGGCATCTACACAGCACTTAGGTTAAAACCATCAGGCAGCCAAAGGCAAGGTCAAAAGTTAACGGTTCTGATCATATTGTGAATTTTGCAGTGCATGCTGCACATTTTATGTCACTATATTAAGCTCGCTGACAAGGCTACTTCAGACTGCAGAAATGCTTGCATTAAAAAAAAAATCAACTTATTTTCATATTTACTTCATAGAGTCACAGAATAGTTTGGGTTGGAAGGGACCTCAAAGCCCACCCAGTTCCAAACTCCTACCACAGGCAGGGACACCTCCCACTGCATCAGGATGCTCAAAGCCCCATTCAACTTGGTCTTGAACACCTCCAGGGATGGGGCAGCCACCACTTCTCTGGGAAACCTGGGCCAGGGCCTCCCCACTCTCACACAGCAAAACATTTCTTCCTAAGATCGCATCTCAGACTCCCCTCCTGCAGCTTCAAACTGATCCCCTTTGTGCCATCCCTGCACTCCCTGATCAAGAGCCCCTCCCCAGCTTTCCTGGAGCCCCTTTCAGAACTGGGAGGCTGCTGTAAGGTCTCCCTGTAGCCTTCTCTTCTCCAGAGTAAACAAGACCAACTCTTTCAGCCTGTCCTCATACCAGAAGTGCTCCAGCCCTTGCATCGTCTCTGTGGCCTCCTCTGGACTCACTCCAACAGATCCATGTCCTTCCTGTGCTTAGGACTCCAGAACTGAACATAGGACTGCAGGTGAGGTCTCACCAGAGCAGAGCAGAGGGGCAGAATGCCCTCCCTGGCCCTGCTGGTCCCACTGCTTTAGATGCAGCCCAGGACACATTTTGGCTTTCTGGGCTGTGAACACCCATTGCCAGCTCATGCTGAGCTTCTCATGAACCAGCACCCCAAGTCCTTCTCCTCAGGGCTGCTCCCAATCCATTCTCTGCCCAGTCTTGATCTCTGCTTGAGATTAGCCTGTCCCAGGCGCAGGATCTTGCACTTGGCCTTGTTGAACTCCATGAGGTTCACACGGCCCCACCTCTCTAGCCTGTCTAGGTCCCTCTGGATGCCATCCCATCCCTTCAGCAGGTCAACTGCGCAACACGTCTGAGACAAAGATGTTAAACCTCAGTCTCAATACCAACCCCTGCAGCACAGCAACGTGTTGACAATCTCCACTTGGACATAGGGTTACTGACTACAATGCTTTGACTGCAACCGTCCAGCCAATTCCTCATCCACCAAGTCTCTCGAACTTACTGACCAGTATGTTATGTGGGACAGTGTCAAATGCTTTGCACAGGTCCAGGTAGGTGATGTTGAGTACTTTTCCTTTATCCATTTCTTAAACTATTTCTCGAAACGTTCCTCAAGTTTAATTATTTCGAAAGTTATTATTGTAAAAAGAATGCAACAAAGCAGAGTCGCCTGTTTTCCTGGAGTCCCTAGTTTCTGACGGTAAACTTTAAGTATTTTCTGTAAATCCCACTATTTAGCGGCTTAACCTTTTCCCACTCACAAACAGTTTTGATTAAGTCTCTCATGAACAAAGGAGGCATAAAATGCCAACACATGCCAAGCGTTTGCAGGAATTGTAGCCTTTTCTTTTTTAATTAGACACCTTAGAAGGTGTCTTCAACTGATAAAAAGCTTCAGAAGAGTTTACTGCCAAAACAAATTTAATCGCTAGGACAACACGCCTTCCAGAGGCCACTATCCAGAGCGTCACTGGAGTCAACAGGAGGCTTTCCAACAGCTCTACAAGTACTCAATCAAGGCTTAAATCCGCATCTGCTCATGCACTGTGAAGTAAGATTTTAAAGACGACCAAGAAAGAAAGGATCCTTACGTATTTCCAGTTCTTTTGAATCACTTGAGGATGTGGCATAGTGCTCTCATGCATAAATACTCCAAATGGAAGTACACAAAACTTCAAAGCTATGAAATCAATTTTCTTTGAAGGTGAAGTTTTAAAGGATCACAGAACCACTAATGTTGGGGAAGACCTCTAAGATAATCAAGTCAAACCATCAGTCCAACACCACTGTGCATACTAAAACAAACATGTCCCGAAGAGTCAGGTATACACTTTATTTTAATCCCTTCAGAGATGGGGACTCCACCATGACCCTGGGCAGCCTCTGATAGGAATTCACCAGTCTTGCAGAAAACAAATTGTTCCTGATATCCAATTTAAAACTCCCCTGGTGCAACTTGAGGCCATTTCCTCTCATCCTTGTTAGCTGGGAGAAGGGACCAACACCCACTTTGCTCCAACCTCTTTTCCAGGAGCTGCAGAGAGCGATGAGGTCTCCCCTCAGCCTCCTCTTCTTCACACTAAACAGCTCCAGGTCCCTCAGCTGCTCCCAGCAACCCTGCACTCCAGACTCTTCTCCTGCTCTGTTCCCCATTCTCCAGACACACTCCAGAAACTGAAAGTCCTTCCTGCACTTGTTTTCTCCCATATAGCTAAAGACGATAAGATAACCAGCATTTATAACATCTCATAGCATAAAGATGTATGTTAGGGTAGAATTTTAAATCCATGCATGTGCACAACAAAGAGGACATGAGAAATTATGAAAGTGGTTTAATTGTAATTAAAACCACACTCAATTCAGGTCAGCTGAAACGTAAATGATCTGGGGGTTCATAAACCTAGAATGCTTTGGGTTGAAAGCCCATCCAGTTCCAACCCTGGAACTGGATCAGGCTGCTCAAAGCCCATTCAACCTGACCTTCAACACCTCCAGGGATGGGGCAGCCACCACTTCTCTAGGCAACCTGGATCGGGACCTCACCACCTTCCCAGTAAACACGGATCTTTTCATACTCTAAAATACAGTTTCTCATAACCTTGCCTGGTTTATGTGGTATGAGAGAAAAGCTAAGTACTTTTTCACAGTCAATAATACAATGAGTAAGCAGAGAATCCTGGAAGCTGCTATTTTTTTGCTTCACCTGAGCTCCATTAAACAAACTTGCCTTGTAGGAGCAGCTGCTCTGTGAATGACAAGCAATGAATCTTAATAAGACCCCATCAACACACACTCAGTCTACAAGGTTATACAAGTTAGCTGCTAACATATTTTATGGGAACGGTAATTGATTTTAGTAGCTTATGCCTTTGTTGTAGAAGTTCCCTGTTATTAAAGCTAGTGGCATCTATAGGATCCATTCATCCACCACCTCGTAAACTCACAGCCACTATGAATAATCAGGGTCCAGTGCGTGTAAAATCAGTCATTTCAATGCCAAGAAGCCACTGATTTGTCCATCAAGGCAGACAGATCCAAGAGTGGGATGGAATCCTTTTGCCCAACTCCCATCAATTGCTCAAAGTCTTAAAAATTGCACAACATTGTAATTACTGTCCAATAAAAACGACATGAGTTGAAACCCAAAAGTCAAACTAACGCTATGTGAACTGAAGAAAGTGAATCATAGAATAACAAAATTGTTTGATTAGAAAGGAACTTCAAGATTATCAAGTCCAATCGTACCTGTCTGCTACTAACCCAGATCCCTGAGTATGTCATCTGCCCATTTTTTAAATCCTCCCAGCGACGGTGACTCCACCACCCTCCCTGGGCAGCCTCTGCCTGTGCCTCAGAACCCTTTTGGTGAAGAAATTTAACCTAGTATCCCACCTAAACCACCTCTGGTGTAACTTGAGGCAATTTCCTCTCATTCTATTACCTGTCACTTGGGAGAAATGATCAACACTCACCTCATTACAATCTCCATCAGGCAGTTGTAGGCAGTGATAGGAGCTCCCTCTCAGCCTCCTTTTCTCCACACTAAACAGCCCCAGGTCCCTCTGCTCCTAGTTTTGCTCCCAGAACTCCCTTGCTCCAGACCCCCCACCAGCTTTATTAACCTTCTCCAGACACACTCCACTGCCTCAATGTCGTTTTTGTAATAAGAAGCCCAAAACTGAACCCAGGACTTGAGGTCTGGCCTCATCAATGCTGAGTACAAGAGGACATGGAATCAGAAGATGAAGCCCTGAACTCTAGTATTTCATTGCTGTGTGCATTTGCAATAACCTTTGCAACAGAAAAACCGCTCGTCACCCCTGTGCCTGTTCAGAGTTGCAACAGAAAGGTCAAACAATTTGTGATTGCAGTGAGACCACATGGCAGTTTGGTCCCATTTTCAAGTTCAGTAATAGCACAACTCAGCTGTTATTAAAAGATTATACCCTGCAGTTTTTATCTGATTTTCCTGACCACTTTAAGCACAGAACAAATTAAAAAATGAGTTTTGAAGACACCGAAAACATGGATTTCTCCAAAAAGGGAAAAATGTTATTTTATGGGATTCTACTTCACCTTTTAACAGCCCAAAGGCTCAGTTGCCATCTTTAACCTTTCTCCTCTCAAGATGTTCAGCTCTTCCAGAAGATATCGATTATAGGGAAAGGTCAGTAATTTTTGGAAGCGATTAACTAAAATGTTAGGATTTTGTAAAAGTAAAGAAGTAAAGGTCACCAAAATCTATTTTCTAATGACGGTCCACTCCCGCTCATGTGCAACTCAACCTGGGTGTTGAATCGGTTCCTCTACTACAGCCCCGGCACTAAACAGACGATTAAATTCATGTCTGACTGCATTAAGATGAGCATTTTCTGAACTCTCCAAATTGCAGCATTCCTTATCGCCATCAGCTGTATTATTTATAACTCTGAATGCTGGTAGCACTTGAAAGCTACCGCCTTGAATGACACTTCCAACTCTACAGGGAATGAACAATCACTTAGTAGTTTAATTACATGCATTAATAGAAGCTCATGGCTCAAAAATGGGGCTCTGTTTTAACTCAAAATTTGCATTTTCCCCTCTTCCGTGTAAATGTAAGTCTAATTAAAATGTAATGATAGGATCTGCATTCACTGATAGCGATAATGACCTACTGACCGAGAAGTGCAGACCAAACTGTGCCTTTCACCACCTCCAGATCAGCCTGGGAACACACACCTTCTCCAACAGCCCAGGTCCTTTTCACCAGGTAGCTTTCCAGCCACCCTTCCCCAAGCCTGGAGCACTGCATGGGGCTGTTGTGACCCAAGGGCACTTGACCTTGTTGAACCCCATCTCATTGCCTCAGCCCATGGACCCAAATAATCCAGATCCCTCTGCAGAGCATTCCTAACCTCAAGCAGATCAACACTCCCATCCAATTTAGCATCATCTGCAAACTGACTGAAGGTGCACTCAATTGCCTTGTCTGTGTCATTGATGAAGATCTTAAACAGAACTGTCCCCAACACTGAACCCTGGGGACACTGCTTGTGACTGGCCACCAGCTGGACTGAACTCTACTGCCCACAACTCTCTGGGTTTGGCCATCCAGTCAGCGTTTTACCTGGTGAAGCACATGCACATCCAAGCCACGAGCACCAGCTTCTCTAGGAGAATGCTGTGGGAGACAGTGTCAAAGGCCTTACTAAAGCCCAGGTGGACAATGTCCATAGCCTTTCCCTCACCCAGTCACAGAAGGATATCAGGTTAGTTAAGCAGGACCTGCCCTTCCTGAACCCACACCACATGGACTCGAACACCACTATGTATCACTGTGTAGAAAATCATCAGAGATTGTAGCCTGGTAGCTCACAGCAGGTGAAACACAAAGTTTGTTCCATATTAATTTTGCATATTCAGTTTGCTAGTCTTTAAAGTCCTAAAGGAAGAGACTCAAAATACTAACATTTATCAGTAGATAAATCACTGAAGACCTTGACATGTGTTAGCGAACTACTACAACAGCAAACATTAGCAAAAACATATTTATTTGGTTGCTATCTAACATTTGGTTGCTTCCTTTAGGATGTTCCATAATGCCTCATATATAGACTCTGAATGTCAAATAAGAAAACAGGATATTTCTGTCAACATTCAGAGTGAAGAGCGTGAAGGCCCATGCAATCCACCCTCAGGCACAGAAAGCTGTTATGCCTCCTCAAATCCACACGCCAAAGACAATGTCTCCAACGCTGGTGAATTCCCACCACCTTCAGCTCGGTAGGAAGACTTCATTACATCAAACCCAGGAACAAATTGCTCTTGAGGTGCAAACCAGCAGCTACAGTGGAGACAAACTAATGGACAAGAGCATCCACAGATATGAAGCTGCCTCCAGCAAGTTACTTACCAAGACAATGACCCTCAGTGTCATAAATACCCCGATTCTCTAAATGGTACAGGAAGCTGCTGCTGCCAGACGAGGAGGGAACATGCCTGCCTTCCATCCCATTCCTCCCATGGCCTCTTTTTTACCCTGGACTGTCTGGATCAGAAGAGGAGGCTGAGGGAAGACCTCATCACTCTCTGTAGCTCTGGGAAAGAGTGCGGTGGGTGCTGCTCTCTTCTCCCAATTAACAAGTGACAGGATGAGAGGAAATAGCCTCAACTGGATATAAGGAACAATTTCTTTATTGACAGAGTGGTAAAACCCTGGCAGAGGCTGCCCAGAGCAGTGGTGGAGTCCCCAATCCTGGAGGGGTTCAAAACACACGTGGCCATGACACTTGGGGTCAAGTTTAGTTGGCTCACTGGGGTTGGGCTGACTATTAGACTGGATGAGGTTGAAGAGCCTTCGCAACGGTAGCGATTCTATGATTCTACGATTCTACAAGTTGCCTCCTGTCTAACTCTCGCTGGACAGTTGGTTGCTCCAAGTTCACTCAGAACTTCTTGCAAGGAGATCCTGGCTGCCACTGCTACAATACAACTCAATAGTAAGAGGAGACATTTAACATTTGGAAGAGGCCTTGGGCAGTGGCAACATGACCTTGGAGCATAGGTTTGACTCCTGAACACAGGATCTATCTGAACACTAAGACAAATCTCTCCAGATTGTGCTCACTGCACCGAGCAGTCCCATCTGCTCAGGCTTGCAGGTGCTCCAAGTGAGCCTCCATTTATTACGCAGTTTTGGAGAAACCCATGAGAATACCTCAATCAATTTGCTGTGAAGTTTCACCTTCATTTTTACCAGGCGCAGAACCCTGGTCTTTCTGTGAGGGTCAGCTTTTCCCTAGGGCTAAGGACAGGAAGTACAGCATTTTTCATTGTCTTAAGTACAGAAGTTTTGCAACGCAGAGCGCTTTAAAGTGTGTCATCTACCCTAAAAAACATTGAGACCAGCAACTTCATAATGGTTTTGACAAACTAATCCTCCTTCATCAGACCAGTCTTTCCCATATGGACCACTGATACAACTGCGTGCTTCTTCCCATCCCACTCAGCCCTGCAAAATCTTCTATAATTTATTAAGTTAATGGTAAAACCACAACGTTTTTCCAGTATGTTTTGTTTCTATGTAAAAAAAACACCAAGAACTAAGCCGTCAAAGATTTCACGTGGACATCATGGTTTATCCACTCTGACTGCAAGCTTTCAGTCGTTTGAATCACAGAATCATAGAACAAGCAGGTTGGAAGAGACCCATCGGATCATCAAGTCCAACCATTCTTATCAAACACTAAACCATGTCCCTCAAGACCTTGTCTACCTGTGCCTTAAACACCTCCAGGGAAGGTGAATCAACCACCTCCCTGGGCAGCCTATTCCAATGCCCAATGACCCTCTGTGTGAAAAACTTCCTCCTAATCTCCAGCCTAAATCTCCTCTGGTGGAGCTTGAGGCCATTCCCTCTTGTGCTGTCCCCTGTCACTTGGGAGAAGAGGCCAGCTCCCTCCTCTCTATAACCTCCTTTCAGGTAGTTATAGAGAGCAATAAGGTCTTCCCTTAGCCTCCTCTTCTCCAGGCTAAACACCCCCAGCTCTCTCAGCCATTCCTCATAAGGCCTGTTCTACAGCCCCTTCACCAACAACGCTGTTTGCCTAAAATAGGAAGACATTGTTTCCTGTGAGGGTGGGGAGGACCTCGCCTGGGTTTCTTAGAGAAGTGGTGGCAGTCCCATCCCTGGAGGTGCTCAAGGCCAGGTTGCATGGGGCTTTGAGCAACCTGATACAGTGGGAGGTGTCCCTGCCCATAGCAGTAGGTTGGAAGAGGGTGGGCTTTAGGGTCCCTTCCAACCCAAACTAATCTGTGATTCTATTCTGCTCCTAAACATCCTCACACCAAGGGCTGCAGCTTTAACTCCTACTTCTTTCCAGATCCAGAGAGAAGCCTGACCTGCTTTACAGGAAACACACCTGGAGCTGCAAAGACGCAGCAAGCAAAGCAGACGCTGGAGAAGGAGAGCAGCTTTGCACACACAATCCAACCATCTGCAGAAGTGGGCACACACTGGGGCTTAATCGAGATATTTTATACGCAGGAATATTGAGTGCAATTATCTGTGAAAACAGCTTCTAAAAATAGCCTGTTTCTTACTACCATGATTCTCATTAGCATAAAAATTACTACAGTGTTGGCCGTCGTTCATGAAACTGTAATTGTTTCCAAAGTGAACAGCGTTTTAGCTCAAACATTTACTGAGACTGGAAGAGAAGATCTAGTAATGGAAGGACTGATCATTAAATAGCACCTAATCTGATGCTGTAAGTGCGCTTGTGACAGAAAAAAGGACAAATTTCCGAGGTAATGCTGGCTACCTGCCAATATCTGTGTTTCAATGAGATGTTTAGCAGGGACTGAAAGGAAAATCATTTACCCCACTAAATGTTTCAGAGCTATATTTAAAAACACAGATAATTGTCTTCCCTAAAGAGTAAAAATCAATGTAGATCAACAGTTTAACTATCTTTTATTGTAGTTATTAAAAGCTTCTGATAGAGGTGCATTATATTATTTCATTAGGAATCTCATCTCCTTGGTAAAAATTAGAGCCCTCAGGAAAACCAACTCCTTATTTACAGCTAAAGATGATACAAGGGTATTTAAAGCTTTACAGCAGCATCAAATACACTGTAAAGAGAAAGGACATTCCTGTTACAACCATTATATTGGTTGAGTGGCTGGAAAGCTGCCTGGCAGAGAAGAACCTGGAGGTGCTGGTTGACAGCAGCTGAATGTGAGCCAGCAGTGGTCCAGCTGGCCAAGAAGGGCAACAAGCATCCTGGCTTGGATCAGCCATGGGGTGGCCAAAAGGACCAGGGAAGTGACTGTGTCCCTGTGAGGCTGCACCTTGAATCCTGAGTTCAGTTTTAGAAATCGCCTCAAAAGGTTTAGATTGGATATTAGGAACAATTTCTTCACCAAAAAGATTCTCAGGCACCAGCAGGGGCTGCCCGTGGAGGTGGTTGAGTCCCCATCCCTGGAGATGATTAAAAGACAGGCAGATGAGGTGCTCAGGGATCTAGTTTAGTAGTGGACAGGAATCGTTGAACTCGATGATCTCAAAAGTCTTTTCTAACCAAATGATTCTATGTGTCTATGATTTACCTCTGATGTTCAACACACACAAAGAGGCTGGAGCTCTCTGCGTCACTTACACAAGGATCGTAGCTGCATCAGGCATCTCACTAAAATTAGTCTTTCTGGGAAATGCTTATTTTGCAGTTCCTTCAGAAAAACACAGTCTGACACATGACTGTAAGGAAAGGAATTTTCACCAGACTAAAACCATTTAGTGACTGCGTTCTATTTAAAGAACATAAGAACATCTCTCTGTAATGGAACCAAGAATTTCTTCAGCCAGATTCCTGTCTCCAGGACTGATCATTAAGTGGTCCTGCCTACACTTTTATGCCCTGTGCCTGGAGATGCTGAAGGCCAGGTTGGATGGAGTTTTGAGCAACCTGATCCAGTGAGAGGTGTCCCTCCCCATGGCAGGTGGGTTTGGAACTGGATGGGCTTTAAGGTCCCTTCTGACACAAATCATTCCATGATTCTATGACTCATTCTACAAAGATAAAATAAAGGCAGTACAGCAATACCTTCCCCATTAATAAAAGCTTCCAGCTTCAAAGCATTTATACTAGAGAAGATACAGTTTGTTGATCGCACTATTGCTGCTCAGTGCCTCTGCAGAAACAGAACAAGGAATTAGTAACAGCACCCTGGGAATTCTTCAGCCTCCTAAAGTTTTTGCTTAAATCCGAAGTTCTGCTTGGTAGCCCAGTGGCAAGTGTGATTCATGAATCCTCCCAACTATTTACCCCTAGAGTCACCTCATCTCGCTCGCGCTACAACAGCAAAGCTAAGTGTTTATCGCGTTCCGCAGAATGAGGTGTCTGCTCTGCTAACAATTCGATTATTCCCGCTGAGTCCTTGATTTATTCTAGCTATTATTCTAATTATTTTCCTCGACCACCTGCTACGTGAGGCACTGCGAGTCGGGTTTTATCTCTTAGACTTGTGTTTGGCAGCAGTGAGGAGCAAAGTGTGTGTATACATGAACGCTACCTGGTCTCCTGGCACAAGCACATGGACGATGGGAGGAAGCAGAGCATGATCCTGCCCCACAGCCTTTTTCCATATGGGGAACAGGGTGGAAAGACCTGGAGCCGAAATGAAATCCTCCGAGGCAGTAGAAAGAATCAGTAATAATGGAAGAGAGAAGGTGTGATGGGGGAAGGAGTGGAGAAGCACAACATAACTGGGGCAGAGGATGAGTGCATCCAGGCTGTTTAAAAAAGTGTAGAATCACTGAATCACAGAATGGTTTGGGTGGGAAGGGACCTTAAAAGCCATCCCTTTCCAAGCCCCCTGCCATGGGCAGGAACACTTCCCACTGCATCAGGTTGCTCAAAGTCCCATCCAATCTGGCCTTGAATACCTCCAAGGATGGGGCAGCCACCACTTCCTTGGGTAACCTGGGCCAGGACCTCCCCACCCTCACAGGAAAATGTTTCTTCCTAAGATCTCATCATAATCTCCCCTCTTTCAGCTTCAAACTGTTCCCTCTCATCCTATCCCTGCACTCCCTGATCAAGAGCCCCTCCCAGCTTTCCTGGAGCCCCTTTCAGAACCGCAAGGCTGCTGTAATATCTCCCCACAGCCTTTTCTTCTCCAGGCTGAACAACCACAACTCTCAGCCTGTGCTCACACCAGAGGTGTTCCAGCCCTCGGATCATCTCGGTGGCCTCCTCTGAACACATTCCAACAGATCCATGACCTTCCTGTGCTGAGGACTCCAGAGCTGGATGCAGGGCTCCAGGTGAGGGCTCACCAGAGCAGAGGGGCAGAATCCCCTCCTTTTAACTACTAGTCCCACTGCTTTGGATGCAGCCCAGGACACTCTTGGCTTCCTGGGCTGTAAGCAACAACGTTGAGCTTCTCATCCTCCCACCGCAAGTCCTTCTCCTCAGGTCTGCTGTCAATCCATTCTCTGCCCAGCCTGGATTTGTGTTGTAACCTGAAATATCTTCTGGATCAAAGCAGGGAAAAACAACTTAGTAACCACTGGTGTAAAAGAAGATACATACAATGAAGGACTACCTAATAAACTCACTCCTATCAATAAATTAAGGTTTTGGATCATTGTTAATAAACGCTCCAGGAAAAGAGTTGCTAGAGAGACAGAGAATTTCAAAAACCTGGATATGCCTCCAAAACAGTAACTGATAGGCATCCTGAATGGTGGACGGAGGTGACAAGTAACGCTTTAAAATCAATAGGTCATAAGGGACAGAAGCAACGTTACTCCTGGAACTGTAATTACCTGTTCAACTTGAAGAAGCACCCAGTATTTTTAGTATGCAGTCAGCACAATCAGCAAGCTATTACCTTCCCAGGAGAACTCCCTGTATTTAATATATCAACTAATAATGAAGGCAAGGTGCTCAGACCTTCTAAAGTCATCTGGTTCCTTTCATGTGGAATCATAGAATGTCCTGAGCTGGAAGGGACCCACAAAGATCATTGAGTCGAGCTCCTGTCCCTGTACAGGACAACTTCAATATTTAGACTATGAGTCTGAGGGTGGCCAAATGCTTCTGGAATATTGTCTGGCTTGGTGCCATGACTGCTTCCCTGGGGAGCTGTTCCAGTGCTCCACCACTCTGCAAGTGAGGAACCTGTTCCAGATATCCAACCTAATCCTCCCCTGGCACATCTTCCTGCCATTCTCTTGGGTCCTATGATTGGTCGCCAAAGAGAAGAGTGCCTGCTCCTTCTCCTCCCCACTTTGTGAGGAAGCTGTAGAGCACAATGAGGTCTCCATTCAGCCTCCTCTTCTCCACACTAAACAAGCCCAGGTCACTCAGCCGCTCCTCATAACATTTGTTCTCCAGCCCCTTCCCCAGTTGTTTCCCTGCTCTGGACGTGCTCCAGACCCTCAAGGTCCTTCTTGGACTGAGGGGCCCAAAACTGAACCCAGGACATGAGATGCAGACTCACCAGAGCCAAGTACAAGGGGACAACCCTTCCCTGCTCCTGCTGGCCACCCCACGGCTGATCCAAGCCAGGATGCTGTTGGCCTTCTTGGCCATCTGGACCACTGCTGGCTCACATTCAGCTGCTGTCGACCAGCACCCCCAGGGCCTTTTCTGCTAGGCAGTTCCCCAGCCAGATTACCTCAAGCCTGGAGTGCTGCATGGGGTCGTTATGATACAAGTGCTGGACACATTAATCTAGCTGATAAGAAAAGAAGGAATTGCTGTGTGGTGAACACTTCTGTGATGTTCACCAGTGCAGGACTGAGGGAAAACCCCAGAGGATTCTTCCCCTCTATTCTCTTCTGCTTACGACAAAAGATCTTTTAATAATAAGTTATAAAGCATTTATGACAAGGTGAGAAAGGCAGAGGAGAAGGTAAAGGAAGAGGAGAGCTGTCTCTCCTTTACCATTCCATCTTGAAACACGTCATTGTGCTCCACCACCTCTCCACTGCCATTCCCTACAGTTCCACTTTCTGAATCACACAGCACTCACTAAGCTGGGCATCATCTCTGCAGCTGCCTCTTTCACACAAGTCTTTTCTTGTGTGCTGTCCAGTATCAGATCACAATGGTGTCCTCTCTAACACAGACAATTTTGATTCCTTCCTCTCCTCTGTTGTACTACCTTTTCTTTAAAACAATACAGGTATAATTCTTATCCATGTTGATGTGATCCATCACCTCTTGCCCACCAGCCCGCCTCTTCAACTCCTATTTCTCTTCCTCTCTGCAACCACATTACTACTCGAGGGCTTCATCCTCCACATTGATTACTCATCCTCCAACTCCTTACCTTTATGTTCTCTGGTATCAAATCTTAACCTCATTTGCAAAGCCCACTTCGAGTTTCTGAGCTCATTAACAGGGCTATAACTTGAGTTGGTTTTCGCTTCGTCACCCTCCTTGTAGTATTCCTGAATTCCCTCTCTGAAAGTATCACCTAGTTTTCTTATTCCCCTGCTTAGCATTTCCCCTCACGGCTGCCCTCAATCCGTTCTCTGCCCTGCCTGTGCTAGTGCCTGGGATTGCCCTGACCTGGATGCAGGATCTTGCACTTGGTCTTATTGAACTTCATGAGGTTTGCATACGCCAACCTCTCCAGGTCCTGTTGGATGCCATCCCCTCCCTCCAGTGTGTCAACTGCACCACACAGTTTGGTGTTGTTGGCAAACTTACTGAGGGTGCCCTCAATCCCACTGTCCATGCTTGCGACAAAGATACTAAACACCACTAGCCCCAGTACCGACGACCCCTGAGGAACGCTGCTCGATGAAGTGGCTCATTCTCCACTCTTTACCATTTACTCTTTATTTCTCATTTCCATTTTCTTCCACATCACTGATAAAGAGACTGAACAGCACTGAGTCAAGAACAGAGATGCTCTAATACACCAATACACTTTTCTTTGCAATTAATTACCTGCAAGATAGCATGCTTTTAACTTTGAATCACGTACTGTTCTAAATCCGAAGAAGGAAAACCACCTTGGAAAAAAGTAAGAGCCCAGGGTAATAGTGGAAGAGCTATATTCCACAGAGACCCGAGTGACTCAGTCTTTCATGAGGCAAGGATATAATTTTCTGGATGAAGTAGTTCAACAAATCTTTCTCATTCTCCACCCTCAAAAATGAATTTTGAATTCATTGTCCTTAAGAAACAATTCTGGCCTTGAATGGAACCAATAGCTGAGCTAAGAGAGGCAGCATTAAATGGAAAAGCTGGAACAAACCAGAAACTCTGAGTTGTTTTAAGCCATACTCACAACAAACTGGTCCATGTCCCTTTCGAGGCCCACGTTTGGTAGATCTGGCATCATGTGCGCCACCACTTTAAACCCAGCATCCTTGGCTAAGTGGAAGGACTCGCATACAGCCTTCACGGTGTGACCTCTGAAAAGAGAGAAAAAGGCGTATATTTTGATATATTTAATTGAGAGGATTATCGAGGTTTAGACTGCATACCAGGAAAGACGTCTTTATTGAAAGAGTAGGGAAACATTAGAAGAGGCTGTTCAGGACAGTGGTGGAGTCACCAGCTCTGGAGGGGTTCAACAAATGCACAGCTGTGGCTCTTGAGGACACAGAATCCTTTAATCGTTTGGTTGGAAAAGACCTTTGAGATCATTGAGTCCAACTGTCCCTGCCCACTACTAAACCAGATCCCTGAGCATCTCATCCTTTAAACCCCTCCAGGGATGGGGACTCCACCATTACCCTCGGCAGCCTCTGCCAGTCCCTGAGAACCCTTTTAATGAAGAAATTATTCTCAATACCCAATCTAAGCCTCTCCTGGCACAACTTGAGGCCATTCGCTCTCATCCTATCGCCTTTCACTTGGGAAAAGAGACCAACCCCCACCTTGCCACAATCTCCTGTCACACAGTCATAGACAGTGATGAGGTCTCCCCTCAGCTTCTCCAGGCTAAACAACCTTAGGTCTTGTTCTCCAAGACATGGTTTAGTAGGCACAGTGGTGTTGGGTTGGTAGTTGGACAGGATGATCTCAGAGGTCTTTTCCAAGAGAAGTGTTGAGTTTTATTGCCAGTTTTACCACCACTCACGTCTTGGAACAGAGCTGCTAATAAAGCAAACTGCATTAGGGGCAAAAAGTAGTCCAGTTTGCTAGTTGTAGAGCAGGCAAACCCTACCAAGGCTAAAGTTATCCAAACCACAGCCTGGGGGATCTTTGAAAGCTGCTGAAATTCAGTTTGTAAAGCAAAGAGGCAAGATGATGCCACAGTGAAAAAGGGTTCTCAGGCACTGGCAGAGGCTACCCCAGGAGGTGGTTGAGTCACCATCCCTGAAGGGCGGTAAATAAGTAGATGTAGGGCTGGATCAATGGTTGGACTCAATCATCTAAAAGGTCTTTTCCAACCAAAACCATTCTATGGTTCTAGGATGGCCGTGTATAATCAAAATGAAGCATAACCAGAAACAAAAGGAACAGAAGAACAAAAGAAGTATTGGGGTTACACAAAACCAACTAGCTTGAAAACAATCCTGTAACATACTTGCCCAACTCTCGATTGCTCCCTTTAAAGGAACAGAAACTCTTCTCAACTGCTGAGAGGAGTCAAACCTCCAAAACACAGGCTGGACTGGACTTTTGAAGGATTTCACGCTCTCCACTGACATCAAACTAGTGGAACTCAGGCTTGTTCTGCAGGAGGTCTGTGAGAGTGGGACCACAAATGACTGCAGGAACAAAGGGTGACTCTCACATAACTCATTAGCCTCAGGCAAACTGTTCTCTCTCCCTCCTTCTCCATGGTTCAGGAGCTGCTTTCTGCCTCCACAAGAGCAATCTCTATCAATATAAACAGCTACTAGGTCTTCATCACATATGACAAGTCTTCACAGAAAGTCCTTGCTCCTGCTGATCCCCAGCTGGGAGGGCTCTTCCACTGCTGGCTGACATTTCCGGACATTTCTATTCACTCAGCATCTGCTGCCATCCATCCTTCCTCTCCAATCTTCCTGTTTTCTTCTCAGTTCACTCCATCTTTTGGAATTCCTTGGCAGCAGATCAGCTCAGCAGGCGACTAACATGGAAAGACATGGATTTGACAGACGAGCCACTCAGTGGATAAGGAATTAGCTGGATGGTCGCACTCAAAGTCTTGCTCAGTGTTCAAGTGGAGACACATGATGAGTGGTGTTCATCAGGGATCAGTATTGGTTGACTGTTTAACATCTTTGTCACATATATGGATGGCGAGGTTGGTGGCACCCTCAGCAAGTTTGCTGATGAAGGGACATCCAGAGGATGGAGACCTGTGTTCAGTTCTGGAGTGCTCGTGGACCTGCTGGAGTGGGCCCAGAGGAGGCCATGAAGATGATCATGGGGCTGGAGCATCACCTTCTGAGGACAGCCTGAGAGAGTTGGGCTTGTTCAGCCTGGAGAAGAGAAGGACCTTGCAATTGGCCTTGTAAAGCCTCACGAGGTTCTCACAGGCCCACTTCTCCAGCCTGTCCAGGTCCCTCTGGATGACATCCTGTCCTTCTGGTGTGGCAACTGCACAACTCAGCTTAGTGTCATCTGCCAACTTGCTGAGGGTACACTTGATCTCACTGTTGATATCATCAATGAAAATATAAAACAACACTGGTCCCAGTACAAACACCTGAAGGACACCACATGTCATGGATCTGCATCTGGATATTGAGCCAAATGTGACCACTAACTTCCCTTCAGCTTCTACTTCCTTTCACCCAAAATCTTTTGATGGTGGAACTGCAAAACCCCTCTTAGCTTCACTCATCTTCAATTTCCCTTGAGTTCTGTCTGTCGCAGCAGAGCTGGTGCCATAAGCCATTCCAGGCTGCTTGTCATGATGGGCTTAGACATCTGCTAAAGAACCCTTGCTTCCCTGCTGACCAATCGGAAGAAGGAAGCAGTCCGTTACTGACTTGATACTACCCCAAAGTAATTCCATATAGAATTGTAACTTTAAAGGGTTTTGATGCTTTCCAAAGCTCCTTGCAGAATTCCTAAAAGGCTTTGCTGTAGGCGCAGGGCAGATTGCAGGCTGCTCACTCCAACATCTCCAACTTTATAGAACAATGAATCGGAATGCACTTCTTGAGAAGAATGATTCAAGTTTCTCTTCTTTATGAAATGACCTCATTTTGCTTCTGTTCTGCTTTGTGGAGGATGTGTTTTGGCTTTAAACTTTTAATATTTTGCTTGTAGCAAAATGTCAGATTACAACCAATTAGGCGAACTGTTTGGAAATTACTTTCTATTATGTTCCATAAGTCATTAGTGAGGTTTCTGAGTGCTTTTGGTGGCTGTGAGGCAGAAAAATATTCAAGAACAGATCTAAGGCATCAAATAATCAAGTTATTGATGCAGCTCAAATTCCACTTCTAATAAGAAAATAATTTTTATTTATGAAGCAAGTCACCATTTCCTCCCCTCGGGCTACTCGAGGTCTTGAGTGATACTGTCCTTGAACAGACTCTGAACAACACTGAAATGCTGCTGAAAGAAACCATAAATAAAACTATAGCCATAAAACTACGTGTGCAGATTTAACGGAGGCAGAATCATAGAACCATAGAATGGTTTGGATTGGAAGGGACCTCAAAGCCCATCCAGTTCCAACCTCCTGCCATGGACAGAGACACCTCGCACTGGATCAGGTCGCTCCAAGCCTCATCCAACCTGGCCTTGAACACCTCCAGGGATGGGGCAGCCCCAGCTTCTCTGGGCAACCTGGGCCAGGGCCTCCTCACCCTCACAGGAAAACATTTCTGCCTAACATCTCATCTCAGTCACGAGCACAAGAAAGACATTGAACTGTTGGAATGGGCCCAGTGGAGGCCACAAAGATGATCCAAGGGCTGGAGCATGTCTGCTATGAGGACAGGCAGCGAGAATTGGGCATGTTCAGCCTGGAGAAGAGAAAGCTGTGAGGAGACCTTAGAGCAGCCTCCTAGTACTGAAAGTGACTTGAGGAATGCTGGGGAGGGGTTTTTTACAAAAGCCTGTAGTGACAGGACAAGGGGGAGTGGCATCAAACTGGAAGGGGGAAGATTTAGATTAGACATTAGGAAGAAATTCTTCATGATGAGGGTGAGGAAGCACTGGAACAGGTTGCCCATGGGGGTTGTGGATGCTCAAAGGTTTTTTCCAACCAAGCGATTGTATGATTCTGACACCCTGTGCTGTCGTGCCTCAGCAACACTGCAGCTAAATTCGCAGCAGGAAACTCATTTTGGATTCTGCATGTAAGTCTCTAAAAGAAAAGTGTCCAAAATTTTCAGATGTGCACTACTGCCTTTAAGGTAGGTATTAACAAAAATGTGCTTTGCTTATTGAACCATAATCTCTCTGTCATTACGTATGATTACGGTTATTAAACATCTTTGGTTGGTGACTGGAATACGCAATAAGAACCAAGGGAAGTTGTACCAGTGTCAGAAGTGAAAACACAAGAGAAAAATAATTTCTTTCTAAATCTCCAAAGAATTAACAGGCTTGTGATTGAAAAACCCAAAGGACTGGCTTCCTTGCCTGTGAGGGATGAGATGAACAATGATTTGAGTGCCCTCCTACGTAGAACAGTTCTTATAGCCAATATGGCAAGGAGTAAACCACAGGTCTCTTCTGAATTTGTTTTGTAATCCCCAGAGATACTGAGTGCCCAGAATGATTATGGTTAATCAATCAGCAGGTGGTGTTTCTGGCTATGCCCCATGCACTGCCATTTGCCAATGTCATCCTTCCTCTCCAAGTCTCAGCAGAAAAAGGGACCTGGTGCGGAAATACACCGTTTGCTGGTGAGGTGCCTCCAACTTCCACATTGTATCCAAGGTACCTCCAATAGATTATATTGCATTGTATCTACTCAACCCTACAGATCATGAATTATGTAGGGCAAGACTCACAGAATGGTCTGGGTTGGAAGCAACCTTAAAGACCATCCAGTTCCAAACCCCTGTCACAGGCAGGGACACCACCCACTGCATCAGGTTGCTCAAAGCCCCATCCAACCTGGCCTTGAACACCTCCAGGGATGGGGCAGCATCCACAGTCTCCCTGGGAAACCTGGGCTAGTGTCACACCACTTCCACAGGAAAACTTTCTTCCTAATGTCTAACCTAAACCTTCCTCCTCCCAATTTAAAGGCATTCCCCATCATCCGATTACTACAGGTCCTCGGAAAAAGTCCTTCCCCAGCTTTCCTGAAGCCCCTTCAGGTACTGGAAGGTCACTACAAGGTCCCCCCAGAACCTTCTCCAGGCTGAATAACCCCAACTCTCCTAGCCTGTCATCAGAGGGGAGATGTTTCAGCCCTCAGATTATCGTTGTGGCCTCCTCTGGACCTGTTCCAACAGTTCCATATCCTTCTTATGTTTTGGACACCAGAATGAGACAGAGAACTCCAGGTGGGATCTCACCAGAGCAGAACAGAAGGTCAGAGTCCCCTCCCTGGTCCTGCTGGTCCCACTGCTTTGGATGCAGCCCAGGACACAGTTTGGCTTTCTGGGCTGTGAGTACACATTGCCGGCTCATGTTGAGCTTCTCATCCACCAGCACCCCAAGTCTTGGCTGCTTTCAATCACATCATCCTCCAGCCTGTACTGAAACCACAGATTCTCTCTGCTCACATGTTCTACCTCACACAACTGCATTTATTTATGAAGCAATAAAAAACAAGAGGTGTACTCAGAGGAAAAGAGTAAGTGTTTAAAATGAAACATCAAAATTCCATCTCTCAAGCCACAGGCCACACAAGAACACAAAGAAATTCACGAAGCCACTGCAGTTGTGGTTTTGCACAGACACGAGCGTCACAAGCAAGAAGATGAGCTTCATGTTACGTGGGTGTTCTAATCCATACAGGTGCAGCCCCACCTTGAGCACTGGGTGCAGTTTTGGGCACTACAGTATAAAACAGATCTAAAGCTACTGGAGAGTGTCTACAGGAGGCCATAAATTTGGGGAAGAGTTTAGAGGGGAAGTCATATCAGGAGCTGCTGGTCTGTTCAGCCCACAGGAGAGGAGACAGAGGGGAGACCTCACTGTGCTCTGCAACTTCCTCACAAAGCGGGGAGGAGGAGCAGGCACTGAGCTCTCCTCTCTGGTGATCAAAGATAGGACCTGAAGTAATGGCAGGAAGATCATAGAATCATAGAATTACCAGGTTGGAAAAGACCCACTAGATTGAGTCCAACCATTCCCATCAATCACTAAACCATGTCCCTCAGTGCCTCATCCATCTGTCCTTTTAAACACCTCCAGGGAAAGTGACTCAACCATCTCCCTGGGCAGCCTCTACCAGTGCCCAATTACCCTTTCCATGAAAAATTTTTTCCTGATGTCCAGCCTGAACCTCCCGGGGCGGAGCATAAGGCCATTCCCCCTTATCCTGTCCTCTGTCACTTGGGAGAAGAGGTCAGCTCCCTCCTCTCTATAACCTCCTTTCAGGTAGTTGTAGAGAGCAAAGATATACCAGAGAAGGGTTAGGTTGGATATTAAGAACAGGTTCTTCACTTAGAGGGTGGTGAAACAATGAAACAGCTCCCTAGGGAAGCAGTCATGGTCCCAAACCAGACAATATTCCAGAAGCATTTGGCCAATGCTCTCAGACACATGGTGTGAATGTTGGGATTGCCCTGTGCAAGGACAGGAGCTGGGCTCGATGATCTTTGTGGGTACCTTCCAACTCAGGACATTCCATGACTCTACGATTCTAGGTCCAGATGCACTACTCAAGTATTCCAGAAAGCATACAGTGATCAGTCACATTCAGCTTTGCACAGAAGCCTTCTTCTTACCTGTTGGTGTCCCTGGCCACGTCTTCATACACGCTCTGCACGCCTATCTCCAGCCTCGTACAGCCGTAGGACAACATGTCGCTTAAATGTCGTTTCAGGCAGTAATCCGGTCTGGTCTCTATTGTTATCCCGATGCATTTTGTCAGGCTTCGTTCTGAATACCTGCAAGAAGAACCATCCTCTGTTAAAACTGAGAAGCTGTCATAAGTAACTTTAGAAGAGTTTTCAGCACCTTCTAGGCAAGGGTTTCTATGTCAGTGGCAGGTGACACTGAATTAAAATTCAGGTTAAAACCCTCAAATACCCCCAGCAGCAAGGGTGCCCTAAACCTCACTGCAATGTGTGCATGAAACAAGACACGAATATGCACATGAATGCACATCTGGGGTTTGCTTTGTATGAAAAAGAACTGGACCACGGCAGCCTTGCAGGCTTTCTTTAAACAACCCTGGTTTCGAAAAGGCTGCCAGACAAGACTGAGCCCTTGGTACTCATCGTATGGAAATGCAGCCTGGGCAAAAAAGAGGTCAGAGCAGTCAATGACAACCATGTTCGGTTTTGGGAATAATCCAGAGGCCACTGGGGCTGCATCCAAAGCAGTGGGACCAGTAGGGCCATGGAAGGGACTCTGCTCTGCTCTGGTGAGACCCCACTTGGAGCTCTGCATCTAGTTCTAGAGTCCTCAGAACAGGAAGGACATGGATCTGTTAGAGCAGGTCCAGGGGAGACCACAGAAATGACCAAAGGCCTGGAACACCTCCCCTGTGAAGAGTGGCTCAGAGAGTTGGGGTTGTTCAGCCTGGAGAAGAAAAGACAGTGAGGAGACGTTATTGCACACCTTCAATGCTTAGTGGAGACTGATAAGAAAGGTGGGGAAAAACTTTCCAGCAGGTTTGTCACAGCAGGACAAAGGGGAATGGTTTTAAACTAAAATAGAAGTTTGGAAGCTTAGACTAGATCTTGGGAAGAAATTTTTTTGCTGAGGGTGCCAAGGCACTGGCTGAGGTTGCCCAGGGAAATGGTTGATGCCCCATGCCTGGAAAAATTCAAGGTCAGGTTAGATGGGATTCTGAGCAACCTGATGTAGTTGAATATGTCCTTCCTTCTGCAAGGGGGTTGGACTGGATTATCTTCATCATCCCTTCCATGGTCCCTTACCTCACCATTCTGTGATTCTATGATTCTGTGACTTCACATTTGGGAGGGTTCGGTACAGTCAGTACATTTTTGATTGATTCACAGAATCACAGAGTGGTTTTGGTTGGAAAAGACTTTTAAGATCATGGAGTCCAATCCTCAGTTCAGCCCTGCTAAGTACACCATCAGACCGTGTCCCCAGGTATGACATCTGCTCCTCTTTTAAACACCTCCAGGGATGGGGACTCAATCACCTCCCTGGGCAGCCTCTGCCAGTGCTTGACAACCCTTTCAGTAATGATTCCTCCTAACAATCAACCTAAATCTCACCTGGCGCATCTTGAGGTCACTTCCCTCTGTCCTGTCACTGACTACCAGGGAGAAGAGACCAACTCCTACTTCGCTACAGCCTCGTTTTAGGTAGTTCTAGAGACTGAAGAGGTCTTTCCTCAGTTTCCTTTTCTCCAGAATAAATGACCCCAGCTCCCTCAGCCGCTCCTCATAAGGCTTGTGCTCTAAAATCTTCCCTGTGGTGTGCAGACAAATTGGGACAAGATCTAGCTACATTCTCACAAGGAAACGTACAAGACTCAACGAAAAATCCACAAATCACATCTCTTTGTGAGCATGCAGCACACTCTGGACTTCATTGTTAACCTTTTCAGCCCTCCTCTCCCATCTATCACTAGATGTCTAATGGAGAATAATTAAACCAGCTAGTAGAAAATCCTCTACAAATGTAAGTTACTGACTGAGAGAGTAGAACAACAGAAAAAAGGAATATGAAACAGTCTTGAATAAAAGCTGATACAAGGAAAGCATCAATTGAGATAATCTCCAACACCACCAGCAAGGATAACATTCCTTTCCATGCAGGAATCATTTCACTGGACCATTAGCTGTGGACAGGTACAGTTGGACTCAATGACCTCAACGGTCTTTTCAAATCAAGCAATTCTACAATTCTCTGATCTTTCCTGCAGAAGATGGTGGTTGTATAAGAGGACCGCAGCACAGAAGGGAAGATTTACAGCAGGAAGAAAGAAACATCATCTTTAGGAACCATCCGAAACTGCAGAGACTCTGGATAATTCCCAAACCAGGATTAACAGCCACTGTTTGAGAGTAATATCAGTCTCTTTAATGGTCTCAAATGACGAAGATCTCAGTATTAATGCTAAATATTGCTGAAAAGAGGACACCTTGAGTAAGAGAGAGACGTTATGCTGACACCTGAAAGAATACTGCAGACGAGAATCCCAAGGATGACTAACTTCTGCTCTTGATGAGCTGTTCTATAAGGATTCATCATCCAATTTCCAGCTCTGGAGAGATGGAAGCTTCTGACTCAAAATAAAAGTCCAGAGCTTACCTTAGAGGAAGGCAGGGATCCAATGTGACAAAAAAACCCCGCAAACCACCATAAAAACCCCAAAATCCACACTCAACTTCCCCCGAAAAAGACAAAAACCCAAGAGGGCTTGGAATTACAAGCAAAAATGTTAACTTGCACCAAACCATTGAAGTCTAAGATACACAGGGCTGCAAAGACCATATAGTCACTGCAGCATTTCCCACACAAGCACAGACTGAGGGAACTGGTTTTGTTCAGCCTGGAGAAGAGAAGGTTCTAGGGAGACCTTAGAGCAGCCTCCCAGTACAGAAAGGGGCTCCAGCAAAGCTGGAGAGGGGCTCTTGATCAGGGAGTGCAGGGATGGCACAAGGGGGTTAAGTTTTAAGCTGAAAGAGGGGAAATTGAGATGGGATATTAGGCAGAAATGTTTTGCTGTGAAGGTGGGCAGGCTCTGGCCCAGGTTGCCCCATCCCTCGAGGTGTTCAAGGCCAGGTTGATGGGGCTTTGAGCAACCTGATCCAGTGGGAGGTGTCCCTGCCTGTGGCAGTGGGTTGGAACTGGATGGTCTTCAATGTGCCTTCCAACCCAAACTTTTCTATGATTCTGTTGTACGTATAAAGATCAAGATATCTGTGGGAGACTGGAACGGCTGTCAAAATGAGCATCTTAAAAACAAACAACAACTCCAACGGAAAATATGTAAAACATTTCAGTGTTTTTGGCTCACTAATCTGACAGCCTCACCAAACAACTGTTTATCACATCAGGGAAAACATTGCTAACATGTTATTCATTAACATCAGCTTGAAACCCGCTCATTTTTAAAGATGTGATTTGCAAGAATTAAAGAAAGAAATTTTAGCTAAAGGTCACGGAGGTGGAAAGTCAGCAGAGAACTCATCAGTCATGGGAGAGGGTTCAAACTCACATTAAGGCTAGAAATTCTGAATGGAGACAAAAAAAACCAATCGCATCCCCCTCCCAAGCAAATTTATGGCTGAAATTTAAAATCCTGAACATAACAAACACCAACAAATCCTAAACTCTAACATCTACCAGGACACCAAGGGGTTTCAGTACAGTGGAATGGCTGGTATAACTGTCTTGCCCAACTTCTGTCAATTTATGGAAGGTGTTTTCAAGTAGTGCCCATAAAAGCTGTACCAGTCATCATTACGCAGCACAAAGTAAAGTTAAACCATGTTAGATTTTTAATTGCTTTACAATAAATCTGTCAGTGTTTAACATCCAGTTTCATCATTTCCCTGTGTGCGCGCAGCACCTCCCTCAGTCATCATGTATCAAGGTGTCAAGTTTTGTACATCATCCATTAAGCACATACACTTACGACACTTCTGTACCTTTCCTTAACTTTATCTCCAGTTTTTAAGCATTTTCTCATTGCTTTTGACACCAAAACCAGCCCCAAAACTTTGCAGACACACCAGTACTATATCCAGATGGAACATGATTTGCCTATTCCTATCCAATTTTCCACTACTTATACAGTCAAGGGCAATTTGGCTGCTGAATCAGATGGAAAGCTCATGATAATGCAACTTAACTCCTAAATATTTTCTCGACATTTCACTGCTGCTCGGAATAGAATCCTGCACCATTTCTAGAAAAACAGCACTGCATTTTCCCATAATGAAGTACACATCTTGCTTGTATGCAGCTTGCTATGGAACACAGATTTACCCCTTCTTTGCCCATCTCCAATCACAGCAGCTCCTACCAGTCCCTGGAAATTACGATTTTAACAAGAGTATTAAACACAAGACCTGGAGGCAAAACCAACTGAGTCCTATTAGAAACCACACAGGTCAATGACGATAATTTTCTGCTATGTTTGCTCTAAAAACAATGTAACGGCCGACACGTTCTTCCAGTCTCATTAAATGTTAAAATATCCACTTCACTAAGTCAGCAGAGGGATGAGAAGTACAAGAGGAGCCAAAAAATGGGTGCTCACAACCCAGAAATCTGATGGTGTCTTGGGTTGTATCCAGAGCTGTGGGACCAACCAGGCAAGGGAGGGAATTCTGCCCCTCTGCTCTGCTCTCACCTGGAGTCCTGCATCAAGTTCTGGAGCCTGCAGCAAAGGATAGATGTCTATTTTTTGGAGAAAGTCCAGAAGAGGCCAGGGAGATTTGAGAGGCCAGAGAGTTCTGGTTGTTCAGCTTGGAGAAAAGAAGACTCTGGGGAGACCTTAGAGCCGCCTCCCAGTTCTGAAAGGGACTCCAGCAAAGCTGGGGAGGGGCTCTTGATCAGGGAGTGCAGGGATAGGATGAGGGGGAAGGATTTCGAACTGTAAGAGGAGAGATTGAAATGAGATCTTAAAAAGAAATGTTCTGCTGTGAGGGTGCTGAGGCCCTGGCCCAGGTTGCCCAGAAAAGGGGTGGCTGCCCCATCCCTGGAGGTGTTCAAGGCCAGGTTGGATCTCACCTCTTTCTGCTGAAAACCATTCCTGCTTGTCCTGTCACTGCACTCCCTGATAGTTCACCTCATTTACAGGTTCCTTCTGTTGTTAATATTTACTATGTGCATTTCTTCCATAACGTGAGAGTTGAGATGGATCTTATCATACAATCATGAAGGTTGGAAAAGACCTCTAAGCTCATCGAGTACAGCTGTCAGCCCAACCCCACTGTGCCTACTAAACTATGTCCCCAACTGCCATGGCCACGTGTGTTTTGAACCCCTCCAGGGATGGAAATTGTACCACCACCTCAGGCAGCCTGTCAGTGCTTCACCACTCTGTCAGTAAAGAAATTGTTCTTCATATCCAATCTAAACTTTCCCTAGTGCAACTTGAGGTCCATTTACTCTCCTCCTAACGTTACATGGGAGACCAGCACCTATCTCACCACAACCTTCTTTTAAAGAGAAGAAGACAGCGATGAGGTCTTCCCTTGGGCTCCCCTTCTCCAGGCTAAACAAACTCAGGCCGCTCAGCTGCTCTCTTCTCCAGCAGCAACAAACACCTTACAGTATCTCTCCTCCTCCTTTGAACAGTCTTATTTGTTATTTGTAATACAGGTAATTTGCAATAATAACCTCGCAGCATCAAAAGAACAATCAGAAATCACGACAAGTGGATGGCACAAGATGACAGCTGGGCAATTTCAATAACAGCCTGATCGCAGAGGTGAATTAGGCAAATAAAACAGAAGCTAAGCCACACAAATGAAAGAAATGAGATACAGAGGAACCTTAAAATGTGCGCAGACGTAGCTATTGTAAAGCCAGTTCTTTTCAGCATGATTACAAGCCTGTCTGAAAGAGGAAGAAGCAAAGGAGAAATTATTAATTTTAATAATTAGAGAAAATTTGACTGAGTTTTCAGAGAAAACTGGTACACTTGAAGGGCTGCTCAGTCAGGATCTGCCTCTAAAATAAGCTCATTTTTTTGGATCAAAAAGGCAAACTCCCTGTCCACCAAACACAGCAGCCTGACATAGGGTTACAGGCTCTTTCTCATTTAAGGGAAAAACCAGACAGCACAGTCCTGGCATGGATCTACTCACTCTCAATTTAATTTTGGTCTACAGACAAAAGTCTTACCATCTCAGAGACTCAGTTATTCTCAGCCCATACTACCGCAGCCTCCAAATTCCTCGCTGGGATCAGAATGGCAGGATGCCAGGCGGCACAGGAAGACTTGCCTCAACCCAACAAGCTCAGGAAAGATCCTGGTACTGAAAGAGCCACAGTTTCAGTACACAATGGCAGATAATGTGACTGAGAGCAGCCCTGAATAAGACTTGGAGGTGCTGGCAGATGAAAAGCAAAAGATGAGCAGGCAATGGACACTCACAGCGCAGAAACCCAAACTGTGTCCTGGGCTGCATCCAAAGCAGTGGGACAGGTAGGGCCAGGGAGGGGATTCTGCCCCTCTGCTCTGTTCAGGTTAGACCTCACCTGCAGTCTTGTGTTCAATTCTGGTGTCCTTAGAACAGGAAGGACATGAATCTGTTGGAGTGAGTCCAGAGGAGGCCACAGAGATGACCAAGGGGCTGGAGCACCTCTGGTATGAGGACAGGCTGAGAGAGCAGTGGTTGTTTGGTCTGGAGAAGAGAAGGCTCTGGGGAGATTTAGAGCAGCCTCCCTGCACTCAAAGGGGCTCCAGGAAAGCTGGGGAAGGGCTCTTGATCAGAGAGGGCTGGGATAGGACGAGGCAGAATGGTTTTCAGCTGAACAAGGAGAGATTTTGATGAAATCTTGGGAAGAAATTGTTTCCTGTGAGGGTGGGGAGGCCCTGGCACAGGTTGCTCAGAGGAGTGGTGCCTGCCCCATCCCTGGAGGTGTTCAAGGCCAGGCTGGATGAGGATTTGAGCAACCTGACGCAGTGGAAGGTGTCCCTCCCTATGGCAGTGGGGGTGCAACTGGACAGGCCTTAAGGTTTCTTCCAACTCAAACCATTTTGTGAATCTCTGATAGTACACAAGTATCCTATGTTTCGTGTTCTCATCTAATACTGAAATGACCTGCTCCTCCTTGATTTCTAACAGCTCTGCTTTATCACAACACCAACCTCTGAAACAGAGCCAGCAATAATTAATTTAATATCTACAATTTCCTGCTGGTAAACAAAACAGGTGGCACCTTACTCATCCGAAACCTTTTAAAAGTGGTGTGTTTGACAACTGCCCAGAGCAAGTACTTCTGAATGCTAAAATGACAGTTATTTGCATTTATAGCACTGCGTTTTATTACAACACTTCAGCATCTTCTCTATCACCACCACCAGTACAACAGCCTGTGTTGCTTTCTTAGCACCAGCAGTTTCTCAAGGTTCCATTTTTAATACTGAAAAACTTACCGTTACTTAAAACGCAGTCATTTATTCAATCACAGAATCATGGAATGGTTTGGGTCAGAAGGGACCTTAAAGCTCATCCAGTCTCACGCACTGCCATAGGCAGGGACACCTCCCACTGCATCAGGTTGCTCCAAGCCCCATCCAAGCTGGCCTTGAACACCTCCAGGGATGGGGCAGCCACCACTTCTCTGGGAAACCTGGGCCAGGGCATCAGGGCATCACGCCATCAGCATGAAGAATTTCTTCTTAAAATCTAAATCTTCCCTCTTACAATTTAAAGCCATGCCCCCTTATCCTTGCTCCACAGGTCCTTGTAAATATAAGTCCTTCCCCAGCTTTCCTGAGCTCTCTTCAGATACTAGGAGGCTGCTCTGATGTCTCCATGGAGCCTTCTCTTCTCCAGACTGAACAAGCCCAACTCTCTTAGCCTGTCCTCATACCAAGGGTGCTTGAGACCTCATATCACCTCTGGAGCCTCCTCTGGACTTGCTCCAAGAGATCCATGTCATTCCTGTGCTGAGGCCTCCAGAATTGGATGCAGGGTTCCAAGTGCGGTTTCACCAGAGTGGAGCAGAGGGAGAAAATCCCCTCCCTGGCCCTGCTGGCCACACTGCTTTGGATGCTGCCCAGGACACGGTTTGGCTTTCTGGGCTGCGTGTGCCCATTGCCAGCTCATGCTGAGCTTCTCACCCCACAGCAGCCCAGTCCTTCTCCTCAGGAATTCTCCCAATCACATCACTCCCCAGCCTGTATTGAAACCTCAGATCAACCTGACCCAGGTGTGAAACTTTGCACTTGGTCTTGTTGAACCTCATGACTAAACCATAGTTCTC
This sequence comes from Coccyzus lansbergi, assembly GCA_033558105.1. Taxonomy (NCBI): domain Eukaryota; kingdom Metazoa; phylum Chordata; class Aves; order Cuculiformes; family Coccyzidae; genus Coccyzus; species Coccyzus lansbergi. Next base: position 785,568 of record JAUMJK010000697.1, read on the forward strand.
CCCTTTTGATTAAGTAACAGTATTTATACCTGCTGAAAGATGAGCGAGAACAAACCCTTTCTTTAATGAAATACCACTAACAGACTATTCATATGTAATTATCCTCCCCCCTGGCGTGTCAGAAATCTAGGATAGGATCTGTGTTCAAAACAGAATCAGTTCTGAAGCAAAAAACACCCCAGGAACTTACCCATCTCCTCTCCCTTTAATTTGTTTACCAAGTTGTAACCACACTGAACGGACCTGACATCTGAAACCCTCCAAAGGGAAAGCGCAGCACGAGCAGAAGCAGCACAGTTATGTTAACACACTTCAGGCCTCATCAAAGTCGGGCTATTTGCATGGGCTAATTAAATGCCTGGCTGTAACGACAAGGAGGTAATGACAAGAGGGAAGGGGGGGCTCTTTGGTTTATTTTAATATCATTCACAGCTTTCACAGAGCAACAGCGAGGACCTCTGGGCAAGGGGGCTGTGGCTTTGCTGGAAGGACCCTGCCACTCCCGACAGCCGTGTACGAGCTCTCACCACACTGGGCTAATAAATGCACAATTATTTCAAAAGCCATAATCACTGCCTGTTCTCCGAGGCCATCTGAGTGGGCCCTGAAAGCTTTGTCTTAGCTCAGGAAGCAAAAGGACACAGAACAGAGAACCCCGTCAGGACCTTCTGACACTGCAAGCTGATTTCCTAAGCTCCCATCCATCACATTTGAGACAAGAGCAATACAGATAATGGGGTTTTCAGCAACAAATTATTAGCCAGCTGTGACTGAAAATGCCAGGATGAATAAGCACATGAGAGAGTGAAAGATTTCAAACAAGGAAAAGACATACGTGTCGCTCAAACAGGAGCAGAGTGCAACATCCTTTGTACCTGCCTGTGTCAAAACTGAAGGTTTAAGGGGGAAAAGCTGAAACAAGGAAAAATGGGCATGAGAGCATTTATCTCCTCCACTCTTATGTTTGCCCCTCAGCCTTTCTCAAACCCCCAGAGCGAGCACAGTCAAATTGAAGTCTTGGAGACTGAAGTCTTCCTGTTTCCCCAAGAACAGCAGCAGTGACACAAGCTATCAGTTTCTGAGGCTTAGGGAGACCCAATGGTTTGGGTTGGAAGAGACCTTAAAGCCCATCCAGTTCCATGCCCCCTGTCATGGGCAGGAACACCTCCCACTGCATCAGGTTGTTCCAAGCCCCATCCAACCTGGCCTTGAACACCTCCAGGGATGGGGCAGCCACCACTGCTCTGGGCAACCTGGGCCTCGCCTCCCCACTCTCACAGTAAAACTATCCCCCCTCATCGTATCCCTGCACTCCTTGATGAAAAGCCCCTCCCCAGCTTTCCTGGAGCCCCTTTCAGTACTGGAAGCTGCTCTAAGGTCTCCCTGCATCCTCCTCTTTTCCAGACTGAACAACCCAAACTCTCTCAAGCCTGTACTCATACCAGAGGTGCTCCAGACCTTGTATCACCTCCATGACCTCCTCTGGACTTGCTCCAATAGATCCATGTCCTTCCTGTGATGAGGATGCAAGAGCTGGATGCAGGGTTCCAAGTGGGGTCTCACCAGAGCAGAGCAGAGGGGCAGTATCCCCTCCCTGGCCCTGCTGGTCCCACTGCTTTGGATGCAGCTCAGGATATGGTTGGCTTTCTGGGCTGTAAGCGCCAACTGTCGGCTCACGTTGAGCTTCTTATACCCAGTCACCCCCAAATCCTTCTCTTCAGTCTCAGAACTGTGACAGCAACTGGAGTGCCCCTAACAAACAGACCCAGTCTGGAGGTGGAACAAGGGACCTGAAAGCTCCAGAAATACACAAAGTATGCATGGGTCAAGCTCAAAGGTCTGTTTAACACCCATATTTCACCCACCCATGGCTGCTGCAGCTGTGTCGATGAGAGCAATGAGAGTAGGACAAGCTGCACTGCTGTTTTCCTTGATAACTCTCATAGTTGCCAATTATTTCCTCTTCAGGGACTTCCTGAGCCAGCATCCACATCTTTAGTAGTAGTAGGTGTCTGTAGGACTTTGCAGCTCTCTGTGAGTACCATCAAAGCCTTTGGCTACTTCTCAGCCTGACTGCACAAAGAAGAGTTTCATTCCCATTCCAGCCAACAGCCCTTGTTCTTGTGCTTTCAGAGAAAATCACTGTTCATCCTTTTTTTGCCTCCTCCATGCTGCTCAGGATTTCAAAGATGTCTATGACATCACTCAGAGCTTCTTCCCTGGTTCCAGGGTATCATTTTGTTTCCTCCCTCATTTTTAAAAAGTAGAACTGAACATTAGTTCAAGCTGTGAAGGCGCGGCTGAATTACATGGCAGCACAACAATATTTACTGGTTTGCACTCTATTCTCTCCATTATAATTCCTCACACTGAGCTGGTCTTTTAACTAACACCAAGCACCAACCCTGCATTTCCAAGTTATCAGTGGTAACTTTAAATCTTGTTTCCGAGTGGTATCAGCCAACTTGGAGTTCATTGTTCTGCTATGAAAAAAGGAAAACTCTAATACAGATTGTTCTGTGTCTACACTAATTTTCACCAGTTCCTTTATCACCCTCTCAGTGTGGTGAGGATCACTTATTCCAGTACGGACTCCTCTGGGACACCACCAAAGTCGTATAAGGAGCAGCTGAGGGCCCTGGGGCTGTTTAGCCTGGAGAAGAAGAGGTTGAGTGGAGAACTTCTCACTCTCTACAACTCCCTGAAAGAAGACTGGAGTGACGTGGGTGGTGGTTTCTTCCCCCAAGTACCAGAAGCTTGAAGGCACCATGAAGCTCTAGACTTGCTAAAAGCAGTTAACATTTCCCATGTGAAACAGCAGCTCCTCTCCTCTTTAAGAAACGAGAATAGTTTACGAGTAATTACATGCCCTCCCAGGCTACGAAACCCACACAGGTCACTTCTAAAAGGGGAAAAAAGCTCACGTGTGAGATACGGTTCAGCTACGGTTCAGCAACGGACAGGTGCAGTTGGACTTGATGATATCAAAAGTCTTTTCCAACCAAGCAAATCTCTGATTCTATGAGGGTTATAAACCCCGAAAGTATTATTTTCAAAACCATTTGTTGGCTTATGATGCAGAAGAAAAAAATAAACTCAGCACAATTAGAAAAGCTTGGAGACTGTATCACCTATATAGTTTTAGAAAGAGCCAAATGCATTTTTCAATAACCTTTTGCGAATTTCTGTTCAGTAATCAGGGACAAACACGAAGGAGACTCCTACATTTTCCTTTAAGCACCAGTTCTGTGCAGTGTGGTGCCCTTAGCCCCCACAGTAATTGAAGGGGAGAAAAGCTGAAGGCTGGAGGCTGTTTCAGTTAATATTTGGTCAATAATTCGGGCCAATTTTGTCTTTCTGGCATCTTTTCAGCCAGCAATATAAATCTAACAAGAAGCAGCTCCAAGTCCCATTTCAGATGCCCCTTATGAGGATTCCAGTACAGTTTTGTTTGACCTTTAGTTAAATTCCACCTCTCCCAAGCAATCGATATCAGCTATTTCCACAGGACAGGCTTTACTCTACATCCCTTTCTCTTTCCATTCCAGCATACAAAAGCTGATAACTCATCCCGTGGACAACAAACCGTGTCACCACAGTGACAGTGATGCACAAACAGCTCATCAGTCTGCTACACAGAGAAACAAAGACCATTATAACCCTTACATGAGGAGATGCCCAAGATCTGCCCTTGATTTCTCACTTCTCTGCCGTGCAATTTAGTTCAGAGAAGCTTGACAGAGCTTCAATTTAAATGCCTTGTTGCACTAATCAATAAGATCAATGATTAGCTCATAATTTCATGGTTTACCATGGGATAGTCAATATATAGTTATAGACACAGGCTAAAAAGGGATCTGTGAGGAAAAAAAATGACACGACAGTTTCTTTTATTAAATCTAAACTGAAGTTTGAGGTTTTCTTGCTACAGTTGATGAGAGAGACAGCACCAGGTGAGACTAATATGGATTAAAAAAAAATCTAGTTCCAATTTCAGTGCTGATATTGACTCACCGTGGCCTAGGGAAAGTTGCATAGCCTTAGTAACAACCAGTTCCTAACTGTTATTGAGGAAAATAATCCCTCCTGCCGCTGCAGTGCCACATATCCTTCCGAGAGTGGAATGCCCTAAAAGTTACTGGTGCATACAAATAGTGTCCAGTAAAGACCTTGTGCTGTATCTTCTGCATCTGCCTCTTGAACGAGACTCATCTCGCCCTCATCCAACACTCATTTAGCTTGACGAAGGAAAACCAGCTCAACTGCTGCTTTGAGGGATGAAATTGTACCAATAAAATTATAAACAGAGCTAATAAAAAGCAGTCATCAGCCAAAACTACTGGTGAGAAGCTGTGGTTTAGCTAATCATCTTCTCTTGCCAAAGCAAATCCCTCACTTACAAAGCTGCAAAATGAACTCCTGCAAAAAGAAAAAAAATTAAAGGCTACAAAACCACACAGGGGCTTGTATTCTCTGTGCTTGTGCAACCACATGCTCAGGAAGGGGTTTCCTGCAGCAGATGACAGGAACCGATGGTGCCATTTCCCTGGTTCTGTTTGCCGTCTGTCATACCTGAAACTACGGTGCAAACAGTTACTCAGTTTTTAATTCACAGAATCATAGAATAGAATCATTAAGGTTAGAAAAGACCTCTAAGATCATCACGTTCAACCATCAACCCAACACCATTGTGTGTACTAAACCATGTCCTGAAGCGCCACATCTACATGCTTTTTGAACCCCTACTGGGATGGGGACTCCACCACTGCCCTGGGCAGCCTCTGCCAGGGTTTCACCACTCTTCCAATAAATACAGTTCCTAATATCCGATCTAAATACCTCCTGGTGCAACCTGAGGCCATTTCCTCCAGTCCCATCACTTTTACTTGAGAGAAGAGACCAGCACCCACCTGACTCCGGGCTCCCTTCAGGTACCTGTAGAGAGCAATGAGGCTGCCTTTCAGCCTCATCTTCTCCAAGCTAAACAGTCTCAGTTCCCTCACAGCTACTCCTAAGAACCCCTGGGATCCAGCCCCTTCCCCCAGCTCCATTCCCCTTCTCCAGATGCACTTCAGCCTCTCAGTATCTTCCTTATAGTGAAGGGTTCAAAGCTGAACACAGCATTCAAGATGCATCCTCACCAGTGCTGAATACAGAGGCACAATTCCTTCACTACTGCTGGCCACGTTATGGTGATCCAAGCCAGGATGCTGTTGGCCTTCTTTGCCACTGCTGGTTCATGTTCAGCTGAAACCACAGCATGATTAAGGATCACAGAATCATAAATTTTAGAAAAGACCTCTAAGATCATCAAGTCCAATCCTACACTGTGTTTGGGTTCCCATCTCCCATGGCAGTCAACAGTACTCAGTCAACAGAGCCCAGAGCACAACAGCCCAGCATGGGCACCTGCTTCAGCATTAGCTGGATCCTTCTGGGCTCCAGCAACACACTTCCACTGGCTGTAGTGCACCCAGTTCACATAGAAACACCTGAATTGATCTGTCTCAACCTGCAAGTTAGAATCATAGAATAACCAGGTTGGAAGAGACCCACTGGATCATGTTGTTCAACCATTCCTATCAAACACTAAACCATGCCTCTCAGCACCTCATCCACCCGTGCCTTAAACACCTCCAGGGAACGTCAATCAACCACCTCCCTGGGCAGCCTCTGCCAGTGCCCAATGACCCTTTCTGTGAAAAATTTTTTCCTAATGTCCAGCCTAAATCTCCTCTGGTGGAGCTTGAGGCCATTCCCTCTCGTCCTGTTCCCTGTCACACGGGACAAGAGGCCAGCACCCTCCTCTCTACAACCTCCACTCAGGTAGTTATAGAGAGCAATGAGCAAGTTGTACTACATGTCACCCAAGAGTGGTGAGAGAAGAGGTAAATTTTATTTATCTTGCAGGAACAAATGCCCTTCTCACTAATTTGGGAATTTTCAGTGCAATACACAATCCATCTTCAGATACGAACCAGGCTAAGGTCTTGCAGTAAGAGAAAAAAGCAGGTAATCATGCATCCCAAGGCCCTGACAGGTAGTGACCAACCACATGCAGCACAAACACCCCCAGGCCTGCCACCTCTCAGCTTCTGAGAATTTGATTTTGCAAACTGATAGGCCACAAAGAGTCAAAGAATCACAGAATGTTTTGGGTCAGAAGGGACCTTAAAGCTCAGCCAGTTCCAACCCCTCTGCCATGGGCAGGGACACCTCCCACTGGATCAGGTTGCTCAAAGCACCATCCAACCTGACCTTCAACACCTCCAGGGATGGAGCAGCCACCACTGCTCTGGGCAACCTGGGACAGGGCCTCACCACCCTCACAGTAAAACATTTCTCCTCTAGATATCATCTCAATCTCCCTTCCTGCAGCTTCAAACCATTCCCTCTCATCCTATCCCTGCACTCCCAGATCAAGAGCCTCTCTCGAGCTTTCCTGGAACCCCTGTCAATACTGGGAGCCTACCAGAAGGTCTTCCCACAGCCTTCTCTTCTCCAGGCTGAACAAGCCCAAGTCTCTTAGCCTGTCCTCGGGTGTGAGGTGCTCCACCCCTTGGATCATCATTATGGCCTCCAGTGGCGTCATTCCAACAGTTCCATATCCTTCTTACATTAGGGATTCCAGGACACAGGGCTCAGGTGAGGTGTCACCAGAGCAGAGGGGCAGAATCCCCTCCCTCACCCTGCTGGCCCCACAGCCCAGGGTACTGATGGAGTCACAGAGCCAGAGAAAGTGTTAGCTCCAGCACACTACAGACAGACAGCTCTCAAGAGGTCTGGGGAAGTCCCCATCCCTGGAAATCTTTGCAAGAGTGGTAGACAAGGTGCTCAGGGATCTATCTGGTTGAGTAGTGGACAGGTAAGGTTGGACTCTATGACCTCAAAGGTCTTTTTCATCCAAATGACTGTATCATTCAAAAGCAAACAACTCCTGCTCTGCCCAGTACAATGCTCACAAAATGCCTGCAGGAAAACCACTTCTTGACATCCATCCATAAAAGCATGGAAATTAAACCCGCCTTTTTTACATGCCTCCTGCACCCATCATGTTCCCAGAAAATGACTTTCCTTTCAAATTAATTTAGCACTGTGGAAAAGCAGTCGATCTCAGTTTACAACACCAGTGGGACCAGCACAGCACAGTCAAGGGAACTATAAACTGCATCTCACTCCGTAACAGCCCATTTTAATTTGGGCTGGTTAGAAATCTCTGCTGGAAGAAGGCAAAAAGGCAGAGCGGGTCTCACGTTTGCTCTGCAGGGCATGGGACTATCAGCCTAGGAGCATTCGCATCCTTACAGAGCTCAAAGCACTCGCTGGTGTTTGATGTTCTGTCCACTTGGAAAACCAGGAGACAACAGCAACTAAGAGCAACGAGGCTGGTGAAGGGGTTAGAGAACAGACCCTATGAGGAGCGGCTGAGAGAGCTGGGGTTGTTTAGCCTGGAGAAGAGGAGGCTGAGAGGAGACCTCATTACTCTCTACAAGTACCTGAAAGGAGGTTGTAGAGAGGAGGGAGCTGGCCTCTTCTCTCAAGTGACAGGGGACAGGACGAGAGGGAATGCCCTCAAGCTCCGCCAGGGGAGATTTAGGCTGGAGATTAGGAGGAGGTTTTTCACGCAGAGGGTCATTGGGCATTGGAATAGGCTGCCCAGGGAGGTGGTTGATTCCCCTTCCCTGGAGGTGTTTAAGGCACGGGTGGATGAGGTATTGAGGGATTTGGTTTAGTGTTAGATAGGACTGGTTAGACTAGAAGTTCCAATGGGTCCCTTCCAACCTGGTTGTTCTGTGATTCTGTGATTCTGTAATACACAGAATGGTTTAACATAGAAACTAATCCAGAAGGCTGATTTTGTGCAGGCTACGCAGTTTCTTTGTAGCGTTATCTGTGGATCACCACCACAATCTGAACTAGAACCAAATTAAATCATAAAGTCATGGAATGGTTCGGGTTGGAAGGGACTTGAAAGCCCATCCAGTTCCAACCCTCTGCCATGGGCAGGGACGCCTCCTAATGCATCAGGTTGCTCCAAGCCCCATCCAACCTGGCCTTGAACAACTCCAGGCATGGGGAAGCCACCACTTCTCTGGGCAACCTGGGCCAGGGCCTCCCCAGCCTCACAGTGAAGAATTTCTCCCTAATACCTCATTCAAATTATTCCCCTTCCAATTTAAAGCCATTCCTCTTTGTCCTATCCCTCCATGCCATTATAAGAAGCCGCTCTCCAGCTTTCTTGGAGCTCCTTTCAGTAGTGGAAGCTGCTCTGAGGTCTACCTGCAGCCTCCTCTTCTCCAGGCTGAACAACCCTGATTCTCTCAGCCTGGCCTCAGAGCAGAGGTGCTCCAGGCCTTGGATCATCTGTGTGGCCTCCTCTGGACCCAGTCCAACAGATCCAGGTACTACTGATGATGGAGATTCCAGAACTCGACACAGGACTCCAGATGGGGTCTCATGAGAGCAGAGTCGAGGGGAAGATTCCCCTCTCTCAACCTTCTGGCCACACTTTATATCCATACAGGTGAACAAGTCACAAATACAACTCTACCTTCAGTAACTGACCCCAGCTGACCACTCGGATCCCATCTTGGCATTAACATTATAGTGCAGGTCACCAGAGAACTTGTTCTGCTTGCCAAATTACATGCACACAGCAGTGAAGCAGCAAAAATGAGAAAAGTATTCCCTTTGGCAGGTGTTCAGCAGTAATTTGCTGAAAATGTACAAAACCAGGCAATGAAATTCATTATTTAGCTCTGACAATGTCATGACCGCTAGGGCCATCATACTTTCCACCAGCACAGGATGAAACAAAGATCGATAGTGGGTGTAGTTCTAATTTCTGTTGTGAATAAACACTACTAACCCATAAACCTACAACAAAGGTATATTAAAATACATGCTAAACAACAGGAGAACTGGTGTTTAACATCTTTGTTTCAGACATGGACATTGGGATTGAAGACACCTTTGCCAAGTTTGCCAACAACAAACTGTGTTTCACGGTTGATATGGTGAAAGGAAAGGATGGTATCCAGAGGGACCTGGACAGGCTGGAGAAGTGGGGTTGTGGGAACTTCATGGAGTTCAACAAGGCCAAGGGCAGGGTCCTGTGCCTGGGTCGGGGCAATCTCAAGCAGAGATTGAGGCTGGGCAAAGAATGGATTTGGAGCAGCCATCAGGAGAAGGACTTGGGGTGCTGGGAGATGAGAAGCTCACCATAAGCCAGTAATGGGTACTCACAGCCCAGAAAGCCAAATCACACCCTGGGCTGCATCCCCAGCAGGTGGATCAGGAGGGTGATGGAGGGGATTCTGTCCCTCTGCTCTGGTGACACCTCACCTGAGCCCCGTGTCCTGGAATCCCTAACATAAGAAGGATATGGAACTGTTGGAATGACACCACTCGAGGTCATAATGATGATCCAAGGGGTGAAGCACTTTGCACCCGAGGACAGGCTAAAAGACTTGGGCTTGTTCAGCCTGGAGAAGAGAAGGCTGTGGGAAGGCCTTCTGGTAGGCTCCCAGTATTGACAGGGGCTCCAGGAAAGCGGGAGAGAGGCTCTTGATCTGGGAGTGCAGGGACAGGATGAGAGGGAATGGTTTGAAGCTGCAGGAAGGGAGATTGAGGTGATATCTACGGGAGAAATGTTTTGCTGTGAGGGTGGTGAGGCCCTGTCCCAGGTTGCCCAGAGCAGTGGTGGCTGCTCCATCCCTGGAGGTGTTGAAGGCCAGGTTGGATGGTGCTTTGAGCAACCTGATCCAGTGGGAGGTGTCCCTGCCCATGGCAGAGGGGTTGGAACTGGATGGGCTTTAAGGTCCCTTCCAACCCAAATCACTTTATGAATCTACAAATCTACGATCTGACTTAAGCATTCACCTTAGAAAGCTTTAAGCAACACAATATAACATGTGCTGTTACACAGGCATAGAAATTTGTGAGGAAGGATGCCTCATATCCATCTTCCCGCATCATCTATGTCCAGTCACAACCCTGAATATTTTCTATGATTCTATTTTACACGCAGGAGGAAATGTCGTGGCAATACTGAACAGGAGAGATAACTGGGTAGGTAATCACTTTTTCTAGCTGCAGGAGGGAAGAGATGAAAAGCTGCCCTTAACAAGATTAAGATCCGATGAAATGATGACTTTCACTGATTTACCTTCCCAGTAACACCCACTTCAGCAGCTAAAAGTTGGGTCCTGCAGGAGAAAATAAGTAATGCAAAAGTAACAGGAAGTCAGTACAAGCCAGGCAGCTTTGGGGTAAATTCTCTCAAACTCTGCAAGCTGGGAAGATGTTACCCATATTGAAGGCACGTAGGGAAACACTCAGCAACAAATAGGTTTTAATGGCAAACCTGCCCATATCCAAAGGTGCAGACAAAGCCAATCTGCCTACTACTCTGGAATATTTGGAACTAGTCTCCTGCCAGTACTGAAAGGGGCTCCAGGAAAGCTGGAGAGAGAATCTTGGTCAGGGAGTGCAGGGATAGGTTGAGGGGGAACAGTTTGAAGCTGAAAGAGGGGAGACTGAGATGAGATCTTAGAAAGAAATATTTACCTGTGAGGGCGAGAGGGCCTGGTCCAGGTTGCCCAGAGAAGTGGTGGCTGCCCCATCCCTGGAGGCATTCAAGGTCATGTTGGATGGGGCTTGGAGTAACCTGATGCAGTGGTAGGTGTCCCTGCCCATGGGCAGGGGGTTGGAACTGGCTGGGCTTTTAGATCCCTTCCAGCCCAAACAATTCCATGATTCTATGAAACCTCAGGGAATAAAAGGACATTTTGGCATAATCTCTGCTGCAAATGGTCTGGCACTAAACCAACACCCAGTTATCACCTGCACAGCAGCACAGCAAATCACTGCCTGGTCCAATGTCCTGAGGGACCTGACAGACCAGCTCCGATAGATATAACCACAGAAATTTGCTGCTGCCTCATGCTATTCCATTCCTTCTCCGCCAGAAGTTGCTGCCTGCACAGTAGGGGATGCAGAACAGGGTTAAGTACCCACACATCTCGGCTGCCCAAAATACCACCATGCAGCAGCTTAAGCCCACAATCACAGTGGTCTGCGCTCAAGCTGCCTGAGCTTAGAGAGCCTCCCTGTCACAGCACCTACTCATTATAGCAAGTCAAGAGGTGAGATCTGACTATCAAATCCAGGCAATTTGTAGAGGGGCATTTTACCAGGCTTGGCTGCTCAGAGCCAGAGAAGGAACACATCTTCTTGAATTGCCATCCGTTCCAGCTCAGGTTAATCTGCTGCAGGGTGAACTCTGGCAGCTGAAGGGTGGATGACTCCGTTTAGCTGCCTGGTTTCGAAGCGGTAACCTCAAGCGGAGGGTCAAGGTAGATAAAAGGAGAACAGTGTCTTCTTAAATCACCCCAGCATGAATCACTGGAGCCAGTGAGTCAAAGCTCTCCATTATTTTTGCTAGAGTCAAAATTAGCACTCAGAAAGCACAATTAAGACACTTCAGTATAACAAGCAACCGTGTGTCAGTTGAGCCATCTGAATGGTAGAAGAGCATCTTCTTTGTCTATACTGACCGCTAGGTAAAGCCTGTGTGCTTCACTCTTCTTCCTCAAGATTCACAGCTCATCAGAACTTCTCACAACCAGGGCTGGCAAAACACATCCCCAAAGCCAGCAGTGACAGCACAGGCACAATTGTAGAATCATGGAATGGTCTGTGTTGGAAGGGACCTTAAAGCCCCAGCAAGTGCAACCCCCTGTCACAGGCAGAGACACTTCCCACTGGATTAGGTTGCTCCAAGCTCCATCCAACCTGGCCTTGAACACTATAGGGGTGGGGTGGCACCACTTCTCTGGGCAACCTGTTCAAGTTGAGTCTTACCTACTAACAAAACTCCAAGTCTTATCCAAGAAATTTAAACCAGACTTCAACTCTGACAATAAGGAGCGACCTTCCAAAAGCAGGTTTATTCCTCACTATTGAAAACCTAAATCAGGAGTTGCTTAGTTGTCAGTCTTCACAATCAGTATATTCCTTGTGGAGAAACTGCAGGTTTCTGCACAATTCTTCTGACTGCACGTTAGAAGAATGACTCATATATCAGACCTAATGTGGGTATTTAAGAAAAGAATAGAATGACCTTCCCAGAAAACACCATCTGATAACCACACAACTTGTTTCATGGGTTGCTCTCATCTGGTGCGTTCAAATGAGCAATTTCCACACGGGTTTGAAAACATGGCAGGACCTCCAAACACACATTGAACCAATTCCTGCTCAAACCAACAGCATTGAGAGCTTTTATTTCTTCCTCGGATGAGTTAAAACTGGGCACACAATAACCCAGCCCTAAACAGATTATTTAAAACCCAGGTCTTGTTTTTCAGGGAAGATTGAATCTATCTGCTTAGTGAAAGATCAACATGGTTTTTGGCATACTGAAAGGAAATGTCCTTGTGTGTAAGGAAAACCTTTGCAGGAGCGGGGAAGCATTGCTGCCTGCTCACCAGCCCAAGCAGAAGCCACAGGGAATGGCGGAAACACAAAAGGACACCTGACAACAGCCTAAGGAAAAGGCAGCCTCACAATGTCATCCAGGATTAGGAGCTACAATTTCTCCACGGGGACTTAAAAGGCAGCTGACCCCTCTTATTTCTGCAAGTCCTGGGTTTCAGGATCCAAGTGTGAAATGAGCCATTTAAGAGGCTGCTGCCTGATGAGTGGCTGGAAAACCAAACGAGGCTTGGAGAAGGGACCTATTATGGAAATAGTCACTGTGCTGCACACTTCAATATTGTCACATAAATATCAGGTACATGAGGTGCTTGAATCACAGAACATGAGATTCCAGCAATTTACCCCCAGCTTTCTTTGCCGTTAGCATGATTTGCAAGATCAAACATCAGACGAACACACGATGCTGTCAAAATGAAGTTTTAAAAATAATTTCTGTGCATTTAAAAATGCACCGAGGGAGGCCAGACTTGATCACAGATTCATAGAATTGCTTAGATGGAAAAGACCTTTGAGATCATCGAGTCCAACCATACCTGTCCACTACTAAACCAGATCCCTGAGCACCTCATCTGCCTGTCTTTTAAATACCTCCAGGGATGTGAACCTCTCTGGGCAGCCTCTGCCAGTATCCAAGAACCCTTTCGGTGAAGAAATTCTTCCCTGATGTCTAATCTGAACCTGCTGTGGTGCAACTTGAGGTCTTTTCCTCTCATCCTATCACCTGTCAGCTGGGAGAAGAGACCAGAACCTACCTTGCTCCAGCCTCCTTTCAGGGAGTTATAGACAGTGATGAGGTCTCCCCCTCAGCCTGCTTTTATCACAGAATCACTAGGTTGGAAAAAACCCACAGGATCATCGAGTCCAACCATTCCTATCCACACTGAACAACTCCATGTCCCTCAGCCACCTCTCATAAAGCTTGCTCTCTAGTCTCTTCACCACGATGACATTGCAGTCCAAGGAACTGCACAGGCACGTAGCCTGAGGGGCCCTTTCTGACCCCCACTGTTCTCAACACAAGCAAGTTCTCATTTGGCCTCATTCACTAATTATGATAAAAGTCAGATCCTGGCTCAGAGAAGAGGTGCTCAGCCCCGGGAGCGAAGTGGTGAGTCACAGCAGCAGTTAAATATACCCAGCACCTCTCATGACTCATGGGTCAGGTGAGAGGAGCAAACCACGGGAACAGTGGCTCTCATTTGCATGTGGATTTTCCACCTCCTTGGGTCTCTGTCCTCACAGACAAGCAAAGGCAGCCGCAGTCAGTGATCAAGCCAACGCTTTGGCTTGATGGCAACAGCTCCCAGAGGAAGACCCATTTCTCTAGTGTACAAAAAGAGAAACCTGTCTCACAGGGATTCTTCAGCGGTAATTACAAATCTCCTCCTCAAGAAGGGAAGCTTATCACCACATCCACAACCTTGCTTGACGGGCACCCAGAAGCGCGCCGAAGTCTCCTAAGTGGTGTTCTTGGCAGATAAAAATTCAAAATTTCTCAGTCTCATCACACATTCCCTACAAAACAAAGATCCCCTCTGGTTCTGCAATTCTTTACTCAGTCCTTGGCCAACTTATTTCCCCACCACCTCAAGCAAAGACTTCTGACTGAATAGTCTAAAAAGCATTTATTAGCTCAATAGGGAGGTGCAGCAGAAATACTCAACAGCAGCAACACCTCCAGGCAGTGATTTCCTTCCTCCTCTATCAGCAGAGTTGCTATGAAAGCCTGGTAGCTTCGCTGGTTAGAACCACAGAATGCTTAGAGTGTGAAGGGACCTTTAAAGCCCATCCAGCCCAATCCTCTGCAAGAGCAGAGACACCCTCCATTGCAGCAGATTGCTCACAGCCTCATCCAACCCAGCCTTGAACACCTCCAGGGACGGAGCAGCCACTGGTTATCTCTTTAAGTCACACTTCGGGTTGATGAGTTAATCTATGTAAATACAGTCACTGCCACGCTTGTGTCCTGTTTCTATAGCCATAAAACCCAAAATCCTAACTCACATCAGGTCTATTCATGTAAAAAGGGTCTCTTATAAAGATATAAAGAGAGTTCTTTGAAACCCCCAAGTCACCTGCCCAGTTTACCTGGGAAGATTTAAAAGCAGCAACCTACCTTAGATGCTCTGAGACACCCCATGAAGACCCTGCTCTCTCCACTGACTGCAGAGCCACAGGTTCAGGCTTACTTTGTTGGCTAAAGCACTGTCCTACTTCCCTGAGGCAGACCACAGGATCACTTAGGCTGAAAATGACCTGCAAGCATTGAGTCCAGACCTCACACTGCCAACTCCACTAATAAACCATGTCCCTAAGTACCACAGCCACATGGCTTCTGAACCCCTCCAAGGAAGGGGACTCCACCACTGCCCTAGGTAGCTTCTGCTAGAACTTCACTGCTCTTTCAGGAAAGACATTTTTCCACAATATCGAATCTAAATCTCCCCTGGTGCAACTTGGGGCTGTTTCCTCTCATCCTGTCACTTGTTACCTGGGAGAAAAAACCAACACTCTCCAACCTCTTTTTGGAAGCTGCAGAGAGCGATAAGATCTCCCCTCAGCTCCCTCTTTTGCATGCTAATCAGCCCCAGAGACCTCAGCCACTCACAGAACCCCGAGGCTCCAGACCCTTCCCCAGCTCTGCTCCCCTTCTCTGGATGCACTCCAGCCCCTCAGTCCCCCAAATCAAACCCAGGATTGAAGGTGTGGCCTCACGAGAGCCAAGTGCATGCGGACAATCTCTCCCCTACTCCTGCTGGCCACCCCATGGCTGATCCAAGTCAGGATGCTGTTGGCCCTCTTGGCCACCTGGGTCACTGCTGGCCCATGTCCCTCCTGATCCCGCAGCATTTCTGCCACTCGGGCACTGCCAGGTTTGCTGCTGTGGGATTTACACAGGGACAGATTCACCCTAAGACTCAAAATCTGCAACAAAGCCAGAAGCCAATTCAGAACATCAATCC
This sequence comes from Coccyzus lansbergi, assembly GCA_033558105.1. Taxonomy (NCBI): domain Eukaryota; kingdom Metazoa; phylum Chordata; class Aves; order Cuculiformes; family Coccyzidae; genus Coccyzus; species Coccyzus lansbergi. The sequence goes on from JAUMJK010000697.1 coordinate 801,032, forward strand.
CAGAGCCACTGCAATGTGAGGATGCATTTCTTTCGAGACTGGTTTCTGGTGTGGAACAGTCTCTACCTTGATGATGGGCTAGTCATGCCATACTGGCTGAAACTGCACAGTCACATCCTCTTTATCAGATTAACTGGGACCAGAAGCTGCACTGGGTGATCAAGACAAAGCATTATATGAAGAAAACCCACAATTACATCAAGAGGAGGATGCCAGATTGATGGGCCCTTCAGTGCTGCACAATTCAGACCATGGAGGTCAGCACATCACTGTCACTGCAAAGACTGCATTGGACACAACAGCAGAGCTCAAGTTATGGACTAAGTAGAGAAATGACTGGACAAAAGGGAAAACAAATGTTTTCAGATAGAATCATAAAATGGTCTGGGTTTGAAACAGGTTTAAAAGCCCATCCAGCTGCAAACCTGGAACCTTCCACTGGATCAGGCTGCTCAAAGCCCCATCTAAACTGGCCTTGAACACCTCCAGAGATCAGGCATCCACAACTTTTGTGGGCAACCTGAGCCAGGGCCACACCACCCTCAACATGAAGATTTTCCTCCTAATGTCCAAACTAAACCTCCCCCATTCCAATTTAAATCCATTCCCCCTTGTCCAATCCCTGCATTCCCTGATCAAGAGCTCCTCACCAGCTTTCCTGGAGCCCCTTCAGGCACTGGGAGGCTGCTCTAAGGTCTCACTGCAGCCTTCTCTTCTCCAAGCTGAACAATCCCAACTCTCTCAGGCTGTCCTCACAGCAGAGGTGCTCCAGCCCTCAGATCACCTTTGTGGCCTCCTCTGGAGTTGTTCCAACTGTTCCACGTCCTTCTTATGTTGTGGGTTCCAGAACTGGACACGAGACTCAAGGTGGGGGTCTCACAAGAGCAGAGTAGAAGGAATGAATCCCCTTCCTCATCCTGCTGGTCAAGCTTCTTAGGATGCAGCCCAGGGTATGGTTATGTATGGTTATACCGTCAGCATCTCCTCCACTGATGGAAGCAGTGAGGGAGAAGGACTGAATCCTCAGGTATAGGGAAAAATAAAATCAACCATGACTATTTATTCCAAGTGTCACTGGCCATATGAAAAGAGTGCTGCAGTGACACAGCACAACAACTAAACACAAGAAGCACAAAACCTATAAGTTCTGATTCATCTGGAACTTAATATTCTCGCCTCTACAATATTTAGGAAGCTCAACCTGAATAACTCCCACAATAGCTCAATTTACTAAGCATTTAACATGACTTTTATGTTAAAAATATAAACCTTTATTTATCTTCTGATTAAAAAAAACCCAAAAAAAACCCCAAGAATTGTTGGTGCGGGTTTTGCCACACTGCAAGGCAGCACACTGACTTCAGAGTTGCTTTGCTTCTGCAGACACTTAGAATCATAGGCTCACTGAATCATTAAGGTTGGAAAAGACCTCTAAGCTCATCCAGTCCAACCATCAGCCCAGCCCCACCGTGACGACAGAACCGTGTCCCAGAGTGCCACAGCCAGACTTCTTAAATTTCCCGCAGGCGTGGGGACTCCACCAGAGCCGAGTGCAGGGGGAAGAATCCCTTCAAGCCCGTCCCTTCTACTGCTGGCCACCCCATGGCTGATCCAAGCCAGGATGCTGTTGGCCTTCTTGCCCACCTGGGCCACTGATGGTTCATGTTCAACTGCCGTCAACCAGTATCCCCAGGTCCTCTTCCTCTGGGCAGCTTTCCAGCCCCTTTTCCCCAAGCCTGGAGCACTGCGTGGGGTTGTTGTGCCCTAAGTTCAGGATTCAGCACTTAGCCTTGTTGAACCCCATCCTGCTGGCCTCGAGCTCATCAATTCCTTGTTCACACGCTCTGTGTCATAAAGAGTTCTCTTAACCTGCAGAGCAAAGGACAGGCTATTCCAAAAGTGATTTGTGGGTGTCTAATAAAATTAGTCAGACACCCGCAGCAGACAAAACATGGAATAACCACATACAGAACCACAGAACAGAGGTATAAACACAGCACTGATTTGAATGGACAACCTGCAAACACTACCCTTCTTCCATAACAAGCTGTGTGCCCCACAACTGGGGCACCAGAGTAAGAGCAAAGCAATCCTTTGCCCAACCTGCTTGTGATTTTACCTTGATAAAACCCACTTGCAAGGAGCAGCAGAGCACTTTGTCTGCACTTTAAATGACAAGAACCAAAAGGAAACCAGCAGAAGCGTTTGCTGCCCTCCAGAGGGAAACCAAATGGAATTACAGCTTTAAAATACCGAAGGCTGATGTGATGTTAAGCCAGGGTGAGTCCTGCTCTGTTTTAAAACAGCTTTACCATCCACTTAAAAATTATCAATGAAAATCCACTGCACTGAATGACAACAAGATAGACAACTAAAACCATCAGTAGAGATACTCAGTTTTAACAGGTCTGAAACATCAAATCCCCCTTATTTTCCTTCTCTGCTTTATACTACAAAGCACACTGCAAAGTTGTGTATTTAACAACCCAAAGCACTCACAAATAAATCAGTCTAACTTTCATTTCGACTGTAAAATGAGCACGGGAGCATCTCGCTGTCACCCTGAAGGACTGCAAGGGTAACTGCATTTGAGACTCAAGGGGCTCAGAGCTCTGACGCTCTTGGGGGTGAGTCATCCATCCCTTACGGGAGCTGACGTCTGGCCTCCCTCCAAGCCAGGATCAGTTCCCCTTCCCAGAGAAAGGAAATAAATCCCATGGCAATGTCATTTGTCACAAATCAAGGTGATAAAGCATGAAAGGTAGAACTCCAGATGGAATGCCAAGAAAGCAGAAGCAGCCCAGCATTTCCTCCATGAAGAAATAGAGCACAGCTCTTGTCTTCTGCTGCGCAGCACACACAGCAGTGCTGCAAGCTGAGCTATAAATATTCTTTGCCTAAACATGTACATGAGTAAACACTGCCTTTCAAAAAGAAGTGTGGCCAGCAGGTTGAGGGAAGGGATTCTTCGATTCTGCTCCGCTCTCATGAGACCCCACCTGTTGGGGTCATGCTGAAGGTGGCAAGTCCCTCGCTCAGGTTGCCCAGAGAAGTGGTGGCTGCTCCATCCCTGGAGGTGTTCAAGGCCAGGTTGGATGGGGCTTGGAGCAACCTGATCCAGCGGGAACTGGATGAGCTCTGAGGCCCCTTCCATCCCAAAACATTCTATGATTCCATGAAAAAGAAAATGAACCCTAATATTTTTGTATTCAGTATTTCCTGCTCTAAGACCCATTAAAGAATGTGTTTAAATAATGACATTAAAGAAAACCAAGATAGTTACCTGACAGCCTCTGCTACGTTGTTGGAAGTGTGACCCGACAAGGCATCATGCAGGTTTCTGATGAAATAATCCCTGTACTCTTCGGGCAGGGCCATGAATGTCCCACCCATCACAATGAATTCTACTTTATCCACGCTGTGGCCCAACTGCTTCAGCTGTAAAGTCAAAAGTACCAGGGAAAAATTATCCACCAGGGACTTATCTGAAAGATTTCTCTGAAAACCTTGACATCCCTGCACTGCATTTCCTTCTTTAGTTGTCATCTCTTTCATGAAAGAAAAAACATCAATACTTTTGTACAGATTTCTTATCATCCCTCCCCAAGAACTTCAAAATTATTTTTTCTCCTGCAACAACACAGGCACTAAGCCCAGCATAAGGGGTTTTCCTGACCACACAGAATTACTGGAGCCCAGAGTCTTGCCGATGGGAGTTACGCTGTTTCCAGCTTGAACCTACAAGAGACATAGCCAGTAGAAAAAGTTTCCTCCCATCAGGACCCGAGGAAATGGCAGGAGGATGTGCCAGAAGTAGGTTTGGTTGGATATTAGGGAAAGATTTTTCAACCAGAGGGCGGTAGAGCATTGGACCAGGCTCCTCAAGAAAGCAGTCATGGTCCCAAGCCTGAAAATATTCAAGAGGCATTAATAAACAAAACCCTCAGACACACGGTGTGAACGTTGGGGTTGTTCTGTGCAGGGACAGGAGTTGGACTCAATGATCCTTGTGGGTCCCTTCCAACTTAGGACATTCTACAGTTCTACGTTAAAAACTACCTTCCCTTAAAAACTAGTGGGAGAACAAAGAACTACACTGAAACCATGAAGAATTTGTAAAGGGCTGTCAAGCGCTGGCAGCGGCTGCCCAGGGCAGTGGTGGAGTCCCCATCCCTGGGGGGATAGAAAAGCTGTGTGGATGTGGTGCTTACGGACATGGTTTTGTGGTGGAGATGGCAGTGCTGGGTTAAGGGTTGGACTCGATGACCTTAGAGGTCTTTCCCAATCTAAACAGTTCTGTGATTTTCCAATGTATCTGGGAGATAAATAGGAAATAAGTTAAAGCAGAACAGGACTGAGAAACTGTTCAGATCTTCTAACTCTCTAGCAAAGATCTCCAGAAAATCATTTTGCTTGGAAAACCACTAATTCAGTTCCAAATTCTCCATCTAAGTCATCATTAAGGACTAGCAGCTGCCACGAAAGTATGATTTTGCATTAAAAGGGTATCCTATTAGTAATGACATATCGTTCAGAACACACAAGGTCTTGTCAGAAGTTCAAAACTTGTCATTTATCTAACAGAAATGACAGTCTGACAATTAAAAGGTTGAAGAATAATTCCTCTGTGCGGATCATATCAGTTTGATGTAAAAAAACAGAATAATGAAATGTTGAGGTTGGAAGGGACCTCTGGAGATCACCCAGGCCCGAATCTCTTCTCCGGGCAGCATCAGTTATGGTTGTCTGCTCAGCACCATGTCCAGACAGGTTTTGAGTGTCCCACAGAACGGAGCCTGCATAACCTCTCCGGGCACCCTGGTCCAGTGCTTGATTACCTTCACAGTTAAAAACTGTTTTCTGATGTTCAAATGGAATTTAGAATTACAGAATGGTCTGGGTGGAAAAAGACCTTAAAGATCATCTACTTGCAACCCCCCTATCACATCCAGAGACACCTCCCACTGCATCAGGCTGCTCAAAGCCCCATCCAACCTGAACACCTCCAGTGAGAGGGCATCCACAACTTCTGAGCAACCTGGACCAGTGTCTCACCGCCCATGAGGCCTCTCACATCTCCATCTGTGCCCATCATATCATGACCTGTTCTGTCACTGGGCATCACTAAGAGTCCACCTCTATCTCCTTAGTGTCTCCCACTAGGTTTTTTTACACATTGCTAAGATCCCCCCTCAAGTCACCTCCTGCCCAGCCTAATCACTCCTGGCTCTCTCAGGGTATCCTCAGATGCTCCAGCCCCTTCGTCATCTTAGTGGCCTTTTGTTAAGACTTCTCCAGTATAAAATCACAGAATCACTGAGGTTGGAAAAGCCCTCTAAGTTCATTCAGTCTGAACATCAGCCCAAACAACACTGTGTCTACTAGACCATGTCCTGAAGTGCCATGGTCACACGGTTTTCAAACCCATCCAGGGATGGAGACTCCACCACTGCCCTGGGCAGCCTCTGACAGGGCTTCAACACTCTTTCAGGAAAGAATTTTTTCCTAATATCCAATCTAAGCCTCCCCTGGCACAACCTGAGGCCATTACCTCTCATTTTATCCCTTGTTGCTTGAGAGAACAGACCAGCACCCACCTGGCTCCAACCTCCTTTCTGGGAGTTGCGGAAAGCAATAAGGTCTCTCCTCAGCCTTCTCTTCTCCAGACTAAACGGCCCCAGCAGGCTCAGCTGCTCCCAGAACGCCCAGGCTCTAGACCCTTCCCCAGCTTGAACTTAAACACTGTTTCACTAGCAGAAAGTTAAACACTACTGGCCCCTAATACCTTCAAGCTGGGTTATATCCCCAAAGCCTGGCTGCATCTGGACCTCCTGTTGCTGGCCACAACCCGCCAGTTTAGGAAATTGAATGTATTTTCATTCAGGTAATCACAATGACACCACATTACCCTCCCACTGTAAACATTTACCTGTTCTACTCTGTGTCTTGTCTGGAGATAGGGGTCATACCTGGCCCGGATGGCCCTCATGGATGTTGGCTGAAAAATACAAGGAGATTAATTTCATTAATAGTCACTTTTTAAAACAAACCACAGTGAAAAAGAATAGAAAGCAACTTTTAAATCTGAAGTATGAGAGTCTTCCAATCCTAATTGGGCATTGGAACAGGCTGCCCAGGGAGGTGGTTGATTCACCTTCCCTAGAGGTGTTTAAGGCACGGGTAGATGAGGTCCGGAGGAACTTGGTTTAGTATTTGATAGGAATGGTTGGACTCGATGATCCGATGGGTCTCTTCCAACCCGGTTGTTCTATGATTCTATGATTCTAATGGACCCTTCAGACTCTCAACCAGAGAGTCCTTCCAACTGTAAATCTGGCTCCTCAACACATATTATCCTTACATGGTAACATTACATAAACAGAATGACAACTTTCCCAGTTTTTTGAGTGTTATGGCAGGATGAATAAAGGATCCCTGTACTGAAAAATCACAAAAAAATGTTTTCCGAAACACAAACTTTTCTGTTGTGTTCATTTCAGTTTTCCTTCATTCACACGATCTAAACTTGAAATACTCTTATTCTAAATATATTCTTTTAACTGAAATCCGTAATAACTTAAGTTTTTATACTACTAGCTGATGATGTGCCAATTGACAAGAAGCAAAACATGAGCCGGCAATGGGCACTCATAGCCCAAACGCATCCAGGCTGGATGGGGCTTTGAGCGACCTGATCCAGTGGAAGGCAGGGGACTGGAACTGGATAAGCTTTAAGGTCCCTTCCAATCTAAACCATTTCCTGACTCTGTTATCTTTTACTTTGCACTAATGGGACAAGTTTCAAGACACTGAAAAATAGATGAGAGAAAATCAACACTAAAAGCTGCATCACTCTTTACAAAATTAAGCCCAACTGTATTTAACCTCATTTTACTCCTCTGTATCTGTAAAATAGCTGCGAGTCATTTTGTGAAAACCGGTCAGGATAATTCAGTCACAACAAGATTTTCCGCTGTTAAACCTCCAGCAGACAATATGAAAGCTCTATTTTGGATACATGTATATTTAGCAAGATATCACTGCAGACAGAGATGTACAAGGCCATAGATGGCATTTCAGTGGCACCAACAGCTAAGAGGTTTTTTCCCAAAGCTTGGCCCTTCCCCATCCACAAGGTCCTGCAGGTTGGACAGAACTGAAAGCAGGTCCAGTTGAGGCATGGTTGGACTAGAAGATCCGATGGGTCCCTTCCAACCTGGTTGTTCTATGATTCTATGTCCAGTCAATATCTGACCACCTTTAGAGACCCTCAAACTCTCATCTCTACGCAAATATTTGACAATCACCATGTTAAAATAGTCTTTTCACATTAAGACAACAGGTTGCAACATGGTAACTCATGTTGCCTCACATCTCTCCAGTGGACAGCTCTGCAAGGAATCTGGCTCTGCCTTCTCCATACCGTTCCCTCATATCAAGCCGCAAGTGAGACTGTGCGTTCCTGCAGGACTGTTTAGTTTGGCTAATTTTGACGCAGACTGATAACTGCTGCAGGAATCACAGCTAGCACTTGTCTCAACAAACTGCAGGCAGCCATGTCCCAGAGGAGAGAGCGATGTCACCTTCATCTGCTCTCACTCACTTGTTGCTTCCCGCAGCTAGCGATTCAGGCTAACAGCTGTATCCCATGGCTTGCCCATGGGGAAACAGGCACCAAGCTGCTCACAATCATGGGCTGCTCACTTTGCTCTACAGCACAGTACACATAGGACCACAGTATGGTTTGCATTGGAAGGGACTCCAAAGCCCATCCAGTTCCAAGCACCCTTCCAGGCACATCTTGCACTGGATCAGGTTGCTCAAAGCCTCATCCAATCTGGCTTTCAACACCTCCAGGGATGGGAAAGCCACAACTCCTCTGGGCCTCCCCACCCTCACAGGAAAATATTTCCTCCTGAGACCTCATCTCAATTTCCCCACTTGCAGCTTCAAACTGTTCCTCCTTGTCTTATCCCTGCAACCTCTGAGAAAAAGCCCTTCCCCAGCTTTCCTGGAGCTCCTCGGTACTGGGAGGTTGCTCTAAGGTCTCCACAGGGCCTTAGAGCAACAAGGTGGGAAGAAAGAAACAACTACGATGATAAGAGAAGAATTTCCACCACTGTAGTTGAGTCACTTTAGATTTTGAAGTCAGCTTTTGTTTTTCATTCTTGCAACATGGGTAAAATCTGTAAAAGTCAGGAGCTGCCCAGGCCAAGCTACAGCAAGCATTAGCGATTCATCACAGCAGCCCAACCTACCTCATATCCAGTGTAAGACTGCGTGGAATATTCAAAATCAGAATCTGGTCCACCTGGGCAGTATCTGCAAACATGAAAAGACAGAAAACAGGCATCAAGCATGCAGTTTCAACAACTTTATTTGAGGTACAGGCACATGCAAGAGTGCTGGCTGAGCACTGCTCTAACAATCCTGTCTATCAACAGCACCGCAGAACACAACTTCGTGACAGCCTGATCATAGCAACATGCCAGCTGCTCTCCCAGCATCCTGGAGCTCTCAAATAGGCAAAAAAAAAAGCCACAAAAGGAAGACTCTATTATTAGCTCAAGCACTACAGCACCTTAACGCTGCAACACGGCTTCTAGGCTAAAGCTGGGTCCCGGCTGGTCAGCCCAGAGCATGGGATGAATGAATAGATTCCTGTGTTTCTGCACCACCTGATGGCTCTGAGCCGATGCTTCCAACCACATATGCTGAAGACAGCGATTCACCTTCCCTGGAGGTGCTTAAGGCACAGGTAGATGAGGTCTTGAGGGACTTGGTTTAGTGTTTGACAGGAATGGTTGGACTAGATGATACGATGGGTCCCTTCCAACCTGGTTGTTCTATGATTCTGTGATTCTGCGACGTCCACTAACACAGAGAGGATTTAAGCCAATTTATGTTCACAAACTCTAAGTCCACAGTGGAAAACACTTGTTTAATGAGAATGGGATGTCAGAAAAAAAACCGCAAACAATTCCAACCTGTGAAAAGACTACATCCCACATAAGACTCACCAGAAGCAAAATGTACTGTGAACAAGTTTCTGGAACATGGTACTACTTTTGTGAGCTGCTGTATAGTTTTGGGCTAACACGCACACATAGATTTTTGGATTTTAAAAACCAAGTTTACAGTCATAAACAAATTGAATATTTTCCCCTATTCTATCAAAAACCAGGTCTCATTTGTTTTAAAATATGCTTTTTATTTGACATAGGAAGACATGAAATAGAGACATCATCCTGTTAAAGAATCTACACTTCTTTCACCAAAATATACAGAATTCAAACACTTCAACAGTGAGAGAGCACGTTTACATTCCTTTTCTGAACCTGGGAACATGCTGTGTTGCTAACTGGTTGGACTCTAGGATCTTGGAGGTCTTTTCCAACCTTAATGATTCTATGATTCTAATTCTATTTAATGAACACAGCATGCTAGGGCTATTTCAAAAGAACACAAAACACATACTCTGGATAGTTTTACAGCAGCTTGGCATGAAGTTACTCTTTCTGCACCCAGAGGCTTGTTTGAAACTCCTGCTCTGTGACACAGCAAGAGACTCGCAGCGATCGCAGCACAACTGTGAGCCAGGAGAGGAATAGTTCACAGCAGAGTCATTAAAAGGCTTATTAATTTTTTCTGAAGGGTCCTTACTTTCTTTTGAGGTTTGTGGGGTTTGTGACCATTCATTCTGTGGGCAAAAGCGACCTGAGACAGGAGTGCTGAGCAGAGCAGTCAGCACAGCTCTCAAACGCACAGACTAAGGTAAAGCCATCTCATAATCAGACATATTTGTTTCACAGTATAATTGATGAGTTTCCTCAATGCCTGCCCTATGAACTTAACACAAGTCAGACATCACCGTTATAAAATTAATTACCAAATCACCATTGCCAAGCTAATTTACTGGCAAACGTTATGCAATCCAGCTGAAGAAATTTCATACACATAATTACCTGGGATATCACAAACAGAACAGCTACTTGTGCAAGAAACAAGAACAGAGCCAGCTCACTCTGTGTTAGACAGCTGGCCGTGAAATAGTTCGATCATGGAATAGTTTGGGTTGGACAGGACCTCAAAGCCCATCCAGTTCCAACCTCCCCTGCCATGGATAGGGACACCTCTCACTGCATCAGGTTGCTCAAAGCCCTATCCTACCTGGCCTTGAACACCTCCAGGGATGGGGCAGCCACCAATTCTTTAGGCAACCTGGGCCAGGGCCTCCCCATCCTCACAGGGAAACATTTCTTCCTAAGATCTCATCTCAATCTCCCCTCTTTCAGCTGAAAACCATTCCCCCCAGTCCTGTCCCTGCACTCCCTGATCAAGAGCCCCTCCCCAGCTTATCTACAGCCCCATTCAGTACTGGGAGGCTGCTCTAAGGTCTCCCTAGAGCCTTTTCTTCTCTAGACTCAACAAGCCCAACTGCCCAACTCTCTCAGCCTGTCCTCACACAAGAGATGCTCCAGCCCTCAGATCACCTCCACAGCCTCCTCTGGACTCACTCCAACAGATCCATGTCCTTCCTGTGCTGAGGGCTCCAGAACCGGACACAGGGCTCCCAGTAGGATCTTACCAGAGCAGAGCAGAGGAGTAGAATTCCCTTCCTCGCCCTGCTGGTCCCACTGCTTTGGATGCAGCCCAGGACACAGTTTGGCTTTCTGGGCTGTGAACACCCATTGCCAGCTCATGCTGAGCTTCTCATCAACCAGCAAGCTGAGTCCTTCTCCTGAAGGCTGCTCCCAATCCATTCTCTGCCCAGCCTGGATCTGTGCTTGAGATCTCCCCGACCCAGGTGCAGGACCTTGCCCTTGGCCATGTTCAGCTTTGTGAGATTCCCACAGCCCCCTCTCCAGCCTGCCCAGCATCGCTTGGATGCCATCCATTCCCTCCAGCGTGTCAACAGTGCAACACAGACTGGTGTCCTTGGCAAACTTGCCAAGGATGCCCTCACTCCCACTGTCCATGTCTGTGACAAAAATGTTAAAAAAACCCAAGTCCTAGCAGATATGGCTACGAAAAAAAAACCCAAAACCCACACACAGACAAGATTTCCAAGATTTCAGCTGCACAGACTTTGAAGTCAAACAGAGGTAACACACCTCAAGGGCTTCTGTTTCTCTATTCAAGTAACTCTTGGCAGCTGGATGCCTTACCTTCCACCTGTGCTCTCTTTTCACTCCAGAACAGGGCAGCACCAGGCAACACCTGCACTTCCTCCGGTAGGTCACAGCTCAGCACCATTCAGACTTTACAAAGCAAACCCTATTTCATTTCTCTATCAGCAATCTCCAGACTGCTTACAGACCCAGCCATGTGCACAGATGTGCATAGAAGATCCGATGGGTCCCTTCCAACCTGGTTGTTCTATGATTCTATGATTCTATCATTTCAGCGTTAGTACATGCTCCTGGTTACCATGCACTAGAGCCTGTATCTACCAAAGATCATCATGCCCATGAAATAAAAGAGTATTCTTGACGAAACATTGAAAACAAGTAAAGTTTTTTAAATGCAATGTGCATATATCAGCAATCTGCACTTCTGTGGAAGCCTGTCCCAAACACAACGCTACGATTGCGTTGGATTTATAAAGAAATAGTGGAAAACGGTCCTCTTGGGTCATCAAAGCTGTCATACTTACACACATATGTTGCCTGTGAAGTTAATGTGTGGACATCTGTGTGGTTTACACATCACAGCCACAACAGCGATCTGTAAGAAGACAAGTTAGAAGAGAAAAATTAGAATCATAGAGGTTGGAGAAGACCTCTAAGCTCATGGAGTACAAACATCAGCCCAACCCCACCATTCCAACTAAACCACATCCCCAAGGGTCACATCCACACATTTTTTTAACCCCTCCAGACATGGAGACTCCACAACTGCCCTGGGCAACCTCTGACAGCACTTCACCAGTTTTTCAGGAAAGAAATCGTTCCTTATATCCAATCTAAACTTCCCTTAGTGCAACTTGAGGCTATTTCTTCTCATCCTATCACTTGTTATTTGTGAGAAGAGTCCAGCACCCACCTCACTACAACCTCCTTTCTGGGAGCTGAAGAGAGTGATGAGGCCTTGTTGTGACTTTGGTTTGTGGTTTGGTTTTTTTGGATGAGTGTAGGCATGCTATACAAACAGTAGGGAAGCTTAACATACAGTCAAATATTATCTGTACCTCTATCCCTGCTTTCAGCCAGAACTACCTTTCAAAAGAACAGGTTAAACACTAACATTTACCCTGGTTCACTGGGAGGATCTACAGGAGGATGCCTGAAAGGTGATCACAGTGAGATAGGTGCTGGTCTTTTCTGTCAAGGTACAAGGGATACAATGAGAAACAGCGTGAAGTTGCACCAAGGGAGGTTTAGATTGGGTATTAGGAACAATTTCTTTACTGAAACAGTGGTTAAGCCCCAGCAAAGGCTGCCCAGGGCAGTGGTGGAGACCCCATCCCTGGAGGGGTTCAAAACCCATATGGCTGTGGCACCTGGGGACCTGGTTTAGTAGGCACAGTGGGGTTGGGCTGATGGTTGAAGCTCATTTTCGAGATCTTTTGTAGCCTTAATGATTCTATGATTAAGCTGTGTTATTTCTACAGCAACTAAAAAGCAGGACATGCCAGTCTGAAACAAAATCTCCTGAACTCCTCTTTCTCATCTCCCAATATCATTATGGAAAAGGCAAACTGGAGGCTGGCAATGCAGCCAGTGCCTGCATATCAAATCCTCTGGATAGTGAATATCCTGGTCTTTAGAACAATTAAACACAATTTATGGAAGACAACAGGGGAGGGTGGGGGTGGATGAAAGAATGATGTGTGTGCTCACCCCACTGGCAGTTCTTATTGGTTTGGCCTTCAGCTTCGGTACCAGCACCTTGCGGTACTGTGGAGGAACGGCAGCGATGATGTCAACCAGACGTGGTTGCGCAGAGAGCCCATACTTTGCCGATGTCTTTGTTTTCAGTCTGAAAGCAGAATCACAGAATAACTAGGTTGGAAGAGACCCACCAGATCACTGAGTCTAACCATTCCTATCAATCCTAAACCATGCCCCTCAGCACCTCGTCCACCCGTCCCTTAAACACATCCAGGGAAGGTGAATCAACCACCTCCTTGGGCAGCCTCTGCCAGAATCACAGAATCACAGAACAACCAGGTTGGAAGGGACCCATCGGATCTTCTAGTCCAACCATTCCTATCTAACACTAAACCAAGTCCCTCAAGACCTCATCCACCGGTGCCTTAAACACCTCCAGGGAAGGGGAATCAACCACCTCCCTGGGCAGCCTATTCCAATGCCCAATCACCCTCTGTGTGAAAAACCTCCTCCTAATCTCCAGCCTAAATCTCCCCTGGCAGAGCTTGAGGGCATTCCCTCTCGTCCTGTCCCCTGTCACCTGGGAGAAGAGGCCAGCTCCCTCCTCTCTACAACTACCTGAAAGGAGGTTGTAGAGAGTAATGAGGTCTCCTCTCAGCCTCCTCTTCTCCAGGCTAAACAACCCCAGCTCTCTCAGCCGCTCCTCATAGGGTCTGTTCTCCAGCCCTTTCACCAGCCTCGTCGCTCTTTTCTGGACTTGCTCCAGAGACTCAACATCCTTCTTGTGCTGAGTGGCCCAGAACTGAACACAGTATTCAAGGAGTGGCCTCACCAGTGCTGAATACAGAGGGAGAATCACCTCCCTGGACCTGCTGGTCACACCATTTCTGATCCAAGCCAGGATGCCATTGGCCTTCTTGGTCACCTGGGCACACTGCTGGCTCATGTTCAGTCGGCTGTCGACCAACACCCCCAGGTCCCTCTCCTCCTGACAGTTTTCCAGCCAGACTTCTCCCAGTCTGTAGCTCTGCATAGGGTTGTTGTGCCCCAAGTGCAGGACCCGGCATTTGGCCGTGTTAAACCTCATGCCGTTGGACACTGCCCAGCAGTCCAGCCTGTTTAGGTCCCTTTGCAAAGCCTCCCTACCCTCCAGCAGATCGACACTTGCACATAGCTTTGTGTCATCTGCAAACTTGCTAAGGGTACCCTCAATGCCCTCATCCAGGTCACTGATGAAGACATTGAACAGGACTGGACCTAGCACTGAGCCCTGGGGAACACCACTTGTCACTGGCCTCCAGCTGGACTTAACACCATTTACCACCACTCTCTGGGCCCGGCCATCCAGCCAGTTTTCTACCCAGGGGAGTGTGCGTCTGTCCAGGTCAGAGGCTGACAGTTTCCGTAGCAGAATGCTGTGAGAAACTGTGTCAAAGGCTTTACTGAAGTCCAGAAAGACCACATCCACAGCCTTTCCCTCATCCAGCAGCCGAGTCACTTTGTCATAGAAGGCGATCAGGTTGGTTTGGCAGGACCTGCCTCTGGTAAACCCATGTTGACTGGGCCTGATCACCCGGTTCCCTTGTGAGTGCTTCATGATAGCACTCAAGATCACCTGTTCCATGACTTTCCCTGGCACTGAGGTCAGACTGACAGGCCTGTAGTTCCCCAGATCCTCCCTTCTTGTAAATGGGTACTACATCAGCCAGTCTCCAGTCCAGAGGTACCTCCCCAGTCTTCCAGGACTGCTGGAAGATGATGGAAAGGGGTTTGCCAATACATCCGCCAGCTCCCTCAAAACCCTAGGATGTATCCCATCTGGCCCCATAGACTTGTGGGTGTCCAGGTGGCCAAGAAGGGCTCTGACCACCTCCTCTTGGACTATGGGAGCCTCGTATTGCTCCTCTGTTTCCCGGGTGTCTACACAGAGGGAACAGCTTTCTTTACAATTAAAGACTGAGGCAAAGAAGGCATTAAGTACCTCAGCCTTCTCCTCGTCCCCTGTCACTGCTGTTCCCTCTGAGTCCAAAAGGGACTGTATGGTCTCCCTTGTCCTCCTTTTACTGTTAATATACTTATAAAAAGATTTTTTATTGTCTTTTGCAGACTTAGCTAATCTGATCTCTAGTTCAGCCTTAGCCCCTCTGATTTTCTCCCTACATAGCCTCGCTTCCCTCCTGTAGTCCCCCCAAGAGGCCTGTCCCCCCTTCCAGAGCTTATAAATATTCCTTTTTTTTTTTCATTTCACTCAAGATTTCCCTACTCAACCAAGCTGTTTTTTTCCCCTGCCGGCCTTTTTTCCAGAACACGGGGATGGCTTTCTCAAGAGCTGCCAGGACCTCCTTTTTGAAGAGCTCCCAGCCCTTGTGGGCTCCCTTGCCCTCAAGTGCTGTCTCCCAGGAGACTTTGCCAATCAGCCTTCTAAACAGTTCAAAGTCTGCCCTCTGAAAATTTAGTGCTACTGTCCTGCTTAGCACCCTCTTCGCTTCACCTAGGACAGAAAACCCTATCATCTCGTGATCACTAAGACCTAGGTGACCCCCTACTATCACATCCCCCACAAGCCCCTCTCTGTTGACAAACAGCAAGTCCAGGAGGGCACCTTCCCTCGTAGGTTCATTAACCAGCTGTGCAAGGAAGTTGTCTTCCACGCACTCCAGGAACCTCCTAGACTGCTTCCTTTCTGCTGTATTGTACTTCCAGCAGATATCAGGGAGATTGAAGTCTCCCACAAGGACAAGAGGCACTGACTTGGAGATTGACCCCAGCTGTTTAAAGAAGAGCTCATCAGCTGCTTCTCCTTGGCTGGGTGGCCTGTAACAGACTCCCAGCACAAAATCTCCCTTCTTATGGGCTCCCTTTCATTCATAACACACTGCTAAGAAAACTTGATTTTAACTTTATCCCTAACTCAACCTCTCCACTCCCTGACAAAACTGACTTTTAAAACCCCTTTATAATAAAGCCCGAACACAAGGGAGCTTAGAGAACCCATTTATTACTGGTGGATCAGCTTTTCAATGTCATTCCAGAGTGACTTACTTGTTCAGATTCACATCTTTTCCCTGCTCGTGCGCTTCAATCAACTGCTTTATGACGTCAGCTATTGTCATCATCATCAGCTCAGCATGGCTGAGGTCTCCTGAAACATAAAAAAAGAACAAGTCACACACATAGCGAGCGCTTCCTCACTGCATGTAGCAACTGAGGCACCTGTTCTGCAGTTTGCTTTTAGCGTTTCCTACAATCACTGCCTGCAGAGGGGATTTGCTGCTGTGTATCCCTCTTGATGTGCAGCATTCCCCGAACAAATCACAGAATCACAGAAATGATTCAGAAATGAGCGTCACCACCTCATGTTGCTGGATTTTTTTTTTACTTGTGGTAAAAATTCCACCTTCTAATGTTGGATGGGGCTTTGAGCAACCTGATCCAGTGGGAGGTGTCCCTGCCCACAGCAAGGGGGTTGGAAATGGATGGGTTTAAGGTCCCTTCCAACCCAAACCATTCTATGATTCTATAATTCTTATGTCAGAATTTGCACAATAGGTAGAAATTAAGTCACTGGAAGTTAATGGCAATGAGTAGACTGCTCTAACGCTACCAGCACACATATCAAGGGACAGAACGTGCTATGAGAAGGATGTTAGGGCAAGCTAAGCAAGGCAGCCAGCTCTGCAAACCCTGCAATGGTGATTTACAGCTTCCCCGCCACCCCTCACAGACCAGCCCCACACTGCAGTGAGGGCGTGCACTCTATACACTGTATGCATTGCTTATATTTCCTCCATACCATCTTTGTAATGAGAGAGATGTTGCTACCAACAGATCCACTCACACTTCCTATCAATCATAGAATCACTAGCTTGGAAAGGACCCATCAGATCATCGAGTTCAATCATTCCCATCAATCACTAAACCATGTCCCTCAGCACCTCATCCACCTCTCCCTTAAACACCTCCAGGGAAGGTGAATCAACCCCTTCCCTGGGCAGCCCCTGCCAGTGCCTAACGACCCCTTCCATGACATATTTTTTCCTGAAGTGAAGCCTGAGCCGCTTCCTGCGGCTCCATCTACACCAGCAAGTATGGGGAGGCTAAAATACACACAGCAATCTTGTCCAATAACTCACCACGAGGGACAGACCACACCATTGCTACTTCCATTCTGCCCTTCATTCTCTTTGCCATCCCCTATACTTTCATAAAATAGTTTGAGTGGGAAGGGACCTCAAAGCCCCTCCAGTTCCAAGCCCCTGCCAGGGGCAGTAACACATTCCACTAGAAGGTTTCTGCACCCGTTTTATTTTTTCTTTGCCACGCATGTGAAACCCAGCATTCCCGGAGCCGGGGGAGCAGGCAAGGCACTGCCCCACAGCCCCCACACCCCGAGGACTGGAGAAAGAATCACAGAATCACAGAACAACCAGGCTGGAAGGGACCCACCGGATCTTCTAGTCCAACCATTCCCATCAAACACTAAACCATGTCCCTCAAGACCTCATCCACTCGTGCCTTAAACACCTCCAGGGAAGGTGACTCAACCACCTCCCTGGGCAGCCTATTCCAATGCCCAATGACCCTTTCTGTGAAAAACTTCCTCCTAATCTCCAGCCTAAATCTCCCCTGGCGGAGTTTGAGGCCATTCCCTCTTGTCCTGTCCCCTGTCACTTGGGAGAAGAGCCCAGCTCCCTCCTCTCCACAACCTCTCTCCAGGTAGTTGTAGAAGTAACGAGGTCAAGAGAGCAAAGCCCTGTCCCACAGCCCCTTCTGCTTCCCCTAGCCCCATTCCCGGAGCCGGGGGAGCCAGCAAGGCCCTGTCCCACAGCCCCCACACCCCGAGGAATGGAGAAACAGGGCAAACCCCCTCCCCACAGCCCCTCCTGCTCCTCTCCCCGTCATTCCCGGCGCCGGGGAAGGCGGCCAATCCAGGGAACCGGGGAGGCAGCCCCAAGCCACCCTCAGCCCCCGCCGCACCTCTCCTCTTCTGCTTCATGCTGCCTCCGTACGAGCTTCCCCTGCGCCTCCTGCCGCCAAGCGACAGCGTCGTAAAACCGTCGCGCGGCGGGGCGCGCGGCCGGAAAGCAGGGTTGGAGCGAGGGGGACGACGACGTAGAGGAGAGACGTAAGGCGCATGCGCACTAGGGAGAGTGGGTGGGGGCGCGCCCTTGGGGATCCACAGGAGACGGGGGGCGTGGAGATGTGCCGCGCAGCGCCTGCGCACTAGGGGGCGCTGCCAGTCCATTGGAAACATGGGGCGGTGTCGTGCTGCAGCGCGGCCGCTGGGGGCGCTACAGGGATATGGGAGGGGGCGAGCCAAGGAGCCCCTGCTAATTGCAGTAAATGGAATATTTGTGATTTAACCTTAAGTTCTACAAAGGAAATAGATTTGTTTGAGAGTTATGCAGAATGGTCGCGTGTTTCGTGTTCCATGCAATCTGTGCTGAGCAGACGTGGCTTCTCCTGCAACCACCTCTGCAGCCTTCCCTTATCTCAAAGGCAACGTCAGATTGACACAAGAAGCAGCTGCTGTTGCAAAAAGTGGAATATATTTGATTTAGGCTGAAGTAAAGTTCATAGAATCACCAGATTGGAAAAGACCCACTGGATCATCAAGTCCAACCATTCCGATCAACCACCAAGGGACCAATGACCCTTTCTGTGAAAAATTTTTTCCTAATGTCTAGCCTAAACTTCCCCTGGTAGAGCTTGAGGTCATTCTCTCTCGTTCTGTCCTCTGTCACTTGGGAGAAGAGGCCAGCTCCCTCCTCTCTACGACCTCCTTTCAGGGAGTTGTAGAGAGCAATGAGGTCTCCTCTCAGCCTCCTCTTCTCCAGGCTAAACAACCCCAGCTCTCTCAGCTGCTCCTCCAAGTGTTCTTCATACCTGTGTTCTTTGAAAGTTAGAGAGACTGTCTCTCTGATGGCTGTTTTCTTTCAAACACTGTCTTTCCAGCCACTGCTCGTTCTTTGGGATGACAATGTCTCATGTTCTGTGCAATCTGTATTGAGGAGATGTGGTTTCTCCTGTGCCCATCTCTGCTTGCAGCCTTTCCCCATCTCGAAGGCAACGTCAGGCAGAGCTGTCTCCAAAGCTCCAAATTAGCAAAGCTTTGACTGCTGAGAAGTTCATAATAACATTAAAACAAGTCCTTGGAAAGTCATGGAATGTGCATAAGGTTTCTGGGAATATTTATACACCTTCACGGCAGCGGGAAATGTACCGTGTCCCAGCTTTTGTCTCACTGCATGAGATGGATGGAGATAGCTCCCTCATGGTGCCCAGGCCTGATAAAGGTGGCCTGATTTCTTAAACTCCAAAACACATCTTAGAGAATTTAGTTGCCGGCATTTTTGTTACCATCTCCGTGAAGCCACCGCTGGGGGACTTAGCAGGAGAGAGGCAGGGGCAAGGAGCAGACAAAACCATCAGCACTGTGCTGGGTTGGGGTGGCCGGTCCCATGGAGAACCCCTCACATGTGTGCTGGGACTCCGCAGGGATCCCTGCCTGCCCATTCCTGCTGACTGTGCCTCACAGCGAGCTGGAGGCCTCGGCATTGCCCAATACCTATTGATTGGTTGGATAGCCACACCCGGAGGGCAGAGGTCGATGGCTTGATGTGCAGAGATCAGCAATGAGCAGGGTCCCCCAGGAGACTACACTGGGATCAGAGCTGTACGATACCTGCATCGATCATGGAATTGTTTGGTTGGAAAAGACCTTCGGGATCATCAAGTGCAACCGTACCTGTCCACTACTGAACCAGATCCCTTCCAAACCAAACTGTCCTATTTTTAAGAGCACGCTAGTAGGGATGAGGCAACTGATATCAAACTAATTCCCATACCCTTAATCTACACGCCCTAAACACAACCCTACACATTGTGTTGCTGCCTCCTCACCTCCTCAGCCCTTCCTCAGCTGCTCTGAGCTCTCCATTCATTATCAGCTTCATCCCTGTATGACAGCAACTTCTTATCTCATGTTTAGCTGCTATCATTAGATGCTTTCCCTTTGCCGTGAGGTATCCACGCTCTTCAGTAGCTGCCCTTTAACCTATTATAAGCCCAGTGCTGTGCTGAGGCTTCGCTCTCAGAATGTTCTCACTTCCCAGGCAACATCCTGCATTTGCTCATCTTCCATCTTGCCACACAAGTTGGACATTTCCAGAAATTCTCAGTTTTAATCCAACCACCTGCGATGCCCATCAACCTCGGTTACACGTCATCTTCTTTCCAAGATTTCAGAAGAGCAATAATTAGGAAAACTTCATTTTGGCTACAAACTACAAAATACCGAGCTCTGCCATTGCTCCCGGCAAGGAACACCAGGGAAATGCAGGTGGAGTTTTGGGCAGAAATAGATGGTAGAGCTTGGGTAAGAGGGTGGCTGGCATGTTTGGTTTTGTTCCCCACATCTGAGCAGGGCTGTAGCCTAGGGCTCATATTCTGATCTTGCTTGTACTGGTGGAATTCAGATGTAGCGATGCTGATTCATTGGCCTCTGGGGTTTAAAAGGTACTTTCAGATCTTTAATCAAAGGCTAATGAGAGTTGTGCAGGATGTGGGAATACAGTGCGAGGAAATGCGCATCTACGAGGAAGGGTGAAGGCACAACAGCCTCCCTCTGTACTTGCTTAGCAGTTTCTTATCGTCCTTTCTGGAAGATGGATGTAAACGTGGGTGAGCAACCATCTGCAGATCAGCAGCCTGGGGCACAGAAGGCGCCATGTCTCGCCTGAGGCCAGTCAGGCGCTTCATGGCAGAGGTGGGCGATGGAGCCTGTGACTCTGCATCTTTTCACTCCATTTCAGATTCTATCCTCTTTTGCCAACTCAGGAATGGCTGTAAAGTGTGAGCTTGGTGCACAGGTTTTTATTCTAATAACACGATCAGTAGGAGTTACACCAAGGTGTGTGTCAGTCTGCATCAGTGGCGATGTCAGACAAAAGAGAAATACTATAATAAACATGGAATTCTAGAATTGTTTGAGTGGGAAGGGACCTCAAACCCCAGCCAGTTCCAAACCCCCTGCCATGAGCAGGGCACCTCCCACTGGATCATGTTGCTTAACGCCCCATCCAGCCTGGCCTTCAACATCTCTAGCCACCACTTCTCTGGGCAACCTGAGTCAAGGCCTCACCACCCTCTCAGGAAAACATTTCTTTGTAGTATCTCGTCTAAATCTACATCCAAATGTGAATTTAGTCCAAGGATTCTGATTCTAACCCTGTTTAGGGACGCAGCCAATCCTTGGGATTTTGGTGGCATTTAATACCTCAAATACCTTTACAAATCTGGATTGAATGGAAAGATGGTTTCCATTCATTATCTCATTATAGAAAAAATAATGAACAGTCAAAAGATCTTTTGTTTCTCTGCCCAACTTTCTCACAGCCTGTAAATAGCCTGGAAAAGCGCAGCTGGAGCAGTGTCTGAAGTTGGGAAGCTTACCTCAGGAAGAGCCTGGCAGAGATCTCAAAGGCCCAGGAGAGGTCACTGAAGGAATTAAGATACGATTTGTCTCTCTGATACAACAAAAAAGTATAGGTTTTCCTTGCAAATCACCCCAAATCCAAATGCAGTCCCTCGGGGCTATTTACCTCAGTAGTTTTCATACTCCAGCAGTGGGGATTGTAGAAGTTCCTGCTCTCCCTAGCACAGTCCTGCCAAGTAGGAGATGGTGACTACAGCAGAGCTCAGACAGGATACGCACATCCCTGCGTCTACCACTATCCTCCATCCACATAGAATGATTAGCAGTCACTGGGTCGCCCCTTCCCTGCAGGAGCTCCCCTTACTCCATCCCCACATCCTTGTGGACAACACTAAACTGCACCTCGACTGTCTCAGATTGGTTCGTAGAAGTTCAGAGACTGCAGAAAGCCCCTCTTCCCATTCCCAGTGCCTCCTGGATGGCAGCCGTCACAGCCAAGTGCCACATTCTTGGGAGGCCACAACACCGCTCCCAGACCAGTGGAATTCCCTTGACTGACTGAAACAACCGAGGACTCTATCAAGGCCCAGAGCGTATGCTGAGCTCTTCATGATTTGGCCCCAGTCCAACATCAAACCTTCCTAAGGCTCCATACAGACAATCTGCCTTCAGGATGCGGGTCCTATTTTACAGAAACCTTGTATTGCTTTGGAAGTAAGTGGCAGCATAACCCTCTAGCCTTCTTGATGCTTTCCTCTCTAGGCTCTTATGACCAGGATGCATTTCTGTACTGCTTCCCACACAAAGCAGTCTTTCTATGTTTTCCTCGGGCCTCGTGTTACTCATTTCCATGCTTTCCTCTATGCATCATCCTTCATCTATGTTTGGATCCTTCCTTTCATCTCCCACAGAATGATTTGTGGCTGCTTATTTGCATTGTGTGTGCTCTTTGGGGGCGTTGGCCAATGCTCTTGCTAAAAATGCCAGATGCTAGG
The DNA here is from genome assembly GCA_033558105.1 of Coccyzus lansbergi. NCBI lineage: Eukaryota > Metazoa > Chordata > Aves > Cuculiformes > Coccyzidae > Coccyzus > Coccyzus lansbergi. Next base: position 823,297 of record JAUMJK010000697.1, read on the forward strand.
GAGATCCAAAGGGATGCTGGTCATCTCCATGGGCTCTGTTACCTCTCTTCTAGATCAATAATAACTATCCCTGCACTCTCCTCATAACAAGCCCCTCCGCAGCTTTCCTGAGTCCCTTTCCGTACTGGAGGCTGCTCTAAGGTCTCCCTACAGCCTTCTCCAGGCTGAACAAGGCCAGCTCTGTCTTGAAAACCATCAGGGTGCACAAGCTGCAGTTGTCGTGTAGATGGTCCATTGTTAACTAGTAGGACTTTCACCAAAGTAAGCACAAACGATGTGTGATTCAGAAAGACATCCAGTGCTTCCCAGCCTGCTGCAAACATGGTGACCTTAAAGAGGTGTGGGGTACATTGAAAGGTGAGCTCATCATGAACAGCAGCCCACGCTAACCCTGGAGCGAAATGGCATGAAGTTGTTTTCTGATCATGTCAGCCTGTGTCCTTATTTTTGGAAGGTATTCACAGTTCAGCTGCTTTCTCAGCTGTTGTCTCCTTGGAGTTGAGTGCTTTGTCCTGTAATGTGCAAAGTGCTCCAATTCCAACCCAACCACGCCAGCTCCTCCTGGCAGCTCTCCAGGACCTGGCAGAGTCCACGGGCTTTGGCCCGAGCCCACTGTCACTTCTGAGACCTCTTGTTCTGCTGCTGAGTACTGGTGAGTCAAACCCACACGAAGCCCATGCCAGCACTCAATTCCGAGATGACAGTTGTGACAAACAGGTGGATCTTGCAAGTGCAGGATGTGACGTCTTTGGCCATATGTTCAAGAAAACATTCTGATGATGCAAATTACTGTCATTCCCACCATCCGGAATGACTGCCTTCTACTTACCTACAGAATTAAACTGCCAGCCTCATCTCCTTTCCTCTGCACAGCAAATATGGATATTGACAATCTCCACAACAGCTTCCACATGGGATGCAGCAGCATCTGGACACGGAGACCTGGTCTTTCACAGAATCACATATAGAACCATAGAATGGTTTGGGTTGGAATGGACCTTAAAGCCCATCCAGTTCCAACCTCCTGCCATAGGCAGAGACACTTTCCATGGGATCAGGTTGCTCAAAGCTCCATCCGGCCTGGCCTTGCACACCTCTAGGGGTGGGGCAGCCATGACTTCTCTTGGCAACCTGGGCCAGGGCCTCCCCACCCTCACAGCAAAACATTTCTTCCTAAGATTTCATCTCAATCTCCCCTTCCACAGCTGAAAACTATTCCCCCTTGTTCTATCCCTGCACTCTCTGATTAAGAGCTCTCCTGAAGCCCCTTTCAGAACTGGAGGCTGCTCTAAGGTCTCCCTGCAGCCTTCTCTCCTCCAAGTTGAATGACCCCAACTCTCTCAGCCTGTCCTCATAGCAGACATGCTCCAGTTCTCAGATCATCTTTGTAGCCTCTTCTGGACTTGCTCCACCAGGTCCATGTCCTTCCTGTGCTTAGGACTCCAGAACTGGGCACAGGTCTGCAGGTGAGGTCTCACCAGAGCAAAGCAGAGTAGCAGAATCCCCTCCCTGGCCCTGGTGCCACTGCTTTGGATGCAGCTCAGTACACAGTTGGCTTTCTGGGCTGCGAGTGCACATTGTTGGTTCGTGTTGAGCTTTTCACCCATCAGTACTGTCACCGTTGTATATTTTTTATTAAAACACTGTGAAGGCTCCTCACAGACTCTGACTTATTGGTTTCCAGTAATTAAATTCTTTTCATAGGTCTCCCATGCAACAAAACCCTGACAGACCAGACTCTGTCCGGGTTCAGTTCTCAGACATTCAAGTCAGTTGTTTCCAGCATCAGCAAAACGTATGCAATTACAACATGTAAATTAAATGGAAACAGAAGACAAGTCATATGTTTTTATTCCATCCTTGTAAAGAAGGAAGAACTTTCTGTAAAAAATTTCATTCATAACACACTGCTAAGAAAACTTGATTTTAATTTTATCCCTAAGTCAACCTCTCCACTCCCTGACAAAACTGACTTTTAAAACCCCTTTATAATAAAGCCCGAACACAAGGGAGCTTAGAGAACCCATTTATTACTGGTGGATCAGCTTTTCAATGTCATTCCAGAGTGACTTACTTGTTCAGATTCACATCTTTTCCCTGCTCGTGCGCTTCAATCAATTGCTTTATGACGTCAGCTATCGTCATCATCATCAGCTCAGCATGGCTGAGGTCTCCTGAAACATAAAAAAGAACAAGTCACACACATAGCGAGCGCTTCCTCACTGCACGTAGCAACTGAGGCACCTGCTCTGCAGTTTGCTTTTAGCGTTTCCTACAATCACTGCCTGCAGAGGGGATTTGCTGCTGTGTATCCCTCTTGATGTGCAGCATTCCCCGAACAAATGAGCATCACCATCTCATGTAGCTGGATTTTTTTTTTTTACTTGTGGGAAAAATTCCACCTTCTAATGTTGGATAGGGCTTTGAGCAACCTGATCCAGTGGGAGGTGTCCCTGCCCACAGCAAGGGGGTTGGAAATGGATGGGTTTCAGGTCCCTTCCAACCCAAACCATTCTATGATCCTATAATTCTTGCGTCAGAAGAATTTGCACAACAGGTAGAAATTAAGTCACCGGAAGTTAATGGCAATGAGCAGACTGCTCTAATCACAGAATCACAGAACAACCAGGTTGGAAGGGACCCATCGGATCTTCTAGTCCAACCATTCCTATCAAACACTAAACCAAGTCCCTCAAGACCTCATCTACCTGTGCCTTAAACACCTCCAGGGAAAGTGAATCAACCACCTCCCTGGGCAGCCTATTCCAATGCCCAATGACCCTTTCTGTGAAAAACCTCCTCCTAATCTCCAGCCTAAATGCTACCAGCACACATATCAAGGGACAGAACATGCTATGAGAAGGATGCTAGGGCAAGCTAAGCAAGGCAGCCAGCTCTGCAAACCCTGCAATAGTGATTTACAGCTTCCCCACTGCCCCTCACAGACCAGCCCCACAGTGCGGCGAGGGTGTGCACTCTATACACTGTATGCATTGCTTGTATTTCCTCCATACCATCTTTGTAATGAGAGAGGTGTTGCTACCAAGAGATCCACTCACACTTCCTATCAATCATAGAATCACCAGGTTGGAAAGGACCCACCCTAACAGCAAAACATTTCTTCCTAAGATTTCATCTCAATCTCTCCTCTTTCATCTTCAAACCGTTCCCCCTTGTCCTGTCCCTGCATTCCTGGATCAAGAGCCCATCCCCAGCTTTCCTGAAATCCCTTTCAGTACTGGGAGGCTGCTGTAAGGTCACCCCACAGCCTTCTCTTCTCCAGGCTGAACAACCCAAACAGTCTCAGCATGTCCTCATACAGGAGGTGCTCCAGCCCTTGGATCATTTTCATGCTCTTCTCTGAACCCACTGAAATATATCCATGTCCTTCCTGTGATAAGGACTCCAGAACTGGATATTTGACTCCAAGTGAGGTCTCACCAAAGCAGAGCAGAGCAGAGGCACAGTATCCCCTCCCTGGTCCTGCTGGTCCAACTGCTTTGGATGCAGCCCAGGACATGGTTGGCTTTCTGGGCTACAAGTACATGTTGCTGGTCACATTAAGCTGCTCATCCACCAGTTCTTGTGAAGTTTTCCTTTGTCTTTGTGATTTTTTTTCTTTCCTCTTTCACATGGCTGTGGCCCTGGACCTCAAACAGGTGCTAATCATATCCCAGTGTTCCACTGGGAGCTCTGGGCTAGGGTCCATTCTGCTGCTTGAGTGGTTAGCAGCCCAGCTGGGATAATCCAGCACTTTTCCAACAGACTCAAGATCTGCAGAAAGCAATAGCGAGGAACAGAAGGCACTAAGCGTGTTCTCATCCCCACAGCTCCAGAGGGACTGAAAATATTGCAGCCCATTGAGAACTTCTATAAATTCTATACATTCTATAAATTATATTCTTAAATGATGCTCCTAAATGATGCAAGTATAATCTGTGTTATTTCCAGTGACCTGTGCTCTGGTAAAAGTTTATCCTAAGGACCAAAGGTCCCAATTAGAAACTGATGCTGGTGAAGCCAAGCCCACCTTAATTGATTCTCCAAATCATTCATACATCAACGCACAATTTCTCTCCATGCATATAGCTGCGACTGATCCTGGTCTTGCTGTTTGAAGTCTCACAGTGTAAAGGATGATATTTATTTTCACATACTGTTCAATGAACACCTTACTAAACAGGATAAAAATTAAGCAAAAAACCATCTTAGCAGCAGAGCAATCATTTATTCCTTGAGAGAGATCTCGAATATTCAAACTGCACAGGTTCTGCTTCACTTATTTTTGACTGATGACATAGTGTTGGCAAGAGTAGTGAAGAAATATTAACAAACACAAACATTTACTTAGCCATTCATTAAAAAGCAATGCGGGCAGATAGTCTTACTGTGAAACTAGTGTCCATGGTCAAGTGGCTGTGTGAGAAATTCAGTGCTGTTCTGTAATTTCTGCTTCTCCTCTCCATTATTCGAATAGGCAGCAGTTGGCAAATCTATGGCACTTCATGCCACAATGTCTAGTGAGAAGTAAGTAATCCAGAAATTGCTGAATAACATCCTAAAGACAGGCCAGTGGTTATCCAACTGCCGGAATTGGTCCAGGGTCTTAGTGGTTCTTGAGGTGTGAGAGAGAGATCATGGAATCATAGAAAACCAGAATGGTTTGTGTTGGAAGAGATCTTAGAGCCCATCCAGTTCAACCCCCTGCCATGGGACACCTCCCACTGCATCAGGTTGCTCAAAACATCATCCAACCTGGCCTTGAATGCCTGCAGGGATGGGGCAGCCACCACTTCTCTGGGCAAGATGGGGTGATACAGCTGTGGGGTTTTTGCCCTAGCAGGAAAAAACAGAATCCCATAGGAGCAGTAGTTACAGCACAGATCGGACTGTTCCTTGTTTTTCAATTCCTGTGGTGTTGATGATTTGAGTTTAGAGCCCATAGGAACAGGCATAGGCATTTGGAGCCAGACTGTTCTTCTAAATTAGAGAATTGTGGTATCACAGAATCATTAAGTTTGGAAAAGACCTCTAAGCTCATCCAACTGTCAGCCCAACATCACTGTGCTGACTGAACCATGTCCCAAAGTGCCATATAGAACAAACTATATAAGCTGAGTTTGAATACATAAACATTATACTACGTTCTTTTCATTTTCAGGAGTCCTGGGAAGTACAACAGGATTTCTTGCATAGATAAATTCAAAATCAGGTTTGTAGTACAGAGGTGGTACAAATATACACACCACAAGGCTGTGTGTCAGTGCTGAGAACCCTGAATCTTCACATGGACGACATCCACACAGTACATAAATGTGATGCATACTCAAAACATCAATTCCCTGTCAGCACGTCATAGGAAAATTCATTCCTTACTTTAATGCTGTAATCTTATTACATTAGGATATAGGCAGTGAGGCCGGAGTGACCGATCCTGTCAAAAAGGAGCTGAGTTGGTAGCTCAGGGACAGCTGTGTGGGTGGAGCAGCCTCAAACAGAAACCAGCAAAGAGCCTCAAAGGCCAAACGAGCCCTGAACTGCTGACATCACAATAATTTGTTAAGCTGTCAAAAGCATCAATTGGATTTTACCTTCCTAATATAGCGTCTGGGAATCCTGACATTTGGGTATGAGGCTGCCTGTTCTGCAGAGAAGTTGCAGAGAATTTGCAGAGAATTCCTCACTGGAAGTCCTTGAGGACTTGTGTAAAGGTCACTGAAGTTACAGCAGTGGTGCCTGTGAGGGGCCAGAACTCAGAAATCTCAGCCCCAGGGCAGAGCGAACAAGAGGGGTGATACAGTGGCCTAGATCAGAGATCTGGTTTCCAGCCCAAGCTTGGCCAAAGCCTGGAGATGTCCCCAAACCTGTTGTGTTCTTCACTTTCCTTTATAGAATCCTGGGACAGTGGTTGCTGAGGGGAGCATAGGCATCAGGGTGGTGCAGACAATCCATAAAGCTGTGATCCAGCAAAGGGCTTAAAGAGATGGTTAACCCTGAAACTACCCATATCCATGCTCCAGGCTCGGGGAAGAGTGGCTGGAAAGCTGCCCGAAGGAAAAGGACTTGAGGATATTGGTCAACAGCAGTTGAAATTGAGCCAGCAGTGGCCCAGGTGGCCAAGAAAGTCTACAGCATCCTGGCTTGGGTCAGCCATGGCATGGCCAGCAGGAGCAGGAAAGGGATCGTCCCCCTACACTCAGCCCTGACGAGGGTGCACCTGGAACCCTGGGTTCAGTTTTGGGTCCCTCACTCCAAGAAAGACCTTGAGGGGCTGGAGTGCGTCCAGAGAAGGGGAATGGAGCTGGGGAAGCGTCTGGAGAACAGGGGTTCTGGGAGCAGCTGAGACCTGGGGCTGTTTAGTTTGGAGAAGAAGAGGCTGAGCAGAGATCCCATCACCTTCTGCAGCTTCTGGAAAGGAGGCTGGAGCCAGGTGGGTGCTGGTCTCTTCTCCCAAGGAACAAGGGGATAGTATGAAAGGAAATGGCTTCAAGTTGTGCCAAGGGAGGTTTAGACTGGATATTGGGAACAATCTCTTTCCTGAAGGAGTGGTGAAGCAGCGGCTGCCCAGGGAAGTGGTGAAGTCTTCTTCTCTAGAGGTGTTCATAAAACATGTGGCTGTGGCTTTGATACATGGTTTAGTCGGCACAGTGGGGTTGGGTTGATAGTCGGACTGGATGAGCCCAGAAGTCTTATCTGACCTTAATGATTCTATCCTTAGAGGAAGGCATTGCCCTGGATAATTCTAGAGCTGGTGTCCCCTCCCCCCTGCAGAGACATTGGGCTTGTGTGTGCATTCATAAGAACACGGCCCTTCATTCAGATACCTAATTAAATTAATTTATTGTAATTTACTATTTATTGTAATTTAGCTCATTTACTTTAATTTATTCTAAATTAAGTGTGAGCCCAGTTGCATTTTCTGCTATGCTTTCCATGATTACTAATAAACTCCGAAACCTCACAAGTTTACTAGGAGGAGGAGACCTGATTCGCTGCGTGCAAACGTGGAGCCAGTGGATGTAATTCCAGGACTCAGGTCATCACCTTAATTACCTGTTTACTCTCTTTTTTTTCACTCTCTGCTGCTGACCAGCTTCCTGAACTCTGTATAATAGCTCTTTTCACAACCTCATTGTTGGCTGTAATATATTTTATTACTCACCTACTTTCTGCACTTGAATCATTGATCTATTTAAGAACCTCTTTTTAATTTGACTTGCTGTTTGCTTGCTTCGGGCTCTTATTCTGTCATCCCAGTCTGTTCATCTTCTAAGGATTTACTAAAATATTTGAGCATTAAGCCTCTCTATTTGGACTTGATTAAGTAAGAGTCTTTTCACAGGTCTTCATTTCAACAAAGTTTCCCAATCCTACCTTAATTATAAATGGAAATTAATTTTGGATTATTCCTAGTGAGTTATATTTATATATATATATTAATTTTCTATGCATCATTCTACTGTAACCTAACCCTTATTGTGTTGTGGTCATTAGTGGCCAGCGTAACAGGAGGCTTATATGTCGGAGAATAAGAAGCACAGTTCCTCTGCTGAAATTTGGGCACTAAACTCTAGAGAAACGCGAGCTTATTTTCAGTGCAGAGCTCTAGGAAAGCATGACACAGTGACACAGGTTTTTAACACCAACAGAAGCCAACGCTACCAAGATGTGGAGCTTTGTTCTGTGCTGGTGTAACCAAGGTGGAACTCCATGGGTTTCAGAGAACCATAGAATTATTAAGGTTGGAAAAGACCTCTAAAGCTCATCCAGTCCAACCATCAGCTGTGCCAACTAAACCGCGTTGCAACGCTTACCCCAGGGTCAGGCTGTCCTAACTGCCTCACAGGGACCCAGGGAGGAGAGAGAACCTGTCAGGCCTTGGCAGCTGGCAGTGGCTTTAAGATTCTCCCCAGAGCTTTTCATGTGTCAAGAATTCAGTACCCACTGACCCAATGTGTTCCTCTGGACATCTGTCCATGAGCATTTTGTGCTGGCTGAATTCTTTCTGGTGACAAGTTGCTACAGGAATAATAACACCTCTTGTAAGCTGTGAGCAGCCAGCAGGTGACATGCACGCACACTGTTTAACCCTGATGCACTTGACAGTAAAAGCTGCTATGGATGTTGTGCAGGAGGGTTTAGACTTCATGGTGGGAGTTGGAGTAGGTGCTTGTGCTTTCCTGATCAGGATATGCAGGTTAAGTAACTTCAAAGAACACATAACTTTGCTAAAATCTGGGGAAAGACAATCAAATTCACTTATTTTTACCGTGAAATAAGATGCTTTCACTTCTGGCTGATAATAATAACAACAGTTTTAAACTTCATAGAGTCATAAAATCCTGGAATAGTTTGGATTGGAAGGGACCCCAAAGCCCATCCAGTTCCAACCCTCTGCCATGGGCAGGGACACCTCCCACTGCATCAGGTTGCTCCAAGCCTCATTCCAACCCGGCCTTGAACACCTCCAGGGATGGGGCAGCCACCACTGCTCTGGGAAACTTGGACTAGGGTCTCCTTACCCTCACAGGAAAGCATTTCTTCCTAGGATCTCATCTCAATCTCCCTTCTTTCAGACTAAAACCATTCCCCTTCATCCTATCCCTGTACTCCCTGATCAGGAGCCCCTCCCCAGCTTTGCTGTAGGCTACTTGAAACAGGAAGCTGTGGTGGAATGAAATCGTGTAAGAGTGCTCTTATCGAAGTGCTACGGAGGAAGCCATCAGAGAATGGATATTGTAAGACACAGCCTGAATAACTTTAATTACAGTTTCTGATCTTCAGCTATGACTGAATCTATTTCCTCACAAACAGGCTGTATGTGGGTCAGAAGGATGCTTCCCAATCTCGGGAGACAATGCCTCCTTTTTACGTAAACCTTCTTTAGCTCAGCTCACATGCATCCCAGGGCTTTCATCGCTTAGGAAACATGCTTCCAGGTCTGCGAAACCCCCCGATACGCTTGTGAACACGTCTTTCTTCTGGCAGTTATTTGTTGCTGTATCTACAAAACCATAGATCCGTGATGCTTTTTGGAAGCCTGACTTCCCGAGCCTCCTTTCATGTGGGGATGCCCTATTTCACCAGCGATGAGCACAATGCATCCTCAGTATTAAGACCTTGGGGCTGTTTGCTCAGGCTCAGCGCAGCGAACAGAGAATAAACTCACTTCAAAAGTTGTGAGCATGGAAGAGGAGCTTCAGGAAGACATGCAAGTGTCCTAAGAGAATCGACCCAGTGCTTTGTAAAGCATGGAAACCAGCTGTCAGGATACTGCGCAGGAAGCAAAGGGAGGGAGGGCTGGATAACAAGGTCACTGTCTGCAGACAGACAGTTGCTGCCCTTTTCCCACCGAAGGCAGATGGGCTACGTCTAGGCTGGAGGGACAGATTGCCCCCCCAAGCAGCCAGACACCGCTTGCTTTGTGTCCTTCGCCTGCCCAGATGGCTCCCTCAGGGATGGTAGTCAAACCTGCCTGGCAGGCTGCTTCCAGCAGGAGCAGAGCTTTGCAGTCACCTGGGTGTAGTGAAAGCTCTGAGCTGCGATGTTGCTGGGTGCACCCGACACCAGCCCCCACTGATAGAATTACAAGCCGGTGATACTTGCCAGTGATTTTGCCTTCTGGAGCTTATTAGAGCTGCTCGCTGCTCTCTTTTTTCTCTCAGCTGCCAGCCGGCTCAGATCTGGGGTCTCCACTCCTCCTTTCTTCCTCCTGCAGAGTAGAATGGAATAGCATTAACAAATGCTATGGGGTTGGTTTGCCAGGACTGAGAAGAAGAGAATCCCTTATGATATTGCCTCCCAAAAAGATGGGATTAAAGCAAATACATTTAATCTGCCACATGGGGCAGAGTATGTGCATCCAATCAGGTACCACGGCTCCGAGGAGGGTGGTAGCTGGCTATTTTTTGTGCTACAATAACTTTACAGCACTCCAACACATGCCCTGATCTTGAGACTCATTGATTTAAGCTAAATCCACATAAGGTGTTACGCCACCTCAGGGGAATTCACAGGCAGACAGGTTTGAGAGTATTCAGTTAAGTCAATGTAACTTGTAACATAAATAGAGCTAGAGCACTGCCTCTCCAACTAGTTATTTCATAGCATTGTTTTCATAGCCAAATGCTGCTTCTTGTATACGTGTGTGTGTGTGTCTGCATGCAAATTTATAGGCAGCCATTAATAAAGTCAATATCATTAAGTGGTAGAACAGGAATATTCCAGACTGAACATCAGGCACACCAGGACATGTCCAGTTGTTACTTTTTTCTGGTATCAGAAGTAAAATCCAGACTATGAGGAGGACTCCTTAAGAACTCAGGCAGGATTATAAACACCTTTGCTCTGAAGGTGTTCACTCCCCTCCAACATTCAAATCCCACAATATGGAATTTGTGAATTTAAAGCAGCAGCATTGTGTGCTCTCTGGGTCGGCCTCCAGTTCCATCACCAGTGTCACTGGGCTCCTGGAAGCCATGCTAAAATGCACAGGAACACAAAACTGTGGACATAAAGGATGGAAATGGCCTCTAAAAGCAGCATTTATCCTTTAAAGAACACACAACACACACATCCTCAAAAGCAGCTGACAATTATTCCCTCATCCCGGACCAGCTGCAGATCAAGAACCATAAAGATGCATCAAACAAATTATTTAAAATAGGGACAATTACAACCAGTTTAGATACAGTTCTCTACGGTGAGGAGAGAAAATCCAATTTAAAGTATTATCATGAGGACTGAAGTAGTCATTTCTTGACAGACTGCAGAGCTGGCCTTGTGGCTGTAAATGAAGATATCAACATCTTTTGCTGTGTTTTGGTGTCCATGCTTGTGGTATCAGAGCATCCCTCTGCAGCAGGTCTCCACCAGGATCTCACTTCAAAGTTAGGAAATTCCCATCCCTGGAAACATCAGGTTGCCCAGAGAAGTGGCAGCTGCCCCATCCCTGGAGGTGTTCAAGGCCAGATTGGATGGAGCTTTGAGCAACCTGATCCAGTGGGAGGTGTCCCTGTCCATGGCAGGGGGGCTGGGAGTGGGTGGGCTTTAAGGTCTCTTCCCACCCAAACTATTCCATGATTCTGTGAAGCACTCAAAGCCAGGTTGGATGGGGCTCTGAGCAACCTTATCTGGTTGAAGATGTCCCTGCTTGGGGAGTGGGTTGGATGGTATGGGTGTTAGCAGTCCCCACCCAAACTATTCTGCAATTCTATGCAAATACAAGCACTAAGGACAATCTTCTCAAAGCTGCACAGGAAAAGGGCATCGGAGCCAAGAGAAGGACGGCAGATCTCTCACTCCCAGTGCTGAACTCACTGTTTCTCACTCTGCTTTCCTCCCTTAAGGAATGTTTTGAATTCCCACCAGCCTAACAGAGGTGGCTATTCAGTGATGTGACAAGCAAGAGACAGGCGTTGGGATTTGGAAGGACTGTGCCGCACCGTGCCCTTCTCACGCAAGCCAACCCCTTTTTGTCAGAAACTAGGCCCAGGCTGATGACAGAACAATTACTGAAAGTAATTATTTTCTCGTTGGGTAAACACTCAGGACAATATGCAACTGTTTTTAGAGCCGGCCTACGTCCATAAATTATCTAACTGAATTAGTGCTGGCTTCCAGAAGCCCGAAGCTGGCTGGGGGGGGTGGGGAAGGAGCTTGCATTTTGGCCGAGCTGTTGTCATGAGAAGTAGCAGGGCTCCTTCTTCAGGCACAAGGACACAAAAATCTTGGCAGAGGTCCCATGCGAGGCTGGAATTGGAATTCATTATTCATGATAAAGTGGGAGGCAAAGCTTTTGATTTATTGGCAACAAGGAGCACAAACACCCGATGCCTTCCAGCAGAATTGTACATGCATGCACGGAAAGAACTGCCCCTCTGGGTCCTGTGGAGGGAGAGTAGAGTCACAGAGAAAATGTGCTAAGTTGGTTCCGTGCTTTAGTTAAAATCTTTCACTTCAACTTTGCTTTTTGCCTGAAGAGACAGATCCATCCGCCCTGGACTCAGGATGTTTGTTTATGAACAAAAAGCTACCTGGACAATCCAGGCAGGAACTAAATCCCACCTACCAGAAGTCAACCTGATGATAAACTGTACACACGTGTTGCAGCAACGCCGAAAGTCACAGCTATAATTCTACCCAGAGACTTTGATAACCCCTTCCAGGCAATTTGTAATTCAACCCCTGTCTGCATCTCTCCTCTATCGCCTCGTCACTCTATCAGCGATGCATTTCATTGGCACTGTTCTTCATTTCACTCCTCAGTGACTGAAGCTTTTCTCACTTGATCCCATCTCAGCCACCAGAACCTGACAGTGCACACACTCGAGATCTCTGTTCTCTTCTCCTTCATGCTGCAGTGATGTTTGCCATGGAGGCTCCTGGGTGCCATTCAGTTTTATAGTGCAGGCTGATGCCAGCAAGCAGCAAAAATATCCATCAGAAAAAAAAGCCCCAGTAAAATCTCAAATATGATCTAGATTACAAACGAGCACCATTCTGCTGGATTTTGGGCACTACACAGTCGTGGCACAGTGTTATGATTCTTCTCCCCAGTAACATGGAGCATGAGCACTGTCCAGGACAAACCCTCATCCAATTGCTGTATAGAAATTTAGTTAGGTGGTTTTCAGAATTGTAGAATCATGGAAGGGTTTGGTTTGGAAGGGATCTTAAAGTTCATGCAGTTCCAACTCCTGCTATGGGTAGGGACACCTCCCACTGGGTCAGGTTGCTGAAAGCTCCATCCAACCTGGCCTTCAACGCCTCTGGGATGGGTTTAAATAACATTAAATGACATTTAAATGACAAAATTTCAGCAGCAGTGTGAACACCCTGTTGTGATGAATGGGAGAGTTCTTGCCTCTCTTTGGACCAGAAAGCAAACATAGAGCAAAGTTCAGCTCAAGAGGAGATTTTAACCAGGAAAAACTTACTTTTTTCATTGCCTCTTAAAATCTGCAAAATTTAACCTGGCATGAGGTAGATTAATTTAGATTCAAAGAAGTGGCCAGTGACTAGGAACACACAATGCTTTGATGACAGCGTCAGGTATTCCTTTGATGTAATCTTTATTCACAAAGAATTCTCCACAAGTCTGGTTTTCCTCGGCACAGCAGAACTAAAGTGTAAAGAATGGTTTGTTGACTCACAGCTTTCCAGGCACCCTGCTGGCCTTCCAGTGCCCTCCCTGGTTCTCCTCTCTCTGCCATCGCTTTGGCTTTCTGCTGCTTTTCTGCTGTTTCTGCTTTTCACACGTGTTCATGAGCTGAAGAAAACACTCGTTCCTCTTTGTCTGCACTCAGACAGCTGCAAACCCCATTTCCTCTCCCAACTACCTTTGCAAAACCCTGTACCTTGGGAAATCACTCCAACTGTTTTAGGAATCTCATTTAACATAGATTCTATTACTTCTGGCATTCATGTTACACAAAGAGTGGTTGTTATGCCCTTGAGCTCCAAGAATTCATCTAATCTGAGGAACAACCATACCTGACAGAGCCTGGGGGGTCAGAGATCTCTATCTCAGTTCTCTGTTCTACCTTACAACCCCGTACACTGGTCAGGCAGGGTCTGCCTAAGCCTGCAGGCTACAGGGAGGTGGATCATCTCATGAGACTCCCTACAGTTGGCTGAGCACGGCCTTCATCAGCCATCCAGAACAAAGTTTAGCATCACAGTGGGTCACTCTGACCACTCTGCTCTTGTCCTGTTGGTGACAGGCACTCTACACCTGACCAAGCCACCTGTTAGCTGCCACTGCCACCTCCACTGAAAGCCTGAGGAACACTCAATCATGAAAGGCAGTTCTGCTGTTCCTACTGCAGACCAGGAGCCAAGTGGAGTGCAGAAGATCCAGTGCCTGCAGAGCTGCCCAGAAGTAAGATATGGAGGGTGCAATATTGAGATGGGACACAGGGAATTTCTTGGCATTTCTTTACCAGGAGGGTGGTCAAACATTGAAAACAGGCTTCGTAGAGAGGTATTGAATGCCCCGAGCCTCTCAATGTTGAAGAGGCATTTGGACAATGCCCTTAACAAAACACTTTAACTTTTGGTCAGCCCTGAATTGGTTACGCAATTGGACAAGATGATCCTTGTAGGTCCCTTCCAACTGAAACAGTCTAGTCTAGTCTAGCCTACTCTATATAGACCCTTAGGTGATTCTGCCCTCTATTTGGCTCTGGTGAGACCCCACCTGGAGCCCTGTGTCCAGCTCTGGAGTCCTCAGCATTGGAAGGACATGGATCTCTTAGAGTGAGCCCGGAACAAGCCACAAAAATAGTCTAAGGGCTGGAACACCTCCCATCTGAGGACAGGCTGAGAGAGTTGGGGTTGTTCCGCCTGGAGAAGAGAAGGCTGTGGGGAGACCTTAGAGCAGCCTCCAGTACTTAAAAGGGCTATGGAAAAGCTGGGGACAGACTTTTCAGTGAGGCCTGTTGTGACAGGACAAGGAGTAATGGGTTTAAACTAAGGGAGGAGAGATTTAGACTGGCTTTAAAGAAGAAATGTTTTCCTGTGAAGGTGGTGAGGCACTGGCCCAGGTTGCTCAGGGAGGTAGTTTGGGCCCCATCTCTGGAAATACTCAAGGCCAGATTGGATGGAGCTTTGAGCAACCTTACCTGGCTAAAAACATCCCTGCTCCTGAAGGGGGCTTGAAATGGATGACTTCTAAATGTCCTTTACAACCCAAAGCATTCTATGCAGGAGAACTTCTGGGAAGGGGCTGGGGAGCGGACTGTCGGCAATGCGACCACAGAAACGGAGCACCAGGATATCTTTAAGTGGGAAGCTGGGTCAGCACCTGAAATGGCACACCTGCCTCGCTGAATAATCATTACAGACGAGACTACAGACTAGCAATTACTTTCAGCTTAAGTGACATTAAAAGAAGATCCTTGATAAACAAGCAAATCTCACAGAATTCACTTCTCTCCTTGCAATAATCCTCTATAATTACAGATAAATGCTGGATTTGCTAGAACACTCTGCATTAAAATGTTCTCCATTGCACAAATGGATAGAGGCTTAAATCTCACTTAGGAGATGAAAAGTCAGTGTGTTTACTGTATCATTAGCAACTCAGAATCATTTGCATCTGGTGCATCTTGTTGGTTGTCAGCTGTGTCTATTAAACTCTTCAAACAAGGCTCATCTCATTTTTGACACTGGGTTGTGGCCGGCACAAGGGAGCCCTAAGCCTCACAGAAAGCTTTTGGAGCTGCTACATAAGTGAAAAATATGTTCGGGATGTCCATTTGGAACAAGAGGCATTTTGTCAACGTATTTAGTTAAAAGTCTCGAAGAACTTTCCCCCAAAACAGTGCTAGAGTTTGGAAACACACCACAGAAAGAGGGTGAGGTGGAAACTGGAAAGCTCTTTGAAGTAGTGCGGTATCCTAGGACTAAGGGACGCGGATTAAAAAATGATTCATAAAAGGCTTTTGCTCAGACACTGGGAACTTTGCGGAACACCCCAGAGGAGCGGTGGGTCCAGCAAAGTTAATCGCATTGAGAAAGAGCCTACGCAAGTGCATGACTGCTTAGCCAAGTAATCTCTCGGCTGGGGTAATTCATGGGTTGATTGTTCCTGTGCACCGGGCTAATGTCAGCTCCATCGGTTGTTTACTTAAAGCCCAGTCTGGATACTTTCATTGTGGCTGAATTGGTTCCCAAGGTTTTTGTTGGCACAGTGCAGAGGAATCTCCTCCTCTCTGCACGTTAGGCTGTGTGAGAGCCTTTTCACAGGGACTCACACAGGAGCTTGGCAACAGTCAAGCTGATCCATTACCTGTTCACCAGGCTCAGATTAATGACAGCGTTACTGGTTTCACAGGTTACTGCACATCAGAGGAGGGCAACGAAGTTGGGGAGGGGTTTAGAGAACAAGTCATATGAGGAGCAGCTCAGGGAAATGAGATTGTTTAGTCTAGAGGAGTAGACCTCATCGCTCTCTGCATCTTCCTGAAAGGTGGGAGCGAGGTGGGTGCTGGTCAGTTCTACCAAGTAACAAGTGATAGGACAAGAGGAAAAGGCCTCAAGTTGTGTCATGAGAGACTTAGGATGGATATCAGGAAAAAGTTCTTTACTGAAAGAGGGGAGAAGCCCTGGCAGAGGCTGCCCGGGGCAGTGGTGGACTCCCCATCCCTGGAAGGGATCAGAAATGTGTGGCTTAGCACTTGGGGACATGATTTGATCAGCACAGTGGGGTTGGGCTGATGGTTGGTTTGAATAAGCTTAGAGGTATTTCCAACCTTAATGATTCTGTGATTCTATGGTCAGTCCAATTAGAGTAACTGCTGTGAGCCCATGAAAAATGACAGGTGGGATTAATAGAGGCTTGCACGAGAAATTAGCCAAGCACTGCACACGGGTGACCAAGGCAGCCTCCCCTCTCCTGCTTCTGCTTGTCAATGCACAGAAATATGACCATGGATCTAAAGTTCTGAAAACATCTGATGACAGATGTGTCAAAGGAAAACATGGGGCAGTCCTAACACAAGTTGATCTGCAAAACTATAGTTCAGGGTGGAAATCTCTTTGTTTTGCCAGTTGCTGACCAGAAAATCCTGGGAGCCCAGGAACAGATGGATCTAGGCAGTCTCCCACACAGTGTAGATATAAATGCTATGCATTATTTAAATAATGGAATGGTTTGAGTTGGAAGGGACCTTAAATTCCATTGATTTCCAACCCCCTGCCATGGGCAGGGACACTCCCACTGGATCAGGTTGCTCTAAACCCCATCCAGACTGGCCTTGAACACCTCCATGGACGGGGCAGCCACATCTTCTCTGGGCAACCTGGGCCAGAGCCTCACCATCCTCACAAGAAAACATTTCTGCCTAAGATCTCATCTCAGTCTCCCCTCTTTCAGCTTCAAACCCTTCCCCCTAGTCCTATCCCTGCTCTCCATGATCAGGAGCCCCTTCCCAGCTTTCCTGGAGCCCCCTTTAAATACTGGAAGGCTGCTCTAAGGTCTGCTGTTTGTTGTGTGGTACCTACATAACTCTTACACCCACACCCCTGTTCAATCACCTAACTTTTTTCAGCAAGAAAATCCTTGAAGTGAGAGTTTTAAGCTTCATCACAGTTAATTCACTCTTACTTTTTTGTGCAAAAATCTCAGATTCCTCTTAACCTTGCAGCTTTATTTGAAAGCTCTTGAACAAACCCTTGTCCTAATTCTTCCTATTATAGCTATGTAACTTCCCCAGGCATTACAGCCTGTTTTAGAGGCAGACACTAAAATATCTGCCCCAACTCTGCACTGAAAGCGCACAAAGCAATGCAGCTGCGACTGCACCAAATCCAAGATCAATCCAAGAAAAGCCAAAAGAGCGGCAAAGCAGTTTTACAACCTGGTTGCTGAACCATAATGTTCCCAGGCAGCTGGGAGCACAGACAGAGGGAGTTTGCAAAGGACACAGCCATACCCTATGTCACAGAGAAAGAAAAAGAGAAGAGATTAAGCACTTACGCCTGCCTAGCCTGCTCGATGGGATCGTAGTTGTCGAGGTAATTGAACCGGATGGTGTCTGTAGGATGCCTGTCTGACGAACGCCACGGTGGGAGCTCTTTTTTCTCCTTGTTTGTCCTCTTTCCCAGCACAGAAAGTTTTGACTCTGGGACATTACTTCTTACTGGTTGCACATCAATAACTACAAACTCATCCTTTGAAGGAGTCTGATAAGGGAGTAGGAAAAAAGAAAGTAAATTTTAGCCTGCAATGAAAGTGAGATTCATTTTACCTAACTTTAGACTTCTGAGAATTGGATATTGCCTCAAAATTAGTCTTTCCAGACTGCATTATGGTCAGTGGACAGAAATGGGAACCCTGGCAGTGCATGTCATCACCCATGTCCCCAGATCTGTATTAAGTTGAGCTGAACTGCTTTTGAGATGCTTTGGCTTCTCCTCATTGAGTACAGAGAGAGGCTGTGGGGGAGTTTGGTTAAAAATAGAGGGCTCTGAACGCAGGGCAGAAGAATCGCACCCTCACAGCCCTGCAAACCAGGTGTGGCATCAATGAATCTCAGGAGAAAGCAATGGCTACTGAGTAATGCTCCACCTCCCCCAGATGGCCCTGCCACCTCTGAAGAAGAGAGGAAGAGACAACGCCATAATCGGTGCTTTTTTCCTTGCCACCAGGTAAACTGAGTGAAATGTCAGCAGGGTGATGCTGGGCACCCCATCTCTGCTTATCAGATTGAGGCAAGCTACTGTACGCTCTATAAACTGCTCAGAATGAGAGGTAAACAGCCTTGAGTACTGGAGAAGGAAATTTCGAGGATTGCTCCCGAACACCCTCAAAGGCCAACAGAGTGAGACCTTGCTGATCGCTTCTCCTGACCAGTGAGATTTTCACTTGCCCCCTTCCAGGGATGGATGATGGGAAAGAAGAGCACATGGCACCACATGAGTTTAGATTCTGATTTAAAGTGATTTGTCTTCCATTTTACATCTGGGAGAATACAGTAAAATAGAGAGGGAAAGGTGTTAGGCACCCAACCAGCCCAGTCTTCCCACTTGTCCCAAACATTTGGGGCCAGACATCTGAGGGCTGGCTCCTCCCATATGAGGACAGGCTGAAAGAATTGGGTGTGTTCAGCCTGGAGAAGGTTCCAGGGAGATCTTTTAGTGGCCTTTCAGTACTGAAAGGGGCTACAGGAGAGCCGGGGAGGGACTTTTTATCAGGGGGTGCAAGGACAGGATTAGGTGGAATAGTTTTAAGCAGAACAAGGGGAGATTGAGACTGTATATAAGGAAGAAATGTTTTCCTGAGAAGGCGGTGAGGCCCTGGGACATGTTGCCCAGAGAAGTGGTGGCTGCCCCATCCCTGGAGGTGTTCAAAGCCAGGTTGGACGGGGCTTGGGGTAACCTGATGCACTGGGAGGTGTCCCTGCCCATGGAGGGGCAGGATGGGGCCTGGATGGGCTTTAAGGTCCCTTCCAACCCAAACCATTCTGTGATCTCCAGCATTGGTAGATAAGTACCTTTGGTCTTGTGATATGCAGCTCCTTCACCATCTCAATGTAATGTTTCTTCCAGATTCCTTGCTCAAAGGGGGTTGGAGAGAAGTTGATGTACCAGCCAAATCGCAGGCATTTCAGCATCCAGAGCTGATCCAGTTCAGACAGGTACTTCCAGTACCAGCTCACCTGTGAATGGCCAGTAAGTTGAAAACCTCAGGGTTTTGATCATCCAAGATTGCAGCAAGAGACTTCTCTGCTGTGGATGTAATTCCCCTATGTCCTTGAACTAGTTCAGTTCTCAGCAGTGCTTATGTCCCCTTTAAACCTTTCATTAAACCACTGAAAGCATTTAAGGTCTTTACGACACACTCAGTGTCTATGTGTTAGCTGATCTCCAGCACTTGGTGAAATACTCCAAAAAACATAAACCAAGAGAAAAAAAATCAGCTTGATTGGGGAAACTTCCTGCACTTCCACACGATAAGCACATAGTAGTTGGGCTAAAAACTTTATTAATTTCCACTGAGAAAAATGGCATTGATAGACTCCCTGAGACTAATAGACTCTTCTGAACATTTTCTTGCTCATATTCATAGAATAATAGAATGCTTTGGGTTGGAAGAGGTGTTTAGAGGTCATCCAGCGCAATGCCCTTGCAGGAGCAGGGACATCTTCAACTAGATTGAGTTGCTCAGAGTCCAATCCAGCCTGGCTTTGAATGTTTCGAGGGATAGGGCATCCACCCCTTCCCTGGGCAACCTGGGCCAGTGTTTCACAACTCTGACTGTAAAAACTGTCTTACTTATATCTAGTCTAAATCTCCCCTCCTTTAGTTTAAAACCATTACTCCTTGTCCTGTCATAACAAGCCTTGCTAAAACGTCTGTCACATCTTTCCTGTAGGACCCCTCTGCAGCTCTTATGCTCCATCATACCGTCACTTGCTTGAAACAGGCTGAGATTTATATATATTCGTAATATTATACAAAGCACTATGTTAACACAGTAATGGCATCATCAATAGCTGAACTTATTCATTCAGAACTACTTTGGGCATCACCTCCCAGCACTTATACCTCATGCAAACACCCTTCTGGAGTCCTAGCCACTGTGCTGAAATGATCTAGTACTAGTAGTAGTGATAATAGTAGTGCATTTATCCTTTATTTTAACTACCTTGACCTGACTTTCTGAACCTTTGATACATGTTGGCTTTTTTACCTGTGCACATCGACAGAGGCTCCTTGGGTCCAGAAAGGAAAAGATGTATAAAGACAGGACTCTAGGAAGCCTTGTGGTAAAATCTAGAGCCTCTGTGGGAACTCGATCCTGTAGCTGCTTTGTGCAGAATTTCAGCTGTGACAAAGAGCAGCGTTCCAAAAGGTCCACCAGGATCCTCCGCCTCTGACCATCTGTCCACATGTCAAACTGAAAATAAAGGAGTTGCAGGTTCTGAGAAACCGGAGAATCAGCTTCTTGAAATTAAGCACACATTTGAGTCAAGGGAAAATGCATAAGCAGCAGCTTCTGGTGACTCACTCAAGAGCAAGCATGTAGGAGCTAGGAACAAATGGAGAGGCTACATTAAAAGAAACTCTGAAGCCACTTAACTTATGATTTATAATCCTCAAAGCATCTAGGATAGCCCAGTCCAGGACACATTCATGCTTACAAGACTCCACTCCTGAGACCAGTTCCTAGATTTGGCTTCACACATGGAAAAGAAGGAGACGGAGATGTGTGGTTACAGGATCAGGTCTCAAACTACAGTGAATTCGCTGTTGCTTCATAGTCTATTCTGACACTTACATGACCCCATTACTGCACTATTTGAGTGCTTTACAACTTATAAAGCATTTATTCTCACGATCCCACTGCATAGGAAAGAAATCCCCACTACAGAGAAGCGGAGCGGCGAGAAACTAAATAACCTGCCCATGTCTCACTAGGAAAATCTGTGGCACATGTCCGGCAGTGCCGTAACAAAGTTCAATCGCAGAGTTTCTATGCTTATGCTCCTCTAAAGAGGAGGATTAAAATGACTGTGGGAAGAAAGGAGCACTTAGCTAACCACAGAAGCACGTATCGCTCTGCTGTGATGGCAACGACACAGCATTGAGTGGAGCCGGGCAGAGCTGTGTAAACAGAGTGGGAGCGATGGTGGCAGTAGCTGATGTTTAGCTTGTGTTGATAGCAGAGGATGGAAAGGGCCCTGTCAGCAGGAATCTCCTGGGAAGAGATTGACCTCATCGCCACAATCTGTGCAATCTGTCTCAAAACCTGCAAGAGCAGTTGCGGCTGTGAGGGCAACACGGAATGCCAGGAGGGAGGAAATGGCAGAGGACCACAGCGCTGCAGGCGGGATTGTCGGAAATACCTGGTGGGAACTGCAGGCAGCACAACGAAACGGTTAAGTACATCTTTCCACAGGTGAAATACAGATTTCAAAGAAGTCCTGCTCCATCCTCATCCCAGAATGGGAAGAGGAGCCAGGAACCAAACTCACCTTCTTTTCAAAGGGAAAACTGAGCTGTTTGGGGAATTCCCCATTTGTTTCTTTCTCACGCACTGGCCATTCCCAAAACACATGATGCTCTCATAGAATTGCTTCCTGAAGCCAACTTGCCACTCCTGACAGCTTGCTCTCCACAGCTCAGATCACAGCACATTCAGTTTTACATTTAACCTTAGGAGCATTTGAGGTCCTAATTAAAATATGACCTCCAAAAATTAAAAATAACAAGAAAAATATGCATTTATTCCAATATTTGTTGTTGTTATTATTATGGTGGGTAAGATCCTTCCTTTCCCTTTCACAACAAAACAGACTAGAAATTCAGATCTATTTTTTCTCTGCTACCTCCTACAAAATCTAAGGTCAGGCGGAGGATTGGCAAAATAAGAGTTTAAAAGACACTGTGCAGAACTGAGAAGTGATTTCTTCCCAGATCATTTTAAAACAACCTTTCATTTCTTCCTTTATTTATACTTGTCCGTCTTCAATTCCAGTAATGGAGAATAAACTCTAAGAAGTAAATAGCAGTTCTTCTTGCAAACACCTCTGCAAAACCTTCAAGAAGGTCAGCATGAAGAAAGGATAGGACTGCCTTTCCTGAGATCCCAGAGAGACAAAAAGCCAAATAGAAAGAAGCTCCCAAGTGCCAATGCCTTTTCAGACACAGGGAATTAAGGAATACACCCTTTCCTCCAACCCCTATTTTGCAAATAATTCTCACCTCTAATGATGTTTAGCAGAGCACTAAGGAAAATCCGAAGCAGGACCTTTAGATTTGGGGCTTAGGGACATGTTCCCCAAGGATTAAATCAGCCAAATGTGGACCAGAGGGGGTTCTGCCTGTCCCCTTCTCACCCTCAGCTTGATATGAAAGACACTCTCTGTCACTTGCTGAATTGGCAAAGCAGACTTCTCATTTGTGATCGCAGTTACATCCTTGTCTCATTAAAACAATCTTCAATCACCCCTTTACAACGGACACATTTCTTCCATACAAGTTTCAGAGACAAGGAAGTAACTGGCTTACTCTCTTCCATACCAAGGGATTAAGTGAACTAATCAAAGCAAACCTAGCTTCTCTTTCAAGGAGACAGAATATTTGCTCCTATTTAACTCTTCCTGTTCTGCCACCGGTGTTGCAGTAAAGTAAATCCTTCCAGCATCCTCAGCCTAGGCTTACACTGCAAGGGAAACTCCATTTAAACAATGCAGTCAGGAGCATGGGAGCACACAGCTTCTTCTCCCCTGCATTCAGCAGCAGCCAAGTAGTTAGGGAGACATAATTTGTCTCTTTTCCAGTATTAACAAGCATGTCCCCATCCTACATTTAGCTGCCTTTCTCCACAGTTCCTCCCCTTGCATCTGATTACAGCAACCCAACCAGTTGGACTGGATTCCCCTTTTCAAAGTGCTGCATCTTCCCTATCCGCAGCTAGGAACACTTTTTCCCTCTTCTGTGCCTTTCCCCTTGGAACACTTTCCCCCTCTTCTATGCCTTTCCCCAAGCCCCAGTGAACAATGTCTCCCCAGGGATTGTGTGACATCAGGCTACATCGGCAATGCAGAGGGCTCAGTGCCTGCTTCTGCGATCAGTTTACAATTAATCCGTGAGTGCACACACACAAATAACACAGCCTGGCACTGAGGGGAGAGCCCAGGGCCTCAGTGCCAAGGTACAGAGACTCTACTGTTTAACCTAAAGAGACCCCTTTGCTGACCCAATCAAGCTACAGGGTTACAGTCACATGCAGACATCCCTGTGCCCTGCAAGTATTGGAACAAAGTCAATAGTCAATGAGGCTCTTGCACAGAATGGCTTGTGAGCAGATAGAGCAGCCCTGGAGAGAAGGACTTGGGGTGCTGAGGGATGAGAAGCTCAACATGAGCTGGCAATGGGCACTTGCATCCCACAAAGCCAATGGTGTCCAAAGCAGCAGGGCCAGCAGGATAAGGGAGGAGATTCTCCTCCTTTGCTCTGGTGAACCTCACCTGGAGCCCTGCATCCAGTTCTGGAGTCCTCAGCACAGGAAGGACATGGATCTGTTGGAGCAAGTCCAGAGGAGGCCACAGAGTTGATGCGAGCACTGGAGTGACTCCCATCTGAGGACAAGTTGAGAGATATGGGGCTTTTCAGCCTGGAGAAGAAAAGGCTGTGGGAAGAGCTTAGAGCAGCCTCTCAGTACTGAAAGGGGCTCCAGGAAAGGTGGAGAGGGGCTCTTGATCAGGGAGCGCAGGGACATGACTAGGGTGGATGGTTTTCAGCTGTAGGAGGGGAGATTGAGCTGAGAATTTAGGAAGAAATGTTTTCCTCTAAGGGTGGGGTGGTCCTGGTCCAGGTTGCCCAGAGAATCGGTGGCTGCTCCATGCCTGGAGGTGTTCAAGGTCGGGTTGGATGGGACTTTGAGAAACCTGATCCAGTGGGAGGTGTCCCTGCCTATGGCAAAGGGCTGAAGCTGGGTGGACTTTAAGCTCCTTCCAACCCAAACCGTTCTGTGATTCTATGGAGACTATTCACCTAGCGAGGTGCAATTTCCCCCTTCCTCCCCAGCTATATTCTCTCAGTCCCGGTGAAGGGATTTGTTGGAAACCTGCAACCTGGGTGAGAAGAGAAGGAATGAAGCAGACAGGGACCTCACATCCACAAGATACACTAATCTACCCAACAAAATCATAAACATCTCTGCTGCCAAGCAGCTCCATGTCAGCAATTAGCATCTAGCCCCTAGGATCTGTTCAGTTTTGTTTTCACTTGCTATAGTTAAAAAACTAAAAGTGAAATTTTGCAAGAGGAGGTTCCCAGGAAGACTGCTGAGGAAGGGAAGCTGGCAGCCTGGTGACAAGTACCCCTGAGCAGCAGCTACTGGCACTCAGCGTGGAGTCAGCCTTGGGTAAAGGGGTGTCTGTGTCTGCTGAGACTGGGATCAGGATCAGCTGCCCAAACACCAGTGCCCTGGGTTGTGGGGGATCCTACAAAGCCTAAAGCTGCCACTCCAAGGGTGACAGTTCCCTGCAAGTCCTGCATCTTATCTGTCATGATATGAGAGACCAAGAGGTAGATAATGCCCATGTCCACACTACCATCCTCTTGCCCTTCAAAACAAGATGGCTGGATCCAAAGAGTGTATTTGGCATGGTTCCTGGCCAAGGTTAATGTCCAAACAGTCATGAAAAACATCTGAAGAGTGCTATCAGCCCAGGTAGCCAAAACTGTGCCAGGGAACATGCTAACAATTTCATAGTGCGGATGAGCATGCTTCCATAGCTGGGAACCCTCAGATGAGCTGTATAAATTAGTAGCAGAAGATGTAGCCCACAGGCTGAGTTGAATCACTGTCTGGGCTCCCCTGACTTGTCTACATCTCATTTGGCTATAACGGAAGCTGAAATGCTCAGATCACCTGGAGACACTGAGCTTAGGTGTCTTCATCTACAAGTTCAACACCAGCTTCGTTGTCAACTCATTAACCTGGGTGTCAGCACAACAGCACTGAGCATAAAGGTAGAGCAAAATGCTTTTATGTTTTTTAAATTAACAAGAGGAATTTTTGGCTTGCAGAACACAGCAGAAAGGGAGGCTGAGAGGCAGCATGTCAAGGCATTTGCCCTGGGTGAAATGCAGAATAAAAGCAACTAGAAAAAAACCCAGAAAAATTAATGGAGAGATGTTAACCCTTTCACAGCTTAACCATCAAAAGGATTTTACCTGAAAGACAGGACGATAATTTCTCTTTTATATGTATCTGGGGAGTATAAGGAAGAGATTTTTTAAAATAAGGATGGTGAGGCACTGACACAGTTTGCCCAGAGAGGTAGTGGAGGCCCTATCCCCAGAAACAGTGAAGGTCAGGTTGGATTTGGCTCTAAGCAACCTGATCTGGTTAAAGATGTCCCTGCTTCTGCAGGGGAGTTGGGACAGGATGGGCTTTAAAGGTTCCTTCTAATCCAAAGCATCCTATGATTCTGCAAAGCTATTTGGGTTGATATAAACGAAGTTAGTCACAAATGCCTCTCTCGGGATCAAAGCCTGCAAATACTCAGGCATAGGAACAGCCACATAACACACGGTCTGCTGCCACTACACTACCACTGCTTCCACTCTGTGTAGCAATAATCCTTGGCAAAGCTGAGAGCAATCTGAGACAACCGAAATATTGTAGATCACCCCACTGCACATCTTGGATAGTTCAGGTGACAGCATCGCTGGTCCCGTGCCCTTTGGGGCAGCATAGAAACAGATAAATGGAATACCTTCAGGTCAGTAGTTTATTGTTTCTCAGCCTGCATTTTATGGACCATAACACCTTGATGTTCTGTGGCACAACTGGAAAACAACCACCAAATGAAAACACACATACACAGTCCCTGAATGTTCTGTGGCACAACTGGAAAACAACCACCAAATGAAAATGCACATACACAGTCCCTGAATGCATGCAAATAAAATCAGGAAGAATAAAATAAACAATGAGCATATAAAGTTTAATCTAATCTTTACTTGGCTGTGAAGGAAAACCACCAGGGCCACAGAAGGCAACCTTTCCCAGAAGGCTGGGTGGTCCTTCGGTGTTAAAAGACTGAGAAACATTGAGCTCCTCTCCTGCTGCAAGGCAGGATTTGCTCTACATAAACCGTTTCTGACAAGTGTTTGTCTAACCTGTTCTCAAAAGACTCCAATGATGGAGATTCCACCCCTATTCCCTAGGCAAGCTATTCTGGCAGTGAATTATCTGTAGCATAGGATTCTGCTGGTGTCTAAGTTGTGTCACCATCACTGCAATTCAAGCCCATGACTTCTTGCAGTACTTAAATGGGGCTACAGGAAAGATGAGGACAGACTTTTCAGTGAGGCCTGCTGTGACAAGGAATAATGGCTTAAAACTAAGGAAGGGCAGATTTAGACTGGAGTTAAGGAAAAAGAAATTTATGAGGGTGGTGAAGCACTGGCCCAGATTGCCCAGGGCGGTAGTGGAGGCAACATTCAAGGCCAACTTGGATTGGGCTCTGAGCAACCTGATCTGGTTGAAGATGTCCCTGATCCTGCAAGAGGAGTTGGACTGGATGACCTGAAAATGTTCTTTCCAACTCAAATCATTCTAGAATTCTCATCCTATCCAATGTGAACACAGAGATCAGATCATTCCCTTCGTCCTTTTGGACATCTTTTGTGTGTCATTCAGGAGAAGTTATTACATCTTTTCTCCATCTTCCCAGGAGTAAAGGGATGTTCTTCATATTTTCTGGGCCTGAGACTGTTCCCACCTATAACTTGTTCTCAGAAGTATCCTCGGTGGGTTCTTAGCTTTCTCAGAATGCAGGGACCAGAACTGGGGATACTTCAGACAACCCTTTGGGATATTTCCCTCTACTACAATATAACTCACTGTCAGCTTATATTTGGGTCATGATCCACCATGATTCCCAGTAAATTTTTATGCAGAACTGCTACATACTTGGGTTTTCTCAGATCTGCAGTTTTTGTACACATCATGCTTATGTGCATCACTTTTCACTTGTCATTATCAAACTGCAGATCAATTCATTCTTCCTTCCAGTCTCTGAAGTTCTTGAAATCCCTCCAACCCTGGTATCACCTGCAGATGAGTATGTACTTTCCATTCCATCATCTAGGTATCACTGAGAATGTTTAACAGTTCTGGACTTAGGACAGCCTTTCAGTTTCTGAGAACTGGGCTTGTTCAGCCTGGAGAAGTCTGTGGGAAGACATTGGAGCAGCCTCCAGTACTGAAAGGGGCTCAAGGAAAGCTAGGGAGGTGCTTGAGATCAGAGAGTGCTGGGGTAGGACAAGGGGAAGTGGTTTGAAGCTGAAAGGAAGGAGACTTACAGATGAGATTTTAGGAAGAAATTGTTTCCTGTGAGGGTGGGGAGGCCCTGGCCCAGGTTGTCCAGAGAAGTGGTGGCTGCCTCATCCCTGGAGGTGTCCAAGGCCAGGTTGGATGAGGCTTTTAGCAACCTGATCCAGTGGGAGGTGTCCCTGCCCATGGCAGGGTGGTAGCTGGACGGGTTTTGAAGTCCCTTCTGACCCAAACCACTCTATGCTTCTATGATATTACTGAAAAAGCTTAACAGTTCTGGTCTTAGGACAGACTTCAGCCTTCCAGCTTCATAATAAAGCACTTACAACCACACTGAATATGAGTTCCCAGGCACACAAACCCACCCTGCAGCAGTTTTCTCTCATCCATGCTTCCTGAGAGCACTAAGAGAGGGTCATGTGCACCAGAATAAAAAGCCCGCCCAGACCACTCTGACTTCTTGACACAGTTTCTTCCACACTCAAGGTGCTCCAGGCTTTACATACCACATATAATGCCCCAGGCTCCAAAAGGAGTTAAGAGCAGCTTTTGTGCTGTCTGCACCCGTTTAATCTCTATGATGGATGACAGAAGCTCAAGGACAATTAGTTCTGAAAAAGCATGAGGAAAGTGATTGATCTGGTATAATATGAAGGGTGAGAAACTTAACCTTTCTGAAGATGATTCAGAACACTCATGGATGGTTGGAAGAAGGTTGTTTTCAGGGTTTGGCTTCTTCATCAGGGTTTCTATTGAAATCCCTTCTATACTTTTGTCATGATACATCCCACAGGCATTGTAAAACATACAACAGTTTTCAAGAGACAGGATTTAAGTCTGTCAGTTGCTGACTATCACATTAAAAAGTATTTTTTGAGCAGTTACCATTAAATTAATACCTCTGCTATAAGGACAGGCTGAAAAGTGTTGGAGTTGTTTTGCCTGGAGAAGAGAAGGCTGTAGGGAGAGCTTAGTGCAGCCTCCAGTACTGAAAGGGGCTCCGGGAAAGCTGGAGAGAGGGTCTTTCTCAGGGATTACAGGGATAGGATGAGTGGAAAGGGCTTTAAATCAGAAGGGGGAAGATTTAGATTGGACATTAGGAACAAATTCTTCACAATGAGGTAGATGAGGCCCTGGCCCCAGTTGCCCAGAGAAGTGATGGTTGTTCCATCCCTGGAGGTGTTCAAGGCCAGACTGGATGGGTCCTTGAGCAGCCTGGTCTTGTGTGAGGTGTCCCTGCACATGGCAAGGGGTTGGAAGTGGATGATCTTTAAGGTCTCTTCCAACCCAAACCACTCCATGATGCTATGATTCTATGATTTTCTTTTCTCAGTGTCCATGAAATTACTTATTATTGAAATACATGCATGTCAACAAGTTAGTGAAAGCATGTTTCCTATCAAGATGAATAATCCTTATGAGCTTAAAATCAAAATACTTGTCTGCAAAGACTAGTTCATATGCAATAAATTTCCATGAGTGACCTATTAGGCATGAATAATAAGCATCATAGTTGAAATATTGTTGGAGAACAAGTCTTACAAGCTATGGGAACTGGGATTGTTTAGCCTGAGGAGGAGGAGACTTAAGGGAGACATTATTGCTTTCTACAGCTACCTAAAGGGAGGTTGGGTGAGGTGGGTGTTGGTCTCTACTCCCAAATAATGAGTGATACGATGATAAGAAATGGCCTCAGGTTGTTCCAGGCGAGGTTTAGATTGGATATGAGGAAAAAAAATCTTGCCTGAAAGACTGGTGAAACCCAGGGCAGTGGTGGAGTCCCCATTCATGGAGGTGTTCAGAAAATGTGAGGCTGTGGCACTCTGGGACATGGTTTATTAGGCATGGTGGGCTTGGGCTGATGGTTGGACTAGATGAGCTTAGGGGTCTTCTCTAACCTTAACAATGTCATAACTCTATGAAATAGTTACTGTGTGCACATACTTTTTATCAAAGGGTGATGGTAAGTAGTAACTTGCCTGTATTTCTGTTTAGCTTGTGTATCACATGACCACATAAGCAGTTCTTTGGTTCCATTTCTAAAGTTGTGCTATGGGGCTCGACCATACAGTTATGATCAATCCATATTAACACACTGAGCTGAATTCACTCACTCATTGCAATAAAGTCTCTGAGTCCAAGTTCCTGCATAGGAGACTGAGGAGATTATGGCCGCTTTCCCATAACAGCCTGTAAATGGATTTTTCCTTATAAAAGAGAAAGCACAATGCGATATTTAATGAGTAAGCATAGGATTAGGGTAAATCTTGTGCCATTGTATGCTGTGCAATCAGCTTCCCAAGCAGGTCAATCAGAGCTGTATTCCTTTCAAGCTGACTCCCTTCGTAGGCTATGGAAAGAAATGGGTACCTCTAGAGGGCTGTTCTTTTCTCCAACATTGAGATGAATTACCCTCGGGAAGCACCACTTTCTCTCTATTGGCTATGCAATGTGATGCATTTGGTCTGTGATGACCAAACCAGCCAGGCTTAAATATTATGTTTTGAACATCTGCATCCAGCCAGAGAAACCTCATCCCAAATGCCTAACAGGGACTCATTTGTGGCTGGGGCACACAAATCCTGTCTCATGTCTTTCTGTGCCTTATTTTTTTCAGTGGCAAAACAGGGTGACCACACTTTCTTCTCTCACGTTGGAGCTGTGAAGATAATGACAGCAAGAAACCATGAGATGCTCAGTGATTACAGGATTAGCAGCTGTATGTGTGCGCTTGGTAGATAACAAGTCATTTATTACAAGTTTCAAAGTCTTGCCAGCAGTCACTGACAACACGTAAATGTCCAGGACCCCCTTTGATGACTTCACAGCCTTTTCCCAGGGTTTCTTATCCCATTTCAGATCATTCTGATGATGGAATATGATTTCCTGAGTTCAGAGCTTATAGAATATGGTCACTGAAGGAATTTACACTTTACCTTCCTTAGAAGTAGAACACTTAAAGCTCACATGCACATCAGGAAAATGAACCCCTTGTTCAAAATACAGGAGGTATAACAGTCCCTTTAGAGTCATCTCTTGATCAGCTCATGAATGTATGTAAATACATATTTAAAGAAAAAAGTTTACCCATTTTCCAAGCAGGGCTCTTCTTTCTTCAAATACCTATAAAACACACACAAACAAATTACATTGAATATTTAAAGGGGTTTCAATATGTCCTAAGAAAAATACAGCTTGAAAAACAATCTACAAAATATAAACAGAGTCACTGAATGGAAGAGCTTGGAAGAGACCTGTGGTGATCCTTTGGTCCAAACTCCCTGCTCAGATCAACCAAAGAGGGTTGTTCAGGGCCATGTTCAGATGGTTACCCATATACATTGGTAAGGTCCTCCACGAGCCTCTCTTCTCTAGGTTGAACAACCTCAGACCTCTCAACCCTTCCCTATACATCAGATTCTCCAATTCCTCAGTCATTTTTTGTGGCCCTATAGTGGCTTTGTTCCAGTAAGTCCATGTCTTTCTTGTAATGGGGAGGCTAGAAATGGACACAGAATTCCAGGTCTGACATCACCAGTGCTGAGTAGAGGGGAAGGATCACCTCCCTTGACATGCCACCTACAGCAGGATGGTGGGAGCCTTCTTTGTTGGCTTGTGATCAGCTTCACCAGCATCCCCAGGTCATTGTCTCCCCAGCTGCTTTTCAGACAGTCAGTTCATTTTAATATTAATGCAGCAAGACCATTAGGAGTAAAACAGTAAAACCAATATTTTTTCCCTGGCCATTGTACTGCGACAATTAACAAGAAAGGTAGCAAGTGTGGAAATATAGCAGAGGACTCCTCTTCAGTTCCGGACCCCTCATCCCAGGAAGGACATGGAGCTGTCAGAACAATCCAGAAGAGACCACAAAGATTATCTGAGGGCTGGATCACCTCCCATCTGAGGACAGGCTGAGAGAGTTGGCTTTGTGTCAGCCTGGAGAAGAGAAGGCTGCGAGGAGACCTGATAGCAGCCTCCCAGTACTAAAAGGAGCTCCAGCAAAGCTGGGGAGGGGCTCTTGATCAGGGAGTGCAGGGACAGGATGAGGGAGAACAGTTTGAAGCTGAGAGGGGAGATTGAGATGAGATCTTAGGAAGAAATGTTTTCCTGTGAGGGTGGGGAGGCCCTGGCCCAGGTTGCCCAGAGGACTGGTGGCTGCCTTATCTCTAGAGGTGTTGAAGACCAGGCTGGATGGGGCGTGGAGTAACCTGATCCAGTGAGCGGTGACCCTGCCCATGGCAGGGGGTTGGAAGCAGGTAGGCTTTGCTTCCAAACCAAACCATTCTGTGGTTCTATATAGATTCTATTATTTATGACATTGATCTTTATCCATAGGGAGCTAGACCTGAAAGCACTAGCACATGGCTTACCACCACCACAAAACTGCTTCTGTACTCAGGACTGTGACCTAGGAAGGGAGGAAATGCTGTAGATTATTATTCCACAAGACAGATCAAAGAGGAAAATGCCCAGCATATAATGGCACATAAAAACAGCTATTAACAACAACCAGGAAAACATGCTTGATCATTATAAACTCCAAACATGTTAGTGCTATGACAGCCTGCAAAGAAGGTTCCTGCAGAGAAAGACATTATCAATGGTGATGTCTGGTACAGCAGTTGACAGAATTAGCTCTGTCTCTCTCAGCAGGAGGGGTGGAAAACGACATTGCTTTTATTTGCATGGTAACAGTTATTATTTGCTTGTGGGACACTTGGCAAAGTCAAGAAAAATAAAAGCCTAACAAGCTGAACTTGGAAAAGGATTTGCCACAAGCAAGCAATGAATAGTCAAAGAACGAAGTTCAGGGCTGGATAATTCAAGTGAAGCAGGGAGCTATTTATATAACTGCAATGTTAATGGTCTTTGATCAAAGACGGACACATATTTGCTTTCAGCATTCTTGGAGATACATCTGAGCCAGCTCTGTCAGAAAGTTCTGCCTACTCCAGGCACCTGGAAGCATTAATTAGCAACTGAATGGCCCAAAATTGGTATAATAATCCACTGCCTGAATCAAGGCAATGTTTAGTGTCCTCTCCTCCAAGGCCTTGCAGTTATAGCTATACTGTACCTGAACTGGATGGCTTTGGATGCAGCCTAAGGCCAAAGCTGCTCCACAGACCTGCCAACCACATCCATGCCTTCAGGTGGCTTTAAATAAGCTCAAGTTCAAGGCTACCTGGTAAATTCCCTCCACCTCTGGCTGTAAATGCTGCTGGGGACTCTTCTACCCCACAACTGAATCATTGCTCAGGAGAAGGCAAATCATCTTCCAACTTGGATCTGTTAGAGCAAGTCCAAAGGAGGCCACAAAGATGATCTGAGGGCTGGAACACCTCCCGCACAAGGACAGGCTGAGAGAGTTGGGGTTGTTCAGCCTGGAGAAGAGAAGGCTCCTCAGAGAGCTTAGAGCAGCCTTCCAAAACTGAAAAGGGCTTCAGGAAGCTGGGGAGGAGCTCTTGGTTGAGGAGTGCAGGGACAGGACAAGGAGAAATGGTTTGAAGCTGCACGAGGGAAGATTGAGATGAGTTCTAAGGAAGGAATGTTTTCCTGTGAGGCTGGTGTGGCCCCGGCCCAGTTTGCCTGTAGTGATAGGGCTAGGGGCAACAGGTATAAACTGGAGAGTGGCAGATTTAGACTAGACATAAGGAGGAATTTCTTCACTATGAGAGTGGAGAGGCACTGGAACGTATTGCCCGGGGAAGTTGTGGATGCCCCATCCCTCTAGGTGTTCAAGGCCAGGTTGGATGGGGCCTTGGGTAGCCTGATCTGATGCGTCCCTGCCCATGACAGGGGTGTTGAAATTATATGATCTTTACAGTTCCTTCCAACCCTAACTATCCTATGATTTTACGATTCTATGACTCCAGAGCTGAACGCAGGGTTACAGGTGCGGTCTCACAGAGCAGAGCAGAGCAGAGGAACAGAGTCTGCTCCCTTGCCTTGCAGGTCCTACTGCTTTGGAGGAAGCCCAGGATACGTCTGGCTTTCCAGGGCACACATTGTCAGCTCATGTTGAGCTCCTCATCCCTCAGCACCCCTATTCCTTCTCCTCAGGGCTGCTCACAATGCATTCTCTGCCCAGCCTGTATATGTGCTTGGGATTGCCCTGACCCAGGTGCAGGATCTTGCCCTTGGCCTTGTTCAACTTCATGAGGTTTGCACAGCCCCACCTCTCCAGCCTGTCCAGACCCCTTTAGATCACACAACGTCATTAAGTGCTGGAGCACAGAACAAACCAAGCTGAGCCCCTGAGAGTTTTGCTGCAACCCAGTGCAAGATCAAACTGCCTAAGGAGCAGAGCGGTAAAAAGATGGGAAAGGGTGGTTTTGCCCACATACTTACTGCTAGCCAGATTGTACCAGTGATGTACATCTGTAAAAATATGTTTTATAGACTGTAGGAAACAGACATTAAAATGATTCAAAAGCTGGGGAATATGCCAGATTGAAAGGACTTCAAAGAGCTCTATCTGTTTAGATTATCAAGAAAAGTTCAAGTGTTGGCTTGAAGCAGGGCAAAAGTCCTTCCACAAGGAAAAGTACTGGTTACAGAAGAGTTTAATGAGCGAGCGGAGAAGATTTAAATGATGGAAGATAGTGCTGGAGGTATTTGGGCACAAAACAAGGTTTCATCTTTTCATGTTTTTATGGGGGATTAATAATGAGAAAACTATTAGGGAAGTGATGAAATGTTCAGTTCTTGATAACTCCAAAGGAAGCCTGCTTACCTTCACGGATGATATATTTTACCCATATTCTAGTTAGTGATCTCAAGCCTGGGAGAACTGTGTGAAACAAGAAGGCCCTGGGAACCCAGGAAGCCAGACTATGTGATGTAATGGCCCACTCTGGATTAAACTCCATGAATCATCAACAGAAATTTAAATGGGATTCTGAGGGAGGAATATGCTCCTGGTGATATATGAGCCAAAACCCCCTCAGTTATGTCAGCATATCCCAGATAAAGTGCACAGAGTGGGAGGTTAGGAAATGCATCTCGATATATATAAACTGAGTGTATCATTTCGGTTTCCAAAATATCAAGTTAGCCTCGTCACTGTCAGGCTTAGAAAAGCCAGGGCATGGACATTAAGGTCCCTCCTACAATCTGCTCCTATGGAGCACATCAGCCACTCAGAAACTTTCACAAAGACTCACTTTGCTCTAGGGTTAAATTGAAGTCTTCTAGCGCATAAAAAAGAATGATTTGGTAACTTTCACTAAGGAATGAATACACATTTTTTGTTTAAAACCAAGTGATTTGGCAAAATAACAACACTTGAATGAAATATTTGTATACTTTAAACAATGTACATGAAAACTTTGCATTTTTCATATTAGGTTTTATATATATGTATACATAATAAAGACTGAATGTGTGGTTGATACATAAATACTTCTAGTAGTAAACGAAGTCTTCATGTTCTTTTTCCATTGCCCATGACATGACACAGGCAAAAAAAGAAAAAAAAAAAAAAAAAGTTAAATTTTTCTAGGACTTGAGAATTTGAAGTGAACTACAGAATGTGTCTGGGGATTTGAGAATATTCCAAACTGACTGAACAAGATCCTGAGCAAACGCTCCAGCTGATTCTGCCTTGAGGGGCTAGATTAGATGATCAGGACCTACAAGAAAGCTGGGGAGGGGCTCTTGATCAGGGAGTGCAGGGATAGGACTAGGGGGGATGGTCTGAAGGTGGAAGAGGGAGATTGAAATGAGAACCTAGGAAGAGATGTTTTCCTGGAGGGTGGTGAGGCCCTGGCCCATGTTTCCCAGAGAAGTGGAGGCAGCCCCATCCCTGGAGGTGCTCAAGGCCAGGTTGGATGGGGCTTTGAGCAATCTGATCCAGTGGGAGGTGTCCCTGTCCATGGCAGGGGGCTGAAACTGGATGGGTTTTAAGGTTCCTTCCAACCCAATCCATTCTTATGATTCTATGATCACCAGAGGTGCCTTCCAACCTCAGCTACTGTGTAATTCTAGGGGTTTCACCCATTTTTGTGGAACTTGCCATGTCATTCATGAGTTGATGGTTCAGTGGAGTCCATGTGCTCAACCTGGTCTGTAGCTTTGGGCCATCCACATTTTTAGGAGGTGCAAATGCCATAAATACAGTAGACAATGCGTCCTCTGACGTCTTTTCAGCACCAATGGCTACTACAATTGAACAGAACAAAGAGCAACATTATCACTGTACTACTTCATCACAGTATGTTACTGAAAAGCAAATCATTTTAAGAAGGAATCCCATGATTTCATAGCATAGCAATGATATAAGTGAAGGGTGGATATGAGCTAAGAGGCTCGATATGAGCTGAGAAGCTCAATATGAGCTGGCAATGTGCACTTGCAGCCCAGAAGGCCAACTGTATCCTGGACTGCATCAAAAGAAGAGTGGCCAGCAGGTTGTGTGAGGTGATTCTGCCCCTCTAGTCCTCTTTTGTGAGAGCTCATCTGGAGTATCATGTCCAGTTCTGGACTCCTCAACATAAGAAGGATATGGATCTGTTGGAATGGGTCCAGAGGAGGTCTAACGAAGATGATCAGAGGACCAGGCTGGAGCACCTCCCATACGAGGACAATTTTTCTGTAAACGCTTTGGATCACTTTAAAGTCTCACAGTGATAAGGTGAATAACAGGGCTTTGGGAACAAAAGAAAAGGCAAATCCACTAAGTATCGCCAATATTGTGTTGCCAGCCTAGCCTGAACCCAAGCACCTCAAAACCTACCCAGCAAAAGGATCTTCCTGGCTAACACAGCTCTGAGACTCAAGACACCTTTTCTTGAAAGCCCAGTCACCCATTCCTTATTGAGACAAATTCCTGTATATATCAATGGAACATTTGTCTTAAAAACACACTGTGGGATCTGTCTGGATGTATCACCTTTTTGATTAGTTTTTCCTTCTTTCCTTTCTTAAGTTATTATGGAATCAAAGAAATAAAAGAATCAGAATCTTAGAATGGTTTGGGTTGGACGGGACCTTAAAGCCCATCCAGTTTCAACCCCCTGCCACCTCCTACCGCATCAGGTTCCTCCAAGCCTCATCCAACCTGGCCTTCAACACCTCCAGGGTTGGGGCAGCCATCACTTTCCTGGACAAAGAGAAAAATTAAAAACCTATTCTGTCTTTCTCTCTGCATCCACTGATGCAATACGGTCTGCAGTTAGGAAATAATTTCATTACAAAAGTCAGAATTCTTTCTCTCTTTTTTTTTTTTTGCACTAGACATCCTTCAATAACTTATTGTCCACCTGCTGCAATTTTAACTTCCCAGGGAGAAGCCACTGAGACATCAGAGCTTCTTCAGCTAAAAGACTTACTAAGGTTTCAAAGCTTCATATCCTGTAGTTGACCAATGTTAGAGGTTTCTTGTGCAACTGAGTTAGGTGTATTTGGGATATGAATTGTGATGGGATCACTTACGGGGATGTTATTGTTTTGCTTTGTTTTGTTTTTCTGCGAGGCCCCTGCCCTTTTCAATGCACAGAAAAACAAAATTACAATCTACAGAAACAGCTCTGCTGCCAAAAAAAAAACAGGTTCAGGCAACCTTGTCCTGTTTTTCAGGGACATTAGTCACAAAACCATCAGTTGTCACTGCAGCACACTCCCAACCCTGGATTCACGTTCCAGTTTCCCTACACAGACACTGCTACCTTGGTGCTGGAGCAGCCACGTGTTAACAACTCGCAGCCCAGAGAGGCAGGCAAGTGCCTCCAGACCCTCTTGCACTCCTTCTGTGCCAAACCCACACCTGGCAGGAGTCATATACACAGCTGCACATGCCATAAAACTTCCAGCATTGCACTTGATGTTAAAAATTATGTGTAAACAGGGCTGCAAGGGCAGGTACCATCAGGCAAAAAGGCAAGTGTAGCCAAACACCTTAACTGTACATGACGTGCCTGCCATCCCTCCCTCACTCCGCCTGGCACAGTCACACAAGCACTGCGCGCTCTGCTCCTCAGTTCCCTGGTCACACTCAAAAGAGCAATAAAGGGAGGGAGGCAACCCCAAAGACCAGCCTCAGTGGCCTCTGTTTACAGAGTGAACTCTTAGGTGAAGTCAGGACTGTGCCAGGTCATCTCAGAGCACACATTTTCTTTGGTTTACAATAGAATCATTAAATCATCAAGATTGGAAAAGACCTCTAAGAAAACCGAGTTGAACCGTCACACCAACACCTCCATGCCTACTGAACCACAACCTAAGTGCCATGGACATGTGTTCTTTGAACCACTCCAGGGATGGGGACTCTACTACTCAAGCTCCGCCAGGGGAAATTTAGGCTGGAGATTAGGAGGAGGTTTTTCACAGAAAGGGTCATTGGGCATTGGAATAGGCTGCCCAGGGAGATGGTTGATTCACCTTCCCTGGAGGTGCTTAAGGCACAGGTAGATGAGGTATTGAGGGACTTGGTTTAGTGTTTGATAGGAATGGTTGGACTAGAAGATCCGGTGGGTCCCTTCCAACCTGGTTGTTCCGTGATTCTATGATTCTACTTCCCTGGGCAGACTCTGACAGGGCTGCATTACTCTCTCAATAAAGACATGCTTCCTAATATCCAATCTAAACCTCCCCTGGCACAACTTGAGGTCATTTCCTCTCATCCTATCCCTTGTCACTTGGGAGAAGAGACCAGCATCCTACCTGGATTCATCCTCCTTTCCAGGAGCTGCAGAGAGCAATGAGATCTCTGCTCAGCCTCCTCTGCTCCACACTAAACAGCCCCAGAGCCCTCAGATGCTCCAGAATCCCTGAGCTCCAGACCCTTCCCCAGCTCCATTCCCCTTCTCCAGACACACTCCAGCCCCTCAAGATCTTTCTTGGAGTGAGGGGTCCAAAACTGAACCCAGGATTTGAGGTGCAGCCTCACCAGCGCTGAATACAAGGGGACAACTCTTCCCTGTTTCTGCTGGCCACCCCATGGCTGATCCAAGTCAGGATGCTCTTGGCCTTCTTGGCCACCTGGGCCACTGCTGGCTCATGTTCAGCTGCTGTCAACCAATATCCCCAGGTCCTTTTCCTTTGGGCAGCTTTCCAGCCACTCTTCCCCAAGCCTGGAGCGCCGCATGGGGTTCTTGTGTCCCAAATGCAGGACCCAGCATTCAGACTTGATGAACATCTCACTGGCCTCAGCCCATGGATCCAGCCTGTCTGGATCCCCCTGCAGAGCCCTCCTACCCTCCAGCAGATCGGCACTTCCTACCCCTCCAGGAGTGTCCTGAAATGCACACTGTACATGCTGAGACTCAGTGTGCTTTCTTATTAAGTGGCCTTGAATTTCATGGGATGCATCAGAGGAGTCAGAAGTTTTTGAAAATCTAGAAGCATCATACCTGTAGCATACAGCCAGCCTAACGTTTGATTGCAAGCTCTTTTATAGGTCTTCTTAAAAAAAGACCAACACAGTTTATTTGTCTGTTTCCCAAAGTAAAACCTGTGCTTCTCATCTTCACCTTAATCTGGCAGGATTAACAGCTAATTCTGCTTCTTCAGGGGTGCAGAGTAACTCTGAGGGGAGTTAATCCGTGACATGGAACTGCGGTGGCTGCAGCAGCTTGCACAGCATTAAAAAGCAGCCAGTGCACTGTGCAGCCCAGTAATTGTTGAGCTGCTCAGCCAGGGCCCCAGTTTTCTTCAGCAGTACTCGTTATCTTTGGACTGGCTGCACAAAATAACATTCCAGAGATTGCTCCAGGTTGTTGTCCCTGTATCCTGGGATAAAATTCATCCAACTCAACTGATCTGAAAGCATTCAACTGGCAAGAGACGTGGGATGAGGATAACAAGAAATCAGGCTTCAAAAATATAGAAGGAAAATGCTGGTTCACTACCCAGAAAAGAAAAGCTGTTGAAACGTGATGCTACAAAAATACCTGATATCCTTCTCCTAGGAAAAATACAAAGACAATGTAGGAGCGGATGGCAGGCATTATAAACACCAGTGCAAGAGAGATTTGGAGGAAAGACCGGGAAGACACTAAGTCTTATGAGTATATACAGAGTTTTCAATCAGATTGTGTTTTATTTAGTCCACACCAAGTTGGTCAGAGATCTCCAAGTGTTTCAGAATGGTTTTTGTACTGAGTCTGCAGAGCGCTAGTGCGCCTAGCAGAGCACAAGAGTTGGAAAAGATCAATACTGTCCAGGTTAACACAGCCAGAGAGGGCCTATGTATGGTTCATATCATATTAACTAAGGGCATTGGAATATTTTCCTTTAGCTGAGTTAATCTCTGCTAAACCCTCTGGAATTGCTTTCCAAAGGTTGGTGCAAACTATACTCAAAACAAGTCCTGCAGAAGCAGAATCACTTATTATCAATGTTTTTGACCACATCCCTGCAACAGAAAGCCCCTTGTGTTTCCAAAGAGCCCGGTGCACTACGAGGTCCAAGGTGCAGAGAAAGAGCCTGGTTAACCCAAGTGATGACAAAAGCACAGTTGAGGAGTTCAGTTGGGCATAAACAGAATTTAACTGAATCAATCTGAAGCTCAGACAGGAAAGTAAGTTTTATTGTCAGTTATATTGACAAAAAACAGTGTGGTGATTTATACTGTGGAAAAAGTGCTTCAAATAGCTGTAGCAGAAAACCATTCTTGAATGCAGACTAAACTACAAGGTATTGAAAATGCAATAATGAACGAGGATATCTCCGGGCAGAAAAGATAATGCAAAACAAACCCTCCTATAGAATCATGGATTCACTGAAGTTGGAAAAGACCTCTAAGCTCATCTAGTCCAGTCATCAGTCCAACCTCACTGTGCCTGTAAACCATGTCCCAAAGTGCCAGGGACACACATTTTTTTGAACCCCTCCAGGGACAGGGACTCCACCACCTCCCTGGGCAGCCTCCGCCAGGGCATCATCACTCTTGCAGTAAAGAAATTATTCCTAATATCCAGTCTAAACCTCACCTGGCACAACTTGAGGCCATTTCATAGAATCAGAGAATCATAGAACAACCAGGTTGGAAGAAACCCACCAGATCATCGAGTCCAACTGTTCCTATCAAACACTAAACCATGTCCCTCAGCACTTCATCCATCAATCCCTTAAACACCTCCAGGGAAGGTGAATCAACCACCTCCCTGGGCAGCCTGTTCCAATGCCCAATGATCCTTTCCGTGAAAAATTTTTTCCTAATGTTCAGCCTGAATCTCCCCTAGCGGAGCTTGAGGCCATTCCCTCTTGTCCTGTCCCCTGTCACTTGGGAGAAGAGCCCAGCACTCTATACAACCTCCTCTATATCCTCTCTATAACCTCCTTTCAGGTAGTTGTAGAGAGCAAAGAGGTCTCCTCTCAGCCTCCTCTTCTCCAAGCTAAACAACCCCAGCTCTCTCAGCCGTTCCTCATAAGGCTTGTTCTCCAGACCCTTCACCAGCTTCCTTGCTCTTCTCTGGACTCACTCCAGAGCCTCAACATCCTTCTTGTGGTGAGGGGCCCAGAATTGACCACAGAATTCAAGGAGCAGTCTCACCAGTGCCGAGTACAGAAGGAGAATAACCTCCCTGGACCTGCTGGTCACACTGTTTCTGATATAAGCCAGGATGCCATTGGCCTTCTTGGCCACCTGGGCACACTGCTGGCTCATGGTCAGTTGGCTGTCAACCAACAGCCTTTCATCCTATCCTTTGTTACTTAGGAGAACACACCTATATCTCCTCTGTGTCCTTGTTACAGATATTCTCCAGGATCTGCTCTCCTGCTCCTTCTCTATATCAGTCTCCTTGTGCCATGCAAGGCCAGCATCCTTCCAGGTGCAGTTATAGCCCTGCATAGTCCCAGTGGCATTAAACTCAGGAAAAGTGATCACTATTGATTTCCATACCTTTTCTCCCTGAAATAAGATAAACAGCATGATCCCTTTTACCTGCAGAGAATAAAACATTTCCCTGTCTACCCCACATCTTGCTGCATCCACAGAAATGTAACCAGCAGGGCGAGGAAGGGGATTCTGCCCCTCTGCTCTGGTCAGATCCTGCCTGGAGTCCCGCAATGAGTTCTGGAGTCCTCAGCACAGGAAGGACACGGACCTGTTGAAGCGAGACCAGAGGAGGCCACAAACATGATCTGAGGGCTGGAAGACAGGCTGAGAGGGTTGGGGTTGTTCAGCCTGGAGAAGAGAAGACTCTGGAGCAGGGAAGGCCTTAGAGCAGCCTCTCAGTTTGGAAAGGGGGTCCAGGAAAGCTGTGGAGAAGCTCTTGATCAGGATGTGCAGGGACAGGACAATGGGAATAGTTTTAAGCTGCAAGAGGGGAGATTGAGATTAGATGTTAGGCAGAAATGTTTTGCTGTGAAGGTGGTGAGGCCTTGGCACAGGTTTCCCAGAGCAGTGGTGGCTGCCCCATCCCTGGAGGTGTTCAAGGCCAGGTTGGATGGGGATTGGAACAACCTGATCCCATGTGAGGTGCATCCAAGGCCTTCCAGTATGTAAAGGGGACTTATAGGAAAGATGATGAAAAAATTCTTAGCCACGCCTGTAGCAATGGGCCAAGAGGTAATGGCTTTAACCTGAAAGAGAAGTTTAGGCTGGACACGTTTGTCTCTCTGGGCTATGAGCGCCCATTGACGGCTCATGTGGAGCCTCTCACCCCTCAGCACCCCAGCTCCTCCTCCTCAGGGCTGCTCCCAATCCCTCCTCTGCCCAGCCTGTGTTTGTGCTCGGGACTGTCTCAAACCAGGAGCAGGACCTTGGCCTTTCCCGGGCTGAACACCACGAGATCGCAACATCCCCTCCTCCCCAGCATTCTCAGTCCCTCTGGATCTTCCCTGTCCCCCCATACCTCTCGGTGCTCCCCCCCACCCCCCACCAATCCCGCTGAGGATGCTCTCGGTCCCCCCTCACCTCCCTCCTCCCGTGAGGTCGCTTTCCCGTCTCTATGGCACCCGTCTCTGGCCAATCAGCTCGCGGCGGCGAGGCGGGGAGCTTACGATCTACCTAGCAACGCGCCGGGCCGCTCACCCCGATTGGCTCGGCTGGCAGGGGGTGGAAGGCGAATTCTGATTGGCTCGCGCGAAAGAAAGGGGCGCTCTGATTGGCTAGGACGGAGAGAGGGTGCGTTCTGATTGACTGCGGCGGTGGGGGAGGGGCGGGGCTTAACGGAGGGGCGGGGCGCGCGCTGCCCCAGCGCCGCCACCTGCGGGGACGCGGGAGCGGCCGGAGCCCCGCGCGGAGGTAACGGGGGCTGCGGGATGCGGGGATGCGGTCGCGGGGAGCAGCGGGAGCCGCTCCTGGCGCGGGGAGTGGGGTTTTGCGGGGGGAAGAAGGGGTAGGGAGGCGATCACGGAGCGGTGAGGTGACGGCGAGCGAAGGGCGAGGGATGCTCGCCCCGTGCCGAGCGGGATCGCCCTCCCCCCCATTCCCGCCGGGAGAAGGGGATGCTCAGCCCGTGCCCTTCCCAATTAGGGACCCGAAGGGAGGGGATGCGGTTGGCAGAGCCCCGGGGGAGGGATGTGAGCCCAGGTGCATCCCCTTCTCCCTGCTGCGTGTGGATGCGGGATGCGCTGGACGAGCTGGGTCCTCTCCTTCCTTTCTCTGGCAGAGCCCTGGGGGAGGGAGGTGAGCCCGTGTGCATCCCTTTCTCCTTGCTGCCTGTGGATCTAGCAGGAAAGGGGACGCTCTGGTTCCCCGCATTCCCACCGGGAGAAGGAGATGCTCAGCTCGCGCCTTTCCCTTATTTCCCTTCCCATTAGGGACCCGAGGGACGGGGATGCAGATCTCGGCGGCTCTCCCTGGCAGAGCCCTGCGGGAGGGATGTGAGCCCAGGTGCGTCCTTTTCCCCTTGCTGTGTGGAGCCAGAAGGGAAGGGGATGCGCTGGACATGCAGGATCCCCTCCTCTCTGCCTCAGCAGTGTCGGGGGATACTGGTCTGCTGCATTCCCATAGGAAAAAGCAATGCTTGACCTATGCATTTCCCTCACCTTTCCACGAGGGACCCAAGGGGAGGGATGTTGAGTCCATGTGCATCCCCTTCTCCTTGCTCTGTGTGGGTCCAGTAGCGAAGGGGATGCTCTGTCCTCTAGGAAGAATCACAGAATCACAGAACAACCAGGTTGGAAGGGACCCATCGGATCTTCTAGTCCAACCATTCCTATCTAACACTAAACCAAGTCCCTCAAGACCTCATCCACTCGTGCCTTAAACACCTCCAGGGAAGGTGAATCAACCACCTCCCTGGGCAGCCTGTTCCAATGCCCAGTGACCCTCTGTGTGAAAAACTTCCTCCTAATCTCCAGCCTAAATCTCCCCTGGCAGAGCTTGAGGCCATTCCCTCTTGGATGCTCTGTCCTCTAGAAAGAGGATGGTCCTCGATGATCCAGTGGGTCTCTTCCAACCTGGTGATTCTATGATTCTATTGCGAGTGCCGTTTCCCCATCCACAGTGCTCTGGTGATCCAGGATGTGTTGTTAATCTGTGGTCATCTAGGATGTGTAAGGCTTCCCACCACTGTTTGTGTTGCAGTGTGGTAGCAGTGACCCAGGAGGACAGGGATGCTCGTCTCCTGCTTGCCTCCCTCTCCTGTTTCCATTTGCAGTGCAGGAGGGATGCGAGCTCTATCCACGTGCTCTCCTTCTCTTTTTGCAATGCCTTGAGGACCCGGAGGGATGCTCTTATGTACACAGATATCCTTCCTTTTCCTTCAAGTTCTAAGCAGTTACTAGACCTGTGTGTGCACATGTTCATTTTGCTTTTAAACCACGGGATTTCAGGGCAAAGGGGATGCTAGTCCAGCCTGCACCCTCCCTCCTCTTCTAATCCCAGGAATGATAGCTGGCTCCCCCTCCAGTTCCTTCAGCTTGCCACACAATATGAACTCAAATGGAGAGATACTAGACCTGTCCCTCCATATACACAGGGAATCTAACCAAAAAGGGCTTCTGCCTTTCCATCCTTCCTGCTGGGAGTAGAGCAGGGACTGTCTTGGTGTCCCTGGGAAGAGGAGAGGCGACACATAGAATCATAGAATCATAGAACAACCAGGTTGGAAGGGACCCATTGGATCATCGAGTCCAACCATTCCTATCAAACACTTAACCAAGTCCCTCAAGACCTCATCTACCCGTGCCTTAAACACCTCCAGGGAAGGGGAATCAACCACCTCCCTGGGCAGCATATTCCAATGCCCAGTGACCCTCTGCGTGAAAAACTTCCTCCTAATC
This sequence comes from Coccyzus lansbergi, assembly GCA_033558105.1. Taxonomy (NCBI): domain Eukaryota; kingdom Metazoa; phylum Chordata; class Aves; order Cuculiformes; family Coccyzidae; genus Coccyzus; species Coccyzus lansbergi. The sequence goes on from JAUMJK010000697.1 coordinate 867,782, forward strand.
TCCATCCTAAATCTCCCCTGGCAGAGCTTGAGGCCATTCCCTCTTGTTCTGTCCCCTGTCACTTGGGAGAAGAGGCCATCCCATCATTCTGTCCTATAGTATGGCGAGGAGGAGTGTGGAGGAGTGTGGAAGAGCAGGAGAGTGCAGTGTGTGTTGTCTTTCCTCTGTGGCTTCCCCACTGAAATAGAGGGTATGTGGGATTATTATGCAGTTCTCTCTTAACATGTAACAGAAGTGGAACAGGGGGGTCCAGCACTGGAGTTTCTTTCCCGTGGACTAATTAAAATGGAGTTGGGAGAATAACGTATTATCCTTTTGTGCCTTCAGGTGGGTGGAGGTGGGAATGGATTGGGGAAATGCTGTATGCAATGAGTGAGTGAATCCTTTTCCTTTTTCTATTATCTGAATGGGGTGGGGAATGATGAAGGTGACATTTCTCTTCTCTTCTCTTCTCTTCTCTTCTCTTCTCTTCTCTTCTCTTCTCTTCTCTTCTCTTCTCTTCTCTTCTCTTCTCTTCTCTTCTCTTCTCTTCTCTTCTCTTCTCTTCTCTTCTCTTCTCTTCTCTCTTCTCTTCTCTTCTCTTCTCTTCTCTTCTCTTCTCTTCTCTTCTCTTCTCTTCTCTTCTCTTCTCTTCTCTTCTCTTCTCTTCTCTTCTCTTCTCCAGGAGGAGTCTAGTTTGTTGGTGTATCACCCCATTTCTCTGGGACACAGAGCTATGATTAATCCACCTACATGCTTTCTTTCTGAAGCCCGATGAGTTTTTTCTTATTACTCCCTTAGTAACTTTGAAATGTATTTGGGAAAAAAAATATCACCTGTGGGAATCAACCCTTTAATTTCATGATTTTCATGCTTTATAACTGTTGTCTATGCATGTCTCAATTTATCCCCTACAGCAGGAATTGGATGGGCTTCTTAAAGTTATAAATATTGTAAAAATCTGTAACCGCACGAACAAACAAACTGTTTCCTACCCCTTTTGCCCACAGTTGGGGTTTTTTTTAGTGCCTGGGGGTAGATAGGCAGGTATTCCCTCCTCTTTTATCCCAGATGTCATCGAAAGTGTTTTGTTTTGGGTTTATATACATATGAAATTTTGTGGTTATTTTTATATGTAGACGGTTAACAAAGAGGATACAGAACTGGATCTGTGGCAAGAAACTATCTTGACACTGAAGATTGCTTATTACAGCATTCATCTGTCTACACCAATTAATAGGTCGTCTATATACTCGTTTGCAAAACTCTCGTCTCCTTTCGCAATGACATGGTTGTCTGTCTTCCTTAATTTCACCTGAATTTTTTCTTTCCGTGACTAGGCTGCATAATCTGACTTTCTTTTCTGGCTCCAGTAAATGCCTTCTTAATTTCCTTTATGATACTCTGGAGTAATAAGATCTGAAGCATAAAATGCAAGAGTCCTGAAAGGACGTGATGATTTTATTTCCTGCTTTTTTGCACAGTTGGAGCTTTTCTGTGGCTTATTCAGTATGCACTTTTTTTCAGTTTGAGATTGTGGGGAAGTCAAAGCATGGGTGGATTTGTTTGGAGCCTGTGCTTTGAATGTCATTAATATGATGGTTTGTTCTTGGAATTTTTCCCAAGACTCTAGACCCTGACCTGTACCACTTTAGCTTAGCAGCTTCATCCACCAGTTCCCTCATGACCTGCAGCTGCATCTCATCAGGTCCCATGGACTTGTGCACCTTCAGGTTCCTTACATGGTGTTGAACCTAATCCTCTCCCACAGTGGGCAGTTCTTAGATCTCCCAGTCCTTGCCTTTGCCTTCTGCAACTTGGGCAGTGTGTCTGGTGCCCTTGGCAGCGAAGATTAATGCAAAAGAAGTCATTGATTACCTCAACCTTCTCCATATCCTGGGCAACCAGGTCTCCTGATTCCTTCTGGAGAGGGTGCACATTCTCCCTAGTCTTCCTTTTATCACTGACATACCTATAGAAACTTTTCTTGTTGTCCTTGACATCTTCAGATGTCCAGATTTAATTCTGTCTGGGCTTCAGAAAGTCCACGCTGCAAGTTCACATTTCTGAAGTTGTTGCGTAAATCTGGAGTTGGTGGGCAAAGAGTTTGGGAAAAAGGAAAAAAAAATGTTTGAAGCCAGTGTTCTGGAAATTATAACAAACTGAAAAGGTTCCTTTACCAGAGTTTGGGAGGCTGTTAGTAAAATGTCAAAAGCAAAAGGCTGAATTCAAAGGGGATCTGGCACCTTGTACAAAGGTGGATAGGAATTGGTTTTGTCTGTCTAAAACTTGGGATCTGGTTAGGGTGTTTAAATACATGGAAAGCCCTATGGTTAAGTAACACTGCCTGGAAGATGGGATAGTTCATGTCCTGGGGTTTTCTTGAAAGAGGCACCAAGTTCTTGAAAAATCAGTCTGCAAAATGGCTTCTTTCAGGCTGAAGGACATAAGGCTTTTCCAGACCATATGAACTTGAGAGTGGATCGGCTGTGGTTGGATGTGCAAATCTTGCACATTGTGGCTAATTTTGAACTTTTAAATTCAGCATGTTGACTGCTCTTCACAGCAGTGCTTGCTTGCTTCAGAGTAGAAGTGAGATGCTGTGATTTGAGTTTTGTTGGTTGGTTTTACCACCTGCCTTAAGTGTAGATACTTCTCTTTTCTGCTTTTTTGTCCAGGTTTATTTTTCCTAGGTTGGAAATAGTTTTACTATATGTGCTCTTATTTTATGCATTCCAGTGCTGCTTAGAATGTGGATTCCCTGTCAATAGTTGTGAGAAAGCAAGCAAGTTGCCAGTGAGCTTCATTTAACATGCGTATGTTTAGCATCTTGGTCTTGTTCCTATTTGCATGCTTGTTTTTATCAGCCTGTCTTGAACAGCTACAGCCAAAACTGTTGCCTCCTGTAGGCTTACAGAGAGAAGCAGAGAATTTTTTAGGTTGGAAAGAACCTCTCAAGCTTATCTAGTCCAGCCTACAAAGGTTGTGCAGGTCTAAAGAGGGATATGGTATTTCATTTTTCTAACCATAAGATAGGCCTATGTAAACAAAGGTGTGTGCACAGAAAGAGAAAGACTTGGGGTTGTTGGTGGGTGAGAAGCTCAACATGAGCTGGTAATATGCCCTCGCAGCCCAGAATGCCAAACTGTGTCCTGGGCTGCATCCAAAGCAGTGTGGCCAGCAGGCCAAGAGATGGGGATTCTCCTACTCTACTCTGCCCCAGCGAGACCTCGCCTGGAGCCGTGCATTCAGTTCTGGAGTCCTCAGCACAGGAAGAATATAGATCTGTTGGAGCAAATCCAGAGGAGGCCAGAGAGGTGATCTGAGGGCTGGAGCATCTCCTGTATGAGGACAGGCTGAGAGAGTTGGGATCGTTCAGCCTGGAGAAGAGAAAGCTGAGAGGAGACCTTAAAGCAGCCTCCCAGGACGGAAAGGGGCTCCAGGAGAGCTGGAGAGGGGCTCTTGATCAGGCAGGGCAGGGACAGGACAAGAGGGAATGATTTTCAGCTGAAAGAGGGGAGACTGAGATGAGGTCTTAGGAAGAAATGTTTTCCTGAGAGGGTGTGAGTCCTTGGCCCAGGTTGCCCAGAGAAGTGGCTGCCCCATCTCTGGAGATGTTCCAGGACAGGTTGGATGGGGATTGGAGCAGCCTGATCCAGGGGAGGTGTCCCTGCCCATGGCCGGGGGTTTGGAACTGGATCGGCTTTAAGGTTTGCTCCAACCCAAACCACTCTTTGATTCTATGATTGTATCATCATCTGCCTGCATTTACCTAATCAATGCATGCGAAGAGTAGTAAATACTGCAGTTTTACATTTCTTGTCTTAGAAACTGGTTAAAATAATCTCATGGTCCCTTCCAACCCAAACCATTTTATGATTCTCTGATAGCTGTTTTCATTGGCTGGTACCAGACCAACCAATGCTTTTGTGTCTCTCACTTAGTTTGCATTAGAGAAAAAGGAAAAAAACTTCTTCCCTCTCTGAGATAAAGAATTTATTTCCCTTCCAGTATATCTAAGGAACAGATTGGAAGTCTGTTCGAATTTGTGATTGCCTGCTCTTGTGACTTTGAAGGAGGACTTGGGGTTTCTGGTTCAAACAGAGATTCTAAATTTCTATTACCTTGAAGTGCAAACCATAATTGTTCTTAAAGCAGGTGGTTAGGGACTGAATTGTGCATAGTTCATTGCTGTGAGACAAAATTGTTGACAGGAAAAGGTCTTTTTGTACTCCTAGGGCTTAGGAAGAAATGTTTTGCTGTGAGAGTGATGAGGGCCTGGCCCAGGGCTGAGAGAATTGGTGGCTGCCCCATCCCTGGAGGTGTTCAAGGCCAGGTTGGATGGGGCTTGGAGCAGCCTAATGCAGTGGGAGGTGTCCCTGTTCATGGCAGGGGATTCGAACTGAATGGTTTTTAAGATCCCTCCCAAAACAAACCATTCTATGATTCTATGGGTATGCAAGTAAAATGAATGAGAGACAACAAAATGTGTTCACAACTGATCTAAACTGACAGATAGCCAAGCTGTGACTGTAGCCTGTTGGGCTTCAGCTCTGCAAGCTGGGACTTGTGTGCTGGTGGTGGTGACTGCTTTGTTTATGTTTTATAATTATTCAGCAGAAGTTACGAGGCCAGGCAGCCAAAGAGATGCTATCACTGCACATGTCCCAGTGGAGCTGCTGAGTCATAAGTAGCTTGGTTTCAGTGTGGTCAAACAATTGTAATGCTCATGTGGTGAATTTAAGTGTGGGGTTTTCTAAAAATGTTATCTTCCTAGTAAATGTATAAGGGACGGGTGGACGAGGCGCTGAGGGGCATGATTTAGTGTTTGATAGGAATGGTTGGACTAGATGATCCAGTGGGTCTTTTCCAACCTGGTGATTCTATGAAATGCATTCCATTTTTTTCACCATCCCAATTCTTACAGCGTACTGCCTTATTCCTACTGGAAATAGTCTGAAACCAGGATTAAAACTGATCGAGGGGATCCTCTAGTCTTGCACATGAGAACTTGAAGGGATTTGTCTGACAGGCTGTTCAGAGCTAAAATCTTTAACCAATTCTAGGGCTTTTTACTGTATCCTGTTTGTTGTGTGTTTTATTCTAGGTTCTCTATCAAAAGAAGGTCACTCAGTTGCTCTTCTGTCACGATGGGGTCAGTTGTGTGGGAATGTGGTTAAACGTGATAATTCTTTAACATCATTGTGGTGTGTAACAACAAGAAAAGAAAAGGCAAAGTTTCCCACACATCTGTCTCAAACACATCATCTTCTGGCCTGAACCAACCATGTTGTACACAAAGAGTATTCTAATTACGGAGAACCTCAAACAAGGACTGCAAATATCACTATTGAAGTGAAATCCAAAGGTACACGAGGAGTTGAAAGAGCTTTCTGACAGGGCTCAGTAACTGGCCCTTCTCCCGGCGTGGAAGGATGGCTGTTAGCTGGATGCTCTGTTACCTTTGGCTTTTGGATATGTTGGTGGGGCACACAAGAGGGCACAGTTTATTTTCCTGCGAGCCCATCATCTTGCGGATGTGCCAGGATCTGCCTTACAATACTACCTTCATGCCTAACCTTCTGAATCACTACGACCAGCAAACGGCGGCATTAGCAATGGAGGTAAGACCTTTTCTTCTGCAATATGTGTGGGTTTGGCCTTTAGTTGACTAATAATTGCTATGAGAATCCAGGAAGACATTTCCATTAGAAATAAAAAAGAAAAAATAAAGATGATTTAAATGTAAAGCCAAATACCACTTGCAAAAATGTGTTGCAATATATATAAAAATATTCTATGGTTTCCTAATTTAGTATAACTGAGTGTGACATAGTCTGGATGTGTTTGTGTCAGTCTGTTACTTCAGATATTTAGTCAGATCACAAGTGCATATTTTGAATGGTCTGTCACTTAACTAAACGCCAGAAATAAGCACCCTGAACAGTGAACAGCAGAGTATTGGTTTTGAAGACTGCATTCTTTGGTGTCTTTGTTGTATTTTGCTTTTTCTTACTCATTTAAAATGTGGTGTGATGAAAATGAGAATAATAAGACATACCATGAAAATAATGCAAATTGCTTGTTTATTAATGCTGCTTTTCTCAGCTGCAAGAAGGTCAGTTGTCTCGCGGGCAGTTTCATTAACCTGTTTCTGTTCTATATCCAGGCAGAACAAGCTTTTAGGCCTTGCATTATCTTTTTCATAGTGGTACCTTATCACTGTTATCATTCTCCCTTGGAACTTACTTATCCAAAATAGTCGTCTCCTTCATAAACAACGCAACCCATTTCCACTGATACTGTTCTACCCTTTCTTTGGAGAGCTTTCCTGATGGAGCTCCAACCACACATTTAGCCTTTCTGTATCTAGAGTCTCGTTTGTACAAGACTTTAAACTTCATTTCAGTCTGTTTGCTATCTTGCCACTCTGCCTAAGGAGTTTTCTTACTCGTTATTCTGTGATCTGACTAAGATTGATGGAAATTCAGAATATTAGGCAAGTCTCGCTGTCAGCTTGTTCATATTTTCATGAGAGGTTTGTGCAGATAAGGTTTATTTGTATTTTTGAAGTGCTTGCGAATCCTCGCTATGCTGTGTAAACTGAGAACAGAAAGAGTAATCATATGTTTTCATCTTTGACTGCTCTTCCTAACAATATGGAAATACAATTTAATTGTTCTTGTTAAATACTATAAAGCCAAGTCTTTCTGTAGTCTTTCTTTGGAAGATTTGTGAACTAGACTTCAGAGACATTTCACTCTCAGAAGAAAATAGAGGTTTTTACCCTTAAATTTTCTTTGTTTGTAAGAGCTATGGACTTGAATTGCTGTGGCCCATTTGGATGTGGCCAAGGATTCCAATTATATTAACTACGTAGCAACAGGAATTAATTGTATATTAGACTCAGTTCTGGCAGTTTCTGAGGACCTTTGAAGATGAAACTGTAGGGAGAAAAAATGAAGCCTAAGCAAGTTTAACAGGAGAACACTGTGAACAGCTAGGTGGATACAGACTGCTTATTTAGTCTTTGAAAGGTGAAACTCAGGATATTAAAAGAACAGGTGAAAACAACTGGACAGAAGACTTCTGGGACTTGGCTTGTGCAGGTGTGGAGCAGGTGTGGAGACAGCGCCGTTTGTAATTGGTGGTGGGAGAAGTAGGTTGTCACCTCTTGGAGTGCAAGTAGAGTATCAGTGGAAGCCTTTTGGGATCTGTTCAACATTTTCTTAAATGGTCTTGGAAGAGAAGACAGGCAGTAAAGTGAGAAACCTACTGATACTTTTATGAGTACCTTACAGATGAGGTCAACACGGGTTTACCAAAGGCAGATCTTGCCAAACTAACCTGATTACCTTCTATGACAAAGTGACTCGGCTGCTGGACAAGGGAAAGGCTGTGGATGTGGTCTTCCTGGACTTCAGTAAAGCCTTTGACACAGTTTCTCACAGCATTCTGCTACGGAAACTGTCAGCCTCTGGCCTGGACAGGCGCACACTCTCCTGGGTGGAAAAATGGTTGGCTGGCCGGGCCAAGAGGGTGGTAGTAAATGGTGTTAAATCCAGCTGGAGGCCAGTTAGAAATGGGGTTCCCCAGGGCTCAATGCTGAGTCCAGCCGTGTTCAGTTTCTTCATCAATTACCTGGATGAAGGCATTGAAGTGTACCCTTAGCAAGTTTGCAGATGACACTAAGAGCTGGGTGGAAGTGTCGATCTGCTGGAGAGTAGGGAGGCTCTACAAAGGGATCTGAACAGCCTGGACCGCTGGGCTGAGTCTAATGGCATGAGGTTTAACACGGCCAAATGCTGGGTCCTGCACTTGGGGCACAACAACCCTATGCAGAGCTACAGACTAGGAGAAGTCTGTCTAGAAAGCTGCCAGGAGGAGGACCTGGGGGTATTGGTTGACAGTGACTGACCATTAGCCAGCAGTGTGCCCAGGTGGCCAAGAAGGCCAATGGCATCCTGGCTTGTATCAGAAACAGTGTGACCGCAGATCCAGGGAGGTTGTTCTCCCTATGTACTCAGCACTGGTGAGACTGCACCTTGAATCCTGTGTTCAGTTCTGGGCCCCTCAGCACAAGGAGGATGTTGAGGCTCTGGAGTGAGTCCAGAGAAGAGCAAGGAAGCTGGTGAAGGGGCTGGAGAACAGGCCTTATGAGGAATGGCTGAGAGAGCTGGGGGTGTTTATCCTGGAGAAGAGGAGGCTGAGAGGAGATCTCATTGCTCTCTACAACTGCCTGAAAGGAGGTTGTGGAGAGGAGGGAGCTGGGCTCTTCTCCCGAGTGACAGGGGACAGGACAAGAGGGAATGGCCTCAAGCTCTGCCAGGGGAGATTTAGGCTGGAGATTAGGAGGAAGTTTTTCACAGAAAGGGTCATTGGGCATTGGAATAGGCTACCCAGGGAGGTGGTTGATTCCCCTTCCCTGGAGGTGTTTAAGGCACGGATGGATGAGGTCCTGAGGGACATGGTTTAGTGTTTGATAGGAATGGTTGGACTCAATGATCCGATGGGTCTCTTCCAACCTGGTGATTCTATGATATTGGAGTTGTACCTGGAGGTGTTCAAGGCCAGGCTGGATGAGGCTTGGAGCTCCTGATCCAGTGGGAGGTGTCCCTGCCCGTGGTAAGGGGTTGGAACTGGATGGACTTTAAGGTCCCTTCCAACCCAAACCATTCCATGCTTCTATGATTCTTATCTCCATACCTCAGCAGGGACAAAACTCAAAAAAAGGACAGAGTATGTAACTAAAATCATTACAGGAATGAAGCAGCTGAATTGCAGGTTAGAGACAAAGTAATTCTTCACATGGCAGCTGCAGATGTAGACAGACCACTCCAGATGTGGACACCCTGCTCCACATGTGGGCACATAAGGGATTTATTTTTTTCAGAAACACATGCTTTTTGCTGCTAGTAGCTTTCTAGTAATGACCAACATTACGTTTGTCTCTCTGGCTTTTGTTGTGTGTTAAATCAATGATTTCAGGGAAGTGTCAAAAATACCTCTTTCACTAACAGCCTATTTATGTCCGCAGTTGGAAGCAGAGCAGTAATTACATGGACCCTTGGTCTGAGCTAGAATAACTGGTGTAACTGTTCTTACCTTTGTGAAATGGTTTTCTGCTGCCAAGAGAGAAACAGTGGAGACGTGAATGCTGCTTCTCTGCACTCTGTGGTATAAAGCTTAACTTAATCGCTTAAATTAGCTTGTGTGAAGTACTGTGGTGCTGCAGTTTGGATACGAGCTCAATGCTAAAGCCATTCTTGAACCTAGCATGGGTGTGTTGGTTGTGTGGGCGAATGCACGGTGCACCCCACTGCCAGCGTAAGGAGCGTATAGGGCAGTAGTTTCAGTGTGGGGATGGGCTCTGGGCTGCTGCTGAATGCTCCGTGGAAAACATTTGCAAGGAAACAAGGCTATTCTCAAGCTTAAACTCATTGTGCAGGGGCCAGCAGCTCCACTGCAGAGGTTTTAAATGATTTGAACTGGGGGAAAATGTAGCAACGCTCCTTGGAAGCAGGGAGAGAAAATCTATCATCTGAGGGTTGGAGTGCCTCCCATCTGTGGACAGGCTGAGTGAGTTGGGCTTTTTCAGTTTGGAGAAGGCTGCAGGGAGACCTTCTAGCAGGCTCCCAGTACTTAAAGAGGCTCCAGAAAGCTGTGGAGGGGCTCTTGATCAGGGAGTGCAGGGATAGGATGAGGGGGAACGGTGTGAAGATGAAAGAGGGGAGATTGAGATGAGATCTTAGGAAGAAATGTTTTCCTGTGAGGGTGAGGAGGCACAGGCACAGGTTTCCCAGAGACTATGTCAATGCCCCACTTCTCAAGGTGTTCAAGGCCAGGCTGGATGGGGCTTGGAGCAACCTGATGCAGTGGGAGGTGTCCCTGCCCATGGCAGGGGACTGGAACTGGATGGGCTTTGAGGTCACTTCCAACCCAAACAATTCTATAATTCTAAGCCATACTTCAGTGTTGTCTTGTTGTGTTGCAGCAAAATTGGTACAAACTGCCTTGATTAAACAAAGGAAACAGGACATTACATCATGAGTCCCTCTTGGTGTGTACTGGTGCATGCTATAATCCATTCCAATCCCTTTATTTACTCCTATGAAAAATAATACCCTAAGCTTTCTGCAGGGACACCTCCCACTGGATCAGGTTGCTTCATGCCCCATCCAACCTAGCCTTGAACACCTCCAGGGGATGGGGCAGCCACCACTTCTCTTGGCAGCCTGGGCCAGAGACTCACCACCCTCACATGAAAACATTTCTTCCTGACATCTCATCCCAGTTTCCCCTCTTTCAGCTTAAAACTATTCCCGCTTGTCCTGTTCCTTCATTCCCTGATTAAGAGCCCCTCCCCAGCTTTGCTGGAGCCCCTTTCAGTACTGGGAAACTGCTTTAAGGTCTCACTGCAACCTTCTCTTCTCTAGGCTGAACCACCCCAACCCTCTCAGCTTGTCCTCGGACTGGAGGTGCTCCAGCCCTCAGATTGTCTTTACATCTGCTTCATTCTAGAAGGAGCAATGCTGGTTGATATGGACTAACACAGCACTCCCAGCAGAGCATGGCGATGTGAGGTGGGAGGTGTGAGGGGCAGTTATCTTTGGAGCTCTCTCCCAGCGAGCTGTCCAGGCAGGATGGAGATGGGGATGGAGGTGGAGATGGGGATGAAGCTAGAGCTGGAACTGGAGCTGTCCTGCCCTGCAGACCTGCACAGCGTGGCTGCTGCACGCATCCTGGCAGCAGCCTCATGCTTCCTGGCTTGACTCGAGGGGGTCATTCCTTTCATCTGCTCCATCCTGGTGTGTAAAACATTTCTTTTTTAACATTTTAAGGTATTTTTTATGTTTCCTGTGGTCTGCTAGCGTGTGGTTTTGTTACAAAAACCACCCAGCATAGCGTGTCTCGGCTGTGCTGGTACAACTGTCCTCTGAATACCTTTGTGATGGCCGTGTGACACCGAGATGATGTTGTGCTGCCCCAGTTCCACCCTGTGACACAGATCTTGTGCTGAGCGAGGCACTGACAGCAGAGAAGTTAAATTACCTCTGTCCCCCTGAGGGACCTGACCTTGTTTACCCATCTCGTGGATTATTATTGCCACAGAGTGAAGAATGATTTTCGCTCCCTTTTTCACTTAATATTCCTCTGGCCTTGAAGGATTTGCTTATGCGTAAGATGAGCAAGAAGTGGTTTTTATCTGTCTTAATGCAGTTTTTGTAGACAAATATTTTTTATCAAGGAGCATTTAACTATTGGTGGGCTGTTGGAGCCTGAGAGCACACCATTAAGTCATTTGTCATTCAGGAAGAGAAGTGGTTTAATAAGATGATTACCAGCCTTTTCGCTGTTAAATATACTGCCAGCACTTCCTTCTCTTTACCCTGATTTTTATGGGACCTCACAAATGATACTGGGGTCAAAGAGGCTTTAAAAGACAGGAACCAGACATAGCTGAGGGCTAAATGGGTCCTTCTGGGTGAATGCAGAAGCATTGTCTTTTGGGATTATACCGGAGGTGAAACACAGCAGAAATGAGATGATACAGTCACTATAGGGGCAGAGGAGATAATGTGCCGTTCCTTTGCACGCTCCCACAACTTCCATTCCCATTTTGCATATCAAAAAAGAGCAGCACTAGGGACTTTGGGATGTGTTGGAGCTCGGTTGGTGAGTGTGTAGGTGGGAGATGCAAACTGGGAAATAGAGGAAAAGTGTTATCCTCCTGTTGATTTGGTTTTTGCTGTGTGAGATAGGTGCTTGGAAGGGGAGAGGAGTACTGTTGACTCATAGACTCCTACTCCATCAGCATGGCAGGGAATCATTGGATTAATAGAAAGAATCTATCTAGTCATAGAGTTTTGAATATTTAGAAGCAGAGCTAGTGAGTACTTAATGGACTTTGTCACAGAACGTGCAGCTACAGATGTGAATGGTAACAGATTTAAGGTGAAAGAGGGCAGATTTGGAGTAGGTCTTAGGAGGAAATGTTTTCCTTTGAGGGTGAGGAAGCCCTGGCCCAGGTTGCCTAGAGAAGGGATGTCTGCCCATCCCTGGAGGTGTTCAAGGCCAGGTTGGATGGGGCTTGGAGCAACCTGATTCGATGGGAAGTGTCTCTGCCCATCGCAGGGGATTTGGGAGCTGAATGGGCCATAAGGTCCCTTCCCACTCAAATAATTCCATGAGTCTATGAAGGTACCTGATTTTTTCATACTGCATTTCAAATCTAGTGTTTTCTTGCTTGTACAGATTCTTGTAGAGGATGATGCCATTGACCTGCTGCAGAGCATAGTGTGTGCTGCAAGATTTGCAAACCCTTACTAACTGTATTTCTGTGTGTATAGCACTGTCTCTTTTTGAGGGCAATGATTTTTTTAATTGGAAGGGAGCACGAGTATGCTTAAAACTGACATCAACAAGAAGATGTAGCTGTATCAATTCCCAGCCTGATCTTAGCATCTGGGATAGAGGTTAGGGATTTTTGCAGTATAAGTAGGTCAAGTGGTTCATTTTAGTGATGTTCCTCAAACAGCTTTTCCGTCAGGCACATGTTACTACTGATTTCAGACAATCCATGTTGGAACTCAGTTTGGCACTGGGAGGTAGCACTGCCTCGTTCCTCTTCTGTTTCTGAGGGACTTTTTGAGTACAAGTGGGAAGCATCTTGGTTTGTTTTCATAGTGAACAGCAAGGATGGGGAGGATGTAGAGTGGAAATTTTAGCTTCTTCCCCCATTAATTCCATCATTATCTCTTATCTCTTCACTCCCCCTCCCTCCCAATCATCTTTTGCCTTGTCCATTTTACTCCCCTAAATCTCAGCAGTTTTCCATGGCTTTCCATATTCTTCAGCTCTGCATCCAAAACTCATAGAAGACTACAAAGCTAATTGAAAAGCAGGTTTTAATCAGCTGGTGTTTTGTAAGCAGTCTAATCTTAGACTCTAATTTGCAGTAAGGATTAATTTTCTCTTTAGCATATACGAATATGCTGCCTACAGAACAATGGGGCTGTACATGATCATAGGAATGCACGCTGTGCACCAACTGATTAAAGCTTACTCTTTCCTCATTCCGTTCACTTATTCTGACTCTGAACTTTTATCTGTAAAACAGACACGTAAATATATAGATCGCTTTATTGTTAAAGCAGAACATCTCAAAGCTGGAATTGTAAAGGTGATTCTGTAGGACACAGGCAGAATGAAAAAGATCACAATCATAGAATCATAGAATGGTCTGAGTTAGAAATCCTAAGCATGTGAGAACCATTTGGAAAGAACCAGAGCTGTTACATCCCCAAACAGGTCCATATTAAGTTAGTATGATCTGACAATTTTGTAATATGAGACTTCAGGGGTAGCTACTTCTTGAATGCAGCCTTAGATGGTTTCTTATCAGGACCATCAATCTGATCCTTTTCACAAAAGATCCTGTGAACATCAAGGTAATACAAATGAATATTGGATATTCAATGTACACTGAGGCATTTGGACTCTGGACAGGATAAGCAACCGTGTGAGATAATAATTTGCGTTCAGATAAAGCATAGGGCTGTGTGCATGTAATTATGTTGCAATAATTTACATTAGATCTTTCAGAGAAAATCTTCACTGTAAGGGTGGGGAGGCACTGACCCAAGTTACCCAAAGAAGTGGTGGCTGCCCCATCCCTGGAGGTGTTCAAGGCTAGGATGGATGGGGCTTTGAGCAACCTGATGCAGTGGAGAGTGTTGCTGTCCATGGCAGGGGGCTTGGAGCTGGATGGACTTTAAGGTCTCTTCCAATCCAAACCATTCCATGATTCTATGAACAGATGCACAAAAGATGTTGCATGCAGCATCTTATGGATGGGAGGCCACTGTAATTAAGATAATCACACGGTCAAATATGGACTTACCCAGAGGGGTATTTTTCTGTGCAGAAGTATTCAGATCCTGAAGAGCAAACTGAATGGATTTATAGACCTACATCATTCCTGAGTGTGTGGTCCACCCCAGTACAGCAGTTGAAGAGCATGTGAGCTGCAACTGGCCTGTTAAGGTGGGATGGGTGCTTGTTGCATGCGACCTAATAAAGCTGTTATAGTCCTGTGCTGTACAAAGCAGCACAGAGGAAGAGAGCACTATAGAGATGCTTCTTCCTCAAACAAATATAGGAATCCAAGGGTTAAAACTTCTGCAGTGTTGGAGCATCAGAGGCAGATCGAAACACAGCAGGTCTTAGAAACCCTCACTATCTTTTGCCTGGCTACCAGACCTTCTCCGGAGAGTAATTTCAGAAACACTGTTCTCTTGTCTTTTGTGTTTGCTAATGAGAACAAGATGCCACGTGAGTATTTTCAAAATCAGAGAGAGAAAATGAAGAGAAGTGGTGTTTGGCTTGTTTTGGGTTTTCTTATTGGATTGACAACCTGCTGCTTGCATGTTGAGGATGAACTCTGTCACCACATTCTTGTTTTCTTGAATAAAAGATGAATTCTGAATGATGATTCATGTGGAAGTATGGAAATTGATTTTAACCTTAATAGTTTAGTGCAAGCATATGAAAAAGCCCCATTAATTTGACATAGTGATTCATTTTGAAGTGAATGATCTACATCTTCACATCTACTCACAGCAGGTTTGTTTTCAGGGTCATGAAGGCAGATGGCTCTGCATTGTGGCTAATTCTGTAGCATCTGGTGGAGGCTTAAAAAGGGTTATTAGGGAAGGTGCAACACGCATGAATTTATTTTGTGTAGTTAAATGACAATGCATTGTAGAGTCAGTCATGGCTTTAGATCTGCAAGTGTAAACTCAGGAGTAAGGCTGTTTCCTCAAGCAACCTGATGCACTAGGAGATGTCCCTCCCCATGGCAGGGGGTTGGAACTGGATGGGCTTTGAGGTCTCTTCCACCCCAAACCTTTCTGTGACTCTGTGATGGTTCTATGATCTTGCATAACCATTAGTGTTGCCTGGCTGACACTGCAGTTCAGTGCGATCTCCCTGAAGTTTCTCCCTGTTGTTTCCAGTTGTCTGTGAGGCATTTAGAAGCCAACCCCACAATGCTTCAAATCCAAAGGGAGTATTCAGCATCTTTTCAGAAGAACATTAACTTCTCACGTTGGCTTTGAGAATCGGATCTCTGCCTACTTTCTTGGTGAATCATAGAATAGTGGAATGGTTTGGGTTGGAAGGGGACCTTAAAGCCCATCAAGTTCCAACCCCCAACACCTCCGACTGGATCAGGTTGCTCCAAGCCCCATCCAGCCTGGCCTTGAACACCTCCAGGGATGGGGTAGCCACGAGTTCTCTGGGTAACCTGGGCCAGGGCCTCACCACCCTCTCAGCAAAACATTTCTTCCTTGTATCCAGTCCAACACTCCTCTCCCTCTAAGGTCTGGTCTTAAATTAGTTAAGTGGACTTAGAAGTTGGATATAGGGCCGTTAAAGCTCTATTTTGATTGTCATTGGTAAGACTCTCTTTGCCCTGTAGTTTCCAGCGTTGCGTTTTTAACGACGCCTTTCCCGTTTTGTTTCCCATCTTGTTAATTTGGCCATGATATTCCCTCCTCCTCCCTCGTCCTGTCCCCCAGAGTTAGTTCCTATGGTTACCCCCGCTTCATGGGGTGACAAAGGTTGGCATCTCGACTCTCCCGAGCCAAATCCTGCCCTTTGACTCTCTCCCCTTTTCACACCCCTGGCTACGCTTGGGCTCTCGCTCTGCTCCAAGGCTTCTCAGCCAGAGGTTCCCATGGAAACGAGGAAGGAAATATGAAAGGAGAAGGGGAGAGAACAGAAGCACAAAGGGCTGATTAATTTGAATGTGAACGAGGAAGGAAGGCTTCTTGTAGTTCATCTTTGTGTGGTGCAGAAACCTGAAATTTATCTTTTAAAAGTTGCTTTCAATTTGTAAACTTGTTTATATTCCCTGTTTCTTGATTTATAGAACAAAAGTTGTCATGTTTGTGGCACTGAGCAAGGAGGGAAACATCTTTTTTCTAAAATCTAGTGAGAGGATTCAGCTCAGCCATTTATCTACCTTCCCCTCTCACATCAGTCGTTTTTAATATTTTTCTCCGTAAACTTACATGTATGGCATTTTTCCCTTCACAGTGATTCAGTTGTGCTGTCAGTTATTGAACGTCTGAGCATCCTTTTTTTGTGGAACAGCGGCTGGATTATGCTGTGCAGAATCAGCAAGGCCAGGAGCTGAATCCAGGAGTATTTTATCTGCTTTCTTATTGTATATTTTTAGCATTGTGCTCTGATCTGGGTTGGTGCGATGTGGAAATGGAACCACAGAGGAAAACGCGGTGACAAAGTTTGTTATTGGACTTCAGGTTTGGTGCTTAATGTCAGTAATAAAGAAACCCTTTAAGAAAACAGAAGCGTGTATTATGTGATTGTAAGTGCCTATGAGAGACCTTATCCGCGTATTTCATGGATGTGTTAATTAACTGGAGTTTGATATTAATTTCTTAAAGAACAACAAAGTTACTTGGTTTTCAGATTTTCCACAGTAGCTTTTTGAATGACAAATCGTTTGGTTCTTACAGAAGAAAAGTCTTTACCTTGCGTAGAAGAAAGATTAAATGGTCCAGTTTGAAAATTTATCCTCCAGCTGCAGTTTTACAAAATCTTGTGGCTAAAAGACTGAAAAACCTTAGACCCTTAGGGGTACCCAGACATTTTCCTCAGTCTTACTTTGCATTATTCAGAATAACCTTAATTCAGTTGGACTTGGTGATCTTAAAGGTCTTTTCCAACCTAAGCAATTCTGTGATTCTGTAATTAAGTGGCGTCACAAAAAGGCGACATAATCCTCCAGATCCATCGGTTGCTTTTTCCGGACACAACAGGAGGCAGTTGCTTTTGTCTGGAAGTAGTGAGCTTCCAGGCTTTTGAAATGTCTGCTCTGGTTCCCCTCTGTGTTGGTACCCGTTGCTGTTAGGAACCGGGGTCACAGAGGGGACTCAAGGAAAGGGCATTGAGTTAAAGCCAGGACTTGGAAAGTGGCAGCCAATATCTTGGACATAACCAGCTTTACCCATCACAGAGGAGCCAGTGTGGCAGATTAAAGGACTCATTTGTGGTCCCTGGGTGTTAGTCCTCATCCTTGATGTGGGAGGTAGGTAAGAGGATTGGAGCACATCCCATATGATGACAGGCTGAGAGAGGTGGGGTTATTCAGTCTGGAGAAGAGAAGGCTCTGTGGAGAGATTAGAGCAGCCTCCCAGTACTGAAAAGGGCTCCAAGAAAGCTGGGGATGGACTCTTGATCAGGAAGTGCAGGGATAGGATGAGGGGAATGGTTTTCACCTGCAAGAGGGGAGATTGAGATGAGATCTTAGGCAGAAATGTTTTCCTGTGAGGGTGGGGAGTCCCTGGCCCAGGTTTCCCAGAGCAGTGGTGGCTGCCCCACTTCTCCAAGGTGTTCAAGGCTAGGTTGGATGGAGCCTGGAGCAACCTGATCCAGGGGAGGTATCCCTGCCCGTGGCAGGAGGTTGGAACTGGATGGGCCAACTTCCAACCCAAACCTTTCTATGAATTAAATCATCAGAGGGCCTTGGAGCAGAACACATTGGGAAACATTACCAAGCATGTGTGCATATACTCCTACATGCTGTCCTGTCCCTGTCCTGTGGCTTTGGAGATTTGAGAGACAAAGGGAGCTGTAAAACCAGCTCATCCGTGTGGACATCCTGTAGACCTGCAGAGCAGAGGGCCCCTCCAACTGCTCCCCTGTGCTCTGCCTGGCAGACCTGCTTGGGTATCCAAATGGGGCTCAGCACAGCAGGCTGCCAGCTGCTTCACCTTCCCTGCCTTCAGCCTCACGCCTAGGTTCTGTGCAATTGCCTTCTCCAGCCTTTTAGACGCATAGATATGTATAAAAAGGCTTTTGCATTGTTTGGCACTTATTCAAAGAAGCAATCAATGGGAAAATGCACTTACCCTCTCTTGTCCCTTGCATCACCCTCAATCACTTACATCCCCAAGCAATTTAACGCAGTCTTTCCTGTTCATCCGACCTGCTCTTTTATACTTCAGTTCCACTAATTCCATTCTCTGTTGGTTCCCTCACTGTGTGCATCCCTGCAGTGCATTCCATGCAGAACCTGGCACACAGAGTACATTTACTGTGCTTGTGAGTGTCACTGTTTGAGATTCCATTTAAAGAGTTTCTGCCGCCACACCCTTAGATATTCACTTATCTTTATTTCGTTTCTTAAACTGGAAGAGAATTGGGCTTCATCGCCCTGTGTAGGGGCCTCATAGAGTGGTTGCATAATTCTGTCTTCCCCTGTTTTCTTCCATCTGTGTCCCCTCTCTCTTCTTGTTAATCCCATTATTGTGTTAGGTCTTGTCCTACTTGTCCAGAGCATTTAAAAGACACGCAGGATACATCCTGAGAGCGATTCCTCCCAGAGCTACGTCAGCGAAACAGAAGAGAGCTGGGCACAAAATTCTGTCCACGGCAGGGAGAAACGTCTGGACCTTTGAGGGCAAAATATTATTTAATCTATTTTGAGAGAAGCAAGCATGCTTTTAGGGTGCCGCGGAAACAAATAAGCAGAGGCACTGTGGGAATTCCTGTCAAATACTGATCTGGTGAATTATTAACTGTAGGGAAGAAAAAATCAACTTCAGGAGCTTGGTTTTATTCTTAATTTGATAGTTGGGGTGAGGCTTTCAGACTTTCGGACGCTTGTGAGGCGAATAACAGCTTTCTGGCCACTGGGAAAGCATTGTACAACTGCAATTGTTTCTTTAATTCTCTTTCCCTGTCCTCCCCTGTGGAGTTCATCTGTGACCTCATTAACCTGGGACTAAGTGGAAGGGATAGTATCCTCTGATGAATCTTAAATGTTAATTTACAGCTGCTGTGTTTGGACTTGTTTTTTCACAAATGGTTGATTATTAAAGTAGAATTGACCATCTAATTACCTTAAAGCTTCTGTTTTGAGCAGAAATAAATTTTCATGCAATATGTTTGAGTAAATTAAGGTTTTTCTCAGCCTGAACTTTTCTGTTCCCTGTTTCTGTCTGCTGAGGTGTAGAGCCCCCATTATTCTCCTCTTGTAATTCTGTAATTAGGTAAAAAAAAAAAAAATAGGTATAGGGATGGACAATCTCTTTTAAAAGTTAAAAAAACCATTGGTGGAGTTAGTGTTTGCTCAGAACTTACAGGCTCAGGGTGGAATTAGAATAACAAAAGAACAGTCTCTTTCCAAAGGCTGAAAACTTCCCCCAAAGCCACCTCATTTTGCATTGTTTGTGCCCAGCTGTGCATGCTGTACAGACAGCACAAGGGAAGGATTTTCTGCATAACACCGAAATACAGAAAGTGGATCCTGAGATTCAGCTGGCCAGGTCACCTTTTATTTTGTAATGGCTTTATTGTACTTGCTTGCAGTTACGGCAGCAGAACTGGACAAAGCTGCATGATAACACGAGGAGATGCACTCTCAAGGTTTTCTCAAACTTACAACTAAATACAGTAGTTTTCCTGAATAAAATACTCCTTTCCACAGGAAGGACATGTATCTGTTAGAGTCAGTTCGGAGGAGGCCACAGAGATGATCTGAGGGCTGGAGCACCTCCTGTATGAAGATGGACAGAGGGAGTTGCGCTTGTTCAGTCTGGAGAAGTGAAGGTTCCAGGGAGACCTTACAGCAGCCTCCCAGTACAGAAAGGGGCTCCAGGAAGGCTGGGGAGGGGCTCTTGAGCAGGGAGGGCAGGACAAGAAGGAATGATTTTCAGCTGAAAGAAGGGAGGTTTAGGTGAGATCTCAGGAAGAAATGTTTTCATGTGAAGTGGGGAGGCCCTTGCACAGGCTGCACAGAGAAGTGGTGGCTGCCCCATCCCTGGAGGTGTTCCAGGCCAGGTTGGATGGGGCTTGGAGCAACCTGATCCAGTGGGAGATGTCCCTGCCCATGGCAAGAGGCTTGGAACTGGATGGGCTTTAAGGTTTGCTCCAACCCAAACCGTATTTATATCTGCCTGCATTTACCCAACCAATGCATGTGAAGAGTAGTAAATACTGCAGTTTTACATTTCTTGTGTTAAAAGCTGGCTAAAATAATCTCAAAACCAACTATAATCCTCTGAGAATCCTTACAATCAAAATAGTGGAATTGGTGTGTGAGAGAGAAGAGGAACAATAGCAGCTGTAGGAGGGCAGCTCTGTCAAATGAAGTAAAAGGCACTGTTGAACTGAGATTGGGAGGTGGTGCAGCTTGATTAGAATTGAATCCGACTCTAATAAATGCACATAGTGTAGACCACATGTCCAGATAAACTGTCCTGTAGTATTTATGCATGCAAAACAACCTGCTAATTTTTAGAATTACCTATAACAAAAGTAGCTTACTATCGAGCCTGGTACTGCAACCTTCCTCAAATTGTGGGAGAAAGAAGATAAGTAGTTGGCAAACCAGCAGACAATATGTTTTAAATATTGCCCTTTGAAATATCCTTAATTTTGAGACTCAAAGATGCAAATCTCTCCGCTTCTCCAACTGTCAACTTGTGTGTGCGCGTCTGAGTGTGTGTACGTCTGTGTGTCTGTATGTATTTGCACTGGTATGTAAATGTAACAGATGGGGTTTTATGTTTGATTGAGACTGTTAAAATATTAGTATTCGTTTTGTAGTTAGGTTTTGGTTGCTATTCTGAATAATTTTTATACTATTAATCCAACAGACCACGCTCGTATTTCAGTTTGCATTGCATTGTTTATGTACATAGTTGTATTGGAGCAGGGTCATGCTCTATTTCTTTCCAAGCTGTATATATCATAGCCCCTAACTTTTCCACTGTTAGAGATGTTATTGTATTAGCTGAGTATTCCTTTTCATTTTCAATTTGAACAATAGATAGTGGGAAGAATCGAGAAAATTTCCAATACGTAGCCAGACATATTTGTAAAATCATTTCTTGCAGCTCATTTTGGATGTTTATTCTTATAAAGCAACAGTCAGAGTGGATATTGCAGGATCATTCTTTGAAGTGTTTAATTTAGATTAATTATGGCATCTTATAGGAGCCAAATTCAAACCATTTAATCAGTGCCCAAGACAACATCGATCCTAATGTAGCCAGGTATGATGTGAGAGTGTTTGAGTGGTAATTCACTGTCTGAGAAGACTCTCTGTCACTCCTAGCTCAAGCAGTAAAAGAGTTTGTTATGATGATTGTATCTGTCATCGAATTCTTGTGCACAAAACCAGGTGTTTTGGCTCAGCAGAGAATTTTGTGAGAGAATTTCGACACCAGTCTGGCTGCCAAGTAACAGTAAATTCATTGATTCATTTTCTTCTGAATTCATGTCATGTGCTTTTCTCTTGCAGCCTTCTGTCTGCAAAAGGTTGTACTCCTGGTATTTAACAGCATCAGTGCCTGATCTCTACCATAGCATGAAGTTCATAGAATCATAGAACCACCAGGTTGGAAAAGACCTCTTAGATCATCAAGTCAGACCATTCCTATTAAACACTAAGCCATGCTCCTGAGCAACTAGTCTGCTAGTTGTTATCTTCCACCCAAGGACAGACTGAAGGCACTGGGCTTGTTCATATTGGAGAAGAGAAGGCTTCTAGGAGACCTTAGAGCAGCCTCCCAATACTGAAAGGGGCTCCAGGAAAGCTGGGGAGGGGCTCTTGTACAGGGAGGGCAGGTACAGGATGAGTGGGAACCGTTTTAAGCTGAACGAGGGGAGATTTAGGTTAGATATTAGGACAAAATGTTTTCTTGTGAGGATGCGAGGTCCTGGCCCAGGTTGCCCAGAGAAGTGGTGGCTGCCCCATCCCTGGAGGTGTTCAAGGCCAGGTTGGATGGGGCTTGGAGCAGCCTGATCCAGTGGGAGGTGTCCCAGGGGGTTGGAACTGGAAAGGCTTTGAGGTCCTTTCCAACCCAAACTGTTCTCTTATTCCATGTTGTGGGGCTAGTGCTATAATGCTCAAGGGGTTGCCTTTATGATCTTAGAGGTCTTTTCCAACCTTAATGGTTCTATGATTCTATGAATCTGATTGGTGATTTTGAAGCTTGGCTGTGTCCTTCTCTGCATCTTTTCTTAGTCTTTCCTATTTTTAGAAATTCCCTTTTTATGTGCTCTGAAGAACTTGATATGGCTGCTGACTCCACTATCTGCTCTCAAGTTAGTGTTGAGTCTTGTAACAAATCTTCATGTGTAATGCTTTCCCTCATCCACTCAGCAAGATGATTTTTTGAGCCCTGTGCCAGCAGTGAATTGTTTATCCTCCTCACTCCTGTTGCTCTTCCAGGAGACGGACCTCCCTTGAGTTGGCAGCAATAGTCGCTGCCATGTGGATCAGGCTGCGGTGGCGGCGTTGAGGCTGAGGAAAGGTTATCACCAGCACTCCACTTCGCCTAGCGGGTATCTTCCTCCTTCCCACAGTGCCAACAGCACCGGAGCCTTTTACGCAGGCACCAGAGCAGCGATCACGCTCCATTTGTGCTCACAAAGTTGTCTTTGCAGTCATGGGAGACAGAAACATGGCAGTTAAATGAAAAAAAGCAGTTCTGCCAAGAGTTACTTCTGCACAGTAGTCTCTTGCTTGTCCAGGGAAGTGCCCTTTATAGTGTCTTAACTTAATACTATCTGAAATATGGTCCAAGGGACTGTATATTTATTTCTCTCTGAGACCTTGGAATTCTCCCAAGTCCATCACAGCAGGCATATGGAGTGGAAGAAGGAAGTCCAAGCAGTCTCAGCTGTCTTATGAAAACTAACACTTCTTGCACTTGGAAATTGTTACCAGGACCACCCATCTGCATCCGTCAGTGCCTAAAACACAGAGATCACATTTAGGAAAAGCACAGAATTGACAGATGGATGCTGTCTTTTCAGTGTCTTCTACAGGAACTTCAGAATTTAAAATGAAGCAAGAGACCTCTTTAAGTAACAAGAGCAGATGGCTTTGCTTTTTAGTCATATAGACAGAGATTGGTGTCATTTGCTGCCTTTTAACTACTTTCATCTTTATCCTACTTCTTTTTCTGCACTTGAGAAGTAACCCTCAGCCGTCTGTGTACCAGAAAGCTGAGGATGGTTTGCATGGTTGTTCACAAACCAGCCAAGTACAATAGTTGGTCCTAGGTTTTAAAGTGAATAACAAGGTACTTGGATGAGAAAAATATAATTTAAAACTGTACTAATTGTGTGAAGTTTTTATTGCTGGAAGGACTTGAATCCTGTGTTCAGCTTTGGGCCCCTCAGTACTGGATAGACATTGAGCTGCTGAGTATTTCCAGAGCAGCACAATGAAGCTGGTGAAGGGGCTGGCGAACAAACCTTATGAGAGGTGGCTGAGGGTCTCTGGGGCTGTTTAGCCTGGAGAAATGGAGGCTGAGGGAAGAGCTCATCTCTCTCTGCAGCTCCTGGAGAGGAGGTTGGAGCCAGGTGGGTGTTGATCTCTTCTCCCAAGTAACAAGGGATAGAATGAAAGGGAATGGCTGCAAGTTGCACCAGGGGAGGTTTAGATGGCGTATTAGGAAATATTTCTTTACTGGAAGAGTGGTGAAGCACTGTCAGAGGCTGCCCAGGGCAGGGGGGTTGTCCCCATCCCTGGAGGTGCTCAAAAACTGTGTAGTCACAGCAGTTCAGGACATGACTTAGTGTGGATGGTGGTGTTGGGCTGAAGGTTGGACAGGATGAGTTGGAGGTCTTTTCCAACTTTAACGATTCTATGATTTCATGAGTTAACAGCTATTTAAATGTGAACATTTGCTTTTAGTACTAAGGTAAAACAATCTCTGTCCCTAATACTGTGTCAATTTAATCCTCACTGTAACCATGACTTTTCCAGCTAATATCACATTATCAGGTGTGGGATATCAGAAGGCAGTGGGTTATGTGATTCAGAAGGGTTCGTACAGATAGTGTGAGAACAGGTTTTTTTCCATGCTGAAGTAATGAGCAGCCAGAATTGTGGCCCCATTTGGCTTTTTGTTCCTGCATCACTGTGCAAAGCTAAAAATAATTAACCAAAAAAAAGCACACCTGAGTTTCTCCAGACAAGGAAATTACGGGTGAGGTAAGCTTTGAACGTGCATTATGCTAAGTGTTCTACACTACATTTACCTTGGCATTGTGCATTGAAAGCAGGCTTGGGCAAATTAACCTATTGCCTTTTGAAATGAGAAGAAAGCATCCGTGTGATAAAGCTGCACTTCCATTGCCACACAAAGTTAAGCAAGTGTGGATTGATTCCACAACAAATAGACTTGCTGTTACGCTCTTGACTGTGCATTGCTGGCCCTCTCTGCAGCTGGCTCTCACATGGCGCTCTACAGCTAAAGGCCAGAGTAAGAGGGAAAAGTACTCTTCTGTTTGATCTGGCCGTGAGTTTTTGAAGAATTTAGAGCCTCAGATAACGGCTCTTTGAAAATCAATCACCGATTCTGCTGTACCTGTGCGAGCACTCCCTGATCTTCTCCAAGTGCAAGGTCCACCTGGGTTGGGGCAATCCCAAGCACAATGGATGGGCTGGATGGAGAATGAATTGAGAGCAGTCCTGAGGAGAAGGACTTGAGGTGTTGGTGGATGAGAAGCTTAACAAGAGCCGGCAATTGGCGCTCGCAGCCTGGACAGCAAAATCATGTCCTGGGCTGCATCCCAAACACTGGGACCAGCAGAATGAGGAAGAGAATTCTGTCCCTCTGCTCCACTCTGGTGAGATGCCACCTGGAGCCCTGCATCTAGTTCTGAAGCCCTCAGCACAGGGGAAGGACCTAGACCTATTGGAGAGAATCCAGTTGAAGTCGTGGATATTATCCAAGTACTGCACCTCCCATACAAGGACAAGCTGAGAGAGCCGTGATTGTTCAGCCTGGAGAAGAAAAAGCCGTGGGTAGAACTTAAGAGCAGCCTTCCAGTACTGAAAGGGGCTGCAAGAAAGCTGGGGAGGGCCTCTTGATCAGGGAGAGCAGGGATAGGACTAGGGTGAAGGGTTTGAAGCTGAAGAGGAGAGATTTAGATGAGATCTTAGGAAGAAATGTTATTCTGTGAGGGTGGGGAGGGCCTGGAGGGCCCAGGTTGTCCAGAGAAGTGGTGGCTGACCCATCTCTGGAGGTGTTCAAGGCCAGGTTGAATGGGGCTTTGAGCAACCTGATCCAGGGGAGGTGTCCCTGCTCACGACAGGGGGGCTAGAACTGGATGGGCTTTAAGGTCTCTTCCAAACCAAACGATTCCAAACTCAGTGCTAGGTCCAGTCCTGTTCAATGTCTTCATCAGTGACCTGGATGAGGGCATTGAGGGTACCCTTAGCAAGTTTGCAGATGACACAAAACTGTGTGCAAGTGTTGATCTGCTGGAGGGTAGGGAGGCTTTGCAAAGGGACCTGGACAGGCTGGACCGCTGGGCAGTGTCCAACGGCATGAGGTTTAACACGGCCAAATGCCGGGTCCTGCACTTGGGGCACAACAACCCTGTGTAGAGCTACAGACTGGGAGAAGCCTGGCTGGAAAACTGCCAGGAGGAGAGGGACCTGGGGGTGTTGGTCGACAGCCGACTGACCATGAGGCAGCAGTGTGCCCAGGTGGCCAAGAAGGCCAATGGCATCCTGGCTTGTATCAGAAACGGTGTGACCAGCAGGTCCAGGGAGGTGATTCTCCCTCTGGACTCAGCACTGGTGAGGCCGCTCCTTGAATATTGTGTCCAGTTCTGGGCCCCTCAGCACAAGAAGGATGTTGAGGCTCTGGAGCAAGTCCAGATAAGAGCGACGAGGCTGGTGAAGGGGCTGGAGAACAGGCCCTATGAGGAGCGGCTGCGAGAGCTGGGGTTGTTTAGCCTGGAGAAGAGGAGGCTGAGAAGAGACCTCATTACTCTCTACAAGTACCTGAAAGGTGGTTGTGGAGAGGAGGGAGCTGGGCTCTTCTCCCAAGTGACGGGGGACAGGACGAGAGGGAATGACCTCAAGCTCCGCCAGGGTAGGTTTAGGCTGGAGATTAGGAGGAGGTTTTTCACGCAGAGGGTCATTGGGCATTGGAACAGGCTGCCCAGGGAGGTGGTTGATTCCCCTTCCCTGGAGGTGTTTAAGGCACGGGTGGATGAGGTCTTGAGGGACTTGGTTTAGTGTTTGATAGGAATGGTTGGACTAGAAGATCCGATGGGTCCCTTCCAACCTGGTTGTTCTGTGATTGTTCTGTGATTCCATGATTCTAGCTCAGTTAAGGCAGGACTCTCAGGTACAGCCTCATTTGAAGTTAGCATCAACCGATCAGGTCTGCAGCTGTTGCTCATTGTGGGATATTGACTTGCACGGCTGTCTTCAGGTTAAGTTTGTGTACCAGCCTGACTGGGCTCTGGGCTCCAGCCAGAGAGGAGTGTGCAGATCAGAGCCATTGGAGAACAGATTTCCTGTATCTCAAGAAAACCAATTTTTGTTGTAACAAACAGTCACTAGAGAGCACTCAGATTAATTGCTCAGCTGTCAGAGCAGAGAGAGCAGTTCAGTCAGAGGAGATGTGTATGGAATAGAATCACAGCATCATTTAGCTTAGAGGAAAAGATCTCTAACCGTCAACCCAAACCCACTGTGCCAACTAAGCCATGTCCCAGAGTGCCACAGACACATGGTTTTTGAACACCCTGGAGACGAAGATTCCACCGATGCCCTGCACAGCCTCTGCCAGTACTTCACCACTTTTTTAGTAAAGAAATTTTCCCCAATATCCAGTCTAAAACTTGCCTCATGCAATTTGAGGCCGTTTCCTCTCATCGTATCACTTGCTTCTTGGGAGAAGTGCCTGACCCCCACCTCGCTCCAGCTTCCTTCCTGGGAGCTGCAGAGAGCAATGAGGTCTCCCCTCAGCCTTCTCTTCTCCACACTAAACAGCCCCAGGGCCTTCAGCTGCTCCTCAAAAGACTTGTTCTCCAGCCCCTTTACCAGCTTCATTACTGGCTATCAAAAATGGTTATCAAAAGCAGGAGGTAACGTGTTCAGGCTCACAGCGGTTGGCTGAAGAGTTCATTCCAGCTGCAGCCTCTGTGATTCTCCTCAGAAGGCAGCCTGTTGTTGCCCATGTACTTCCAGGAAAAAAATCTGGAATTGTACCTAATGAACAGCAAGCTACATTCATCCATAGGGCAACATGGGAGGGAAAGAGCAGATCATGTGCCTGGCCTGAGACACAATGCGCCCCGAGGCTGTCGCTGGCACCAGAGAATTGTGAGTAATGGAGAATCATAGCATCAGTCTTCTCCCTTGTGCCTGAGGGAGGAAAACTTCCCTCCTTCTGTCTATGAGTTGATGAAAATGCTTCCTGGTTAGGCTTCTGTTAGAAGAAAGGAATATATTAACAAATGGAATGGTGAGAGACCACCAAAATAACTTAATTTAAATCTTGTAATAATATCACTTCCCAAACAACAGCCAGCTTTTTAGTGCTGTGTAAAATATAAGATCAAATTTAGTTTCTTATCTCTCAGTAAGATGAGAAGTCTGAAACGGTAACAGAATTTAGTGGTGTATTTATAATTATTGCTCTTGCCTTGTAACCAAAGGCAGGCAGGAACTTTCTGTTCTCTGCTAGAGCATGGCCATTGAAACAATTGCAGCAGACAAGGATTTGCTATCAGCAAAGAAAATTCTAGGAAAGAGGGGAAGAAGAAATGGGAAAGGTTGTGCTGCCCGTTGGACTGCTCTGAGGAAGCAGTACTGCGCGATGAGGGCATGTTATTTGATACACAGCACCTGCACAGCCAGGAAAGGACGGAGGGGCATGTTGTGCCTCAGCCTGGAAAGAGTCAAATTCATCATGTGACTGTAGGTGTTACACAGTCCTGTGATCAGGTGTATTTCGATGGTTTTGGAATAGAATCACGGCATCCTTTAGGTTGAAAATGACTTTAAAGATCAAATTAAACCCTTTACCTCACACTGCCAACTCCACCACTAAACCCTGTCTCTAAGCACCGCATCCATATGGCTTTTAAATCCCTCCAGGGATGGGGACTTCACCACTCTTGCAGGAAAGAAATTGTTCCTAATATCCAATTTAAACCTCCCCTGACACAACTTGAAGCCATTTCCTTTCACCTCATCACTTGTTATTTGGGAGAAGAGACCAACATCCACCTGGCTCCAACCTCCTTTCCAGAAGCTGCAGAGAGCGATGAGGTCTCCCCTCCGCCTCCTCTTCTCCACACTAAACAGCCCCAGGCCCCTTAGCCACTCCCAGAACCCCTGGGCTCCAGACCCTTCCCTAGCTCCAGTCCACACCTCTGGATGTGCTCCAGCCCCTCAAAATCTTTCTTGGAGTGAAGGGCCCAAAACTGAACCCAAGATTCAAGGTGCAGCCTCACCAGAGATGAGTGCAAGGGGACGATCCCTTCCCTGCTCCTGCTGGCCACCCCATGGCTGATCCAAGCCAGGGTGCTGTTGGCCTTCTTGGCCACCTTTACTGACCAGCACCCCCAAGCCCTTTTCCACCAGGCAGCTTTCCAGCCACTCTTCCCCAAACCCTGAGCACTGTGTGGAGTTCTTGTGACCCAAGTGCAGGATTCATCACTTGGCCTTGGTAAATCTCATCCCTTTGGCCTCAGCCCATGACTCCAGCCTGTCCAGATCCTTCTGCAGAGCCTTTCTGCCCTCCAACAGATCAAGACTCCTGCCCATCTTGGTGTCATCTTCAAACTTACTGAGGGAACGCTCAATCCCCTCATCCAGTCCAGGTCATGGATAAAGACATTAAACAGAACTGGCCTCAATACTTAAGTACCTTCAGGAGCGCAGAATGTTTCTCTTAAATATTTCTCTCTTGCCTTTCTTAGATTTCCCAGGACCTGGCATGAATTATTGGAATCTGTTTGGCTTCCCCATCTTCCGTTGCCCTTTTCCCTTTCCTTCATACACTGGGTTGTTCAGCAGGCATTCTTCAGCCTCATAGCCCATGTAAACACAGAGCCTTTTGTTAGGAACTGGGGAGCAGAGCTAAATGTCATAACTTGCACTGTGTTCTTGGGCAAGAGCATAAAAAAGTCTTTTAATCTCCTTGGCTTTATTTTTAATAGAGAACAACATGCTCAGTAGGTGGAAGTGACTTTTCATCTCAGGAGCTACAGCAGGGTAAGATAATTTTAGAGATAGGGAGCTTAGAGACTGAGCTGCTTCCAGGCACGAACACTGCTGGTACTGGTTAAAGCAAGTCAGTCTTTTTTCCTGCATTACAAGGAGTGGTTGTAGGGTTTTTTCCTTCGTCCTTGTCTAGATTAGCCTCTTTGTAATTTCAAAAACTCCTAATTTGATATAGTTCATAAGAGAGCATTTGTCTGCTATTTTCTGCTATTTTCAGAGACAGAATAGTGTTGGAGATGCCTGGAGCTGCTGGGAAAAAGTAGCCAGCACTAGGGGAACAGTCCTGTTCAGTTATCCCTATTTAAACATAGATATTCATCGCTGTTGGACTTGAGTTTATCTGTGCTGTGTTTTCAGGATGCCCAGGCTGTGCTCACGCCTTCTTCTCTTCAGCTCCAAGAACCCTCAGTGCAGCTCACGTGCCCTCAGGGGAACTTCGGCAGGGAAGATTCAGTCACGACTGGTGTTACTGCAGATGCTTCAGCATCCTCAACTCAGCCTTGAGCTTCAGGGAGGGATTGGGTGTCTGCATAGACCCCACAGCATATCTGCCAGGCTAAGAAAGGTTGAATCTTGTTCCTTGTTGTCCCGGCCCATGTGAATCATAGAGTGCTTTGGGTTGCAGAAGACTTTTACAGGTCATTCAGTCGAAGCCCTGACAGGAGCAGAGACATCTTTAACTAAATCAGGTTGTTCAGGGCCCCATCCAACCTGACCTTGAATATTTCCAAGGATGGGGCCACTACCTCCCTGGGCAACCTGTCCCAGTGTTTTAACACCCCCATTGCAAAATATTTCTTCCTTATATCCAGTCTAAATCTCCCTTCCCTTAGTTTAAAACCATTACTCTTTGTCCTATCCCTGCACTTGCTGATCAAGAGCCCCTCCCCAGCTTTCCTGGAGCACCTTTCAATACTGGGAGGCTGCTCTAAAGCATCCCTGCAGCCTTCTCCAGGCTGAACAATCAGCCTGTCCTTGGATGGGAGGTGCTCCAGCCCTCAGATCATCTTTGTGGTCTCCTCTGAACTAGCATCAATAGATCCATGTCCTTCTTGTGCTGAGGGCTCCAGGTGCAGGCTTGGATGTGGATGTCTTGGAAAACAAATGGCATCTTAGATAGCTGGAGAAGCTGGTGTTTAGGCAGGTGTCTCACACTGTGCATGTCTGAGCACCCTGTAACTTCGCCCTTGGGCTGTTGAAGGGCAGAGCCAGGAACACTGCTTTTTACTGAGAATACTCAGACTCTGGAGCAAGTCCCAAAGAACACCATCTGCATCCCTATATTTGGACGTTTCCTGTCTCAGTCCTGATATTCCCTCACACACCATTGCCCAGTGTCCTTTGGAGATGGCTGGAAGCCATTACAACAGCCATCTGCCAGCAGTAGGATATGAATATGTCAATAGGATACAAGGAAATGCTGGCACCTTTCTCTTCCCTTGAACTTGCCACAACTTGGTGCTCTGTTTGCACCATTTTCTTACGTGCGCACCTTGAGGTAGTCTGGGATCTTCCTGAATCAACCAGATCTTAATGAAGGTGAAGGAGCAGGAAAAGGGGGATTTCTGAGCCATCTTTTCTTAGTGGAAGGTGCATCAGAGGGGAGTAGTAGAGCATGTGGCATGAGAACTTGAAATTTAGGTATAGGTACATGCAAAACTGCAGTGGCAGAAGGCAAGACTGGGCAGGGAGAGGTGGGCATTAAGCCATTAGCTCCTATTTTTCTTAATTTCAAGGCTGTAGAATCATAGAATCATTAAAGTTGGTGAAGACCTGTAAGATCATCTGGTCCAACCATCCGCCCAACACCTCTGTGCCTAATAGGTTCTTTGAAAAGAAGGAAAATTAAACATTTCCCAAAATGAAAGTGGAGTTGTTCTTTTCTTTCCCCTTTCATCAAATGCAGGGAGACTTCAGCATCATCTTATGCTGTTCCAGTCCTGTCAGGTCTCGTAACTACCTAAAATCAGTTCCTTGCATCGTTTTTGTCAAACAAGAGCTTTAACTGTGTTGTAGGCAAATGATGATTCAAAATAGAACCACCTGAAGTAAATGTCCAGCCAAATAGAAAGTGTTCCTTGAGTAGCAATGACCTTATGAAAGTAAATACTTTTCAACCGCCCCTTCCTTTTTCCTTGTCAGTAGCTTTGAGGGCTTATCCTGCTCTTCATGCCACTCTTGCCAAATTGCATGGCTCTGTTGTCACCTGACAACACTTTCAAAAACATATTGCACCGAAGATAAAATCAGATTGGAAAATAATAATTATATGAAAAATCAATGAAATCATAGCATGGTTGTGTCTTGCATTCAAAAAATTTAAAACTTCTACAGAGCAAAGGAAGTACGTAGGAAGAATTGGAAGAGTAAGGATGTGATGGAATCGTTAAGGTTGGAAAAGACCTCTAAGATCAAGTCCAACTGTCAGCCCAACACCACTGTGCCTGCTAAACCATGTTCCAAAGTGGAAACACGGTTTTTGAACCTCTCCAGGGATGGCGAGTCCACCACTGCCCTGGGCAGCCTCTGCCAGTGCTTCGTATAATTTCTAGTAATTGGCATCTATATCGCCAAAGAAGATGGCCTGGCTTTTGCTGTTGGATCCATTCAGTGCTATAGCTTGGAAAAATGCTGAATTGCTTTAAAATGCTTCTCAGGAAATTGCAGTTTGAACATGTAATCTCTCCACAGCCTGCTCTTCCACTTGAGTTGTAACAAGATTTAGGTTTTATATAAATATCTGTATAGCAGGTTTATTTCAGCTTCTGCTGTAGCACTGCAAATTCTGAGGAAGAGAATTCTTGCTCTGTAATCCTGCCAGGCTGTGGAGGAGAGGAAACTGGTGTCAGGATAATGGACCTCTTATAAAAACCTATCTAGAGATGAGCTAGTGTTAGCATTGCTGTCAAGCGGCTGTCACTTTTTCCCTTCAGGCTATGACTGCAAATGTAAGTCAAGGAAAAGAAGGGACTTACTGAAACATCACTGCTGTTTCTCTGATCAGGAGGAAGCAGCGTGATTCAGCATTCACGTGCTGTTGAGTTTTATTCATAGAATCATAGAATGATTGGAAAGGACCTTAAATCGTGTCCAGTTCCAACCTCCTGCCATGGGCATGGACACCTCCCAGTGGATCAGGTTGCTCCAAGCCCCATCCAACCTGGCCTTGAACACCTCCAGGGATGGGGCAGCCACAGCTTCTCTGGGCAACCTGGGCCAGGGCCTCATCATGCTCACAGGAAAACATTTCTCCCTAAGGTCTCATCTCCATCTCCCCTCTTTCAGCTTCAAACCGTTCCCCCTCATCCTATCCCTGCACTCCCTGGTCAAGAGCCCCTCTCCAGCTTTCGTGGAGCCCCTTTCAGTGCTGGGAGGCTGCTCTAAGGTCTCCCTGCAGCCTTCTCTTCTCCAGGCTGAACAAACCCAATTCTCTCAGCCTGTTGTCGTATGGGAGTTGCTCCAGCCCTCAGATGATAGATTTTCTCTCCTGGCTTCCAAGGAGCGTTGCTGTCACCGTTACTGAAACCTGATATGAAGCAACGCAGTAGCACAAGACACCAGTTATTTTGTCTGACTCATGTTCCTCAGGCTTTGATTTCACAGTACTGTCTGAAGGTTACTCAGGCAGTGACACACTTAACGTGACTTCACTGTGGTTACAGCCCCATTCTGGAAGCTGGAAGGTCCTATGTCTGCAAGAGAGTTTAAGTAACAGTGATACCAAGCACGTTGGGGCTGTCTTTGTCTACAGATGAACTGTGATGATGGAACTGCAATTTAACAGATGGGTTCTCTTCAGTTGGACAAGATGCTGTGGGAAGAGCACAACGGAAAACATCCTGTGTTTGTGTTTTGTACAAAGATATGAACACTGCCCTGCTGAAGAGATTCAAGAAGCAGAGAGATTGTTTACAATTATTATGTCATGAACCGAAAATAATATTTGAAAGGTCACAGTATGCTCTGTTTCTATAGTGCCAAGGAATCTTGCATTATCTGACATTCCTCAGATTGTAATCTCATCAGCAGAATGCAGGTTTTTCATGTTATCCTCCTAAAGAGGCAGCTAGAGATTCATGACGTATGTAAAATGAAAGGCAGTAAAAGCGATTGCACTTACATCACTGTTATTGGATATTGTGGAGCTAAGCCTGTATCCTCAGAGGTTTTTAGCTGTGTAATTCCCATTGTTTTGAGTACATAAATATCCCTTGTGAATCTTTGTCCTCGGGCAACTTGGTTGTTGTCTTCCTAAAATCCCCAATTGTTGTGTTATGCTGATCACTTCTTGATGCTCACTTCTTCCAGCAGGCAAAGTTCAGGAAAAGGAAACTGTGGTTATGGTTGTGAAAGCCCCAACACCTCATGAGACAAATTAGATCTTACCTCTGAAGTGTTCTAACAAAGTTACCATTTGAAGCTGCTGAATTCTCCCTTCTCTTTTCCAGCCCTTTCATCCAATGGTTAATTTGGAATGCTCCAGAGATTTTCGACCCTTCCTGTGTGCCCTCTATGCTCCAGTGTGCATGGAGTACGGCCGTGTCACCCTTCCCTGTCGCCGACTCTGTCAAAGAGCTTACAGTGAGTGCTCCAAGCTCATGGAGATGTTTGGGGTCTCTTGGCCTGAGGATATGGAGTGCACCAGGTGAGCAAATCTGTTGTGTCAGAGTTCCAGGATAAAATTTTAGTACAATCTAGGATGTATTATGATCTGAAATGTTCATTTTATGTGTTCCATTACAAGTGCCCTTGTTTTCCCTTCCATTTGTGTAGCAGCTTGTTTCCTGGGATGGAAACTGAGTTCATATTTCTATCATCTGTCCAAGAGATAAGTTGAAAGTGGACAATTACTGTGAAATACACGTGCGTGTTCTTAAATGAATCAATATACTCCTCTGTTCTTCTCTGTCATTTATGCTGACCTGGTAATCACAAAATCATGGAACAGTTTAGGTCAGAAGGGACCTTAAAGCCCTTCCAGTTCCAATCTCCTGCCATGGTCAGGGGCCCCTCCCACTGGATCAGGTTGCTCCAAGCCCCATCCAACCTGGCTCTGAACACCTCCAGGGATGGAGAAGCCACCACTGCTCTGGGAAACCTGGGCTGCTGCTTCACCACCCTCACAGGAAAAATGTCTCTTAAGTCTGTATGCTTAACGGAT
This sequence comes from Coccyzus lansbergi, assembly GCA_033558105.1. Classification (NCBI taxonomy): domain Eukaryota; kingdom Metazoa; phylum Chordata; class Aves; order Cuculiformes; family Coccyzidae; genus Coccyzus; species Coccyzus lansbergi. The sequence continues at coordinate 902,008 of JAUMJK010000697.1, forward strand.
GCTTGGGCTCCTTAGGTTATCCCATCTCCTCAGTAACGCCCAGGGAGGGAGGGAAATATCAAAGCCAGAGCTAAAACTACTAAGACTGTGCTGGTGCTGTGTGAGCTGTGGTGAAAATGCAGGCAGATTGAGCTTCTGCTGTGCTTTCTCGGGCAGTAACCTCTGGCAGAGGGAGGAACCGGACAGCTATGCGTGGAATGCCTCCAGGCTTTTCTTGAGAACTTAACGTCGCATCTCCAGCAGCCCTTAGATTCCACTCAGAGCTTTAATTCATCATTGTGGCAGGGGGGTTGTAACTGGATGGGCTTTAATGTCCCTTCCAACCCAAACCATTCTATGATTCTATAATCATTTCGATGTATTAGTGCTGGTAGCAGTGGTAGGTTGGAGTTTTGGTCTAGCTGGCTCACTGTCCTGCCTGGTAGTACAGGATAGTACAGTTGCTTAGGGAAAGGTTTCAAAGGTTCTATAAAATCATGCTGCCTTGGACACAGAATCTCAATTACATTAAGCCTAAATTTATAGACTTCCTGAGGTGGATTTTGAATCCTCACCTTGATACTGACAGCCCCAGTGGGCCCCTTGTCCATTTATTTTTAAACTTATTTTATCATTTCAACATCCACTGCCTTCTAGGACAAGGAGTCTAGAGTTTGTTTAACCATAGTGTGGTATTTCACGGGTCACCTATTATTTGGATTGTCTTTGGTTTTGCTCCAGTTAGTGTGTCTGAAGTCAGAACGTTGCCTGTCTTTGCAGAGTATGTGTATATTTCTTGTAAATACTTGTTTTCTTACTTTCTAGATTCCCAGATTGCGATGAGCCGTATCCTCGTCTTGTTGACCTCAACATAGCTGGGGAGCCCACAGAAGAAACCCCAGTGGCAGTACAGAGGGATTACGGTTTTTGGTGTCCTCAGGAGTTGAAAATAGACCCTGATCTGGGTTACTCTTTCCTGAGGGTACGCGACTGTTCCCCTCCTTGCCCAAACATGTACTTTCGCCGGGAAGAGCTCTCCTTTGCTCGCTACTTCATCGGAGTGATCTCCATCGTCTGCCTTTCCGCTACCTTGTTTACTTTTTTAACTTTCCTGATTGATGTCACAAGATTTCGCTATCCAGAAAGACCGATAATATTTTATGCTGTCTGTTACATGATGGTCTCGTTAATTTTCTTCATCGGCTTTCTGCTTGAAGACCGAGTAGCGTGTAACGCATCCAGCCCTGCCCAGTACAAGGCTTCCACAGTGACCCAGGGCTCCCACAACAAAGCTTGCACTATGCTTTTCATGGTGCTCTATTTCTTTACCATGGCCGGCAGCGTTTGGTGGGTCATTCTTACCATCACCTGGTTCTTGGCAGCTGTGCCAAAGTGGGGCAGCGAAGCCATTGAGAAGAAAGCCTTGCTGTTCCACGCCAGTGCCTGGGGCATTCCGGGAACTCTGACCATCATCCTCTTAGCCATGAATAAAATTGAAGGTGACAATATTAGCGGCGTATGTTTTGTTGGCCTCTATGATGTGGATGCATTGAGATACTTTGTCCTTGCACCTCTCTGCCTGTATGTTGTGGTTGGAGTTTCCCTTCTGCTAGCTGGCATTATCTCTCTCAATCGGGTGCGCATTGAAATCCCGTTAGAAAAAGAGAACCAGGACAAACTAGTGAAGTTCATGATCCGGATTGGCGTGTTCAGTGTTCTGTACCTCGTGCCACTGTTCGTTGTAATTGGCTGCTATTTCTATGAGCAGGCTTATCGAGGTGTGTGGGAGACGACGTGGATCCAGGAGCGCTGCAGGGAATATCACATCCCGTGTCCCTATCAGGTGAGGAAACCAATGTGATGTATTCAGGAGTGGATAATGAGGGAATATGTTAAGACTGACTTGTCATCCCTACTTGAAAGTGCTGTTATTCCTGCAAGGGAAGGTTCTTGCCGTACTCAAATTATTTGGATAATAATGCCTTAGGCCATCTGGAAAAGTAGATATTATTGGAAAACTGGGGGTCTTGCAGCAGCTGCTTGGTGGGTTTTTGTGGAGTTTCTGGGTTGTATGGGACCTATACAGGGTTTAAAGATGCTATTTTAAACCAACATCAAGAACAGGACTTAATAATTTTATTTTTCGTCATTAGAGACATGTTGGGAGTTTTGCTTGGATGGCATTTTGGCATTTAAATGGAGTTGTCATCAACCTGATGAATGCGTTCTCCAGTTTTTGTCGTTTGTCTGTAGCAGTTTTGCTTTGATTAGCCTGGAGGCTTTGTGCTCAATTAGAACAGTCTATGCAAGCATCAGAAATGTCTGTATCAAATCATACTTGAAATGTCTGTATCAAATCATACTTGAAACGTCTTCTGAAGGAATCCAGAGCTCACAGCTCATTGGCTGTGGTTTTTCAAGCCCATTACCCTTACCTGCTCCATTTATTTAACTGAGTTCTCGTAGGAAGAGAAGCCTCTCAGAGCGCTGATACCAAACAACCCGCTGCTCAGTGCAATATGGTGCTGGTGCAGTTGCAGAGGAAGCATTTGAGTACTAATGACTCAGACCCTGCTTCCCCTTTGGAGCCGGAGTGGTAAACTGGTTTTGGAATGATGTTGCTTAGCTATTTCCTACAGCTTCTTTGGAAGCAACCATATTTCAAGAAGGTTGCACAGCCAGCGACTGTTATACAGCTGCACGCCCAGCAGTGTAAAGAAAAGTTGGTATTCTGGCTCTAAAGCAACTCAAACACCAGCTGGGCCATCAAAGCTCACATTTTAATGCAATAAAATATTGCTTAAAGGTTTGGCTTAGTCTGTATAGCTCGATAATAATCCTTTTATTGCCTTTTAACCCTTTTCATTGTTTTCACTGTTAGGTTTTATTAGGGTGTGACTCTTCCCTCCTATCCAACATGTGAGCATTTTTATGGCAGGAAATATCTGTTGTTGGGTGTGTTTGGCTTCATTTGCTTGATTGTGTCTTCATTGCCACGAGTTTTAATATGTTAAACTGATGGATGCTGAAAAAGGGAGAGGGGCATGCACTTTGCGCTCTGTTAATCCCATATATAATATATAATACTCATCACATCCCTATCTACAACGTGTATAACAACCTATCAAACTGAAAGGGTGTTGCTTTCTCAGAATGATAGACAAAAACTACTTTAAACTTCACAACTTCTGATGCCTGAGGACCAAAATCTGATGCCTGAGGAATAAACGCTACTCAGATCTCTGGAAAACCGTTACCATAATGGCTCAGCGGGGGGCAAAAGAACAATAATGGTTTCATTCACATCAAATTGGGTTGAAGGACCCGTAGACCCCGGGGAGTATTAGAAGGGTTTTTCTCCTAACCCATCCCGGTTTTTTTTTTTTCTTAAGCTAAACATGCTTTCCTAATTAATCTTTCCAGACTTAAAATTGAAACAGTTTCACAAAGCTGTGGGGGAAAATAATTTTAATCTTAGGTCATGCGGGTAAAATTTATTATTAATTTAGGGGAAAATTTATACCTTTGTGGAGAGTATCACTCACTTGCAAAATAAGTATAAATGTATTTTTTCTCAGCCTTGATGTTATTTAATTACCTTCACATACTGGGATATACATGTCTGGGATTAAACTGCCCTAAACTGAGAGCTGGAGCTGATCCTGCAGTGGACACAGGGTTTACGTGCAAGCCTTAAACAGCCTTGTGGGGAGTTTGCTGCTTGCTTCACCACTTTTTCTGACACCAGCAAATCTGAGGTTAAAGATTCATTAGTCTGTTCAGCTGTTCCATCATCTTTGCCATTAGAGGAGGATGCCACAGGAGCTCATTCCAGAGAATGGCTAATGGGGCAGTCTGAGCGTGCAGCTGCAGCGGGTGGGCTTCCCTGCCTCCCTCCTGTCTAACTGCTTCACGCAAGAGACCCCGTAGGGTTCAGCATTTGCTGCAGGTTCTCTTGGCTGTTGCGGAAACAACCAGGGCTCAGCAGCTAGTGTTGGAATGCAAAACAGATGTAGTGTTCCTCTGACTGCCTAAATACTCCCTGGAAGATTCCGCAGTGAAGGAAACAACAAGATACCTTTATGATGGATCCTCATTTCTGGCTAGCTGAGTGTTCCCTAGGTTGACTTAAATATGTGTCATTAGGGTTATTTGTCAGGTTGGGGAGGCATCTTTTGCTTTCACAGAATCATGGGATGGTTTGGGTTGGAAGGGACCGTAAAGCCCATCTAGTTCCAACTCCCTGCTATCGGCAGGGACACCTGGATCAGGTTGCTCAAAGCCCCATCCAACCTGGCCTTGAACACCTCCAGGGATGGGACAACCTCAACTTCTCTGGCTAAAGGGACTGCTGGAAGTCATAAAATCGTTAAGGTTGAAAAAGACCTCTAAGCTTATCCAGTCCAACCAGCAGCCCAACATCACCATCCTTACTAAACCGTGTCCCGAAGTGCCATGGCTACATGGTTTTTGAAACCCTCCAAGTATGGGGACTCCACCACTGCCCTGGGTGGCCTCTTCAGGGCTTCAGTACTCTTTCAGGAAAGACATTGTTCCTAATATCCAATCTAAACCTCCATCACTCATCACTTGGGAGAAGAGACCAGCAACCCACCTGTTTCCATTCTTCTTTCTGGGAGCTGCAGAGAGTGATGAGGTGTCTCCTCAGCCTCCTCTTCTTCAGAATAAACAGCCCCAGGTCCCTCGGCTGCTCCCAGAATCCCTGGGCTCCAGACTCTTTCCCAGCTCTTCTCTGGACATGCTGCAGCCCATCAATGTCCTTCCTTTGCTGTACTGAACCTAGGATTCCAGGTGCATCCAGTCTGATGCCTTTGCTCCAGCTGGGTCAGCCCAGGACCCTGTCCAGACAGGTTTTGGATTCCCCTTGCCATAAAAGCTGGAAGTTTCTTTCTGTCAGACATCTCACCTCAGATACAGCTGGTGAAAGGTAAAAAGTACAGAATAAGGGAAAACAAAAAGAAGTCTGAAGTGCATTCAGTGCTGTTACACATTCTTGTCCCCCAGGCACCACCGTGTTCTGTTCTTTACAAGGAGAGCATCCGACTTCTGTTCCTCTTGCAGATGAATTGACAGTCAAACTGGGACATGCTGACCTTCCCCAGTACGAAAATACCTCTCAGAATGGGGATGATTTTAGTTATAAAGTAGAACAGGTACCTGGCAAAGTCTGTCCCCAGAGCTGGTGGTGACGTACTTTTCTCTTAGGAAAGTAGGCGTTCAAGTGGTCAAGACAGCTTTTCTAACCCCCATCATGCCAGGAACATTCCAAGGTAGGAGAAGTGGTAATTGTCATCTTCCCAAGATAAGGAGAAGTGTCTGCATTCTTGGAATGGCAGAGCACGGTGTGAAAGCCTTTCCCTCTTTTATCTGTCCCCTATTGAACTGCGTTAGGTGGTTTAGGCCTGGAAAGGTTTATCGGGCTGAACCACAACATCAGATTTTCTGCAAAGTAAAGAATAGCCTGAGTGAAGATGCATTTTCATGAAATCCAAAGGTAAATAGGTTCTCCACGGTTTTCAGGAATGCCTCAGGGCTGGGCTAGGCAACGTGGGAGGTGACTAATTTAGGTATTAAACATAAAAGAAAAAGAAACTATTTCAAAGACATTTCCAACCCTGGTGGGAGTCCTTGAGAAAGGAAACTAAGCGGCTTTAAGGAGATTGAAGCAAGGTGGAGGTCAGTCTCTTCTCAAAAAACAAGTGGTAGGATGAGAAGAAACAGCCTCTGGTTGTGCCCGGGGAAGTTTAGATTGGATATCTGGAAATATTACTAAACAAAAGGGGTTATCAAGCCCTGGCAGAGGCTGCCCAGGGCAGCGGTGGAGTCCCTGTGCCTGGAGGGATTAAAAAGCTGAGTGGATGTGGTGAGCTTGGCAGTGTGAGGTTTACAGTTGGACTTGATCGTAAAGTTCTTTTCCAACATAAATGATTCTGTGATTCTTATCTTTGCTTGTGATCCACTGGTCATCATTTCCCAACTCATGTGGCTTCACTGGTTTAAAGACCTTTGAGCCAACTTGTGAAAAGTGCAGGTGGTGCTCCCTGCTTCTTGATATTGCTTAGAGGAGCAGAAGCAGATGTGGGTCGCACATTTGATCTCCTGTTGATGGGTAAGACCTGAGAGCAGGGTGAGTTTAGAACAAATTGCAAACTTTGCTTTTGTTCTGGAAACCCTGTTTCATTTTTCATTCAGAATTTGGTGTTGTGCTGGATGCTGAATATCACAGAAGCACAGAATCACTAGGTTGGAAAAGACTCACTGGATCATCGAGTCCAACCATTCCCATCAATATCCATCCAGTCTTGCTCAGTCATTGTTGCAACACACTCCAGGAAGATTCCAAAGTCCGGAACCAAACATGATGAGTGCAATTAGACAAGGAAGGCATTAAAATGTGTAGATCTAGCTGTGGAGTCTGTTTCCAACTGACTTAATCTGCAAATGCCACTGGGCCTGAGCAGCATCTGCTTCACTACAGCATCTATTTCATCTATTAGATTTCCTTAGCTTTGGGGCTTGACCTCATATAAACCGTGGAAGCTCAGAGATAAAATAATGGGCATATATTAGAATGAAAACAATGTGAAGATCTACTGAGACCATTAACTTATGTGATTTTGGACGAAGAGGAACTCTTTTAAGCTGAAAAAAGGGGAGACTGAGATGAGATCTTAGCAAGAAATGTTTTCCTGTGAGGGTGGGGAGGCCCTGGCACAGGCACCCAAAGAAGTCGTGGGTGCCTTACTCTTGGAGGTGTTGAAGGCCAGGTTGGATGGGGCTTGGAGCAACTTGATCCAGTGGAGGGTGTCCTCCTGCATGGCAGGGCGGTGCAACTGGATGGGCTTTGAGGTCCCTTCCAACGCAAACCGTTCTAAGATTTTAGATGTCTCCATCTGAGCCAAGCATCCTCGCCTCCTTTTCTGGCTGGAGGAGAGAAACGGACATTTTTATCGTGATTCAGTGGCTGTTCAGAGGGATTGTACACTGGCTTAATCTATTGTGTGTTGAAAGGAGTCACGTGTGCTCTGACTGAATGTGTTTATGTTAGAATTTTTACTGCAGAATTCTGGGGAATATTTCCATGGACGAGGGAGAACAGGTTGAGGGGTTTTTTCACTCTCTCCCTTTCAAACAGGGGTGTGCCTCAACACTCTTTAAGCACGTTCTCTAGATCCTGCCCAGTCCCAGTGTGAGTAACAGTCACCCCAAGTGGGATTTTACTGAAAATGGGAGTTCTCACCCGCTCACTCCTCTTTGCTGCTGGTGTTGGATAGAGAGGAGGGGATTAATTGTGGTCACCTAAGACACCAAACGCGTAAATAGGAAGAATGTTTGCGAACAGCACCTTGTGTCTGGCAGTGGCTTTATGTGTGTCTACTGAGGGCAAAAAGGAAAACAACTCACAAGCTTGCTAATGTATTTCCATTAATAATCAAAAATATATCATGTTGCAGATTATTTTAATGCATAGATTTTAATATTAGGATTAATCACTGTTGCCTGCTGATAGTTTTGGCTCAAGCATTTGTCAGTTTTCTTGCTTCCCATGTTTCACAAATGTGCTTTTTGATCTGATCACAGTTAAATATTTCACTGTCAATTGTCAAGATCATTTAGACGTCTCAAAATCAACACTGTTGTGATAAAAAAACCCCGTTTTGAATCACTAACAGCTATAAATTGCTTTGTTTGGCATCCTTTTTCACAGAATCACAGAACAACCAGGTTGGAAGAGACCCATCGGATCTTCTAGTCCAACCATTCCTATCAAACACTAAACCAAGTTGCCCACATCAGAGGGCTAGGAGTGTCTCCTTTCCTCTTGGCTTGGCTTTGTCCCTCTGTCACTGTGACCTGAACAGATGAGTTAGGAGCATTATTGAAAGCAGAGACTGCACAGAGCCGTCTTGCAGAGCCATTTCCACACAGGGAAGCTTTCCTGTGACCCAATGCCAGCTGAAAAGCAACCATGGTGGTAAAGGAATCATAGGATCGTAGAATCATAGAACTTAGGAAGGGCAGGCTGAGCACCAAGAACATGGGGATCTTTAGTTGTCTGCTCTGCTGTTGCTTCATTCTAGATTCCAGAATGCCTTCTTTTAAATAAAACTGGAGCAAAAAGAAATGCGGAGCTGCTGTGCGTTCCAGCTTAGGTTTTGCTGTGGCATCTCTTCGTTTCTCCCCCATCTCCCAAAAAAAAGAGAAGAAAAATAGAGGAAAAGAAGCTCTACTTTATGAACTGGATTTGTATTTCTCCACATTTGAATTTACTGCAGGGATTTTAAATTTTGCCACGGCAAAGTTGACTCGCGTGCGCTTAAACGCCCCTGTCGCAGCTTGTCTTTTCCCATGGCCGCGGTGTGGGTGAAGGGTAACCCCTGTTGACACCGGCTTTATTTTCATGCACAAGTGCTTTAGAACAATTGCACGCACGGAGCAGGGAGAAGAAAAGACGGGGCTTGCAAACATCTTGCCAAACCCAGCGGCAAGAAGGAATTGTTGAGATGTAGAGGCTGTGGGGTTTGGGGGCGCGGAGTAAGTTGGGATGGAGTTTCCGCCGTGTATTTTGGCTACGTTTTCTAGATTTTGCCTGGAATCAGGGGTGTTGTCGCCGTCTTTTTAGATCCAAAACGTCTCAGCTGCTCTGCCATCTGTGTAACTGTGGGTTTTCCGAAGCAGGCAGGGGAGCTGGATACAGCTAAGAGGCTTTGTTAGGAGATGTCTTGTGTGTGGCACAGGCATAAAGAGAATATATTTAGAGATGTCTATAAATCTCAGTTTCTCCTCCCCCTCTTTTTTCATGAGTTATTGTTTAGAATTCCTCTTAGAAGAGGTAATGGATTTGCTTAAATCTGCCCTCAGGAATTGCTTCTTGTTGAGTGTAATTATTCTGTCCTAAAAAAAAAAAAAAAAAAAAAGCAGAGGTTCAGATGAAAATACGTTTTCCTTATAGCTGTTTACTCGGAAGAGGCTGAGCAATTCTGAATTATGAGATAGGCAAAGACAAAAAGAGTGTCAGCTCTGAACAGCATTAATCACAGTATTACACTGTTTCCTAGCACTGGTTCTGTTAATTTCTCCTTGTTTAGATGCTTAGGAAAAATAACACATTCAAGGAGCAGAATATACTCAAATGAATTTATCAGATTCTCCTTTTCAGCATCAGTAACACCAGCACTGTCTCCTCCACGCACACCCAGGGCTTTAATAAATCGTACACAGACTGCAATGTGTTTTCTTACCTCGCCTTGGCATGGATGCAATTTCTAGTCAATTAGCATATTGAGTGAAAGCAATCATTTCATTCACACAACTCATTTTGGGCTGCTGTCTTAATTGGATTGACAGAGCTGGAGACAAAGGGAGGTGTTGATTTCTCAACCGTCATCCTCAGTCAGACAGGTTGATTTGTACTTGTACCCAAGTGTGACTCCTCAAGGTCATTTTTTTCCTTTTGTTTTTTTTTCCTTTATTCAGTATTTTGTGGAAGGGGGCTCACCAAAGGAGGTCAGATCTGCTATTTTTGAGTTCTCAGTTTCATTCCATTCTCTGGAGGTGCTCAAGGCCAAGTTGGATGGTGCCGTGAGCTGCCTAATGCAGTGGGAGGTGTCCCTGCCCATGGCAGAGGGGTTGGAACTGATTGGGCTTTAAGGTCCCTTCCAAGCCAAACCATTCTATGATTCTGTGATCTAGGACAGCCTTTAATTCCGATTATTAAGGAAACTCTTTTTTCCACTGACTTAATTGCTATGAAAAAGGCAACAAAAGCAGTGTTAGGAAGTCTGATTGCTCTGGTTTTGAAGAACCAGCCACTTTTAACTGTCAGAATTGGGTCATTCAGTCCACGCGTTAGGAAATCCGTCACCACAAAGAAGGTTTAACTTTTAATTTTAGTAAATTAAAGGAATTTACCTATAATTAGCATATGAAAATTCTTACTAACAATGCCTTCGTTAGTAATAATGGCGCTTTCATTGGGTTTCAGAGCTGATTTGAGATGTTGGACAGTCACGTCAAAACAGCGGTAGCCCAGCTTGCAAAGAGAAAATCTTTAATGGGGAGAAAATCTTTAACTGGGTATCTCTGCTAAAAGCTCAGCAAATGCTGAGCCTTGCAGTTTGTACATCCAGGTATTCTTCATCCGAGTGGATTGCAGTAAGATGGCTTTTGTGGTGCTCTCCGTAGCATTCTTTGGTTATTGAATGACTTGTCCTGTCAGCACAGAAACACAATGTGCAGTAAATTTTGGGAATGCTGCACTTCAGTGCACTTATCCCTCATGATCCAAGAGTGGCCCTGGCAGAGGCTGCCCAGGGCAGTGGTGGAGTCCCCATCCCTGGAGGGGTTCAAAAACTGTGTGGCTGTGGCACTTGGGGACATGGTTTAGTGGGCACGGTGGGGTTGGACTGGATGAGCTTAGAGAACTTTTCCAACCTCACTGATATAATGATTTTGTGATTCTATGTTTCGAATGTAATTATGGAATATAACAACAGATGTGAACTAGGTTCGTCTTTAGTCTGGTCCAGATCTGTTGGATGTGTTCTGTATGTGCCTTGATCCTGGTTAACATCTGCGTAAATAATCATAGAATCATAGAATCATAGAACAACCAGGTTGGAAGGGACCCATTGGATCTTCTAGTCCAACCATTCCTATCAAACACTAAACCAAATCCCTCAAGACCTCATCCACCTGTGCCTTAAACACCTCCAGGGAAGGTGAATCAACCACCTCCCTGGGCAGCCTATTCCAATGCTCAATGACCCTCTGTGTGAAAAACTTCCTCCTAATCTCCAGCCTAAATCTCCCCTGGTGGAACTTGAGGCCATTCCCTCTTGTCCTGTCCCCTGTCACTTGGGAGAAGAGCCCAGCTCCCTCCTCTCTACAACCTCCTTTCAGGTAGTTGTAGAGAGTAATGAGGTCTCCTCTCAGCCTCCTCTTCTCCAGGCTAAACAACCCCAGCTCTCTCAGCCGCTCCTCTTAGGGCCTGTTCTCCAGCCCCTTCACCAGCTTTGTTGCTCTCCTCTGGACTCGCTCCAGAGCCTCAACATCCTTCTTGTGGTGAGGGGCCCAGAACTGAACACAGGATTCAAGGAGCGGTCTCACCAGTGCTGAGTCCAGAGGGAGAATCACCTCCCTGGCCCTGCTGGTCACACCATTTCTGATCCAAGCCAGGATGCCATTGGCCTTCTTGGCCACCTGGGCACACTGACACAAGTCGTGACATAAGACACGACTGGGCTAAATACATGAGAATGTGACAAATATTCACACCTTTCAAGCCTGGTTTTTCTTCTGCATTATTTGTATGAACAAACAGTGCTACTCAGAGTCATCTTTCTGTTTGTTATTTCTTCTTAACAGAAAATTCTTCTATTTCCTAGAAAAGTAAACGCAGAGTACAGTATCTCTCTCCAATGTGCATGAAGGTTTGCTCTCCACATGAGCTGAGCCAAATCAGGAGTCAGGTGCAGCTTCAAAATTCAATTGAGGAAAATAAAAATACCTTCTTGTTGGTATAAATAGGAGTCTGGAAGGATAAGAATCTCAGCACAGGAAGTACAAGGATTTGTTGGAGCGGGTCTGGAGGAGGCCGTGAAGATGATCTGAGGGCTGGAGCACCTCCCACAGGAGGACAGGCTGAGAGGGTTGAGGTTGTTCAGCCTGGAGAAGAAAAGGCTCCAGGGAGACCTGAGAGCAGCCTCCCAGTACTGAAAGGGGCTCCAGAAAAGCTGGGGAGGGGCTCTTGATCAGGGAGAGCAGGGATAGGATGAGGAGGAAGGGTTTGAAGCTGAAAGAGGGGAGATGGAGATGAGATCTTAGGAAGAAATGTTTTCCTATGAGGGTGGGGAGGCCCTGGCCCAGGTTGCCCAGAGCAGTGGTGGCTGCCCCATCCCTGGAGGTGTTCTAGGCCAGGCTGGATGGGGTTTGGTGCAACATGATATAGTGGGAGGTGTCCCTGTCCATGGCAGGGGAATGGATCTGGATGGGCTTTAAAGTCCCTTCCATCCCAAACTGTTCCATGATTGTATGGTTCTGTGATTCCAGGATGCTGTTGGCTGGCTGAGCAGGCTGTCGCTGTTGCTGGCTACAGCAAGGGAAGACATGGCCAAGGATGTATCTTTCGTTCTGTGTGCTTCATGGCAAATGTCTTCTTTCAAGTAGTGGGATTTTGTTAATGGGGATTTATTCCAAGACCAGGTCATAGCAATCTTGCTAAATTTTACCTTTTAAGATTTGAATGAATTGAACATCTGCTGCCAGAACAGATATTCAGTCAACAAATATTGTGATCCAAGTACTTTTTTTAGCAGCAAGGTTGATAGAAATCAGAATTTCTCGTTCATTAGGGGTTTTTTTTAGCTTGGCTTTTTTGATTCCCAGTGAAATGCCAATATCTGAAGGAAAAAAAAAAAATCCAACTTTTCCTGAAAGGCAAGAGGGAGCTTCCAACTCTCAGACTATGGGACAGATCTACCAAATGCAGCCTCCTGCAGCTACCCCTCCATGTCCCAAATTAACAGATTTTCCAGTAATTCAGGTAGCAATCTCTCTGCTTCACACAGATTTGAGGTGTTCTGAGGATCCAGCTCTGGACTGGTTTGTCATGAGCTGTATCGGATTAGCTGGGGCATGTTTTCACTTCTTCAACATGCGCAGCCCAATGGTTCCATGGATTTGCTTGTTGGAAAAGAGTAAACCAAGCAAGTTGCAAGATTGTAATAATCCTCAAGAATAATATTATTTTACAGTGACAAATCTTACTGCATTTTACTGGGAAACGAGTAGCCTAAGCATAATATTCTAAGTCTCGAAGCAATGACAGTGATGGAAATGGTTATGAAAGTGAGACTGTCGGGTCTGATTCCCTTTGGTCTTTTCCTCATTTCTCCCATTTTCAACAAAAGAGTGGGTTAATTTGAATTTCATTGCTTTTTATCCTTAGGGAAATATCAAATGAGCAGCATTATTGTGGAACCGTGCCCCAGAGGAGGGGGACAGGTGTTGTGTTGGTGCTTTCACTTCACAAACGCCGCAAGCTCATTAATTTGCCATTTCATGCGTTTTAGTGGGAAGAGGCCGCTGGTCCGTGTCTAAAAAAGCAACCGTGATTGATTTTTCAGGGGCAGAAGGGGAAAATATTCCAAAATTAGTTATATAAGCATCTTAAATTAACAGTGGGGATACAAAGAAGTGTTGTTTTTCCCTGGAGGAATGCTGAAATCAATGGGTTTAACCTCCTTTCTGAACACCTGCCACTGTGTACGCATTGTTTCAGTCAGGAAACCATGTACCAAAACTGATGTCTTTTTGTATCTGCCAAGGGAAGTACATTTCTGCTGAGTGATCTGCACCGACCCAGGAGATGGGAGGGAAAAAATGGGTTATGGAAATCTTGCTTTCATGTATGAAGTCTTTGGAGCTGAAAGAACTTGTTTGTTGGTCTTCACTCGGTGAAGACAGTGGTGCCTGTTTAGTGTTTGATAGGAATGGTTGGACTCGATGATCCGGTGGGTCTCTTCCAACCTGGTTATTCTATGATTCTGTGATTCTATGATTCACCAGGCGTGTCTGAACAGAAAAGAGCAGAGTGTGGAGCCTGCAACCCAAACCCTAAATGCCTCTGAAGGCCTGGAGCTGCACAGCAAGAGAAATTCAGTTCAGGAGCTTGGATTGATGCAATCTAGCGTTCACATGGAGCCTGTCAAGCTTCTGAACCATCAGGGTTCAGAACCCTGGCAGCCAAGAGGGCCAACTGCGCCCTTAGGTGCATCCAGCACGGCATTGCCAGTGGTCAAAGGAGGTGATTGTCCTGCTCAGCTCTGCTCTGGTGTGACCTCACCTCGAGCACTGGGTGCAATTTTGGATGCTACAGGATAAAAAGGATCCAAAGCCACTGGAAAGTGTCCAGAGGAACACTGGACATCACTGGGGGAAGTCGTATGAGGAGTGACTGAAGTCACTTGGTCTCTCTCAACCTCGAGAAAAGGAGACTGAGGGGAGACCTCATCATGGTCTACAAGCTTCCTCACAAGGGGAGGAGAAGGAGCTGATCTCTTCTCTCTGGTGACCAGTGATAGGACCTGAGGGAATGGCAGGAAGATGAGCAAAGGAGGGTTAGGCTGGACATCAGGAAAAGGTTCTTCCCTCAGAGGGTGTTGGAGCACTGGAACCGCTTTCCAGGGAAGCAGTCACAGCACCAAGCTTAGCAATATTCCAGAAGCATTTGGGCAGTGCTCTCAGACCTGTGGTGTGAATGTTGAGGTTGTCCTGTTTAGAGGCAGCAGCTTTGTGAATCCTTTCCAATGCAGAACATTCTACGGTTCTATAAGGTGTTCTAATCACGTCCTCCTATGCAGCTGCCTTTGCTTCAGGCCCAGCTCAACACGCAATGAACAGGCTGTTGCTCAAGAACTTAGCTAACTGATTTCTGCCGCCTTGGCTAAATTGCCAAGTTCTCATGTTGCCAGAATGCACACGCCCTTCTTGTGCTCTGGGAAAGTGATCGAGTATGAAGTGAAATGGAGAATCCCCACCAGTATTGTCTTTCCTCTAGGAGACATTCTCATCTTGAAGGACGTTGCCTTGTGGTCTCTGTTTCCTTGATGGGGTCTGCTCGCAGGGAAAGGCAGCTCCTCATGCTCTGAGCAGAGCAGCCAGCTGTTAAGACGTGCTTTTATCTAGAAGGAAAGGTGTTATCAGGCGTTTCAAGGCCCAGAGGAGATTTGCAGTGTTTGTAGATTTGAGTCAGTGGCTTGGCGATATATAAGAGGTCTTCTGAACGCCAGTGAGGGGAGCTGTAGATACAAACAGAGGTCTGGCAAGGGCACAGGAGGGAAACTGAGGAAATGACCAAATTCATAGAAACAGAGAATCATAGAATGGTTTGGGTTGGAAGGGACCTCAAAGCCCATTTGGTTACCACCCCCTGCCACAGGCAGGGACACCTCCCACTGGATCAGGTTGCTCAAAGCCCCATCCAGCCTGGCCCAGCTTCTCTGGGTAACCTGGGCCAGGGCCTCCCCACCCTCACAGCAAAACATTTCTTCCTAAGATCTCATCTCAGTCTCCCCTCTTTCAGCTCCGTACTCAGCACTGGTGAGGCCGCTCCTTGAATACTGTGTCCAGTTCTGGGCCCCTCACCACAAGAAGGATGTTGAGGCTCTGGAGCAAGTCCAGATAAGAGCGACGAAGCCAGTGAAGGGGCTGGAGAACAGGCCCTAAGAGGAGCGGCTGAGAGAGCTGGGGTTGTTTACCCTGGAGGAGACTCAGAGGAGACCTCATTACTCTCTACAACTACCTGAAGGGAGGTTGTAGAGAGGAGGGAGCTGGGCTCTTCTCCCAAGTGCCAGGGGACAGGACAAGAGGGAATGGCCTCAAGCTCCACCAGGGGAGATTTAGGCTGGAGATTAGGAGGAAGTTTTTCACAGAAAGGGTCATTGGGCATTGGAATAGGCTGCCCAGGGAGGTGGTTGAGTCACCTTCCCTGGAGGTGTTTAAGGCACAGGTGGATGAGGTCTTGAGGGACCTGGTTTAGTGTTTGATAGGAATGGTTGGACTAGAAGATCCGATGGGTCCCTTCCAACCTGGTTGTTCTGTGATTCTATGATTCTATGAAACTGTTTCCCCTCAACCTATTCTTGCACTCTCTGATAAAGAGCCCCATCCCAGCTTTCTTGGAGCCCCTTTGAGTACAGGAAGGCTTCTAGAAGGTCTCTCCAGAACCTTCTTTCTTCCAGGCTGAACAAGCTCAACTCTCTCAGCCTGTCCTTGTAGGAGAGATGCTTCATGTTTCTTTTAATTTTTACTTGGAACTGTTTAAAGCACCTGGCACAGATATTTTGAGCCAGTAATTTTGATGTCAGGTGATTTATTGTAATGTCTTCGTGGAAGTAATGTAATTTACTTAGTGCAATAGATATCTGGCAATAGGTACTCGCAGCTGAGAAAACCAACTGCGTCCAGGGCTTCATCCCCAGCGGAGGAATCAGCAGGGCTAGGGAAGCGATTCTGCCCCTCTGCTCTGCTCTGGTGAGATCCCACCTGGAGTCCTGCATTCAGTTCTGGAGGCCTCAGCACAGGAAGGGCATGGATCTGTTGGAGCGAGTCCAGAGGAGGCCACAGAGATGATCTGAGGGCTTGAGCACCTCTCATACTGGCCCCTTCCAGCCAAACCAGTCCATGATTCTATTCTGTGATATCTGCAGTATGTTCAGTCCGGGCAGCAGCAGACATCCCAGCACCCAACTGCTGCTGGCTCTGACACAAAGCAGTGTGACTCAGAGAATAAAATAAAAAGGTCCTGTAGTACCGGTGAGCAGAGGAGAGCTCTAGCACTAGGACTTATTTAATTCTTAATGAAAGAATCAAAATTCAATTCCCCTCAGGCCGATAGCTGTGCTGGGGGAGATGAGCATTGTATGTAAATATCACAATTTACCTGAATATTACCTTCATTTAGAAACAACGAATTCCCCTGTTTATCCCACTTAATGCCACATCTGCACATTATGAAATGAAATAATAAGGTTAATTTCTGAGAGCTTAATTTTGTTGGATGGTTTTTTATTGGGTAATTGTTAATATTTCTCTTTCTTGAGTGGAACCTCGCGGGCTGACTACATAACCACCCAGCAAGCCTTCAGACTCGTTTCGCATGGTTAAATGATTGGAACAGGGATAGAAACACCCATAGTCTTGTCAAAGACCTTCAGCATCAGGGTTTTCCTGGGGCAGGGATTGATGGAAAGCAGACTCTGTGATTCCGAGGAAAGAACTGGCAGGGAGAGAGCTTTGATCCTGCTTCATACGAAAATGAACTCTAAGAAACATCTTGTAATAGAGCTCATTATGTGTCTACATTTAATTGAAAGACAGACATGCAGTTACTGCAGACCAGTATCGATAGCCCTGAATTCTCGTCGTGTTCTCACCTACACAGTTGTGTCATGTGGGTTTAGGCAAGACACCTTAATTCTCTTTGTTTTCCATCCACAGTGGTGATATTATTCAAAAATGAGTAATAATACAAAGTATTAAAGCAACAATTGCTGGATATTACCTGCTGGAGGTGAGACTGCTTTAGCAGTGGAGTTGAGCTGGATGATCTCCAGAGGTCTCTCCCTGACCATTCTGGGATTTTCCCTGGTCCATATGGAAGCCCTGCTGCCTGTCAGTGTTAAATAGAATCACAGAATCATAGAACAACCAGGTTGGAAAAGACCCACCGGATCATCGAATCCAACCATTCCCATCAATCACTAAACCATGTCCCTTAAACCCCTCCAGGGAAGGGGACTCAACCCCCTCCCTGGGCAGCCTCTGACACTGCCCAATCCTGTCCATGAAACATTTTGTCCTGATGTCCATCCTGACCCTCCCCTGGTGGAGCTTGAGGTCATTCCCTCTCGTCCTGTCCCCTGTCCCTTGGGAGAAGAGCCCAGCTCCCTCCTCTCCACAACCTCCTCTCAGGGACTTGCAAAGAGCAATGAGGTCTCCCCTCAGCCTCCTCTTCTCCAGGATAAACACCCCCAGCTCTCTCAGACGCTCCTCTTCTTCTCCAGACCCTTCACCACCTTCATTGCTCTTCTTTGCACTCTCTCCAGAGCCTCAACATCCTTCTTGTGCTGAGGGGCCCACATGGTTGGGAGGTCATGGAGCCTCAGCCGACCTCTGGCAAGCCCACCTTATCCAAACCAACCCTTTGCACATCAAAATGTTTGAAAAAAATAGGCATGGTGACTTTTCCAAATTCAGTTGATGCCATCGGGTTGCTGGGGAGAAGGAGGAGTTTTACCAGGCTGGTAGGAATCAAGCAATCAGACTTTGCCAATGCCTTGAGTTCCTGAGGGAGAGAAACTATGCACATAACCCTCCACTGAAAGGTATGGAATAAAGGATCGGCATTGAACATTGCATGGAGCATTCCATTGGGCTTTTCCCCAACAGCGAAGGCAGCACTTGTTTTTATATAGGTTAATTCAAAAAAACTAGTCTTTATGATGTGTAGACTAGAAAATATTTCACAGTTATTCAGGGCACTGACAAAAGACAAGAAGCAGAAGTAAAGGCTGGGACCTCACAGCAGTTGGATCTTTTGTCTCAGTCGGCAGTGGGCTGTGCAACACACTCGGTCACACTCTCCGGAGCCACGGAACAAAGGGACCCTGTTGGTGTTTACTTTGGCTCCTGGCAGAGGCAGTTATTTGAAACAGAGCACTGAACTATGCTCATTCATATAATCCCCTTTTGCTCTTTTTTGCCTTCCTCCAGGTCACTCAGATGAGTCGCCCAGATCTGATTCTCTTTCTCATGAAATATCTGATGGCTTTGGTCGTTGGGATACCCTCCGTCTTCTGGGTTGGAAGCAAAAAGACCTGTTTTGAGTGGGCCAGCTTCTTCCATGGCCGCAGGAAAAAAGAGTGAGTATTGGTGTCTCATAGATGAGCCGTTGAGTAACAGCGAGTGACCTTTGCTTCCTTTGTGGTCCTGGACCAGTGTTTTGGTTAGTTTGTTATGGAGGCAAAGACAGGTTTAGAATCACAGAATCATGGGAAGGTTTGGGTTGGAAGGGACCTTAAAGCTCATCCAGTTCTAGCCTCCCTGCAGGGGGTTTGGCACTGGATCCAGTGGGAGGTGTCCCTGCCCATGGGGGTGGAACTGGATGGACTTTAAGATCCCTTCCAACCCAAACCTTTCCATGATTCTGTGATTGATTAGGCTTCAGGTGAATGTTACAGCTTTCCTGCCAGTTACTGAGAGGTGGAATTGAGAATTTCTATTTATGAACGTGCTTATCCAGTCAGCGGGATGAGACCTTTGAGTTGAAATTAAATGTAAGTTCTTTTCACCATCATTGCAGCTAAAGGTGATTGTCTCTGCTTTTAATCTTCCTTTCTGCCTTAGGGCAGTTTGATAAAATGGCAGTAAGGATATCTTATAGCTTCTGTGGGATCAAAATTAATTTAGGCTAAGATATGGCATAAGTTTAGAGACAATCCGTTATGGTGGAGTGCAGGGATAGGACAAGGAATGGTTTGAAGCTGCAAGAGGGGAGATTGAGATGAGATCTTAGGAAGAAATATTTTCCTATGAGGGTGGTGAGGCCCTGGCCCAGCTTGCCCAGAGCAATGGTAGCTGCCCCACTTCTCAAGGTGTTCAAGGCCAAGTTGGAGGGAGCTTGGAGCAACCTGATCCAGGGGAGGTGTCCCCGCCCATGGCAGGGGGTTGGAAATAGATAGGCTTTGAGGTGCCTTCCAACCCAAACAATTCTGTGATTCTGTGATTTTGTAATAGCCATGATTTCATCATCATAACTATTGTCTTGTAGGCAGGTGTTTCAAGAGAGATGCGCAAATACAGCAAGCCTTGAAGTGGCTCCTCTGTGCCATGTCTATACTTAACCAAACTGGCCTCCTGCTGAGGCTGAAGTAAAATTACTGTCTGGAGAGCCAGAGCAAACTGGTCTGGTGGGTGGAGAGCAGGAATAGTTACTGCAGGCAGAGGTGCTGTTTCACAGGACTGTCTTATCTTGGTTCTGTTATCTTGGGGAGAGTGAGCGGCTCCTGGAAGTGCCATCCTCTCTCCTGGTGCATCCAGGCAGCAGAGCAGCTCCCACACACCTCCATGTCTGGCTGGAGCCAGGTTTCTCTGCCAGCCCCCTTCATGAAGGAGTTAAGGGGCAGAGCTGACACGAACCTCCCTCCTTAGTTAGCCTGTGATCCTCTGGGAGCGAGAGGGTTAAGAGGAGGAGCTTGCCAGGTGGAGGAGACAGAACAAGGAAGAAAAATATAGAGAATAGGAGTGAGAGCTAAAGGCCTCCCTGCAGAAAAGAGATTAAAATAAAGACAGAAAAAGGAATGTTGTGGATATGATAGCCCCTCCTTCCCCATGTTGTGGTAGAGCAGACATATGTGCACCTCTCTGCCAGCACTTCACAGTGAGAGGTTTCAGTGAAGAGAGCAGCTGAGGAGCTGTAAGTACTGATGTGAGGGCTACAGGCCAGTATTAGAGATGCTGCATTTCATCTGTTCTTCCCCTGCTGCCAGTTTTAATCCAGGTTTTAAATGCTCATTTGAGTGAGGAAGCAACTTCCCGTGTTCCCTGAGAGGCTTTCCCTGTATAATCACAGCTTGCCAAGCCACAGCACTATCCCAGGGGCGTTCCTGTAGCAATAGGCACAAACTAAGGCCGTAAGCAAACACACTGCCGTTATTCCACATGTCCAGGCTAGAGGATCAGGTACAGGGAGGAGGAAAGGTTCAAGAATGTGAATAATAGAATCACAGAATGGTTTGGATTGGAAGGGACCTTAAAGCCCATCTGGTTCCAACCTCCTGCCATGGGCAGGGACACCTCCCCTGAATCAGGTTGCTCCAAGCCCCATCCAGCCTGGCCTTGAACACCTCTAGTGATGGGGCAGCCACCTCTTCTCTGATCAACCTGGGCCGGGGCCTCCTGATAACTTGTTATAACTTGTATATTGCAGTTGTTGATGCTAACTATTCAACTTGACGTCTCTCTTAGAGTTGTGAACGAGAGCCGTCAAGTGCTGCAGGAGCCGGACTTCGCCCAGTCACTCCTGAGGGATCCCAACACCCCCATCATCCGCAAATCCAGAGGCACTTCCACCCAGGGCACCTCGACGCACGCCTCCTCGACCCAGCTGGCCGTGATGGACGACCAAAGGAGCAAGGCGGGCAGTGTCCACAGCAAAGTGAGCAGCTACCATGGCAGCCTACACCGATCACGTGATGGCCGGTACGTTTCTTCTCTTCCAAGCCTGTAGAAAACCGAGCCAGCATCTTTAAGTGGGATGTTCCGTCATTCCACTGCTAAAACTAGAAGTTCTGCTGCTATTTGCTTTCTCTGATTTCATCTCCTCTCCCTCTAAGTGTCTTGTTGGAAAGAGAAAAATTATTATGATATTTTCAGAGTCTGTGCTAGTCTTTCCAATGTCTGTGCTAGTGCTGCCAGGGCTCCGTGTTGGGGCCAGTTCTGTTCAATAGCTTCATCAATGATCTGGATGAGGGGATCGAGTGCTCCCTCACTCAGTTTGCAGATGACACCAAGTTGGGTGGGAGGGTTGATCTGCTGGAGGGCAGGAAGGCTCCAAAAAGGGATCTGGACAGGCTGGAGCCCTGGGCCGAGGATGATGGGATCGGGTTTAACAAGACGAAGTGCTGGGTCCTGCTCTTGGGTCACAACAGCCCACATAGCGCTCCAGGCTTGGGGAAGAGGGGCTGGAAAGCTGCCCAGAGGAAGAGGACCTCGGGGTGGTGCTCAACACTGGCTGAACATGAGCCAGCAGTGGCCCAGGTGGCCGAGAAGGCCAACAACCTTGGTGTGGCCAGCAGGAGCAGGGAAGGGATCATCCCTGTACTTGGAGCTGGTGAGGCTGCACCTCAAATCCTGGGTTCAGTTTTGGGCCCCTTACTCCAGGAAGGACATTGAGGGGCTAGAGTATGTCTAGAGAAGGGGAACATAGCTGAGGAAGGGTCTGAAGCCCAGGGGTTCTGGAAGCAGCTGAGGGCCCTGGGGCTGTTTAGTGTGGGGAAGAGGAGGCTGAGGGGAGACCTCATCACTTCCTGCAGCTCCCGGAGAGGAGGTTGGAGCGAGGTGGGTGCTGGTTTCTTCCCCCAGATGACAATTAACAGGACAAGAGGTGATGGTCTCAGGTTGTGCCAGGGGAGGTCTAGACTGGATATGAGGATAAATGTCTTTCCTAAAAGAGGGGTGAAACCCTGGCAGAGCCTGCCCAGGGCAGTGGAGTCTGCACTCTTAGGTGAGTTCAAACCCTGGGTGGGTGCAGTACTTTGGCACACGGTTCAGTAGGCATGGAGAGGTTGGACTGACAGTTGAACTGGATGAGCTTAGAGGTCTTCTCCAACTTTAATGATTCCATGATTTTTTGTGAATTACATGGTATGAATATGTTCAGCTCTGGTTTTCCTGTGAAGGCAGTGACTTGAGTTACATCATCTCAGGCTGTGGGAAACTGGATCTCTTCCAAAGTCAGCTCCGTGTTTTTGTGGCTGCTTTTGGCTGTGGGTTAATTGGTTTTGTTTCTGTAAGCAGTCCTAGCCCTGCCAAAGTAAGCAGCAATAAAAGGTACCCACTGGCCCAGGTTGCCCAGAGCAGTGGTGGCTGCCCCGTCCCTGGAGGTGTTCAAGGCCAGGCTGGATGGGGCTTGGAGCAACCTGATGCAGTGGGAGGTGTCCCTGCCCATGGCAGAGTGTGGAACTGGATGGGCTTTAAGGTCCCTTCCAACCCAAACCGTTCTGTGATTCTGCAATTCCACTCTAGCCTGAGCTGTATGTTTATTAGGTAATTAATTTATCGGCTGGTACTTTGCTCACTAATTATCGATACTGGTCAGCGCTGTGGTAGGAACCAGGTTGCACAAGGAGCTGAAATGCTTTGCCCTGAGGCTTTGTAAGCAAAATAATTGAGCTGAACAGGGAACGTTTTCACAAAGCAGAAGGCTTGTGTGCATGTGCGTGCACAGGCACCAAGATTCATCCACATTCCACGACTGTAGCGTTGACAATAGCAATAACTGTCCCTTGTTTTTGTGAATCAGGTACACCCCCTGCAGCTACCGCGGTGTGGAAGAGAGACTACCTCACGGCAGCATGTCGCGGCTGACCGATCACTCCAGGCACAGCAGTTCCCATCGGCTCAACGAGCAGTCGCGCCACAGCAGCATCAGGGATCTCAGCAGCAACCCAATGACACACATCACCCACGGGACCAGCATGAACCGCGTCATCGAGGAGGACGGCACCAGCGCTTGAGCCGCTCGGATCGGAACAGAGCGGTTGTGGCTGCATGGCTCATGGTCCCTTCTCAGCGATGTGATAACGCTCAGTATTATCATCCCTCTCATCGGGTGCTGATTTTGTGCATCGGGAAGCCGAAACCGGCTTCTTCACGTTGAAGCCAGCATTGTCGTACTCGCATCGGAGCTGGAGTGTTCAGCAATCTTGAATTATTGAGTAAAGAGCTGCATTGCCTCATTCGAACCCATCTGTAGGTAATTATTTATTCGATAACTGCTACTCGTCAGACACCGTTGCTGAATTCCTTATTCCTTGTTGGAGATCCCCCCTCTCTCCGATGGCTCTGCGTGGCGGTAGGAGTTACCCTGGAAAACTCACTGGCAGGGTCATGCTGAGGGTTTTTTTCTTATAAGGGAATATTGAAGGAATTCCCCAGCGCATCCCACTGGTTCGATAACTCCCCGGTCTGTGTTTCCATCACAGCCAGGGGAGGGGACACGTGTCAGATACCATGTCTAAAGGACGGCCCTGCGACTTGGCATTTGGAACGATCACCCTGGAAACGCAGCACAGGAAGCGAGTGTTGTGGAGAAGGAAAGGAAACTCCACTGATGATCCCCAGCTCTTACCAGAGCTGTTCAGGCTCAGTCGTTGGGAGGGGGTGGGAGGGCAGGGAAAAGGGAGAGGCAGGGAAAAGCAATTTTTGTATAACTTGTATTGTCCTTGCTTTTTTTACAAAGTACTATTTAAATTTTCTACTTGTTTACAATGTCTGTAGGCAGAGATCGACTTTAAAAACAGTTCTCTAGATAATATTCAGCCAGTTATTTTTTAGATTCATGTACAAAAAAGCTGAGATTGCCTGGTCCTGATCTATTTAAAAAAAAAAAAAAAAAAAGAATAATAGAAAAGCTGAATTTGTCGCCCAAACTGGAATGTAACAGCCTTTTCCTTCCATGCAGAACAAAGCCTGTTTACAGAGCCCATGGCCTGGGTAAGGAAGGCTGCGGCCAAAAGGGACAGGAGGAGTTTAATCAGGGATGGTCACCTTCCTAAAAGGTCACAGCTGATTTTAGGGAAGGTGCTCTTTGTGCAGAGCAAGCTGGGAGCAGGAATTTAGAGACAGGCAGGGAGAAATCCTGGAACTGTTAAGGCTGGGAAAGGCCTCTAAGACCAAGTCCAACCAAACTGAGGCAGGAGCTGCCCACAGATGGGGATGCAGCGACTGGAAACTTGCTGCACTGCTATCTGGAGGAAAAGGAGACAGGGATCCACCATAAACTGTTGGCTCCTTCCCAATCGGGGAGCTCGCACTGCTGACCGACCTCCACCAAAGGGTCTTTTCACTCTTCCCGCTCTGGATTCACAGTAGGGAAGTCTCAGTGTGGGCTTTTTCCGTGTGTAAATAATCTGTTGTGGTGCAGCAAGTCTGCGTTGACACCACAGGTGAAAGTCAAGTCATGTCTTGGATGGTGCAGCAGATCTTCGGAAGCATCTCCTGCAAGGTTCATTCAGCACGAGGAAACGCTGATTGCATTTAAACCTACCTCAGTAATTACTGCAGATCACTGCTGGGAAAAGAATACTTATATTCCATTGTCCTTACATAATTCACTTTCCGACCTGTTGGAGGCACGTTCAGAAGCCTTCGTAGATGCTTGGGTGGCACAACCTCAAGGGCAGGAGCAGGGCAAGAGCCCGTGGAGGCTTTCGTGAGCAGCAAGATTGGAGCTGAGCTACAATTACTTGTGTTAATTGCAGCTGATGACACAACAAGCAGGTGCTCAAATCAAAGCTTGCCCTGGGAGTCAGTGTCTTGGAAACATCTTTATCCTAAATTGTCTTTCTTGCTTCCACCAGGCATTTGCTCCAAAGGAGAAGCACAAACAAAACCCAATATGGAATAACAAAGCTTAGCAACAACACACTCCCTTTATTGTAAATCCAGGGTTGCTGCAGCGACTACCTCAGGGCAGAGTAGGCTCTGCTGTGTCCTGAGGGAGAACCACAGGGATAACTATCCAGATTGCTAGCGCACCTCTTTCAGAGCTTTTGAGTGGCTTAAACTGGCAAAACTACAATTCCCAGTAAGCCACAGAGGTCAAACCCTTCTTTCTGTTCAAAGTCAGCTTCTACAAAATAACTCTGCTCCAGTTGGAGGGCATTTTGAGGAACTTGGATTTGCAAAGGGAGTTTTTCTTAAGCACTGTAACTAAATAAGTGCAAAGGTTTGTGTTGATCTTCCTGGCTCCGTTTCCAGGACTCACTTTTAAACGGCAGCGATACTTTGATTTGTCTGGAGTCAAGGAGGGGAAGGGTGATGGAGGTTTGAAATACATCCTGCCTGAGATGTTAATTTGTGAGATTTAGTCCCTGGATCATTTCCAGATGGGAATATCAAAGCTGTTCCTTGCTCATGTATCCTGGACATGAGGGGCAGGCTCCAATCACCCCAGAGAGGTGATTAAACTGTAAATCTGGAGTTCTGGCTGGCTTTTATGCCCCCCTGCCCCTGTAATCCCCAGCCTTCCCTTGTATCTCCAGCACGAGTCAGCGTGCTGTGCTCTGTTTCGGCAAAGCTTTATTTCCCGGCATTCCAGAGCCTATCGCCGCTGACTACTTCAGGTTCCAGGTGTGAGATTTCCTGTCTGGGACACTTGCAGGGCTTCAGCTGCCAGATTTTCATGCCTAGGGGCAGGGGTACCAACATCTGGTTTTGGGGTTCTTTCCAGCCTGGCAGCGCCTGGACCCAGCGAGAGCTCTGACCCCAGCACCTGGTTTCTGGGAATAGTGCTAATCTTTCCATTCCCTGAAACACGGCAACACTCCGACTATTTGGGCTTAGACTGACCTGACGTGCCTGTAGCCAAACATGCTTTCCTTGGGGTTTAACAGCAGTGCTTCAGCCCTCTCCAGCACACGTATGCCACAGCTCTCCTTGCAAATCCCAACTCTCTGTTCTTGGAAGCAGGCAGAGAACTTGTACGTAGCTCAGCTTCTCCACCTCATCCCAGGGCAGGTTAACGTATCATCGTCCTACACATACAGTGATTGATCCCCGAACTGCTGCCTTGCAAGATCTCAGTATCAAAGCTTCCTGTAAAATTCACAGCTTTCTGTTCCCAGTATTCCCAAGGAATTGAATCCTCATTTTATTTGAGAATGCATCGCTCCCTTACAAGCTCTCCATCCTCGAGAGGTGGTGGTGGCAGGAGGTCACCCCGGCCTCCCTGCTGGCTGGTGTGATGCGCTTTGCCTCAAGACCTTTGGTGCCTGGTCCGGGGAATGTAGGAGGTGACTGGGACAGGCGAGCGCTCAGCTTCAGCTGGCAAATATGGACATTGGTCCAATTCCCTAAGTTTGGGACGTCCCTTCCTCCTTAGATCTCTTCGTAGCTCCCAGTGCTCATTGAAACGTTGCCAAACAGCATGGAAAAGGCTGTCCCAGGACCCCACCCACCTGCTGGATCGTAGCACTTGGTCTCCTTAAAACCTGAAACATCCGAGAGCAGCAAAAGGCCACATTTAGTTGAAAATTTATTTGTCTGCTCTCAAGTGGTCTCCATTTTCTTAGTGCTCAGGCCTGAATTTTGCCACAGAAGCTTTTGACAGAAGTGGAAATCCAGCCGCAGCCAAGTAGTTCCAGCAGGGAGGGGAGGGAGAACCTCTTGTGAGGGGCCTGGGAGACAAGGAGAGCTGGGTGAGTTGGGGTCAGCCCTTAGAGCAATGTGCAGCCTTCCAGGGAAGCTGATCCTGCCGCTCAGCTCCAGGTGGGGATGAAGATCCCAAAAACTCATTGTTGGGAGAGGGGGCAGCGGCCTCGGCTGTACCATGAGATTCAAGGCTTCACCTTGAAGAGCAGAATAATGAAATGAATGTGAAATTCCACTCCTGTCCCAGTGTACTCCATTTATAACCGTATCAGGATTTATTTTCACTCAAGGTGGGATGTTTTACCTGGATTTTGCCTGTCAGGTCCATGTAACAGCACTGGACACCTTGTCCAGTGCTTCCCTTTCCCGACCTCATGTGCATTCTGTACCTTGATCCCTTTCCAAGTGCAGGAGGCAGCAGCTCAGTGCTGGCGAGCCCTGGACACCGAGAGCGTGGGAGGCTGTCGGCGCGGGGCAGGACCAGCCCTCAGCTCTCGGCGGGCGCCTTCGCTGTCATCTGCTGTCGGTTTTGTAACGTTTGTTTTTTTAGCACTTTAACTGTGAGTGTGCAAACAGATTCGGGTGTAGTCAGTGTACAGTTTCATCTTAGACCTTCAAATGTTTTTAATAAAAAGGTGGAAAAATCCTTGTCTCTTCCTCACAGGTTTCTGAACCCTCTGGAATGAGCGTGGCTCCCCACCTTCAAAAAAACCCAGGTTAAGATGCAAATATTCAGTTTTTATAAAATCACAGAATTGTTATGATTCTATGCTCTCAGCTTGTCCAATCCAAGCATCAGCCCAACCCACTGTGCCTGTAAACCACGTCCCAAAGTGCCACAGCCGCCTGGTTTTTAAACCTCTCCAGGCATGTGGACTTTACCACGGCCCTGGGCAGCCTCTGCCAGGGCTCCACCAATGTTTTTTCTCTGGCTAGCGGCGCCTCTGCATTTGAAGAAAGATTTCTTAGACTTAAGTCTTCCCTAACACCTGTACTCGTGGGTGCCGGCAACCTTCCAGCAAACACAAAGTGTCCTCTGCAGAATCTGGGCTCTGGTTTGTTCTACCCTTTTCATAGAATCATAGAATCCCCAGGTTGGAAAAGACCCGCCAGATCATCGAGTCCAACCATTCCCATCAAACACTAAACGACGTCCCTCAGGACCTCATCCATCCATCCCTTAAACACCTCCAGGGAAGGTGAATCAACCATCTCCCTGAGTAGCCTGTTCCAGTGCCCAATGACCCTTTCTGTGAAATATTTTCTTCCTAATGTCTAGCCTGAACCTCCCCTGGTGGAGCTTGAGGCCATTCCCTCTTGTCCAGTCCCCTGTCACTTGGGAGAAGAGCCCAGCTCCCTCCTCTCTACAACCTCCTTTCAGGCAGTTGCAGAGAGCAATGAGGTCTCCCCTCAGCCTCCTCTTCTCCAGGCTAAACACCCCCAGCTCCCTCAGATTAAGGGCAGCAATTTTGGATGCTGTCACATTCCCAACACACCATAGCACCCTGTTTCCTCTTTGGCTCCAGCTAGGTCCCTCGGCTCAGCTGACTCCTGCCCTTGCTGCGATTCCTTCACTGGTTTGAAAGCGGAACATCTGGACAAATCATGAAGAGGTTAAAAACTCCAGAAAATCCTTGATAACAAAAGACTGAAACAAAATAGCTAGAAATACAAGAGACGTTTAAAAAAAAAGTCATTTTCTTTGCTGTTCTCGCCAGCTCAGAGCTGCTCCCAGGCAGCAGGACAAAGCTGTCGACCCTTCAGTATGGGATCCACGTTTCAAACGTGCTTTGCTACCAGTCTGACTGGTTTTATGATAATACTCAGAGAGCATTTGATTGGTATTTACTCTCTGGTTTCACAGCCTGTTCCCAAAACACCCATCCCACTCCTGCAAGCATGTCCTACTCCCCCTCTATACCACATGGACATCTCTGAGGGCTTCAGCTTAGCAAAGAATCAGGGAATGGTTTGGGTTGGAAGGGACCTTAAAGCCCACCCAATTCCAACCCCTCTGCCATGGGCAGGGACACCTCCCACTGGAGCAGGTTGCTCAAAGCCCCATCCAACCTGGCCTCAAACACCTCCAGGGATGGAGAAGCAAACACTTCTCTGGGCAACCTGGACCAGGGCCTCCCCACCCTCACAGGAAAACATTTCTTCCTAAGATCTCATCTTAATCTTCCTTCTTTCAGCTTCAAGCCATTGCCCCTTGTCTTATCCCTGCACTCCCTGCTCAAGAGTCCCTGCCAGGCATGGGAAAAGTTGCTTTCTCCTCACCCCTCTCTTTGCTTTTGTGGTCCATGAAATCCCATCTCCCACCAAGCCCCTTTGCTCCATGCCCCCATTCCTCTTCTGCACAAATCCCCCTGAAACTCCCCATTCCACATCACAGCTACCTTTATAAAGTTTCCTGAGTGGCTGGAATGTCTGCAGAGGGAGAGCTGGATGGATGCTCAGGAAACTGGAGGCATCACCACACCTGGAATGGTGGGAAAGCTTTAGAAGGAAGGATCTGCAGTGCCAAATGGTTTCCAGCCATGTCTCAAGCTGCTGCGATATAAAGTTTTTTAACAGATTTAATATTTTTTATATTTTAATAATTATTCTCATATAATGTAAGGTAATAAGTGAGTATATAAAATATACTAAACCGTATAAAATGCAGTAAATGAGGCACAAAACCAATTACATCACACAGCCCTGTGTGCCAATACAGCCTATATTGGCCTATAGCTAATATATCCAGTGATCACACAGCAACCAAAGCCAGTGCCTGGCAGGGACCAGCAGCCTCAGAGCCGCATCTGCACCTTGCAAGGCAAAGAGGTTCTTTTTTCAGTGCTTTAATTCTGTATTTCTAGCTCCCAGGATTAGGCCAATGTCCCCCTTTTCCCCTCCCTGATCATCTTTCAGCCTGATTTCTAATTTTTTAGGGTTTGGGTGCTCTGTCGTCCTTTGGGAGCTGGTTTAATTCCATTGATGTACTCAGAAAAACAATGCTGGGTTCTCTTCCTCCACCACCAGCTCCCAGGGCAGAGGCTCCAGGCAGCAGGAAGAAGGCTGTGCGGGAGCTCACTTGCAGATTTGTAACCACACCAAAACCAAGGGGATTCAGTGCTTGCTATAAGAATCAACTAGCCCAAAAAAAGGCATTTCTAATCCCAAAGGTGTCAATGAGACCTGGAGACATTCGGCAGCCCAGGTGGCAAAGAGGAGGAGCCCGCGCACATCGCTCTTTCTTCTGTTTTTAACCAACCCAGCCTTTCTAACAGGAGGTAAGAGGTTTGAGTGAAATATGGATCTATTGAGGCAAATCCAGAGGAGACCACAAAGATGATCCAAGGGCTGGAGCACCTCCCATAGGAGGACAGGCTGAGAGAGTTGGGCTTGTTCAGCCTGCAGAAGAGAAGGTTCTGCAGAGACCATAGAGCAGCCTCCCAGTACTGAAAGGGGCTCCAGGAAAGCTGGGGAGGGGCTCTTGATCAGGGACTGCGGGGACAGGAGAAGGGAGAACGGTTTTCAGCTGCAAGAAAGGAGATTGAGATGACATTTTAGGCAGAAATATTTTCCTGGGAGGGTGGTGAGGCCCTGGCCCAAATTGCCCAGAAAAGTCATGGCTGCCCCATCCCAACTGCCCCTTGGAGGTGTTCAAGGTCAGGTTGGATGGTGCTTTGAGCAACCTGATCCAGTGGGAGGTGTCCCTGCCCATGACAAGGGGTTGGAACTGGATGGGTTTTAAGATCCCTTCCAATCCAAAACATTATATGATTCTACGAAATATCTTTATTTCTGGAGAAAAAAAAAAAAGAATAATCCAGCAAAGCTCCAGCTTTGCTTCAAAAGCTGGAGAAGATCTCTGCTTTGCCCCAGTCTGCTCTAGACACTGGCTGAGGATCCAGTTTTGGCTCTTGGACCTTCAAGTGTTGACTGTTTTCATACTGTTTTGTCTTGCAGTATACAAGACATCCTTTGTTTTCTTCCTGTGGACTTTTAAATCCATCTTCCTTGATGTAGACATATTCTTCTGCTTCTCATGTTTGTTGGCCCAGTGATGGCACGAAGGGTTTCTGCTTTTGGAAGAATGTACTGCAAAAATCCCTTAAGGCTCTGAATTGCAACATAATCCAGCTACAAATCCCACCTGGAATCCATCAGAAGCAACGAGCCCCAACATAATACTGCCGAGCTCCCGTGATGCCTTCAAAGCTCTCTGATTTCCTTTGTGGAAGTGCTGCAGTCAGATAAGGCTTGGCCCCTGCCAAAAGATGCAGAACACCTCCTTGGCTGCATAAAGTGGGATTAGAAAAGCCCATCTTGCTCCCAGTTTTTAATTTTAAAGGGAATCGTATCTTTGTGCCGTTTATCATAGAATCATAGAATGGTTTGGGTGGGAAGGGACCTTAAAGCCCATCCAGTTCCAACCCCCTGCCATGGGCAGGGACATCTCCCACTGGATCAGGTTGCTCCAAGCCCTATCCAGCCTGGCCTTGAACACCTCCAGGGATGGGGCTTTCTTGGTGGTCCCTGAACCCTGAGGATGAGGTGCTGCCAAGCCCTTGGGGACAGTGGCACCAATGCACAACAGGAGAGGGGCAGGTGACAAGGCAGATCCTGGATGAGCAGAGAAATCTGGGCCTAACCAAGTGTTTGGACCCTTCGGGGAAAAAAAAAAAAAGATGATAACTTTATACTTCAAATCTTTTTTCCACTTGAAAAAGTTGGTCCACAAATGCAGTTTGGAAGCAGCTTGGTCTCTAGAAAAGACTGGACCATCCTGGAGCTCCCTGACCTTGGCATCAGCCGAGCAAAATGTGTGTGTTGGACTGGATGATTTTAGTCTTTTCTAACCCTAATGTTTCTATGAGCCCCCAGGACTGCTTGGGCACAGTTCAGCAGATGAAGGGTTAATGCTGATATTTGGGTGCCTTAAACCATGAGCGAAATCCCTGAATCCTGCCAAACCTCTCCCTGAATCCTGCCAAACCTCATTAGTCCATGAGCAGGGTGAAGGGCAACAGAACTAATTGGAGTGACGGCCTCGCCGAGGTGGCCTCCGGAGCCGTGATGAATTAGCGACGCGGGAAGGAGGTGCTGAGCTTTGTTGCCATTAACAGGTGCTGGATGCCCTCCAAGCCCCCAGCCCCCCTCACCATCCTGACCTCAGGAATTCTGATCTGTCCTTGTGCAGCAGGAACCACCCCAGCAGCCTCTGGCCCTGATGGAGTGTGGAGGTCCCCATCCTGCACCCCAGCATTGCTTGGCAGGGATGGGAAGTGCTGCAGACTGTGGGATAATGGAGCTGGGACAGAGAGGGAGCAGCTGCTGCTGGAAAAGCCACAAGCAGTAGGACTGAATCTTGAAGCCCTGGAACCAGGAGCCCTGTGGCCCTGGGGCAACAGTGGCTGCCACCAGGCTATATCTCTTCCCGCGTCGAGCAGCAGTAAATCAAACTCCCAATCCTACCTCAAACCCTCTGGGGCTTTGCATTAATCAAATTAATCAGGGATCAGGGACAGGATGGGAGCAGGCAAAGGGCTGCTCCATCCCCCAAGTCTGTGTGACCAGCACTGGGGCTGAGGCTGGGCTCAACCCTGCTCCTGGCACCAGGTGAGACCCTGTCCTCCTCCCCTGCTCCCACTGTAAGCAGAGATCGTTGGGAAACATTTGCCCCACTTGGTGCTCTGTTTCCCCAAAGATAAACCATCCTTAAAAGATGTTTCCAGCTCCCAGGACAGTAAGGAAATGGGGACCATGCAAAAAAATTCTTGGAGCACCATGGGTGCAGGGATGATGCTATTCTCTGGGCAGGGAGGGATGTTCGTGAGGATGAGAGGATGCTTGTGAGGATGGAGAGATGCTCACGAAAATGGAATAATGCTCATGGAGAGGGAGGAAAGCTGGTGGGATGGAGGGATGCTCACAGGGAAGAAGAGATGCTTGTGGGGATGGAGGGATTCTCACGGAGAAGGAAGGGTGCTTGGTGGGGATGAACAGATACTCTCGGGATGGAAGGAGCTCACGGGGAGAGCGGGATGCTCATGAGGAGGGAGTCTTGTGGGGAGGAATGGATGCTTGTGGGGATGGAGGGATGTTCACAGGGAGGAACGGATTCTTGTGAGGATCGGGGGGATGCTCACAGGGAGGAAGGGATCCTTGAGAGGTTGGGGGGGATACTTTTGGGGAGGAGCTGGTGATGATGGTAAGAGAAGGATGCTCCCAAGGACAGAGGATTGCTCCTGGGGATGGAGAGATGCTCCTGGGATTGGCTGCTCAAGGGAAAGAGAGTGGAACTTGAAACATCTTGAAATCTTGCCTGCCTGTAGTAAGAAAAATGAGCCCAGGCTTGCAAAGATTTTGAGTGTGCAGAGACCTTTGCAGGAGCAGACCAGTCAGGTTACGGGAGGATGATATGGAGAAGCTGTGACGTTCATCCTGTGCAAGGTCCTGAGCACAGGCCATGTCCCACTCCAGCCCTCAGGTAGCAGTTTAGCAGGACGCACTGTGCCTTTTCCATTCAAATGCCAAAGCAGAAACCTCTCTGTCCCCGTGGAAAATCCGTAGGAAATGTGAGGCCTCATCCCAGCAGGGCTCAGCACCAGGCCGAGCAGGGTCTGCTCCAGCTTCACCACTGCATTTGGGGAGCCCACAGGGAAACCTTTGGAACCAGGGGAAGAATCATCCTCCAAAAAAAGAGCAGCATTCCCAGAGGCCAGCTGGGATTTTTAATGCAATAGTGCCACCGCCTGCAAGCCCTGGGCTCCCGGTGGTGGTGACAAGCAGCAGCTGCCACTCGAGTGGCCTTGGCTAGGACGTGGATGGGTGCCAGGCAGGAGAGGAGCCACCGCTGGCACAAGGGATCAAAACACTCTGGCGTTTTGGACAGGGAGACACAGGCATCGCAGCAGGGGGAGGGGTGATGGCTATGTCACCATGGGAATCACTCAGTCCTGTTGATTTTTCCCTAATTCTGGTTGTTTAAATGTAATGACCCAGACAAGGGAAAGTTAGAGGGCTGTAACAATCCTGCAGGTCACAAAAATGTCTGTGGTTCACAGGGACGCTGCAAAAGGCGGAGAAACACTAAATATCTAGAAATCCCATCAAACTTGGTGCTTTCTTGAGCTGGAAGAGGGTTTATGGCCTCCTCTGGCTTTGCTGGGGGCCTGCACTGGTGAGCAACTCCCAGACTACCCGGTCCCACCTCTGCTGTGTGTCCTGCCCTGGAGGGAGATGTTGGGGGGAACACAGGAGTATCCCATCTCAGTATCCCATGAACCCAGCTCTTCCCTGAGCCCCAGGAAGGACCAGTACCACCTGGGAGAAGCCTCATCTGAGATTACTTAGCTGTCACACTGTATTCCTCTGGCCTGTGGGAGGGTTGGCAGCAGCCGCGCATCCCAAAACTCCGCTGCCAGCAGCGAGGATTGATGGGGAGTGGGTGTCTCCCTGAAAACCCAGGGACCAAAGACACTCCAAGAGGTGTCTGCCCAAACTCCAGGGACCAAAAAAGACCCCAATTAACATCTCCTGCACAGCCAGGGACCAAAGTCACCCCTATGGGTGCTTCCCTGTCAGCCCACAGACAAAAGACATCCTGATGAATGTCTCACTGACACTCCAGGGACCAAGAACACCCCAACAGATGTCTCCTCTGCACCCCAGGGAAGAAAGACTCCATGATGGACACCTCCTCAACACCCTAGGGACCAAAGACATGCAAATGGATGTCTCCCCAACTCCGCAGGCATCAGAGGGTGCCTCCACTCAACCCATGCAAGATAAGCACCCAACAGAAGGGAGCAAAGTGATGTCCCTGGTTTCAGCTCCCCAATATTTCTTGCTGTGGAGGATTCCATCCCACTATCATGACCTGATTCCCCCCATGTCCAGGTACCCCAGAACCTGTTTCAGTGCACCAAATAGTGACAAGAAGACTTTTTGGGACAGAGTCTCTCTGCCCTGAGTGTTTTTAGGGTCAGGTTCTGCTATGGTGGCACATCCCGATATTGTACATGGATAAAGGTGCCCCTGCAGGACTGACCCTCCCTTAGCAAGTGCTCCCTTAGCAAGTTTGCAGATGACACTAAGCAGGGTGGAAGTGTCGATCTGCTGGAGGGTAGGAATGCTCCTAAGGGATCTAAACAGGCTGGACTGCTGGGCTGAGTCCAATGGCATGAGGTTTAACAAGGTCAAATGCCAGGTCCTGCACTTGGGGCAAAACAACCCTGTGAAGCTACAGACTACAAGTCTGTCTAGAAAGCTGCCTGGAGGAGAAGGACCTGGGGGTGTTGGTTGACAATGACTGAACATGAGCCAGCAGTGGCCCAGGTGGCCAAGAAGGCCAATGGCATCCTGGCTTGTATCAGAAATGGTGTGACCAGCAGGTCCAGGGAGGTGATTCTCCCTCTGTACTTGACACTGGTGAGACCGCTCCTCAAATACTGTGCGTTCAGTTGTGGGCCCCTCACCACAAGAAGGATGTTGAGGCTCTGGAGCGAGTCCAGAGAAGAGAGACAAAGCTGGTGAAGGGGCTGGAGAACAGACCTTATGAGGAATGGCTGAGAGAGATGGGGGTGCTTAGCCTGGAGAAGAGGAGGCTGAGGGGAGACCTCATTGTTCTCTACAACTACCTGAAAGGAAGCTGTGGAGAGGAGGGAGCTGGGCTCTTCTCCCAAGTGTCAGGGGACTGGACAAGAGGGAATGGCCTCAAGTTCTGCCAGGGGAGGTTCAGGCTCAACATAAGGAAAAAATTCTTCACAGAAAAGATCATTAGGCAATGGAACAGGCTGCCCAGGGAGGTGGTTGAGTCGCCTTCCCTGGAGGTGTTTAAGGTGCAGGTGGATGCGGTACTGAGGGGCATGGTTTAGAGATTGATGGGAATGGTTGGACTTGATGATCTGGTGGGTCTCTTCCAACCTGGTGATTCTATGATTCTATGACCATGGCCACACGCCCCATACAGTCCCATGGAGAGGGTCAGGACAGCCCCTCTGGGCACCTTCCCAGTCCTATAGGATCCATATGGGATTGCTGTGCCCCGAAAGCTGGTGAAGGGATTTGTTGGATGTGAGGCTGGAAGGAAGGAGAAAGCTCTCCATGTAGTGCAGATAGATACAGAGCAGCATTTGCACACCATGGAATAATGAGGGGAGGCAGATGGGTACGATGCACACCCCCATCAAGGCCTGAGATGCAGCCACCTCTCCCTGCTTGGACCAGAAAGGCTAATCCTCTGGGAATAACAGACATAAACCTCTTAGCCAGCCATGCTGTCAATGCCTGTTGCTGATGAGCTGATTAAAACTGAACGGAAAAGATTAAACTCACCCCCTCTGGGTACCCCGGGAGCCATCCCAGTGGAAGGCAGTGGAGAGGGGAAGCTCCGTGGTGAGCTTAGTGGCTTCACCCTGCCCCGTCCATCTGTCCAGACAGTTTGTGCAGACCCAGGTGCTCTGTAGCCAGGAGGAAGGTTCAGGATGAACATAAGGGAAAAATTTTTCGCGGAAAGAGTCATTGGGCACTGGCAGAGGCTGCCCAGGGAGGAGGTTGAGTCACCTTCCCTGGAGGTGTTTAAGGGACGGGTGGATGAGGTGCTGAGGGACATGGTTTAGTGATTGATGGGAATGGTTGGGACTCGATGATTCTGTGGGTCTTTTCCAACACGGTGATTCCCTGATTCTGAAATCCAGACTTCCCCGACACACTCCTAGCCCAGGGGGACCCGCTGGGGCGGTTTCGAGGCGCGGCCTGGAGCGAGACCGACGGCGGCTCTGTCTGCGACTGGATCTGGGCCCTTCCCTGGACCTGGAGTCAGGTTTCCGAGCGGGCAGGGGAGCGGGAACTGTCTGGGAAAGGGTTTGGATTCCGTCCGCCAGGGGGCGCCGCTGCCCTTCCTTTCCCTTCTTCCTTTCCCTTCTTCCTTTCCCTTCTTCCTTTCCCTTCCCTTCCCTTCCCTTCCCCTCCCTTCCCATCCCTCTCCATCCCTCTTCTTCCCCATCCCAAAAGTAGTGTTGGTATCTGGGACTGTCACTGGGTTGTGTTCTGTCAGGATGGCTCTCTTCTTACTGGCAATAAGGCAATGTTTGTAACAGGAAATGGACAGGAACTGCTTAAGTTATTTCATTGAATTAATAGGAAACACTGAGGAGCATTTGCTATAGGGGCTGCCAAGGGGTGATGTCCACCCATGCCTTGGTGGGCGGTTGGAGCCATTGGAGCGTGCAGCAGCCCAGCTGTGGGAGCAGAGAGGCTTGCTGGGGAGCCAGGAGCCCCGAATTGGGCATCACTGTTTCACACGGGGATCATTTGCCCGCCGGCCAAACGGCCAGCATGGCAGGATGTACGTCCAGCTCTCAGCTCGCTTTTGGTCTGATCTACCTGGGAGGTGGAAGCATATCTTGATGCCAAATGAGGACAAATTCCTCATGTGTGCGAGTACAGCAGAATGAGGTATTGCTGCCCGTGGTATAAAGGGAGCAAAAGGAAGCGAAAGGGGTGATGAAAAGGCAGGAGATGGAGGCAGGTTGTTCAGGGCCCCCATCAGACCTGACCCACCTCCAGTGTGGCCTTAGGAACAAACTGATCCACCTTCAGAGCATGTTACAGATAGTGCTGGACTTTTCCTCCTGCCTCTGGGTGGGATTTCCCTCAGTGAGGCTCCCCTGGATGAACTTTAAGCCATGTGCCAGCACTGACCCCAGTAAAGTAGCTGCAGAGAGCAAGGAAACCACCTAGGAATGATTTTGCTTCAAAATCAAACCTTTTGAAGATGCTGTACAAAAACGGTAATAAAAGAGATGTTCCTGGATGCCCTGAGTGCCGCTGGCCTCATGGTCTGCTGTCCTGTCTCAGGCTTTCACTAAGTCCTGGTTCGGGCATCGGTTTGCAAATCTGAGTGCAAGGCTTCGTGGCACATAAACACTATTTCCCAAGCCTGGAGACTTGCTAGAGAATTATTAATGCTAGTAAAAGGGTGAGGAAATGTCAATGCATTTGTGTTTGAAAAGCGGTTCTGCAGAGTAATCCTGTGGGGGCACAGGTGCCGGCTTCAGCTGGAGGGTTTGGTCATGTATGTCAGTAGTGGGATCAGGGCCAATGTCTTGCATTTCATAGAATCATAGAATCATAGAACAACCAGGTTGGAAGAGACCCATCGGTTCTATTACTTTAAGTGTGTTTTCTTTTACTTGCCTGGCATAGAGAGTTCTTCTAGCTGAAAATGAGAAAACTTGATGAGAAGAAGAAGCCCAAGCAATTATTTCTCCCTCAGTTTTCATTTCACAGTTCACCTTCTTTCTGCTTGTAATTTCTGCTGGGACTTCTGGTTTCCTAAGAGAAGGGTGGAAAAGAAGAGACAAAAAGAAAAAAAAAAAGAAAAAAAAAAGAAAAAGAAAAAAGACCAGGCCTTTAATAATAGATCAAAAATGAGAATAAGCAGTAGGTCAGCCCTGCCCTATCTTCTCTCGTCCCAAAAAGCAACCAATGAAATTGCAAATCACCTTTAAAAAGAGGGACTGAAAACAGTGACGATCAAACCTGGTGTTAAGTATAGATGAGTTGTTTATATTTTATTTCATGACTGCATGCCGCCACCCTCCCAGAAAAGCCACCCAGCCCTGAATTTCTGAACATGATTAATAAAACAGTCGAGATAAACTGGAACAGGGAAAGATCAGTGAATACTGAGCTCTGGAGGTGAACTATTAGCAGGTGTGGGCAGGGGTTGCTGCTGGGTGCACCTGAAGGTCTGTGCACTCAAAGTGACATTGGTGGTGGCTGCAGTCACAGGTAGATCCCAAAACCAGGAGGCTTAATGAGATGCTTTATTGTTCATCCCCAAACACTTGATACTGGATATCTGGAAAAATTCCTTCACAGAAAGGATTGTCAAGCACTGGAAGAGGCTGCCCAGGGAAGTGGTGGAATCTCCATCCCTAGAGGGCTTTAAAAGCCATGGGATGTGGTGCTTAGGGACAGGGTTTAGTGGTGGACTTGGCTTTGTGAAGCTAAGGGCTGGACTCGACGATTTTAAAGGTCTTTTCCAAACGAAATGACTCTGTGATTCTATGACTCTCTGAATCAATTTTGACCGGTAGAGCGGTGAGGTGTCAGAAGGAAGAGAACCCTGTAGGCTTTGTGTAAGACGCACGGGTGCTGGCAGAAATGCCAGATAGAGGGAAGAGGTGAGCTCATGCATAATTAGTCACCGACCAGGCTGCTTCAGGAAGAGCCTTTCGGCATGCCTTGGCCTGGGAGAGCGTTCAGTTGAGGCTTGCACTTAATGAGACACAACTTCCCTGGAAAGGAGGGTTAGCCCTGGCACCAAGCATTGGGGCCAGCAACCCCAGGTCTGTTCTTGTTTCCTGTAAATTTTCTGGCTCCTTTTGGGTACTGGCTTCAGTGGGGCCAGTGCTGCAGGCCAGGTGGGAAGGTGGGAGCTGGGATGGCCTTGGCTTCCTTACCAGATGCTTTGAAAATCACAGAATGGTTTAGGTTGGAAGGGACCTTAAAGTCAGTTCCAGCCCACCTGGCATGGGCAGGGACACCTCCCACTGGATCAGGTTGTTCAAAGTCCCATCCAGCCTGGCCTTGAACACCTCCAGGGATGGGGCAGCCACCACTTCTCTGGGCAACCTGGGCCAGGGCCTCACCACCCTGACAGGAAAATATTTCTTCTTATGATCTCACCTAAATATGCCCTTTTTCAGCTTAAAAGAATTCTCCCTTGTCCTGTCTCTGCAGTCCCTGATAAAAAGCCCCTGCCCCAGCTTCCCTGTAGCCTCTTTCAGTACTGGGAGGCTGCTAGAAGGTGTCCCCAGAACCTTGTCTTTTCCAGGATGAACAACTCCAAATCTCAGCCTGAGATAAATGCGGTTTACACAGAACTGCTTTCTTCTTGGTTCATCCCAAAGGTCTTCAGAGCCAGTGTGGACATCATGTACATCACCTACATAGGCCCAATGATCAAGGATATGCAAGGAGAAAGCTCTTCTTGCACTGTTTCTCCACTAGAGACAGGACAGTAGAGGAGAGGACCTTTAGTCTGACCAAAACTGTGTTCCTGTTTGCACATTCAAAGAATAAAATACCAAAAGGGACAAAAGGTATAGCCAGTCCTCTTCAATATTGTCTTTGTCCAACATGAGAAAGCCCAGCCAGGGCAATGCCATGGGGATGAAAGCCTATGCATGCAGCTGCAGATAGTTTTTCTTGCAGCCACAGAAGGGAAGAGGCTGAGGAGCTGCATTGATCACAGCTGTGGGTGGTGAAGGCATGGCAGGAGGTGAACAAGAGCAGCAAACTCACTCATGGGTCTGCATGTGGGGCTCTGCGCATTCACCAAGGGCTGCCAGGGCATGATACTAAGCAAAAACTGCTGACCTGCTGGAAAACCTGGCTCCCATGTACAATTATCATCTTCTGTGGTGTTAATTTCTCTTGTTACTCCCTTCATCTCAGCTCTGTACCTTTAGAGCTGGAGGACAATCTGTTTCATTACCTGCTGGGCTGCTGCTCTTGTTGTTAGTTCCCCAAAAGGAGGAAAATTAGATGTTCCAGAGCTTAATCTTTAAATAAAATCAAAACCCCCTAGACTGTAGAAACAACCACTTGGAAACAGAACAAACCTCAACAAGAAAAGTGTTTGCCTTCCACATTTTTCTGAGGTTGGCTGGGATTAAAGTGGAGGGAGAAGAACAGAGCAAGGTTTCCTTTTTTAAATTTCAAATATATTCCAAAAGCAGAGCAGTTGGGATTTCTTTTTAATTTGCTTTGCCAAGTTTGGGTGGAGGAAACCAGTTGAAAACCTTGCCCTGGTGAATATGGGATGGAGGCAGGAATGCATTTATTTGACTTATTTACCTATTTTTACCAGTGATGCCCTGAGGCAGAACAGCAAAGCCATGGCCGCGTTACCTGCTGCATGTGGGCAAGATGAGCACTCCTTCCCCTCAGATATTTTTTCCCCGGCACCAACAAGATCAGCACCGCAGATCTGCAATTGACTCAGCAATGCAGATGCCATCAAATGTCTGCTTTATTCCAGTGTATGAATCAGAGCCGAGAACTGTCAGAGCCTCACATTCTGCATCTCCTGATAAGAGTGCAGCTACCTCTGAGGAAACAAAAGGTGGTGAAATCCCATTATCTCG
Organism: Coccyzus lansbergi; assembly: GCA_033558105.1. Taxonomy (NCBI): domain Eukaryota; kingdom Metazoa; phylum Chordata; class Aves; order Cuculiformes; family Coccyzidae; genus Coccyzus; species Coccyzus lansbergi. Next base: position 942,597 of record JAUMJK010000697.1, read on the forward strand.
CTTATTGTGAGTGCCTATAACTCAACGGCACCAGCAGTGCTGATTTTATTGCTACTCTTGCAATGGCACGTGGAGATTGTGGGTTTTAAAAGCCAAAAGATGAGGGTGAAAAAGATGAGGCAGAAAAAGTGATCCAGCCTGTCTTTACACAAACACATATACAGGAATACATAAATATGACTGTTTTCTGCAGCACAAGCCATTTGTTTTAACCCCCGTTGGACCAGTATGAGCAGCATGTGCCACTGGTCTGTATACTGGTTGCTTATTCTAAAGATTTTTCCATTATATCTTGTTCTTGGGGAGGAGGGAGTATTATTTTTATTTCAAACCACGCATTTACCTCCCAAATCAGCTTAATTTCCAGACTTAACTTTTTCAGTTTGCTCTGAAAATTATATGCAGAAGTGAAACCCTCTATCCCTAGAAGTTTACAGCTTCTCCTTTTCCATCCTCAGCTACTGGCTTTAAAGGCACAGACCACAGCCAGATCAGCGACAGCGTTTCCTTCTATTGTTTGGTGCAAGCAGCGTCTGGCTCCTTCTGCAAGAGTTACATGTGGCTTGCTGGCTTTTGCATCATCCGCCTCCTTTCTGTGACCCCAGGGACCATCTGTGTCCTGTTCCTGGGTCAGTCCTGCTTCTGGACCCGGTCTGGGAGGCCTCAGCAGGAGGGAAGGAGACTTGTAATGGTGCAATTTATATCCCCTAAAACCAGATGCAACAGTAAAATCTGGCTATGTTTTCCTCAGGGTGCAGCGTGGAGTTGTTTAAAAGACAGTTACGCTACTGTGGTACTGGTGGAGGCAGAGAAGGACAATTTTCACTTGGATTCCACTTTTGAGGGGCTTATTTGTTCCTTGGGGTTTTCCTGCTTTAGAGACTACAGAAGTTGAGAGGATAAAAACCATTTCTACGGTTTCCCATTTATAGATTTGAGGGAAAAACAGTTTAAATCCACCTCCCTAAGCTGCATCATAAATCTCGCTGCAGAAATACGGAGACTAGACATTATTAATTAGGAGCTTGCACAATAAAGCGCTGGAATATCTCACACACGACACATCATCTTCAGATCCAGCTGATGCTCTGCAGAAATCTGTGTCAAGTTCTGTGCAGCCAAGTTGGAGAAGTTTTTGCTCACCTCACAGCCTTTTGAAAGAGAAGACAATGGGAAGGAAAAATCAGGTTGCATCCCACAATTACTGGCTAAGGCTCAGATGGTGGGTGGGGGGAGGTTATGGTGCCCCCCATTATAGAGTGTACATGCTGAAAGGGAAAAATGCACTTTAATAGTTATCCCTTCCCTACTCTCCATGTTTTCAAATCATTCCCATTCAGCCAAGCAGCCTCCTTTCAAACTTCTAATGCCAGAAAGAAAAAAATCTTCTGGACTGTGACCAAACATAAGACATGTTCATCCCCAGGGGTCCGTGTCCCTGAGGTGTGAGGGCTGGATAGTGAGGGCTTTGGGCTGTGAGACTATGAATGTGGATTCACGGTTGCTCGTTCATGCTCCAAAAGAGGTGCAGGTATTTCCCAGCAGTACAGCTGAGCTCTTACCAGCTCTTACATGAATATTCTTCACCTTTTTTGATGCAGTTAGAAGTAATTAGAGGGCGGGTGGTATTTTGAACAACTGCATCCACCTAGGAAATTTTGACCTTGGATTTATTCAATCAAATAATACCAAGATTAAGAGTGAAAATAGCTGCACTTGTCAGTCAAAAGGAATTGTCTTGCAGCCTGGGCTCAAATCCATCACCTGAAATCAGGAGACTCTGGCAGAGTATTCTTCATTCATCAGCAAGAGGCATCACAGTGAGATCACTTAACTGCAATTCATCAATTTACCAGGCTACTCAATTAAGTGGGGGGTGGAGAGACAATGAAGGCAATGATTGTCCCTGTTGAAATTAATATTTGGACACCTGAGGACTTTCTTTGCTTGTTGCTCTGTTGTGTTTCATTCTGCCTTGAAGACCCATCAGGAGGAAAGACAGGACAAATGATGCACTGCTGGTAGCGACCCTGTGTTTTTGTGTCCTTTCTGCATGCTTTGCATGGAAAGGCTTGCACCATGGTTGAGCCATGCTATCCAGTACTTAATGGGGGACACAGGAAAACTGGGGAGGGGCTTTTTCTCAGAGAGTGCAGGGACAGGACAAGGAGGAACGGTTTTAAACTGAAAGAGGGGAGATGGAGATAAGATAGATATTGGGAAGAAATGATTTCCTGTGAGGGTGGGGAGGCCCTGGCCCAGGTTGCCCAGAGAAGTGGTGGCTTCTCCATCCCTGGAGGTGTTCAAGGCCAGGTTGGATGGGGCTTTGAGCAACCTGATGCAGTGGGAGGTGTCCTTGCCCATGGCAAGGGTGTGGGACTAGATGGGCTTTAAGGTCTCTTTCAAGCCAAACCATTCTATGATTGCAGGAGAGAAGGGTGGGGATGCTGTCTGCAAGCAACTGTCGCATGTGCAAATACAAGTTCTCACTCTATGACTATTAATGAGGAAATATGCATAATATTAATCATAATTTTTGAGTAGGTTGTTACCTGAGTATACACTGTGTTTGCTGTTGAATTTGTGTCAATCTCTCAGCTCCTTGCATCCTGGCACTTGCTGAAGTAGAAGGCTGGTTTCTCTGCTCTTTCCTCATTGTCCAGGTCAGCTTTGTGACTATGAAAGCTGCCCAGCTATCTCGTGACCACATGGCTTCCTGCACATTGATGCTAAAGCAGTACATCTCTCATCACTCTTCCAATTTGAAATTTCCTCTTGAAATTGTTAAAAGGAAAACATAATCACAATGGTGGTGAAATTGAGGGCTTAAAGAATTTAAGGGATTAATGACTTAGAGTTTTTCCTCTACGTGGTTTGTCACTGACTTGAGCTTGACTTAACCATAGTCTGAAACATCCTGGACAACCTTGGGTGGACACGTGCACAAAATGACTTAAGTAAAGCTCTGTGCAGCCTGGAGCAAAGTATATACTTTTTCAGGTCCATCTCAACCCTGTTCTTTCTGTGTTTCTGTGGTCCAGCCCACTGGTGAAGCAGCTTCGGAGTTGGGTCCTGAGTTTTCCTGCCTGGCATCAGCCAGCCTGAGACCTTGGCAGTGTTGTTCTAGTGCTGGTTGGTGCTGCCCTTCCTTGGTCTTGAAGGGGGAAGCTGGGCTAGAGGTTTATTTATGAAAGTGATATTTTAGACATGTGCCTATCCAGTACTTAAAGGAGGCCTGGAGGAAAGCTGGGGAGGGGCTCCTTATGAGGGAGTGCAGGGGTAGCACAAGAAGGAATGGTTTTTAGCCAAAAGAGGGGCGATTAAGATAAGATATGAGGAAGAATTATTTCCCTGTGAGGATGGTGGGATACTGGCACTGGTTGCCCAGAGAAGTAGTGGCTGCCCTGTCCCTGGAGGTGTTGAAGGCCAGGTTTCTGACCACAGAAGGGGGGTAGATGTGAATGGGCTTTAGGGTCCCTTCCAACACAAGCCATTCTATGATTCCCGTGTATATCCAAATACTGATTTTTCCAAGTGGCTACACCTAAATCTTCAGGTTGCTTCACTGCGAGCAGCTCACTGCTTGGGATCACTGCTCAGATCTATGATGGTGCTTCCCTTATGATCAACATCTGTGGGTTTTTTTTCTTACAAGGTGAGACTCAGTCTCATCCAGATTTCTTATCACCACATATGTATGTAAGTTTGTGCCACCCAAATAACTTATGAACCTGTTGGTCTGTTTCAGTCACATCTGACAGACAGATGCACGTCTGCAAGGGTAATTAAGGTTGCATAAGTTAATGAAAAACAGGCAGTCAGGCATGAGGGATAGCCCAGGTACTTACTGAGCCTCAGGGAGAGGAGCAGCTCCAGCTTGCACGAGCAGATGCCAGACAGTCCTCGTGGGGGAGAGATCTTCCAGCCATTTCAGTCATGAGATCTGTCAAGCGGAGCCCAAGCGCGGCCCCTCTGTTGACCTGATAAACTCTAGGTGCAGGGATGGTGGTTTCTTATTTGCAGCAAAATAAGTTTAAATGCAGTGGTGGTTTGGGCAAAACTAACCCTAGCAGAAAGTGGCTGGTGCTGGGGAAGCCTTTGTCTCGGTGTGAGGTGTAGCTGCTTGCCTGCTTTCTTTTTTTTTTTCTGAAACACAACCAAAGCCTTCAACAGGTCCAAGGACTCCAGGTTGTGAACATTTCCTCCTAGGTGGGTTTTCTCACAAGTCCTACTGTTTTCTACTTACTAAAGCAAGAGAAAAAGAGAATTCGTTTGACTTCAGCAATACCTCCAAGAAGAAAAAAAAACAACTGTTAGCAAGAGGAATAAGAAGAGATTAAAGCCACATTCTTTCTCTGGCTGTCCCTTGTACACGCACACACATTATCATAGAATTATAGAATGGTTTAGGTTGGAAGGGACCTTAAAGCCCATCCAGTTCCAAACTCCGGTCATGGGCAAGGACACCTCCCAGGTTGCTCAGAGCCCCATCCAACCTGGCCTTGAACACTTCCAGGGATACAGCAGCCACCACTTCTCTGGGCAACCTGGGCCAGGGTCTCACTACCCTCAGCATGAAGAATTTCTCTCCCAGTGTCTAATCTAAAACTCCCCCTTCCAATGTAAAGCTATTCCCTTTTGTCCTGTCACTACAGGCCCATGTAAAAAGCCCCTCCCCAGCTTTCCTGGAGCCCCTTTCAGTACTGAAGGCTGCTACAAGGTCTCCCTGCAGCCTTCACTTCTCCAGGCTGAACAACCCCAACTCTCTCAGCCTGTCCTCATAGCAGAGGTGTTCCTGCCTTTGGATCACCTCCATGGCCTACTCTGGACTCATTCCAAGGGTTCCATATCCTTCTTATGTTGGAGACTCCAGAACTGGACACAGAACTCCAGGTGGTGTCTCGCAAGAGTGGAGTATACGGGGAAAATCCCCTCCCTTGACCTGCTGGCCATTATACATCTCTGTAGGCAGGCCCCTTCTACTCATGTAACAAGGGAAAACTAAACTGAAATGGAAACAACACAAATAAGGATGAAAGGGGGGAGGAAGAGGGGAAAGAGGGTGAGTTCAGCTCCGTGCCTGCCTACCTGAATGGAGGGGAAGCCTGCCTGGTGCTCATGACAGATATTTTGCAGAAAAGATAATGCATCAGATTGATGACAGCCTATAAGATACACTGCGAGTGGTATGAGAATTGCTGCTGGGTACTTGAATGTCACTGACTGCACTGAATGAATTGCAGGCTGAGTCACAACAATTTCCCTGAAGCTGTGTGTATTAACATGCAAACACCGAGGAAGCCCAATCTTTGAATTTTTATCTGCTTCAGCTCAGAGAGTCAAACAGGTGCATTAGAGAAGTGTCATCCATTTGAGTCAATTGCCGCTGCTGCAATTGTGGGAAGGATGTATCTCAGTTTATCGATAACATTTTGAGGTGTTTAAAAACAAGAGTGCATTGGGTTTATTCTCCTGTTGGTAACTAATTCTTGTTTCTGGCATTTTTGTTAAAATGCTTTTGCAGTTCTAGTCTCCTCTGGAGATCGTTGCTGAGCAAAGTATTAGAAATAGAAATGCTCTGTACATCCCCATTACCATTTCTCTGCGAATTTGCTATAAATCAGACTTCATAACAGCTTTTTTTTTTAAATTTTTAGGGTAATTTTATTTGCTGGAGGAATAACTGAGATGGAGAAGAGAATCTAGGAAACATGCCTCACTGGCCTTCCTCCTCCTCATAGAATCATCATAGAATGGTTTGGGTCTTCATAAGGGAGAGAAAGAAATGGTGTTTAGAGGATTTAACTCAACTATGATTTTAAAAAATGATTCAAAATTGATTCAAAATATGAGTCATCTTTTTCACAGAATCACAGAATGGTTTGAGTGGGAAGGGATCTCAAAGACTATCCAGTTCTAGTCTCCTGCCACGGGCAGGGACACCTCCCACTGCATCAGGTTGCTCCAAGCCCCATCCAGCCTGGCCTTGAAGGCCTCCAGGGATGAAGCAGCCACCACTTCTACGGACAGCATGGGCCAGGGCCTTCCCACCTTCACAGGAAAACATTTCTTCCTGATATCTCATCTCAATCTCCCCTCTTACAGCTTCAAATTACTCCCCTTCATCCTATCCTGCCCTCCCTCATCAAGAGCCCCTCTCCAACTTTCCTGGAGCCCCTTCCGTACTGGGAGGCTGTTCTAAGGTCTCCCCAGAGCCTTCTCCAGGCTAAACAACCCCAACTCTCTCAGCCTGAATAACCTTCTAGTGAGTAGAAGTAGGCTCAGCTGCCTTTTCTTCTCTTGGTAAAGCCACATCAGATGAAATGCAAGTTAGTGGCCAAGACTTCCTGTTGATCTCCATCATACCATTGCTTCACCCATTTTACTTCCTCTGCTGCTCTTCTAATCACTGCTTTTGCAGAGAACATACACAGTCAGTCTTACACCCACTTAAATATTAAGTTTATACATGAAGTTTCAGGTGTCACATATGTACACACTGTCAAACATCTCACACTGTCAAAGAAACTGATGGGAAATTCTGACTAGGGAAGGGGTATCACAGAATCATAGAGGTTGGAAAAGACCTCTAAGAACATCCAGTCCAAGCACCAGCCAACCTCATCCCACTGTGCCTACTAAACTGCGTCCTGAAAGTGTCACAGCTACACATATTTCTCAACCCCTCCAGAGATGGGGACTCCACCACTGCCCTGGGCAACCTCTAACAGGGCTTCACCACTCTTGCAGGAAAGACATTGTTCCCAATATCCAATCTAAACTTCCTCTAGTGCAACTTGAGGCCATTTCCTCTCATCCTGTCACTCGTTACTTGGGAGGAGAGACCAGCACACATCTGGCTCCAACCTCCTTTCTGGGGAAGGCAGAGAGCAATAAGGTCTCCCCTCAGTCTCCTCTTCTCCAGACTAAACAGCCCCAGGTCCTTTAGCTGCTCCCAGAATCCCTGCACTCAAGACCCTTCACGAGCTCCGTTCCCCTTCCCTGGACATCCTCTGTCTCCTCAATGTCTTTCTTATACTGAGGGGTCCAAAGCTGAACCCTGGATTCAAGGTGCGACCTCACAAGCGCTGAGTGTGACCTGGGTTTAAGAACTGACTTTTAGGAGCTGTAGTCAACATCACTTCACCATTTTGCCTTTGTTCCCATCTTTGTAAATGGTTTCTGCACCTAAGGAGGTGGCCGTGAAGATTAGTCGTTAGGTTTAATGCTCTTTGAAGATGGCATGTGGTGTGTAACAGCTCGATGTCTATTAATGGCATGGCTTGATATGACAAAAAATGTTTTACAGCTGAGTTCAGATACGCCAGGATGGATCCTCAGCACTCTGAACAAGGCATTTCTTCGCTGATCTCACCCTGGCTGTGCCAGCTGCTGACACCTGGCTATCTGGCCCAGATGATCCATGGGCTGCAGCAGGGAGCCCTCCTGCTTGTTACTGCTCCTTCTCCTGGCCTCCTGCCACAGCGTATGCTGCCTCTAAATCTGGTTCTGTGTTTTTGGCTTCATTCCTTCTAAATGTTTTCAATTTTGTAGGCTTTAACTGGTCCCAGTGGCATCTTTTTAGGATGCACTTTATTCAGCTGATTCTGCTGCTTCAAGTACAATAACACTCCAAAAGTTCAAACTATTTTTTTAATTACAAAAAAAAAAGGGTAGCGTTGTTCTGTCATTGGAAAGGGTGGATTTTTCTTTATCTTAAATTTGATTGAATTTAAAGCTTGACAGAGAGGTTTTTAGTAGAACATTGCTGTAATCGGAAGGGCAAATTACTGTTTATTCTTGCTGTCTTGGGAGCCAGTGCTTGTATTGATTAAACAAAAGTACTACCATCTGTTGGGTGATCTCAAAGCACTTCAGGACTGATAAATGAAGACTTGGAGAATGTCTTTGATTCCAGTACTGATGAGGAAACTCAAGCAACTTTCCAGGGCTCAGGCTGAGGTATTGACTACTGGGGACAACTCCTGATCCATGGCAGCATACTTTTTGCACTGGATCAAATCCCTCCCCACACTATCATCTGGAGTGGTTTCCATGTTTATTCTCCTGTTTGCCCCTCTCATTGACCTTTGCTTTTCTGCACTTAATACTATGAAAAGTATCATTGCTTCATTCTGTAGCTGATGAATCTTCAGACTGATGTGTTGTTGTCAGTCCTTGTGTTTCTGCAGAGCTCCTGCATGTAGGCACAAATTTATAAGGAGGGAAGGAAGGGATGGGAACAGGACAGTGTGTGTGCTTGGGGTTGTGTGAGTGCACAGGCCTCTCTTCCACTAAGTCCAAGCAATTTGCATCTCTCTGAGACTTTGCTGAGAACTAGTCTTACTGACTTGGTTGTTGTCAAAGTCAACGTGCTTGGGAAGTATTTCTTTATGGAGAGAGCAGTCAAACTCAGGAACAGGCTCCTGAAGAGGTGGTGGGTGCCCCAAGCCCATTGGTGTTTAAGAGGCGTTTGGACAATTCCCTTTCCCCTTCAGAGATCAATAAGTAATAACAAAATGAAATAATTATAGAAGCATAGAATGGTTTGGGTTGGAAGGTACCTCAAAGCCCATCCGGCTCAACCCCCCTGCCATGGGCAGAGACACCTCCCACTGCATCAGGTTGCTCAAGGCCCCATCCAACCTGGCCTTAAACACCTTCAGGGATGGGGCAGCCACTTCCCTGGGCAACCTGGGCCAGGGCCTCACCACCCTCACAGGAAAGCCTTTCTTCCCAAGATCTCTTTCAACCTGTCCTTGGATGGGAGGTGCTCCAGCCCTTGCATCATCTGTGTCCTCCTCTGGACTCGCTCCAACAGCTCCACGTCCTTCCTGTGCTGAGGACTCCAGAACTGGATGCAGGGCTCCAGGTGGGATCTCACCAGAGCGGAGCAGAGGGGCAGAATCCCTTCCTTCACCCTCCTGATCCCACTGCTCTGGATGCAGCCCGGGATACGGTAGCTTTCTCAGATGCAAGTGCTCATTGCCAGCTCACGTTGAGAAGTCACCCATCGCCCATCACTGGATGTGTGGGCTCGCACTTAGGCAAAACCTGGAAAGAAATCACTTTCTTTGGCACACCTAGTTTTAGATCAACTCCTTGATCTCTCTTGCCTGCAGTCTTGCCATTCCCAGTGCCAACACAAGACACTGCAAATGCCACTGCCCACTGACGTTCACAGGACTGCAATGAGCACAGGCAACATTAGCTCAGTCTGCCACAAAATGACACCTGCAACTACACATTCACAAACATTTTAGGCAGGAGTACAAGGAGCAGAAGCAGTCCCGCTCCCCCCCTGCCCACCTTTCTCACTCTGGTTGCTCTTCCTTTGTTCTGCCAACAAAAGCGTTGCTAACAGCACAAGGCAGCCCAGGCAACTGAACTACAGAAATGACCTGGCTTAAAAGAAAATGTTTAATGAAGGAGGTTTTGCTACATTCATTTTACTTTAGCTTCAGCTTTTCCTTTGCATGAGAATAGAAATTAATTTTGTTTCAAGTTCTGAAAACCTGAAGACATGCTGAATAGATAGAAATTAGTTCTATTTATAGGCTGTAGAATTCCTTTGTTCAATAAACTAGTTTGTTTTAATTTAATACTATGTATTCAGCACATTTAGCTTAATTTTGTTTAACTACAAGTTTTACATTGCCGTTTTCCTGCATTCTAATTGTTTTTTAAATTTCTGACATAAATCCTAAGCACAATTAAAAAATCAGAATAGTCATTAAGAAACTTCATTTACCATTTATAACACAAAAAGTGTTGACTTGCATGGTTTATTAATTTTTACAACTGTAAAAATAGGACAGGTTTCCAGTTTAGCTAAAGGCCTGATTTATGGAGAAATATGCCATTGTTGTTCTCCACCAGCAAATTCAGCCTTTTGTTAATATAAAAAAAAAGAAAGACAAAAAATGCAAAGCAAGACAGTTAAAATCAATCACAATTGAAGTATTTTGCTCTCTGTTTTGCATCAATAAATTATTTAGTCACAGAAGAAGAGGCAGGATGGTTGAAGACTGGTGAGCAGGTTAGCAATAGTGTTCCGCAAGAATTGCTCTTGAGACCAGCGTTAATCAATGTATTAACTATTGATCATAGAATCATTAAGGTTGAAAAAGACCTCTAATCTCATCCAGTCCAACCATCAGCCCAGCATCACTGTGCCTACTAAACCATGACCTAAAGTGCCATGACATACACTTTTTGAACCCCTCGAGGAAGGGGGACTCCACTACTGCCCTGAGCAGCTCCTTCCAGTGCTTGACAATCCTGCCGGTGCAGAATTTTTTCCTCATGTCCAATCTAAACCTCCTCTGACACAACTTCATGCCATTTCCTCTCATCATATCCCTTGCTACTTGAGAGAAGAGACTAACACCCACCTGGCTCAAACCTGCTTTCCAGGAGCTGCAGAGAATGATGAGGTCTCCTGTCAGCCTCCTGTTTTCCAGACTGAACAATCCCAGGTCCCTCAGTCTCTCCTCATAAGACTTATTCCCCAGCCCCTTCCCCCACTCTGCTCCCCTTCTCCAGACATGCTCCAGCCCCCTCAATGTCTTCCTTGGAGTGAGGGGTCCAAAACTGAACCCAGGATTTGAGGTGCAGCCTCACTAGTGCTGAGCACAGCACTCATGTAGCAGAAATTAATGGGAAGTGGAGATGTCATCAAAATAGGAAAACCATGATATCCCATCAGAAGAATGAATGACTTAAGGAATATCTTCCTGTAAGCAAATGCAAGCTCTTGCAACGCAGGCACTGCCAGAAAGTTGGGGTTTCTGTATTGGAACTCAAATGCATTAATCAATCATGGGATAATTCTGATGTCTCAGTGACAGAGATACATACTGGGATCACATTTGTCAACTAGCCTAGTCCCACTAGTGACAAGGAAATATGAATTGATGGTTGGACTTGATGATCTTAGAGGTCTTTTCCAACAGTTGTGATTCTATGAAGGGCACTGCAACAGAGGTATTACTTAAAATGTAGTATGAGTTCTCTGTCCACATAAGGGAACGACTGTTTTCAAAGGTAAAAAGTGCAGGGGAGGGTGTCTGCTAGAAATGATCTGGAGAACTGCGGAGATGGGTCAAAAATTATTAAAGGAGCCTGGATGTTACACCAGTGACAGAAAAAAGGCATAGAAAAATCATATTCCTTCTCTATAAATACACCAGCATCAATACCAGAGAGGGAGAAGAGTTATTTAAGTTAAATGACAATTCTGGCACAAGAACAAATGGCTCTGACTAAGTTTAGGCTGGGAATGAGCAGCGTGGCTTCAAACCAAGTGAGGGTCTTGAATAACCTTCTAATGGGAATTGTGTAACGGGCTAAAAAGCTGATTACTGCGACGATGGAGCCTGATAAATGTATTAATGGGATTACACAATGCGGTTGACTTCAGTATTAAGGGATCAGATGCAGGATTTCCAGTCCTGTACTTTGTAAATACCCTTAAGAATCCTGCAGGTATGAGAAAAAAAAAAACAAAGCAAGTTTTCATTTTCAGAAATAGTTTCATAATGATTCAGCTTTGAGTTGGTTTCTGTTTCTAATGCTCTAAGAACTGAATTGAGTGAACTGTGGAAAGAAGGAAATATCCTTTGGGTACTGGCAAAGAGTAGCAGCTGGCAACCGTTGCCCTGTTTCAGTGGTCGGTTTTGGCAGCAGGCCTGGACTACTTAGCTTATGTATTTTTTTCAATTTTTAAGCATTTTGGTACATTATAGTAAATTTTAGGCTATGAAATAGATTGTATTCAAAACGATGACAATTCTCATTTAACTTTGTAATGATGATTTGATAAAAAACTGCAGCACTTAATGCACGAGTGTTTATTATAGCTCTCAGTGTTCTCTGTATTGATCCTCATCTCCCCCCTTTAATAATAGTGCCTGCCTTTCTTGTTGCTTTGCTAAAATCTCAGTAAATAAGATTGACTGCCTTTTTTGGCAAAAGAAACTGGTTATTTTATCCAAGATGGGTGCTAAGTTGTTTAAGCACGATGTAACTTTGATCTCACAGGGCACTTTACACTCTGTATTTCGGTGCCTTTTGTGTTGTGATTCAGACTATGTTCTCAAGGCTTGTCTGCAAGTGACAGCTGTGGTTTCCCTGTGTGCTGCTGTCTCTAGTCTTCCTTCCTCCCTCAGCCAGTTCACAGATGATACCAAATTGGGCAGGAGTGTTGATCTGCATGAGGGCAGAAAGGCTCCGCAAAGGGACCTGGACAGGCTGGATCCATGTGTATGAAGTTCAACAAGGCCAAGTGATGAGTCCTGCGCTTGGGTCACAACAACCCCATGCAGCGTTCTAGGCTTGGAGAAGAGAGGCTGGAAAGCTGCCCAGTGGACGAGGACCTGGAGATGCTGGTCAACAGTGGCAGAACATGAGCCAGCAGTGGCCCCAGTGGCCAAGAGGCCAACAGCATCCTGGCTTGGATCAGCCATGCGGTGGCCAGCAGGAAGAAGGAAGCAAGTTTTGCCCTGCATTCAGCATTGATGGGGTCCCACTTCGAATCCTGGGTTCAGTTTGGCACCAAGAAAGACCTTGAGGGGCTGGAGCACATCCAGACACAGGGAATAGACCTGGGGAAGGATCCGGAGTGCAGGGGTTCTGGGAGCAGCTGAGGGTCCCGGGCCCATTTAGTCTGGAGGAGGCTGAGGAGAAACCTCATTGCTCTCTGCAACTCCTGGAAAAGACGTTGTGGCCAGGTGGGTGTTGGTCTCTGCTCCCAAGGAACAAGGGTAGGATGAGAGGAAATAGCCTCAAGTTGTGCAATGGGCAATTTAGATTGGATATGAGGAAAAATGTCTTTCCTGAAGTTTGGTGAAGCCCTAGCAGAGGCTGCCCAGGGCAGTGGTGGAGTTCTCATCCCTGAAGGAGTTAAAAAGCTGTAGCACTTTGGGATGTGGTTTAGCAGACACAGTGGTGTTGGGTGTATGGTTGGACTGGATGAGCTTAGAGGTCTTTTCCAACCTCTGATTATTCTGTGATTCTCTATTATTTCTTAAGCAAAGATACTGTGTGTAGTGGTCGCTGGAATCTGGGAAAGCTGCTGCTATTAATGGGATGTAAGGTGGCTACACGAGAAGACATGGACATCAGCACTTTCAGACACAGCCTATGGGACCAGGAGGTTCATTCCAGCACTTCTAAGCTTTTATTATGAAGATTTCTGAATTTTAGTTGAGCAGTTAGCAACCTGATCCAGTGGGAGGTGTCCCTGCCTGTGGCAGGGGGCTGGAACTGGATAGGCTTTAAGGTCCCTTCCAACCCAACCCATTCTGTGATTCTGTGGGCCTGTAAGAAGTCCTTGCTTCTTACAACTCAATGCCAACTCAGCAGCCTGAAACAGAGCACACCCAGCGCCACAGTTGACTTTCCCCTGGCTGGTGTAATTGCAGTCAGACTTTCTTGTTGCCCACACTGCCTTCTCCCCTCTGTTCTATGCTCTCCTCATTACCCAACTGCAAAGGGGCACCTGTATTCATTCTGAGGGCTGGACCTTGACTGTCTCTAGTCTCCAGCATGTCCTCATTGCTTCTCTACCTGTGCTTTTTATTTGCCTCCTCTATTCAGGACGCAAATGGCAGACGTTTTTTCATCTTTGTTTTCAAGGTCTCCTCACTGGAGCCTTTCAGCCATCCAACCACATCAGCTTCACAAACTAGTTCTTCCCTTAATTACCTCAGCTTTTCTGTTTAAAATGGAAAACCTTACAGACTTCTTTCATTTTGCTTAAATGGAACCAATTTGTGGAAGACAGGCTCGAATTGAGTGATCACAAGCAGCTTTTATTACAACATCCTCACTATTTGCCAAAAGTCTACAGCAGAAACACCTCTCGTTTGCTCAGTCCTGTTTTGTAAAGAGGTCTGTCAGCAATTACATCCCGGACTTACAGGGCCCTGCTGTTAGTATTTGTTTTTCCTTCTGTATTGGGAATTGGAGACTTCTCTATCAGCCAGTTCCTAAGAACATTTCTTTCTCTCTCTAGTCATTTTTAAAAGCTCTCTGCATACATCCAAATCTAGCTATGGGGTCTCCAGTGAACCTCTAACACAATCCCAGCAGACAGCCTCTTACAGTCTTTTCCTAAAGTGACTTTAATCCAGAGCAATTGTTTTCTGCATCCTGTCGCTTTGGATTTCTAGCAGAGATGACTCACTCAGATCACAGGAAGAACCACAGAGCAGTGTCCCACAAGATAAATATATTTAAGTAGAGTTTTGGCAGTGGATTTGGGGTTATGTGGGCAGCGTGCATGCTCAGGTTTGGCTTTGGTTTGGGGCTCCGAGGGTGGGTTTTTTCCTTAACCACTGGTGTACGTGCTTACCGGCCTCCTTCATTGTATGATGATTATGATTTTTAACAGATCGTGTTTCTGACAGTTGTGTAGGAAGAAATTATCCCCACTTTACGTTGTGGTGACTGAACTCAGGGACAAATGAAACAGTTCGTGTAAGCACATGGGTCTCTGTGAGTGGAGTCTGTGTTCCCTGTCTTGCATCTTCTCATGCACCCTTGGCGATCTGTCAGGTTGTCAAGGCCCCTCGAATCGCGTGGACTTGTAGGGTGAGCTGAAGTGCTGGAAACTTGCAGCCTTGAGTCTGGTGCAACAAAGTGCATGCTTAAAACGATGCTTTTGTGCTTTACGGACTTGCTTGTTCTGCAGCCACTTTTAATTATAAACTTAGACAGCATTGAATGCTTAATTAAAAAAAGCACTTTGGGTAGACAGGAGCGTAATGCCCAAGATGTGCTGCAGTTACAGTGTGTAGGTGTTTGGGGATTATGTCCTGTACAAATGTTTCCTTTTAACTCTGTTTAAATAGAGTTCAAATTATGGAATATTTAGCAGGACAGAGTAAGCTGTTGCTTGCCAGCTTTTACATACCAGTGGTTACCAGATGCTTTTGTATTAACAACCTAGCCATCTGTTCTAGGGTGGAGTTTGAGGGTTGTTTGGGTGTTGTTGGGATGTATCTTCTTTCTTGGGTAGCTCTGGAAATCTTCAAAGCATCTGTTTTGAGATGAAGGGGAAGCATGGTTAGCTGTAATACTCCAGGAATCCCAGGGAATTCTTCAGAAATGCAGCCGATTCCTCAATGTTGCAGGGCTTGAAAGGGGAAGGCGCCTTAAGCAAAGAGGCAGCACTGGCATTTTGTGCCATTACGCAGTCATTGCCAAGTTCTACTCAGTTTTGCTTGGCTGTCAGCAGACTGGGCTGCTGCTTCCTGCTTTGGAGCACATCTTAATAGTCACTGGAATTTCCAGGAGCGTGGCAATATGGAATTCTCTTATTGGGAGGGGTTTTATTATTTTCTATAGATAAATTTTATTCAGATCTGGTTTAGATTACTTTTTTGATGCTGGGTGATTCATCTCTTTTTTTTTTTTTCTTTCAGAACGACAGAGTTAAGTCTAGTTAAAAAAGAGAAACAAAATACCACATACAGACATATTTTCTCTCTGCTGTACATCCTGCAAGGGCCCAGGTGAGCATGGAGAGCAATGACACTGTAGGATTCAAACAGCAGCTTGGTAGTTTCTTTAGCTGCTATGTCATGAAGCCACCCATGTAGCCGCTTGATTATTGGTCTTTTCTCACACGTAACAAGCAATAGGATGAGAGTTGTGCCAGGGGAGGTTTAGATTGGATATTGGGAACAACTTCTTCACTGTAACAGTTCTCAAGCACTGGCAGAGGCTGCTCAGGGGGGTGGAGGAGTCCCCATCCCTGGAGGTGTTTATAGGATGGGAGGACGAAGCACTCAGAGATCTGATTTAGTAGTGTACAGATATGGTTGGACTCAATGATCTCAAAAGTCGTTTCCAACCTAAAGATTGTAATTCTATGATCCCTTTCTTCTTGTGAAGGTGCTGGTGGTAACAGCTTGCTTTTAATATATCTGGTTTGGGTTGATACGTACCACACACAAAATGAGTCAGCATGACTCAAAGTATTTAGATTTTCAGGTAACTACAAAAACTGAAGGAAGTGAGGTTTAGGTTTACAAAATCACTGTAGAGTTGCTGTGGGTGGTTGCAGACACAAGAGGAAGAAAACTTGCTCTGCCTTTGCCCGTTTACACTATGTCTTCCTCCACCAACACGGGAGTGACTTCTGATACTAAGATTGGTTTGCTGGCAGTTTTGGGTAGCTCACATTTTGCTCAACAAACTTAGAAGTTGGGTTTGGTCAACCTGGAGAAGAGAAATCTCTGAGGAGAACTTAGGACAGCCACCCAGTACTGAAAGAGGCTCCAGGAAAGCGGAAAGCTGAAAGCTGGGGAGGGGCTTTTGATCAGGGAGTGCAGGGACAGAATAAGGTGAATGATTTTAAGTTGCAAGAGGGGAGATGGAGATGAGAGCTTAGGGAGAAATGTTTTCCTGTGAGCGTGGGGAGGCCCTGGCCCAGGTTTCCCAGAGCAGTGGTGGCTGCCCCATTCCTGGAGGTGTTCAAGGCCAGGCTGGATGGGGCTTGGAGCAACCGATCCTGTGGGAGGTGTCCCTGCCCATGGCAGAGAGGCTGGAAATGGATGGACTTCAAGGTCTCTTCCAGCCCAAACCATTCTATGATTCTATGAGACTATTTGTGAAAAATAATTCACCTAATGCTAGTAACAGCCTTCGGCTGCTAATGATCTCAGACATATTGGGGGAGGAGGGAAAGCTGCATGTCTCTCTACTCATCCTTTGAGCCATCTGGTCTGTCATGGTTTTATTTGTAACCATGGCCGTAATCTCTCTTAACTTCACTGTTGCTGAAATATGAAAATTACCCTTTTAGATATTACAGTTCTCAGGAAGAAAATAAAGTAGTGTGGTTATGTATGATTTTATAAACAAAGCATAATACAGTCATTTAATTAATTTATCTGCAATGCTCTTAATAAAATCTGTGGCAGTGCTTCTCAACATACTTGGAATATGATCCATAATATTCCACCTTAAAACAAAACCTTCTATCTCATTTATTTTTCTCTTCATCTATCAGGGAATGCAAGGATAGGATGAGGGGGAATGGTTTTCAGCTGAAAGAGGGAAGACTGAGATGAGATCTTAAGCAAAAATGTTTTCCTGTGAGGGTGAGGAGGCTCTGGCCCAGGTTGCCCAGAGACGTGGTGGCTGCTCTATCCCTGGAGATGTTCAAGGCCAGGTTAGATGGGGCTTGGAGCAGCCTGATCCAGTAGGAGGTGACCCTGCCCATTGCTGAGGGTGGGAACTGGATGGGCTGTGAGGTCCCTTCCCACCTAAACCATTCTGTGATTCTTGCTTCATGATCTTTCTTTCAAATAGGGAGGTAAAATAAAGAAACACAAACTGTGCCTGTATTGTGCACTGCTTTTCCTCACTCCATTTAACTACGAGGCAGTGTCCTCTAGCATCTCACCACAAGCTTTCACTGCTTTTAAAAGCATCCTTTCTTCTGCCATGAGATCCGGTTTTCCCACGCAGGATGCCGATAGTTCATTGTACTTGCTCTTTGGATCCCAGCTGGGGCTGCACCGGGTCCTGACTAGAATTAGTCTTAATGTTCATGTGTCCATTCTTAAGCAAACTTTTCTTTTCCAACATGGATATTGCCGCTGAGTGTTTCATTTCATGCTTGAGCCCTTGCCATGCTTTACGGCCAGCAGTAGGGTGGATTGTTACAACACTCCTTGAGCACATAGGGTCTTCAAAATACTTTATTTAAATGTACTGGGATGCCGTCACCTACCACTAAAATGTAGCAACTTAGGCTGCAAAGCCTGGCAGCTGCTCTAACAGCGGGAGCAGGACTGGGCCGCTGCTTTTATGACATAAAGTAAGGAGAAAAAGAAAAAATCCATATCCATTAAAAACTGCAGGGAGAATGTAAATTGTCAAAATGTAATTACCTAAACTGGAATTTGGCCAGCATTCCAGATTAACGTTTCCTCTCTTGTGAACCATGGGATACCTGATGGCCAAAAGCAGACAGAGTCTCAGCAAGATTAAAAACTGAGCTTTGCTGTGCAGCCGTTCCGTAGTGGCTGCAAGATGTCTATTATCTATTTAGCACCTACAGTACCCTGCGGCTAAATACTCACTGAATCCTATGAAATCTGATAGGAGTGTCTGAGGTTAAGAGTGTGGTCTGAAAACATTCCATCAGACTTGTAAAATCCACAGATGGGCTGGCCTTGGTGCTGTCTCTTGTGGAAAGGAGGAGAAAGAGGTTAAAGAAGATTTACTGAAAGGACTGCAAGAAAGAAAAGATGAAAGTTCAAGGTATGCCCCAGAGACTGTTGTTTCCTTGAGGAGAGATAGATGTTTTCCTGAGGTTTATTTCAGGCTGTGGAAACATGCCATGGAATTGTGCATTAGCTGGCTCTGAAATTCTTCATTACCTACTTGATATGACTCGATGTAATTCCCAGCAGATTGGAGACACCGGTATGAGTGATGTGAAAAATGCTTACAAGTAAGTGGGATAAGGAAGAGGGAATTTGGTGTGGGCAAAGAAATGAGATAAAGCAGGGACCATTTCAAGTAGAGAAAAGGAGGATACACAAGTGTGATGACATTTGCAGTATTCAAATGCAACTTAAAAGCTAATATAAGGGAGATTCCCAGGGTGAAATCACACAGAGGTGTCTAAATAACTTGTTTCTCAGATTTTCTCATTTCCCTACAGCCTCTGACTAGCAACTTTCTTCTGTCTCCTAGGGTGTGTGCCATCACAGGCCCTCACCCTATTTCCTTTTCTCATCACCCCCAAACCTCTCTCCTTCTTGTCCTTATTCTAAAGCCCCAGATCCTTCTTTATCACTGCCTCCCTGGTAGCCCCAGGCACCCCCTGAATCCCACACCTTCCTGCTGACTGGAAATAACCCTCTTAGATAGTTGGGTGGGAGTGAGCACAAGCAGGTTGCTCAGCTGGTGAGTGGATTGAACACAAGAGGCAAGATTCAACCTGCTCCTGCTTTTGGATCGTACCTGCATGCTCTCAAATCACAGACCTAGGATTTTTAGACTTCTGCCCCTCTGTCAGGTTCAACTAAAAGTCGCAAAAGGACTTTCAAAATCTCTAACAGGCTGGCACAGGGGGCCAGTCAGCACTCTGCGTTAAGGCTTCCTCCTTTGGGAAGCCAGGCTGAGAAGCTGGTAGGAGTAAAAGGCTTCTTGCTAGAAGAGGAGTCAGGGAACCTCCTACACTACTTATATTATTGTTTAAACTGTTATTCATCACAGGTTATGGACTCTGCCCATTATGCCATGAAAATTTTATGTCTGTTCTTGGATACTGTAGATGAGAAAATAAAAGCCCAGATAAAGCAGAAAGGGTGGGAAATGAGGACATTTGAACACATTAATTTTTCTGTTGGGACACATAGAAGGCAGATGAACTGTGGATTTTTGACTTGGTGGAGGGGAAACTGAAATCTCCCCTTTAATACTGACAAAGTCATAGAATCCTTAAGGTTGAAAAGACCTCTAAGATTATCAAGTCCAACCATCAGACCAACCCCACTGTGCCTACTAAACCATGTCCCAAAGTGTCATGGCCACATGGCTTTTGAACCCCTCCAGGAATGGGGACTCCACCACTCTTTCACTACTCTTGCAGGAAAGATGTTTTTCCTGATATCCAATCTAAAACTCCCCTAGCTCAACTTGAGGGTATTTCCTCTCACCCTCTCCATTGTTACTTGGGAGCACAGAGCAGCACCCACCTCACTCCAGTCTCCTTTCTGGGAGCTGCAGAGAGCGATGAGGTCTCCCCTCAGCCTCCTCTTCTCCACACTAAACAGTACCAGGTCCCTCATACGCTCCCAGAACTGCTGGGCTCCAGACCCTTCCCCAGCTCCGTTCCCCTTCTGAAGACATGCTCCAGCCCAAAGGAGTGAGGGGCCCAGAACTGAACCCAGGATTCAAGGTGCAGCCTCACCAGAGCCGAATGCAGGGGGACGATCCCTTCCCTGCTCCTGCTGGCCATCCCATGGCTGATCCAAGTCAGGATGCTCTTGGCCTTCATTGCCACCTGGGTCACTGCTGGCTCATGTTCAGCCATTGCTGACCAGCACCCCCAAGCCCTTTTCCACTGGGCAGTTTTCCAGCCCCTCTTCCCCAAGCCTGGTATGTTGTGTGGGTTGTTGTGACCCAAGGGCCAGACCATTCTGAAAGAAAGACTTGCCAGGCTGGCTGCTGGTCCTGAACCCTTTTTTTTTTCTTTTCTGGGAGCCAGGAGAAGAATTGTTCTCGAGTTGTGTCCTGAAGTGCATGTTCTCCATTTGTATTTCTCCCTCAGTGAGGTCCTAGGGGGAACTTATTGTCTCCCTGTTGCCCCATGCAGAGCTCCAGGTAGAGCAGGGTTGAACAGCAAACCCTCAAGCTGTGGTGGAGTGGAAGTAGATGTGTGTGCTAGGAGGACGTGGGTGTGTTCAGTGACTGGGATGTTAATTTTATCTTTATATTGTGCAATGCAGTCATAGTCTTGACATTTTTTTTCCCCCTGAAAAATATGAAGTATTGTTTCTTGGAGCCTTTGAACCTGCAGTACCTATTCCCGCCCTTCAGTGCAGCACGTTCCCTGCTTGTGAGATTGGATTTTGTATTGTTTATCAAAGCTTAGACCTGTACCCCCCTCCCTACCACCCACAGCTTTTTCATCTCAGTACAAAAGTTAGTTTCTCCTTGCATTCTTTACACATGTGTAAATGACTGTTAAAAAGTGCAGAGCAGTGGAAAAGTGGTTTCTTGCAGGTTTGAAGCACTCATGTTTTATTAAAGCTGAGATTCCTAGAGCTTTGTGGCCAGAGAGACACTGCTGTTCCCATCCTCTCCGCTCCTACAGAGGTAAAACCCTATTTCTTCCTGTGAAAACTCCCTGGTCTCCCCAAAAGTTGTCAGTTTGTGAGCTTTGATTCCCATAGATACGAATGCTTCTCCTGGGGCCCCCAAAATACTACAAAAGTACAGCCAGAGTGCATAAAGCAAGGAAGCTGAGCACTGAGCCTGTTTGACTTGGCTTTGTTGTGAGGAGATGCTGGCATCAGTACTTGCCTTTCCTACCCTTTATTTGCCCATTGCGTGCTTTTTTTCCCTTTTGCTTCGATCACCATCTGTTCCATGGTATGTTCACTACTTGTTGACCAAACTTTTACATAGCTTCTGGAACTTAACAACATTTATAGAATCATAGAATTGTTAGGTTGGAAAAGAACTAAAAGATCATAACAAAAAAATACTACCATGCTTACTAAACCATGTCCAAAAGCACCACGGACACATTTTTTTTGAATCCCTCCAGGGATGGAGACTCCACCACTGCCTTGGGCAGACTCTGCCAGGGCTTCATCACTCTTTCAGTGAAGAAATTGTTCCTAATATTCAATCAAAACCTTCCCTGGTGCAACTTGACACCGTTTCCTTTCATCCTATCACTTGTTACCCGGGAGAAGAAGGTAAGAAGATTTAATCGCTAGTGACATTAACTCCTCTCTGGTATTTAGAAGTGCTATGTCCAGAATGGGTGGTAATTTTTGCCGTTAATACAAATCCTCCAGGTTGGATCTTCATGTGATTTTATAACAAATTCAAATCTGTAGTGGTATTTTACCTCTTGTAAGGAAGACCTGCAGTCACAGAACGGTTTGGCTAGGAAGGGACTTCCAAGCCACCTGCTGTGGCCAGGGACACCTCCCACTGGATCAGGTTGCTCCAAGCCCCATCCAGCCTGGCCCTCAATACCTCCAGGGATGGGGCAGCCACCACTTCTCTGGGAAACCTTCATTGCAGGAAAGCATTTCTTTGTAACATTTCATCTCAATCTTTCCTCTTTCAGCTTAAAATTGTTTCAAGACAATTCAAATTGTATCAAGACCCCTCCACAGCTTTTCTGGAGCCCCTTTTGATACTGGGAGGCTGCTCTAAAGTCTCCCTGCAGCTTTCTCTTTTCCAGGATGAACAAGCCCAACTCTCTCAGCCTGTCCCCATATGGAAGGTGCTCCAGCCCTCGGATGTCTCTGTGGCCTCCTCTGGTTATGATCCAGCAGATCCATATCCTTCCTGTCCTGAAGACTCCAGAGGTGCATGCAGGGCTCCAGGTGGGATCTCAGCAGAGCAGAGCAGAGCAGAGCAGAGCAGAGCAGAGCAGAGGGGCAGAATCTCCTCCCTGGCCCTGCTGATCCCACTGCTTTGGATGCAGCCCAGGACACGGTTTGGCTTTCTGGGCTGCAAGCGCTCTTTACCAGCTCATCTGGAGCTTCTCCTCCCCCAGCACCACAAGTCCTTCTTCTCAGGGCTGGATACAGCTGTTTCCATCACCCCTTTTCCCAGGAGTATCCTCTCTGGCAACCTTTTCAGCTGCTGCAGTGGTGTGGCCTGTGGGGCTAGGGTGCAACACTGGAAGGACAGAGTGGCTATGGGGCAGCAGTGGGGCAGCACTGGAAGGATGGAGCAGCTGTGGGGCAGCAGTGGAAGCACAGGGTGGCTGTGGGGCAGCAGTGGAAGGATGGAGCGGCTGTGAGGCAGCAGTGGAAGGACAGGGTGGCTGTGGGGCAGCACTGGAAGGACAGGATGGCTTTGGGGTAACAGTGGAGCAGCACTGGAAGGACAGGGTAGCAGTACTGGAAAAATGGAGTAGCTGTGGGGCGGCAGTGGAAGGACATGGTGGCTGTGGGGCAGCACTATAAGGACGGGCAGGCTGTGGGGCGGCTGTAAGGCAGCACTATAAGGGCAGGTTGGCTGTGGGGCGGCTGTAGAGCAGCACTATAAGGACAGGCTGCCTGTAGAGTGGCTGTAGAGCAGCACTATAAGGACAAGCTGGCTGTGGGGCGGCTGTAGGGCAGCACTATAAGGACAGGCTGCCTGTAGAGTGGCTGTAGGGCAGCACTATAAGGTCAGGCTGGCTGTGGGGCGGCTGTAAGGCAGCACTATAAGGACAGGCTGGCTGTGGGGCAGCTGTAAGGCAATGCTGCAGGCGCTCGGTCGGAGGCGCCGCTTTTGGCGGGAAACGCGGCGGCGCGCGCGCGGGGGGCGGGTCAGTTCGGTTGCTCCGCCCCCTCCGCCATTTAAAAGGACTCGGCACCGCCCCCTTGGCTTTCCCCGCCGCAGAGCCGGGAGGGGGCGCGTGGTGACTGCGTGAGCTCGGGGCTGCTCGGCTCCTTTCTCTTCGCCATTCGCGGCAGCCGCTAGGGCCAAGTCGCTCCGCCCCCCCCTTCGGCAATCTCCGCCTCCCTCTCCCCCTTCGGCAATCTCCGCCGTCCCCCTTAGGACGGGGCCATTAAGTTCCGCCACTACTTCGGCAACTTCCGCCGGTTCGGTCGGAAATGGCCGAAGACGTGCGAGAGGCACCGGTTTAAGGGGAAAAGACGACCGGCCGGCTTCTCGGAACGAACCAACCGCGGGTGTGTGCGGGGGTGGGGAGGAAGCAGGGGAGGGCGCATGCATGGGTTGGGGGACGGCGAGGCGGCGGCGATGACTGCCTCCGCACCCCCCGCGCTGCTCGCCGGGTCCGCGGCTCCGCCGGGAGGGCGAAGGGAAGGCGCTGAGAGGTAGGGCGGACCGTACCACGTACGGGGAGCGGGGGGGGGGGGGGTCGGCGGGGGCAGCACACATGCACAGCCACATCCCCCCAGCACCTCCGCGGGAGCCCGTGCGGCTGGGTGAGTAGCGGAGTGGTACAGTCCGGGGTTGGGGGGGGGGTGTCGGGTCTTGCGTAGCTGCGGGTGCTGCAAAAAGCGGGGGTCCCGCCAATGCTGGGGGCTCCGCAGGGGCTTCCCAGGAGGCTGGGGAGCGGTAGGGGTGCCCCTTATAGTGTGAAAGGTGCTGGGGAGTGGGGGGAGGTCTGGCAGAGCTGGGGGTGCTGGAAAAGGGGGGGTTCCCTTAGCGCTGGGGACACGGTAGGGGGGGCTCCTCACAGCTTGAGGTGTTGTGGGAGGCTCACAGAGCTGGGGTTGCTGCAAAAGAGGGGTCCCCTCCGAGGTAGGGATGCGGTCGGGGGTTCCCTCGCAGCTTAAGGTGCTGTGGGAGCCTCACAGAGCTGGGGTTGCTGCAGAGGGGGGTCCCCTCAGGGATGGGGACAAGGCAGGAGGGTCCCTCAGCATGAGATGTTGTGGGAGGCTCGCAGAGCTGGGTTTGCTGCAAAAGGGGGTCCCCTCCGAGCTAGGGACGTGGTAGGGGGGTGTCCATTGCAGATTGAGATGGTGGAGGGGGTCTCGCAGGGTGAGAGATGCTGCAAAGTGGCGTCCCCTCTGGGCTGGGGACACAGTAGGGGTGTCCCTCACAGCTTACGATGTTGCGGGGGGGTCTTGCAGGGTGAGGGATGCTGCAAAAGGAGTCCTCTCAGGGCTAGGGGCTCTGTCAGGGGCATCCGTCATATCATGAAGTGTTGTTGGGTCTCGAAGGATGAGGGGCTCTACGAGAAGGGGTCCCCTCAGGTCTGGGGATGCTGCAGGAGGGATCCCTCAGAGTGTGAGAGGTGCTAGAGGCATCTGACGGAGCAAGGGAAGTGCTGTGAGGGTCTCCTCAGGGCTGGGGACATGGTAGGGAGTCCTTCACAGCTTGGGATGTTGGGGGTGGGTCTCACAGCGCAACAGATGCTGCAAAGTGGGGTCCCCTAAGAGCTTGGGATGTGGTAGGGGTGTCCCTCAATAGTGTGAGAGGTGCTGTGGGAGTCTCACAGAGCTGGGGGTGCTGCCAAGGGGGGTTCCCTCAAGGCTGGGGGCTCTGCTTGGGGGGGTCCCTCACAGTGTGAGGTGTTGTGAGGGTCTTGCAAAGCTGGGGATGCTGCAAAAAGGGGTCCCCTCAGCGCTGGGGATGCTGCAAAAGGGATTCCTCGTAGTGTGAGAGGTGCTGTGGGGGTCTTGCGGAGTTAGGGAAGTGCTGTGAGGGTCCCCACAAGGCTGGGGACATTGTAGGGGGGTTCCTCAAGGCGAGGGATGCTGCAAGGAGGGTCGCTTAGTGTGAGGCATTGCAGTGGTCTCACAGGGCAAAGGATGCTGCAAAAGGGGATCCCTCGGGTCTAGGGATGCTGCAAGGAGGTCCCCACAAGACTGGGGGACACGACATGGGGAGTCCCTCACAGCATGAGAGGCTTTGTGGTGGTCTCACAGGATGAAGGATGCTGTGAGAGGGAGTTCCTTACAGCATGAGAGGTGTTGTGGGGCCCTCACAGGGCTGGGGACACTGCAAGGTGGGGGGAAAGTGTGTCTAAGTGTGTAGGAGACGTTTTGGGGGTCTGCGGAGTGAGAGATGCTGCAAAGGAGGGGACCCCTCAGGGCTGGGGATGCTATTGCAGGGGTTCCTAATGGCATGGGAGGCACTGTGGGACCCCTTAGGGCTGGGAACACTGCAAGAAGGGTCCCCCAGTGTGGGAGGTGTTGTGGGGGTCTTGCACAATGAGGTATTCTGGTGGGGAGCAGGGTCACCTTAGGGCTGAGGACACTGCACGGGGGTCCCCACAAGGCTGGTGCCATGGTACGGGGGATCCCTCACGGCTGGGGATGCTGCAGAGGGTGTCCCTCATAGCGTGAGAGGCTTTGTGAGGATCTCATGGGGTGGTGGACATTGGGCGGGGAGGGTCCTGCAAGGCTGGGGACCTTCGTGGCTGGAGGTCTGCAATGGCACGTAGCACCTAGGCACTGCTGACAGGCTCCGACCTCTCTCAGGTTACTCTGCAAGAGGAGACACTGGCCTGAGCCCTCCTGCTCCTGCTGCCTGCGGCATCTCGGGGCCCTCACTTCCCCCATGGCTGCTGCTGTCCCGTTCCTCCCATCTCGAGTCAAGTTTCGGTGTGGGGCTAGCACCCAGCTTGGCTTTTCTTGTCAAAAGCCCAAACCCCAAGGTGCTGAGTGCTGTTTCACAAGTTTGTCCTGTGTCTTGGAAACTTGATAAAGCCCTCGCACTTGCCACTGCCGGTTGCCCTGAATTGGTGTCTGTTCCCTGTTCCCTTGTGCTAGGGGTTTGTCTTGTGAGATGGTGAGGAGAGAAACGATGAGGCTGCTGTCTCTGGGCTTCTCAGCATTTCTCGTGCATTCATACTGTGCCCCCGTGAATTGTTTGCTAAAGTTGAGGTTTGTGTTATTTTTTCCCTCAGCTGTTTTCCCCACACGAGGTCTCTTCTTCCTCAAAAACAAATTCCTCAATCAAATATTTTACCTTTCCAGGGCTAATACATTGCTGCTGGCTGCCTAGCGCCTCACATGCTGGCATAAACCCAAACAATTTGGAGCCTGGAGGAGCTGGGAATGGTTAAAATGGTATTAAGGATTTGCTGAGATGCTGAGAAGCACTTAGATGTGCTGTTCTGTTGCTCTGTGTATTGTGATACAAACATTAAGAGCCTCATTGATGAGTTTGCGATCGCTTGTTGCTTATGTGTGCGCCTGATAAAGTGTGTATGTGTGTTGATATCCCGATATCACAGTTTAGCTTTAAAATCCCTGGATTTCCCTGCCGCAAGTGTAGCGTGGAATAGTGTTTCCTGAATGGGCAGTCACATGCAGGTGATTTTCTTACAAATATTTCTGTTTTCATGGAGAAATCTGTATGAGATGTTGAATGCTTAAACCAGGCATTACGGATGTATTTTGATCAGTGTTTCTATTACATTTAAGATAGTGAGGCTCTTGGAACATGGAGTGTGTTTTGCCTGTTGTCGGGTTTTATCAATTAACGAGTAATCTTAACCTTGTTCCTATGCAGAAGTAGTGTCAGCAGTTAACCGCAGTCTGATTATGTGGTGATGGGGAAGAGGAAGTGCTCTGCCCCTCAGCAAATCCCTTAACTTCATAGAGTCACAGAATAATTTGCTTAGAAAAGACCTTTGAGACCATCGAGTCCAACTGTACCTGTCCATTACTAAACTGTGGCCCTGAGCACTTCGTCTCCCTGTCTTTTAAACTCCTCCAGGGATGGGGGCTCCACTACCCCTCTGGGCAGCCTCTACCAGTGCTTCAGAACCCTTTCAGCAAAGAAATTTTTTATGATATCTGATCTAACCCTCCCCTGACTCAACTTGAGGCCATTTCTTCTCATCCCATCTCATGTTACTTGGGAGAAGAGACCAACACCACCTCACTACAACCTCCTTTCAGGTAGTTGCAGGCAGTGACGAGTTCTCTCCTCGGCCTCCTTTTCTTCTGGCTAAACAACTCCAGCTCCCTCATCAAGGTATCCCTTCATGTATCGTCTCAGAATCCTGTTGTTCCATGGCAGCTCTATCGGTATTCACTCACAGCTTTGGGATGTTTCCTCTTCGGAAGTTTTTATTCCAGAAACAGGAATTTGCATCGGTTCAGGTCAGGATTAAAGAGATGCTAGAGCAAGGTTGATTGATTGAGCACGGTACAGCCAAATTCTTCTGGCAGCTCAGCTGGGGCACACACAGTTCTTGAACTTCTTGATGTCTTATTGCAGAAAGGAACTCCAAGAGAGTTTTGAATTTGTCTAATTCTTCAAGTGGAGACTGTGAGCTCTCATGTTTATTTGCATATCAGGATCGATTTTGGTGGTTGTCAAGTCAGAGCAAAGGCAGCAAATACACAAAACAAGAAAAAAACATGATGTTGAATTGCCTTCACTTAAGCAGTTTCTCAACAATATGCAGCAAAATCACAGTTGTTTCTGTGCTGTTAAGGTGGAATGGGGAAGATTATCACCATCTTCCCTGGAATGTTTGTAGGGTGGGTCTCTGGGGCAGCATTCCCAGGGTTTGCTTTCCAGTGTAGAGCCAGAGACCGTCTTGCGGCCTACAAGAAAGCTGGAGAGGGACTGTTTACAAGGGCTTTGGCAGTGATAGAACAAGGGGGAATGACTTTAAGTTGGAAGGGGGAAGATTTAGATTAGATGTTAGGAAGATATTCCTCACAATGAGGGTGGCAAGGCAGTGGCTCAAGTTGCCCAGAGAAGTGATGGCTGCCCCACCCCTGGAGATGTTCAAGGCCAGGTTGGATGGGGCTTTGATCAGTCTGATGCAGTGGGAGGTGTCCCTGCCCATGGCAGGGGGTTGGAACTGGATGGGCTTTAAGGTCCCTTCTAACCCAAACCATTCTATGATCTTGAGTCTGCTTTCCATGACTGTGAGGTCTTGAAATGCCATGATACTGTCATCTTAAGCTTTTAGAATTTCTCTCTCTCCTTTTGGCGTTGTGTATTTATTCTTTTCCTATCAATCTCTGCTGCCTGATTTTTCCCGTTGCTGTTTGATGCCTGTCACCTCTACCAGACGCCTTGCCTGTTTTCCCAGGATATTCCTTCGCCTGCCCACAATAATGATTTCACCGGGACGGGAAATGTAGCTAACCACATATGCTGCCTGTTTGAAGCCAAGATCACAGCAGTCAAATATGAATTGGTTCCTAGTCTGGGGGCGTTTTTTCTGCTTTGGAAACTCCTTAAAAACACTGAACTAGAAGGGACCTCCTGATTGTTAGATGCTGTCTCATCAGCAGATAGACTTTCCCAGTGCTTGCTGTCTCCCTTCTCTGTGTGTGATCTCTGCTAAGCACCCCTTTTCTGGGGCAGGAACAGAAACATTTTGAAGCAGTCCCTAACTCCAGGGTTTTAACCCAGAGTGGAATTTTTGCTGTTACTAAGGGACTCCCAAACCAGACCAGGATTCTGTGTCTTAACCACCCAGCAAGCAAAATGTTTAGGGGTTTGCTTTGTTTCCTTGTGAAAAAGGCAAGTGATCCTCTTTGGTGTGTTTGGATAGGGGCCATGTCAGAGCAGATAGGCAGTAGGGAAAGCATTCTTGAGGGATTTGGGGTGCAGACCTGGGACTGCCAGTTGTCTCACAACCTGTGCTGACAGAGGCTGTGCTTGCTGGGCTGAAGAGAGCACGAGTCTGCTTGCAGTTCTGTGGTCACAGTTTAGACACATCCTCAAAAGCCAAGAGCTGTAGTTTTCTTATTGGAGAACCCTTGGAAGTACCCTTTACTGGGCATTGGCATGGTTGGGTTTGGCTCCGGCAGCTCACGTGACTGTTTTAGATGCAAATGGTGGTGGTGGATGTTGCCTGAGAAGAGATGCAAAGCAAATGTGAGGCTGTTTTGGGGTTTGTCTGGAAGGATAAAGCCAGAAGCAGGCTCTGCAGCTTGCAGCTAATCGATCCCTGGATTGCCTGGGTGTAGGAAACCTTGTGCTGCCGGACCAGGTAAATTGATGTTATCACTCAGCAACTGCAGGGACAGTTTTGAAGTGCAAATTGAAATCCCGATTTTGTGAAATCATTGCCATGAGTTAATTGACACATCTTGACAGCCAAGAGCAGTTTAGAGACTGACCATTCTGTCACAGAGGGATTTGAAAAGACAGTTTATAGCTTCTGCTTGGCTTACCAGACGTTCTCTACATGACTGTAGAAATTTTCATGCAAATTCCACTATTTTTTCCTTTATTTGTTTAATTTAGTGTTTGCTGAGGCATTTGAAGGTAGCATGTCCTTGATGTGAGCAGTGCTGTGCTCCCTCTGCCCTGCTAACTTGGGGTGAGGGGACACTGGTTTCTCAGGGCTCTGCTGGCATAACCAATGCTGCTACAAAGGGACCTGTCCTTTGGTAAAATCAAATGAATACAGAAAATCGAGACTTGTAAATCAAGCAAATCAATCTTTTATGCTTGTAGGTGGAGGGAGGAATCTTTAAACTCCAAACCAACAGGTAATCTGTAGCTACTAATGGATGTAAATGAGTATTGGCAGAACTGGGGCTGTTTAGCCTGGAGAAGAGGAGGCTGAGGGGAAACCTTAGTGCTCTCTGCAGCTCCTGGAAAGGAGGCTGAAGCAAGGCATGATAATTCCCAGCTTCCAAGCAACTAGGGACAGGATAAGAGGAAATGGCCTTAAATTGTGCCAGGGGAGGTATAGGTTGGGTATTACAGAATATTTCTTTCTAGCAAGAGTGGTGAAGCTCTGGCAGAGGCTGCCCAGGGCAGTGATGGAGTACCCATCCCAGGAAGAATCAAAAAAGTGTATAGATGTGGCACTTGGAGACATGGTTTAGTCTGCATGGTAGGGTTGGGCTGATGTTTGGACTTTTCCAACCGTTATGATTCTGTGTTTTTTAAGATGCATGTTTTAAGGCATCTCAGAATTTCTGCCCTTCAGTCTGTCTGAGGTGGTTGAGATCTCTCTGGCCTTACAGTCTGTGTCTGAAGTGGCTGGAATCTGGCTCCCTGGGGTTGGACCTGTGTGCTTTCAAAACCTGTCCCCTGCCCTTCCTCTGCCTTTCCCCTTTCCCTCTGAATTTTGGTGCCTGAAGGAGTCTGTCAGTTCTCTGAGGCAAATGAATGTGGCATTAACCCATGAATATATGAAACCTTCTCAAGTTTCTTCTAATACAAAATGATAATAACACTTCCCACTGTACTAGTCATGTTTTTATATCCTTTTCAATGTATAGATTATGACTTTCTCCTTAGGGACAGTGGCAGTCCAGGTAGCCTAACTTTTATTTCCATTCCTGTTGCGTTTTGGAGCAAGTGGTGCTGTATTAAAGTGCATGTTCTGACCTCTGGCTCTGTAGGATGAGGTTTTTTTACTGTTTGGTGCTACCTGTTTTGCGTGACATGAAAGGCTGAGAAAGTTGGCATTGTTCAACCTAGAGATGAGAAGGCTCTGGGGAAACCTTGGAGCAAGCCATCCAGTACCTAAAGGGGATACAGGAAAGCTGGAGAGGGACATTTTACAAGGGCCTGTAGTGATAGGATGAGGTGGAATGGCTTTAAATCGGAAGGAAGAAGATTTAGATTAGACATTAGGAAGAAATTCTTCATGATGAGGGTGGTGAGGCACTGGAATGGGTTGTCCAGGGAAATTGTGGATGGAGATGTTCGAGCCCGGGTTGGATGGGGCTTGGAGCAAGCAGACCCAGTGGGAGGTGTCCCTGCCCATGGTAGAGGGTTGGAACTGGATGGGCTTTGAGGTCCCTTACAACCCAAACCATTCTACTGACTGTGGAGTCATCTCAAATCTAGATTCCAGTGTATTTGCCATATATGTATTAAGTTGAAAGCAAATTATATTTATTCGAAAAATGCTGTAGAGCAGGAAATAAATTGTTCTGTGCGTGTGTTGCCTTCCTTAGGGGCCACTTCTCAACAGGTTAAATACTTTCTACCTCCAGTCAAATAGGTGATGAATTCAAGTTTGGTAACTTGCTGTGGAAATGGGTTTCTCTGCTTATGTAAAAGTGGCACAGTGAAATCCATCAACAGCCTTCTTATGTGATCCCATCAACACGTCTCAATTTGCAATGGGAAGATAAGCTTTTCCTTTCTTCATCCCTACATACCCCGCCTCCTGAGTCCAGATCTGAATGTGACGGAATTAAATACGTCACTAAATGTGGGAAAGACTTTCTTACCTTCTCCTCCTTTGATTAAATGCCTCCGCATCGTATGTAATGCAGGATGAAATTTGTACACGTCTTTAAATGTTTCTATAATGGACACGAGGAAGTAATTATACTGCAGGTCTGCTCTGTGTAGGCACTTAGTGGGAAGTGATGTGTTCTGGATTGTGTTGGTGTTGAGAGGAGTATGTGCTGTGGAGAACTGCTGACATGCGGATGATGCCTGGAAAAGGTTGGCATGAAAGCGTTGGAGCTGGTGAGAAGAAGAGCTGCCAAACAAGTGGAGAGCCTTGGTGTTGAAAGCAGAGACTAAATGTATAGAATAATGGTGTGAGCTGCTGCTCTGGGGATTTCTTCAAAGGGGTCTGTAATGTCTAAGGAAAGCAGTCCTTGATTTGCTATTGGGAGCCTTTCTGTCTGCAGGGAAATTTGTTAAGGCTCTGCAAGTAAAATAGTCTGGAAATCTTTGGTATAAGTAGGAGTAGGAACATTAGAAGTGTCATCTGTAACCAGCTGGTGGGCAGAAGACAAGACAATGTGATCCTATCTCCCTCATTTAGAGGTAATTTGCTGACCAGAGGTAACAGGAGCCCATTGCCTTCCAGAAGTTCATTGGATAGCTAGTAATAAATGTCACTGAACAGGTTAACATCGTTCTCAGATGATTAATAAAAATAGCAGTCCCGTAGCAAAGGGGAAGAGGAAAAACCAGCCTGTGCATTGAGTAGGGAAGATATTTCTTTCCTTAGGCATCTCTCCTGGGAAGACCTTGATACTTGTAAGTGAATCTGCCGCCTACCTTGTGTACCTTCTTTCTCATGTGGGCATTGAGGAGGAGCCAGCTATCGGAAGAGCAGCCAGAGATGGATGCGTTGGAAAGTTGCCACTAATTACTGCTGCATCTGACAATTAGCTGTTGGTAAGCCCTTCCTTGCTAATTCTCAACCCTGCAACAGCAAATGAAAACAAGGACCTAGAGAAGGGTGGGAACTGTCCTTGTAATGATCTTGTAAAAACAGTTCTGGATGGTGGTTGTTTTCTTGATCTTACTGGAAGCAGAACTTGGAGCTGATCCTGGCATGGTTCCTCACTAGTGGAGCGGGTAGGATTTGATGCACCCAGGAGAACTTTGTGTTTCTGCTATTTGGCTTTGGAAGCTTCTTGTATCTCTTACCATAAAACAGGTTTGAGGCTGTCTTACCTTTGTGAGAATGCAGTGAACTGGTAACACCTGCAATGTTGTTCATCTTATAATTCTTAACATTGAGGTTTAATGAAAATAATGATAAAAAGATTCAAAGGAATCCTGCAGTTGGTTTCTCACATTTACCTCCTGGGTCTTCTGTCTTTGTTTTTGCTTTGTGGCAGTGATGAATAGCACTGAGCCTTTTGCTGGCGTCTCAAGGGTGCAGTTAGTTAGGAGTAAGGACTGAGCTGGAGCTACAAGGTATCTCAAGGCTGTTGTACAGAGGCTCTTCTCCCCCACCCTCAGGAGCCAGACCTGCTTTTCTCTGGAATTGACTCCTACCTTGCTGGGACAATGATGATTTTGATTAGAAAGGACAAGCAACACACTTATTTCCTCCTTGTCATGGGAGCTGTCGGGGAAGAAGATGTTTTTGCATCAGTCTGTCTTCTTGAGCTTGCATTTCAGCCATCGTTCCTCAGGCAGTGAGACCCAGAGCATCTTCCAGAGTGGTTTATACAAGTACATCTTGGGCTTTGTACTGACTTGTGTCTCTGTGTAATTCCGTTACTTTGGAAGGGGTGACACATAATCTCGAGATGGATCTCAAGTCTGTTCTAATATGCATCTCCAATATATAATACACACACAGGCACAGTGTTTCTTTTGGTTACAGCTTCCTTCAGCAGCATCAGGGACAGAAAGTGGCAGCTGTTCAACAAATGTAATAGAGGAGGCATCACACAAAGAACGTAAGTGAATTTCCTCTTAAAACTGATGACAGCAGCAGCAGTGTTGCCAATAGTTCTTGTGAGCTTGGTACTACTTTGCAGAGGTGTCCTGCTTGGATTCCTTGCTGTCCTTGTTTAGCCAAACCTGTTGTGTGAGGCTGAGGGAGCACTGTGTGAACTTGTACTGCATGCAACCCATCTGTGTGTCTGTGCAGAGCCTTTTAGGGACAGAAGGGATTACACCTGAACTCTTCTGTCACTTTCTAAATCCAAAGGAAATAGAGGTTAATGCTTCCATAATATCTTAGTGCGTTGCAGGGCTTCTGTGATGTATGGAATTACTGTCCAGTACTTGATGACACTGAACTTTGGATTTGGGATTTGTGACAAGGTTGAACTGATATCACAGCTCGCTGCTGGCAGTGATGGCCTAGGTCTCAGTCCCTCTCTCAGCTCTGCAGTACATGTCACTTATGTGATGTGATTTGGTTTGACAACCCAACTGCAAGCTGCCTGTGGGCTTTTTGGAGGAGGTGAGGGGTTCCCTTAGTAGTGATAAGATTATGGGGAGGTTGCTGGGTCCCTCTTCTCCCCTTTTCATTGAACCATAGAATGGTTTGGGGTGGAAGGGACCTCAAAGTTCATCCAGTTCCCACTCCTGTGTCATGGGCAGGGACACCCTCCACTATATCAGGTTGCTCAAAGTCCCATCGAGCCTGTCCTTGAATGCTTCAAGGAACAGGGCAGCCACCACTTCTCTGGGCAGCCTGGGCCAGTGCGTCAGCAATCTCACAGGAAAGCATTTCTCCCTAAGATTTTCTCTAAATGTCCCTTGTTTCAGCTTAAAAATGTTCCCCCTAGTTCAATCCTGCCCTCCCTGATCAAGAGCCCCTCCCCAGCTTTCCTGGAGCCCCTTTCAGTATGGGAAGGCTACTCTAAGGTCTCCACAGATTCTAAGGTTCTTCTCCAGGCTGAACACCCCCAACTCTCTCAGCTTGTCCTTGTACAAGAAAGATTCTGGCCCATGGATCATCTTTGTGGCCTCCTCTGGTTTTACTCCAACAGATCCATGTCCTTCCCATGCTGAGGACACCAGCACTGAACCCAAGGCCTCCAGGTGAGTCTCAGCAGGGCAGTCAGGCAGAATCCCCTCCCTCGCCCTGCTGGTGTCACTGCTTTAGATGCAGCCAAGGATGAGGTTTGCTTTCTGGGCTCCAAGCGCACATTGCTGGCTCATGTTTTCTTACTGTTATATTACTATTCTCATGATCCTGCCTTAAGATATTCCATCTTGAGCCCAGTTTTCCCAAGATGTGAGATAGGAGCATTGGCAATGCTGAGGTGCAGATCTGTTCCTTTGACAGGGAGTGTATCTGTGTTTTGGTATTTTTGACCCAGCCCTGGTACTCTGAATTTTGCTGCCCCAAAGCAATGAGGGATAGAAGCTTGGAAGGAACTGCCTCCTTCTGTTATGGAAAAGGCAAAGTGAGAGGCAGAGTATCAAGAAGTTGGGCTTGCTGCTGGAGAAGATGGTTGGGATGGGTGCCTGCTGTTTACAGAGGACAGTGCTTGTCAGTGCTTGGCCTTTTCCCAGTGACTTAGCATCACAAGGCTTGGGCAGACACAGAAGAGGTGGTGGGACAGTGACACAGCAACTGGGCTGTATCAGGGGTCTGCTCCAGCGCTCCTTTATCTTCATTGCAGCTCCAGAGTCTACTCGGGGCCAGCAAGGGTAATTTAATGAAGCTGAGGGACGAGTTATAAATGATGGCGTTGAATGGACAAGAATGGTTTGCTGTTGTATATGACTATGAAGGTCACTGGGATAGGATACTCATTTTTCAGTTCCTACATGTACCGGGTGAACCCGAGGTTTGTGCTGACACATGCAGTTCTGTTAATAGGGACTGGAGTTGTGCTGAAAGAAGAAAATACCCCGTTTTGATGGCTTCTTGGCAGTGAGACAACTGGAAAGATGTGGTGTTGGTACAGATCTCTTCAGACTTGGCACTTCTTCTTATTGCCCGAGTCTTAATTCTTATTCTCACTATGACTCCTGCTCTTGTGTTGTAAGTGAAATTAATGACCTCCCTCATTTCCCATACATGGGAAGGAATGCCTTCATTCTGGCCCGAGTTTAACTGTGGATGAGCTCTGTTTTGGGAACTGCATTATGCAAAAGCACAGGGAGAGGAAGAGGAAACAAACACTTGTGTAGCCTACTTGCTTTGAAATGTGGTTTTAATGATTCCCTGGTATTCGTTTAATTAAACTGGCTATGCGATCCCTGGGATTATTGTTCATTCCAAGTAATAACCAGAGCAGTAAAGATATCTTGTTAAATTAAAAAAAAAAATTGGCATATGTTGTTTTCAGCGCTGTATTTTGATAATTGTTTGCAGTGACCTTTTGTAATCTCGGAGAGAAAATTTGTTTGCTTGACTGTCTCTCGAATCAGCTCCTGGCTATCTCGATACAGAGCAGAATTGAGTTGTTTTGTGGTTTGTTTAATTGCATTCTGACAGCAAAGCCTATTCTTCCGTGTGCGTTACTGTTCTGGCTTTTCTAAAGGTTGAGCTGTCTTTAACAGGACTTCCACAGTTGTGGTTCTTGAAACTTTTTGGGGTTTTGTTGAGTTTTTGGTTGGGTTTGTTGGTTTTATTTTAGCGAAAATTGCTTGTCCTTGGTGTTACTTCAAAATTAAGCTTCATTTATTTATTAATCTAAGAATAAAATCTCACTGTATTTCTGGATGTCTAGAGGTATGATGATGAAAGAGCTGTGGTACTTTGGGATTTTGGTTTGGTTTTGGGCTTTTTGTTTTTGCTTTTTTTTTAACTGCAGATGTTGTCATGTGGTGAGGTCAGAGAACTTTACCAGGTTTAGGGGCAAAATGTTCCTTTTAATATTTTTTTTGCTAGGTTTTATCAAAAATCTTTTGCAGTCTTGTTTGTTATTGTCACTGGGTTGTGGTCACAGCCCATGGTAGGATTGTATAGGGGAACATCAAGTGTCTTAGAGGACCTTGCTCCACACAGACTGTGTCAGTGCAAAACCTCTTCTTCGGGCTGAGACCAGTGGTTCTTACTTGTGCCCTTTCAAAGTATCTCTTCTGGCATTCTTTCCCTTTCTTCTCTAGGATCTGAAAACTCTTTGTACAGAAGGATTGGAAAACCAGATTGTGTGAAACCTCTCAGGTCAGATCATTGCATGAGTTTTCACATGAGAGCCTATCGCACTGTGTTTTTTCCGAAGCTGTGCTTGGCGATGCTCTGAGAGCCTGGTCCTCCAAACACCCCAAAGAAAGTTTGGTGAAACCAGTGTCAAAGAGCAGGTGCTGCAGAATTAGGGCTCTGCCACATTTCTCAAAACAAAATTGTGCTGACAGAGATCTGTGTCTCTCAAGGGAAAAATCAGTCTCCAAAAGGAATGTCTAAGTTGAAATAGGCACTGAAAATACCTCGCCTTGCTTAGTTTGCAGCTGATCCTTCCCTGCCTCTCCATCTGATCTGTTAAGGTAGTGTGGTACCTAGAAGGACTGAAATGCTGGAGTTATGTATGGAGATGACAGAAATGGGTGGGAGAATAGAACCATGGATTTGTAGGATGGTTTGGGTTGGAAGGGACCATGAAGATCATCTAGTTCAACCCCCTGGCAGTGAGCAGGGACAGCTTCAACCAGATCAGGTTGCTCAGAGCCCTGTCCAACCTGACCTTGAATGTTTCCAGGAATGCGGCATCAGCCACCTATCTGGACAACCTGGACAAGTGCCTCACCGCCATCAGCATGAAAAATTTCTTCCAAATATCTAGTCTAAACTTCCCTCTTTCAGTTTAAATCCATTCCTTCTTGTCCTATCACTACAGGGCTTGCTAAATAGTTCTTCCCTATCTTTCTTATCAGGCTCCTTTAAGTGCTGAAAGGCTGCAATAAGGTCTCCTCAGTCTTCTCTTCTCCAAGCTGAACAACCCCAACTCTTTCGGCCTCTTCACAGGGGAGGTATTCCCGGCCTCAGATCATATCTGTGGCTTCCTCTGGAACTGTTCCAACAGATCCGTGTTCTTCCTGTGCTGGGGGCTCCAGAACTGCATGCAGGACTCCTGGTGGGGTCTCACAAGAGCAGAGGGGCAGAATCCCTTCCCTTCCATGTTGGCAACTCTTCTTTTGATGAAACCCAGGATACATTTGGCTTTCTGGGCCGATGAGATGGGACCCGACCACATCTCTTCTTATTTCCACGCTGGCTGGAGCTGGGTGAGCAGAACCATGTGTGTGATTTCAGTCCTAATCATGCTGGGGTTTGCATATAGTAACTTGGAAAAAGTGGGGTTTTGATCCTTGAATCTGAACAGTCAGACCTGAGGGGCACTCAGTATTTCCTGCTAAATTCTAGATAAGATTTGGAGATTACAAAGCAGTTGAGGTGTGGGCTTCCCTGCTTGCGGGGCTCCCACAGAGAGTTTGATCCACTCCTTCACTTTGTTGAGCCTATGAGGAATGAGCATTGTTCTTCAAGCTGTGAACACAAAAATGGTTTTGCTTTAAAAAAAAAGACAATTCAATTAATTAACAACTCCCCTGCAAGCAGATGATGTAATGCCCAAGCCCCACATTTAAACAGTAGCTAATTTGCCAGGGGATAAACCAGAGTTAGATCTGTCAAGCTTTCTAATCCCCAGATTCACTCGAGCTTTATCCTTTGTGGTTTCAAATGCGGGACGTGTACGCATGTCCACTGCTGTCAGTGGGATTTCCTTCAGCGCCTGTAGCTAACGAGTTTGTCCAGGAGAGAGAGGAAATGTTGCTATAAACCTTGCTGCTTAGCTTTTTGGTTTTAAGTTTTACTCCACCCCTCAATTAAACCCAAACCCATCCCTTCGCAGAGCTGCAGCCTGAGAAATGGCGTTTCTGCTGAATTTGGATCTTGCCAATTTGCAGCCGCCTTCCATGTACAGTCCCAGGGACACAAGGTGGGAGGCTTCACGCTTTAACTGGGTTGGGCTGCTTGCTCAGTGTTTGGACACTCCTCTCCCAGACAGTTATGTACAAGACAAGTTTTCACTCCTGTAGCTTTGTTTTTTATGAGCAGCTTTCACTGTTGGTAGCAACTCTGACCTGTGTAATGCTTCATGTCTGCTGACAGGAGGGGACTTGCAGTGGTTGGTTGGGTAAGAGGGAGGTTGATATCAACATTTACTTTTTTTTTTTCCCCCCAGAGTAGTCTGTTTATTGGGATTTTTCACTGACCTGTTCCTTTAATCTTCAATTTTGGCATGATTTCTTTGCTGACACGAGCCTTGGGAACTTTGCCAATTGGCAGGATGAACCACAGTTAGAGAGATCGAGGAGCTTCAGTATCTGCCGGCAGTCACAGAGGAGGGAGATGAAGCTATCGTGAGAAACTGAAGTGGCAACTTAAGGAATTGCTTCTATTTTCTCTATCTTTTTATATCTGAAAAGGGAAAACTGTTGGTCTTCCAAGTTGGAGCATGTGAAAGTTGACACAATCTGGGGTCAACCTATTCCCTTGGTCTGACATGAACCAACTTGGCATGCTGGGTGGTTGCTGCAGCCTTTCCTCCTCCGAGAGGGAGTTGCACTGATGCTGCACTCGCTCTGGAGCTGTTGCTCTGGAAAACAGTCGCATTGGGAGCAATCACATCTGTGAGGAGACATTGCTGACTCACAGCATCGTTATCTGCTGGGATGTGCTTGTTTTAAACAACTGGATTTCAGAAGCTTTAAAAAAATTGCGGGGGGGTGAGGGGAGGTGGGGAACTGAGTGTCTGTCCTATGATTGATGGTTTTCTTGGTTTTTTTCCGTGGTTTCTTCAGAAAAGCAAGAGAAAGAGTAGTGAGCTGGTTGCAATTTATGCTGGAATTGTGCTTCATCTTTTCTTTTTATTGTTATTTTGTTCCTTGCACTCTGCTTGCTGACACAACTTCCTCCTCTTTGGCATTATTCTCGCTTAAATCCTTTTCCTCAAAATTTCCTTGTTCTCTGCCAGCTGTGGAGCAGCTGTGAAGATACCAGAAAACATTTCTGCTCTTAAGAACTGCTCAGAGATGTGTGGTTTTGCAATGGAGACTGGATTTAGCTGGAGCTCCTTGCATGGGCTGAACTGCCCCATAGCCAGCAGTGTTGGGGATGCGTTGAGGAATTGTGGGTTGGTGTGGACAACAGGCCTTTTGTTTGATTGTCTTAGCAACGCTGCCTCTCTGAAAGTGGAGATGTTCTTGCTCTGCACATAGTGTTGTTTGCAGGAAGGCTGGTTGTTTCTCCTGAAACAGGCTTGAGTTGGAGGACTGATCTCACAAGACTCTGGTTCTTCTGTGGCCGCAACCCCTTTTTTTGACAATAGGAGATCTCCAACCAAAAGAAATGTGTTTATCGTAGAATTGTGGAATTGTTTGGTTTGCAAGGGACCAGTTCCAATTCCCTGCCATGGGTAAGGACACTTCCCACTGGATCAAGTTGCCTAAAGCCTCATCCAACCTGGCCTTGTGTTTGTCCCCCAGATCACAAGCAGTGTGTCCTGCTGGCTCTCAGCCTTTGCTGTATCTGCTCCTGTGGGGCACAGCACCCTGAATTTCAATAATTTGTAGTCCTTACTAAATATCTGTCAAATATTGACTCAGTTAGCGGCATGAGCTGACTAAGCTAAAATTAATGGTGTAATTCTAGCTTGTTTGGCATGTGTGGATAGGCAGTTTCACTGCAGGTGGTGGAGGAAATTAAGATATTACCTTGACTCCAACTCAAAGGGAGGAAAGAGAAGCCTGGGGCTTATAATGGCAGAAGGGAAAGACTCCAGCGGAGGCAGCGAGGGTGTAGAGATGCTATTTGAGGGTGATAAACCTCTTCCTAATGAGTGAGGTCATAAGACAAAATTGAAGAGCTGTTGTTAATTATATGCTATTATAGATGTCTTGAAATGATGTCCTGCGTTCTGGGCCATTGCCATACCCGTGGGATAATTTTTCTTAATTTGTTGAAAATGAGATCCAAAAAAATGAGACCCAAAAAAATGAGACAATCTGTCTGGCTGAAGTTTCACATAGTTCGGCAGATGCAGTCCTGTTGCCTGCTGGCTTCATGTTCTGTGGAAGCCTTACCCTCTGTAGAAATATGGATGTCTAGAAAGAAACCATGAAATCTCCTTTTCTTGGGTTGGGGACGTGTGGGCAACTCCATATGGCTTGGAGATGTTACTGCAAAGGGACAAAGCGCTGATGGCTCCAAGCAGACAAAGAAATGGAGATGCAAAAAGGTGTCCTAGGAGTCATCTGGATGAGCTGATGGCATAACTGGAGCTAAGACATGGACTGCCCTTGTGTGTCAGAGCTGCCATGCAGCCTAGCCTTCAAACTCTGAGGGAGCTTGTGAGGTTTCGAGGTTATCTTTGAGAGTTTTGTTGCTGGCATGAGTGAATCTGAAGTGGAAGCTTATGTAAATGGTGAGCTTGTAAGTTGTTTCATCTTGGATGCCTTTTTTCTTTGTCTCTCGAGCTTTTGGCTGCAGTTTTGATGCAGGCAGTAAGGTCTCTGTGGTAGTTTTTCAGCTTTGTGGGAGCTTTCTGCCTGCGATTGATCAGTTCTTATCAGATCTTCAGTGGCCCAGGGAACAAATATAATGCAGCAAATTCATTATATGCTAAAATATTTTATCATATTCCTGTAAAGGTCAATGGCGGCAATGAAGGCTGGATACAATACAACCCTGAATCCTACCAAAGATGGTATCTTCATCACTCTGTTTTGAGAGCAGCGGCCCTTAGAGTACCTGGAATTACTTATTGTTGACATAGTCCTTTCGAGGTATATGACTAGATGCTCCATAGGTGAATAAATAGCTGTTCTGCTGCATCCAGAAGTTAACGTGCCTGCCTGAAGGGCAGAGCAGGAAAGGACTCTTAATTTAACCTTCTAGTTTGTGCTTGATTTAAGTAATTTGCAGAGCTGTGTAATAAAATCTCCATGATCTTACTTCTGTTATGATTATAGTAATCTCGAATTGTTATTAATGCTGACGGGCATTTTTGCTCCTACGTGTGCAGGGAGTGAATTACTTGTTGCATAACATGGCTTGGAAATAGAGGAATGAAAAGGCTTCTTTGCCTTCCTCTCTGCTGCGCAATGAAGGATCATTTGTCAAATAGAAACCTCTTAACCCATTTTCACAGGTGCATGAGCAGTGGTGCGTGCCTGTTCCCCACTGGAGAACTCAGAATGGTGTGGGATGACCTATTTGCTGTCTCGGATGAGTTACTGAGCCAGCTGATACCCCGTTCCTCCTCATAGCAATATGGTTTTAAGCAACAGTTGGCTGATTGGATGCTGAAGAG
Organism: Coccyzus lansbergi; assembly: GCA_033558105.1. Taxonomy (NCBI): domain Eukaryota; kingdom Metazoa; phylum Chordata; class Aves; order Cuculiformes; family Coccyzidae; genus Coccyzus; species Coccyzus lansbergi. The sequence goes on from JAUMJK010000697.1 coordinate 984,206, forward strand.
CATTTTGGAGCCTGGCCTTGTGAATACAGCTTGTTAATTGAAGCTACACTTGCTGCTACGCTCACTGTCAAGGCTGCCTTTTTAAGTTCCTTTGTCTGTCTTCCTAACAATATTCCAGCCTCTCTGGCTTCCCGTTGACTGCAGCTGAAGTACTGACTGCGGTCTGCCTCTGATTCTCACTTTATTAGACAGGGACTGCGCTTCGGCTGCCAAGCAGCGGCTGCTGGCGTGCGCGTTTGTCACCTGTGGCCACTCCTCTTGCTGTGATGGGCTCTTTCCTTGTTGCACCGAGACTTGTGCTAATTGGAAGTGAGCATTGAAGGGGCCACATTTATTGTTTGCTGTCACAAGCGAGCTCTTTGCTTGAGTGTGTGTTACAGGCAGCTACATGAGGTTCAACGTCTTTGTCTGCCATGATCAGACAGATCTCTAGATAATCCAGCAAATCTCATAATCAAGAGGGTGGGAAATGATATGCTTTGATTTACACACGTTAACTGTGCAAAAAGTGCTTCTGTGAATTCTCTAAATAGCAGTATCTGGGTGTGTTTGGCATCCTCAGTTCCCGAGTACATCCATTTTCTTAAGATAGCCTGAATTTCTGTATGCTTTTCTAGCTAGAGTAGGCAGTTGCTTACACCTCTAATATTGATAGTTGTTTGATAGACAAGCAGGTGATTAATAACTTTTCAGTAGCATTTTAAGCCATCTTTAGGGATTATATTGGATTATGAGTCCTTGAAATGTATGGTAAAAAGACAAAAGGCAAGAGAGTTTTACCTTATGTCTGGTAAGGGCTCAGTATTGGGTCCAGTCCTGTTCAACTTCATCAGTGACCTGAGTGAAGGCATCGAGTGTACCCTTAGCAGGTTTGCAGATGATACTAAGGTGAGAGGAAGTGTGGATCTGCTGGAGGGTCAGGAGGCTCCAAAGGGATCTGAACAGGCTGGACTGCTGCGCTGAGACCAATAGCATGAGGTTTAACAAGGCCAAATGCTGGGTCCTGCACTTGGGGCACAACCCTGTGCAGCTACAGACTAGGAGAAGTCTGGCTGGAAAGCTGCCTGGAGGAGAAGGACCTGGGGGTGTTGGTTGACAGTGACTGACCATGAGCCAGCAGTGGCCCAGGTGACCAAGAAGGCCAATGGCATCTTGGCTTGTATCAAAAACGGTGTGACCAGCAGGTCCAGGGAAGTTATTCTCCCTCTGTACTTGGCACTGGTGAGGCTGCTCCTTGAATCCTGTGTTCAGTTCTGGGCCCCTCACCATAAGAAGGATGTTGAGGCTCTGGAGTGAGTCCAGAGAAGAGCAGTGAAGGGGCTGGAGAACAGGCCTTACAATTTGCAGCTGAAGGAGCTGGAGTCTTACAGGTATTTGTGAAGGGTGTGAAGCATTGTCTCCTTTTCAGCACAAGCTCCCTTTGTTATAGGGTGACAGATATTAAGAAGATTAGGAAATATTTTCACAACCATTTGAAGTTGTGGTAAGCTGGGTAAAAAAGAAGTCCTGTGGTCTCTCTCTCCTGGCTGTGTGGTAGAACAGATTGGGAAGTGATTGGAATGAATCTAAGCTTCCTTCTTGTTTGTGAGGTTAGATGTAACTTTAGCTTGCTGTGCAACCAGTGCTGTGCTTTTACTGGGATGTAGGAGATGAGAGAGGGCAGAAATTCTCTTGGTTTGAGAGTAAAGGTTTTGTGGAGCTAACTCCTTTGCTGGTTAAGGGGAGGGCAGTGTTTGAGTAGAGGACATTTAGGTTGAGACTTCTTTTGTACAGATGTAGTTGTCTACAAGTTGTGATTTTTTTTTTCCCTCTCTCTGAGGTCTGCTTTATAGTCAGTGTAGAAAAACAACTCTTCCTGTTGCACAGTTCATCTTGTCTCAAGTGGACACGTTGAACCAATTAAGATTGATGTGCCCCAGAAGTGCCTGCTGCTTTTGTTGTTTGGAGAGAGCAGCAGACTAGCTAGTTTAGGTCTAACGGTAACCAATTGTGGCCCTTGGCAACACATTGCTGGCTGAGAAATGGCACGGCCAGACCTTGGGTCCTGGGTAGTTTTGGAGGCAATACAAGCTCTTGCAGTTGTATCTTTCTTTCTCTCAGAAGCCGGAAGAGCTGATGTGATCACTGGATCTTGATTATGGACTGGGCAGAGAATGGAGTGAGAGCAGCTCTGAGGAGCCAGGACTTGGGATGCTGGTGGGGAGAAGCTCAACATGAACTGGCAATGGGTGCTTGGAACCCAGAAAGCCAAACTGTATCCTGGGCTGCATCCAAAGCAGTGAGACCAGCAGGGCCAGGGATCTGCCCCTCTGCTCTGCGCTGGTGAGACCTCACCTGGAGTCCTGCATTCAGTTCTGGAGCCCTCAGCACAGGAAGGACATGGATCTGTTGGAGTGAGTCCAGAAGAGGCCATGAAGGTGATCCAAGGGCTGGAGCACCTCCCATATGAGGACTGGCTGAGAGTTGGGCTTATTCAGTCTGGGGAAGAGAAGGCTGTGGGGAGACCTTAGAGCAGCTTCCAGTGCTGAAAGGGGGTCCAGGAAAGCTGGGGAGGGTCTCCTGATCAGAGAGTGCAGGGATAGGATGAAGGGGAATGTCTTTTGTTTGAAAGAGAGGAGATTTCCATGAGATCTTGGGAAGAAATGTTTTGCTGTGAGGGTGGGGAGACCCTGACCCAGGTTGCCCAGAGAAGTGGCCCTGCACCAGAAAAAGAGGGGACCAGAAAATGAAGGGGTCTTTTCCTAGTGATTTTTGTCTCTCTGGTCAGATGTGCATTGATGAAGGAAATCACACCAAAAGTGACGACAGAGCCTTTCGTTTTAGATCTCTAACTTGAGCCTAGATCATACAAAGCAAACCCTCCAAGCCTGTGAAGGGGTTTTTGTGGAGGGATAAAGCTTATTGTCAGTTGCCGTGTTCAGACCCTTGGGAAATTGTGACCATTGTCTGCGCTATTATTGTTTAATAAAAGCTTTGCATTTCCTCATTCAGGGTCTTGAAAATCTGGTTCTATGCTTTTAAAAATAACTCAGCATGAGCCACATTTGGGAGTATTCACAGAGGAAATTCTTCAACCCTTAAAAACAAAGTGAAGGGAGGGGAAAAAAGCCCTCCTTAAAGTGCTTTTACTTGTCTGTGTAGAGTGAATGTGTCCCAGCTGTGCTTGTGGAGGCAGGACAGCAAGATGAGAGCCGTGTTCTTCTCCTGCTAAAGGTTGGTTTACCTGCAGCCTTCAAGGATTTTGGGTCCAGCGCTATCCCAGCTGAGGCACCAGGACTGGTACTGGACTGAATGCCCTCTCTTGGGATGGTGGGAATGGTGTGGCTCTCCAGGATGAGGATCTCTGGGCAGGTGGGTATGGACTGGCATTTGTCTGGGTGCAAAAGGCAGGAAGGTATTTTCCTTTCTGCTCGTAACAGAGGCTGCACTGGAAAGGGTAACTCTCAGGACACTGAAACTCGGTCATGCACTGAAGGACATGCAGTATTTAGGGCGCTCGCTACTGCAGGCTCTGTGCTGGCTTTAGGGTGCTACCTCGAGGCAGGCGCCGCTGTGACAGGGCAGAGATGGAGCCAGAAAACATCTTAACTGCTGTTGAGGTGCAGGACAGGGCAGTTGGGGTCTTTTTGAAGGGGAGGGGCAGAGGAGAGGGTGCTCTGGGCCCTGCAGGATCCATCAGCCCTGAGGTTGGTTTACCTGGCTCTTCCTGCCTTCCACTGTGTGTTTGTGGCCCTGCACAGAAACCCTTGAACTCTTTTGCAAATCCTGCTTCAGAGGCTTCTTTTGTTCCGCTGGTGTGTTCTTGGGTTTATTTTCCTTGTTGTGTGGAAATAATTATATTGCTTGTTTCTTAAGCTCAGGCTTTGACTGAGAAGGAATGTATTCATTTTTTGTGTGTTGTGGTGCTGGTGTTTCTTTTCCTTCTAGAGCAAGCAATGCAATTTCTGCTGTTAAAATATTCCAGACAGCAATTGCTGCCCACGTACAGCAGTGAAATGTGTGTTTAGTGGTTGGGAGGCGTGCTTGCTCTGGGTGTGCCACCTCGTTTTGCTCAGTGCAAATGTCCACATATGTCATTGGCCACAGTTTATTGTTCCCGTTAAGCCAAGGAGATATCATTTATGTTAGTAAACGGTGCTTTGTGCAGGTCAGAATTACATACATTGATTCTTGATCTTGAAATCAGTTCTTTCGTGGAACTGTGTTCCTTGCAGGATAGAGGCCATGGTGTGAGGAGGGAGCACCCAGGGACGCACTGAGCTCTAGCAGTGCAGTAGGATGCTCAGCACTGAAGTGGCTGATGGCTGGGATAGCGGCTCCAGTTTGCCGCTGAGACAGGAAGTTAATTTAAGCAAAATATGCCTATTAGGTGCCTCAGTTTCTACCCTAGAAAAATGAATACAGCCTGGGAAGAGGAGGCTGAGGGGAGACTTAATAGTACTCTGCAACTCCTGGAAAGGAAGTTATGTTGAGGTGGGTGCTGGTGTCTTCTCTTAAGTAGCAAGTGATAGGATGGGAGGAAATGGCCTTCAGTTGTGCTAGGGGAGGTTTAGATTTGATTTGGGGAAAAAAATCCCAAACTTTCCTGCAGGAGGGGCGAGGCTGCCTTAGGCAGTGGTGGAGTCCTCATCCCTGGAGGGGTTCAAAAACTGTGTGGCTGTGGCACTTCAGGACATTTAGTCGGCACAATGGGATTGGGCTTGTAGTTGAACTGGATGAGCTTAGAGGTTCTTTCCAGCCTTAATGAGCCTGTGACTTGCCTTTTCACTGTGTTGGACAGCTCGCAAAACTCTGCACAATGAAGCCAGAAAATGGACAAATGAGTGTTGAAGAAATCCCTTAGGTGCAAGGTGTAGTGAGGTCTGAGTGCAGTGACAATCTTGGTGTCACTGTGTTTCCAAGCCATGCTCAAGCAAGCACTGAGGTGCTTTAGATACGTGCACTGCAGATTTCAGCACTGAGAACAGTTTCATTTCCGAAGAGCAAAGAATAGGAAGGGTTTGTGAGTGTGTGTGTGTGTGCGCGTGTTCATTAGGAGCAAGTTGGAGTGACTCATCCTCCCTCTTACGATCTTCTGAAGTATCTGTGATACACATAGGCGTGTATGATGCAGGGGAACAGGGAAAACCACAACCCTGCAGTCATTAAATCCCATCACACCTTAGTGTGGATTGGTACTACTCGACATTTTCTAGGTCATGTGCACCATTAAAATGATTTCCCTGCCTGTGTTTGGAGAATCTGCTGTGCCTATTTTTGTTTCTATCCATGTGACTGATCCGGGGCCATATGTTAAGAATATAACTGCTTTTTTCTTCTTTTTCCTCTTAACTGTTGGTGTCTAAATATATCTGATAAAAATTCAGACTGGAGCTCTTTTAATCAGGCAATAAGTCATTCGTGCCTCTACTCTTTTTAAGATAAAACTACCTTGCACACTGGCTTCTTTTTGTGTGGACTTCTGCTTTACATTTCCACACATCCATCATAGCATGAAGCTTCTCACAAAAGGCAATAAGAAAAGGCTCAGAAAAGCCCGATTTGGTGTGCATAAACCTGGACTCTTGCTAAGGGAAATCCTGGGGTTGTTTTGGGGGAACCCACAGGCTGTGTGTGAGTGCATGTAATGGTAGAAGTGTTTAGCGTTGAGTCATTGAGGTTGGAAAAGACTTCCAAGATCAGCTTGGTGAAGAGGAAGCAGAGGAGAGACCTCATCACTGTCTACAACTTCCTAAAAGGAGGTTGTAGCGAGGTGTGTGTTGGTCTCTTCCCCCAGGTGACAGGCGATATGCCAAGAGGAAATGGCTTCAAGTTTCACCAGGGTAGGTTCAAATTAGACATCAGGAAAAGCTTCTTCACAGAAAGGGTCCTGAGGCACTGACAGAGGTTTCCCAGGGAGATGGTGGAGTCCCCAGCCCTGGAGGGGTTTAAGAGTTGGGTAGATGAAGCACTCATGGATATGCTTTAGTAGTGGACTGGTATGGCTGAACTCTGATCTCAAAGGTCTTTTCCAACCATGTGATTCTATGATTGTATAATCACGGAATCCAACTGTCAGCCCAACACTAGCATGGCCTTGGGTTGTATGGCTGAGAGTAGGAGCCAATGTGAATGGGGAAATATTTCCAGTTTTGTGCCTTCCCTTTGCAAAATGGGAAAATTCAAGTGGTTGTTGGAAGTTTCTGCCTCAGAGAGGATATCTTCTTTGTATGGCTGGCACCTGACCTCTTGGTTAAAGCCAGAGGTCAAGGCTGTGTGCAACAGTGTGAGTGGCTGCTGGGGTGCACATGGCAAGGCTGGGCATGTATGTATGATTAAGCTGGTTCTAGTTTTCAGCCTTCGATTCTGGGAGGAAAGAGCTTTGCTCCAGGAACAGCTCTGCTTTGCAAGCTCATCGCTGCAGCAAATGTACCGTGGTTGTGGTCTGACAGCTGAAGTCAGAACACGGCTGCTAAATCAGATTACACTTGCACGTGGTGGCTGGGTGTGAAATCCCGGGTGGCTGAGTGGCACCGCCAGCGCCACTCTGCTATGCGCTTGCACAGCGTGTGTTCTGGAGCTGCAGTCATCTCCCTAAGTTTCTGTGCCTGAATGCTCATTTGTCTCCCAGCGCTGCTGCGCACCGCTTCTGCCAGGACATCTGTTCGTGGGCTCATATATTGCACTGCGTTGCTGAAATGCCCGCATTGGGAAAAAGAGAAGATGAGTCTCTTCTGGAGGGGCTTCTTCAGTTTTTCACTGCTCACGGGTTGTTCATGTGTGGTGACAGTGTGGTGACAAGCCCTAAGTTGGGGCCCCAGTCTCCTTTTGCTAGAGCAGATCCACCATGTGGCTGCACACCAAGCCTTGTTTCCCCAGGCTTACAAAGGAGGGCAAGGAGGAGATGGAAGCCTTGGCAATTCCTAGTGGTGATTGAGGATTGAAAGCCAGATTTTTGGCTTATAAAGCAATAACTCTGTGAGTAACGTTGAGTTATGGCTGGAAAGCTGCCTGGCAGAAAACGACCTGGTGGTGCTGGTTGACAGTGACTGAACACGAGCCAGCAGTGACCCAGGTGGCCAAGAGGGCCAACAGCTCAGAGACCTGTGGCTGTTTAGTCTGGAGAAGAGGAGGCTGAGGGGAGACCTCATCACTCTCTCAAACCTCCTTTCCAGGAGCTGCAGACAGGTCGGTGCTGGTTGCTTCTCCCAAGTAACAATGGTAGGATGAGAGGAAATGGCCTCAAGTTGTGCCAGGAGAGGTTTAAACTGGATATGAAGGACAATTTCTTTCCTGAAGTGGTAGAGCTGTGGCGGAGGCTGCCCAAGGCAGTGGTGGAGTCCCCATCCCTGCAGGGATTCATGACGGGATGTGGTGCTTACGGATGTGGTTTAGTGGTGGAGTTGGCAGTATGAAGTTGAGGGTTGGACTGAATGACCTGAGAGGTCTTTTCCAATCTCAACAGTTCTATAATTCTATGATTGTTTAACCCTGAAGCATGTCAGAACAGCTGAAAAAGAATTTGAGTTCTCTGAAATGCTTGCCCAGATGAAAAGTTTGAGAGAGGTAGTTGGATTGCATTCTCTAACTCGCTGACCTCTTCAGAGGGGCAGTCAAACACTGCTAATCAGATTTAACAGGGCCTTACGTAGCAAGAGGGGCTTTATTTGCAGGCTGCTTGTTCACTTACAGACCTTGAGGCATGTTGGTAGTTATTTAACTGCAGATTTCCGAAGCAGTGAGCCAGATGCCTACTGGGCTCTGTTGTCTCTGCTTCCCAGCTTTGCATGTCCTCGCACTGGCTGATTCACAAACCCCAGCTGTGTGCAGAAGGGGTCTCTCTGTTGTTAGTGTTCATTAGCAGGATTCTGCTCTGACTGTTCCTATAGTATGTGCTTTGAAAACATTGAGTGCTAAGCTCTTCACCTGTGTAACTAGCGTGTGTATCGCTGGCTTGGTAATGAGCTGCATCCTGCCGAGAACATGTGGCCCAGTGAGGAGCAGCAGTTTTGGTGTTTAGCTGCTTGTGGTAGTTAGGCCATAGAATCATGGAATGGTTTGAGTTGGAAGGGACTTTAAAGCCTATCCAGTTCAACTCCCCTGCCACGGGCAGGGACACCTCCCACTGGATCAGGTTGCTCCAGGCCCCATCCAACCTGGCCTTGAACACCTCCAGGGATGGGGCAGCCACCACTGCTCTGGGCAACCCATTCCTGTGCCTCACCAACCTTGTCTTGAAGAATTTCTTCCTAATGTCTAATCTAAGTTTTCCCCCTTCCAATTTAAAGCCATTCCCCCTTGTCCTATTGCTACATGCCCTTCTAAAAAGTCCCTCACCAGCTTTTCTGTAGTCCCTTCAGGTACTGGAAAGCTACTATAGGATCTCCCCAGAGCCTTCTCTTCTCCAGGCTGAACAAGCCCAGACCTCTGTCTGTCTTCATAGCAGAGGTGCTCCCACCCTCAGATCATCTTTGTGGCCTCCTCTGGACACCTTCCAACAGTTCTGTATCTCTTTTAGTCTGACGATTGCAGAACTGGGCACAGGAATCTAGATGGCATCTCATGAGAGCAGACTGTCCTTGCAAACTTGTGCCATGGTCAGGTTGTCAGTGTTTTGGCCTTGGTTTTAATTATTAGTTTCTGCTCTCTGCATTCCACTGACAGAACAGGGCAGTTTCTGGTATCAGTGATGCTCAGTTTTGCCATTAATGCTGTTTTCATCAGTGCCAATAATGTGCCTGATTTGATGTAAGCTACGGGTCGGGGTTGGAGTTTAGGTGGTCTTCAAAATGCATTTTACTCTACAAGAATGATGTTCTTTGTGCTGACAAGTTTTCTATCCCCGTTTCCTAATAAGCATCCTGTACCAACACCTTCTCACCCTGACTTACACAACTCCGTTCACAGGAGGAATTTCCTCCTGGGAATGTAGAAGTGCCATTTGGTCTGCACCAACTGGGGTTTTATTATTGCTCTGCTTTAATATCCCTGCTGCTGGGATACTCCTGTTGTGGGTGTCACATCTCAGAGATGTCCATGGTGGAAAGACTTCCCCCCCTTGCCCTTTTTTTAATGGAAAATGCTGCTGCTCTGCTCTACAGGTAAATAATACGGCTGTGAATGAGAGCCACGGTGTACTTTAATTTTCCTGTATGTTTAGGATGAAAAAGCAAGGTGATATCAGTTCTAGAAGAGGAGGATTGTTCTGTGTGCTTTGCCCCTAGATTTATGTCTCCATGATCATCCCCAAAACTATTGTTTTTTTGCCATTTGATTATAATTTGCATTTAGATTGGCTGCCTGAAGGGGAGTCGCTTGCAAGGGGAGATGGCGCTGTGAAGCTCAGGTCTCTTGCAGACCTGCCAGAAAATAGTGGCATTTACATAAAAAGCATTAGCTCCGTTGTAGATAAACACTAAAGGTATCAATTTCATTTAATTTTCTGTTGAGGAGTCTTCAATATAAGCATACAATAGCCCTGCAGTGGTGATACTCCTGTCCCCCATCTCTCCTGTCTGACGCCTTATTCCTCTAAGGGCTAACTGTGGTTGGGATTTTGTTGTTGGGGAGATGCTTCTGTTCCAATTAACTGCAGTAGCTGGTTGTCTTTGTGCATCATAGGGAATTACTTAGTGCTCATTGAAATAGGTGTGTCTATTAATTGAACAGGGGTTTAATGTCTCTTGGTCTCTCTGTGATGGTTACTAACATGTATGTCTAGCAATGGGTTCCTTTTGTCTGCATTTCTGTGGGTAATCTTGCTGAATCAAAATGGGTTTAAGCAGAAGTCAGGTGACTCCGTATTAAGAGGGTCCTAGAATTGTTTGGTTGGAAAAGACCTTTGAGATCACCAAGTTCAACTGTACCTGTCCAGTACTAAACCAGATCCCTGAGAAGCTCATCTACTTTTCTTTAAAGCACCTTGAGGGATGGGGGCTTCACCTCTACCTGGGGCAGCTTCTTCCAGGATGGTGTTTTGGAGCAACAAGCCTATTAGAGGAACTTCTTTGGTGCATGCTGGATTGCATCCCACGCGATGCTTCTATAAGTTCTTGATTAAGTAGTTTTTGTGGCTGGTGAGGAGAAATTTGTTTCCTTGTGCAGTGCTACTTGACCACATGTGTTGTGGTGATTGGCGTGGGCCAAAAGTGTTTGGGGATGCTGAAGGCCAGGTTGGATGGGGCTTTGAGCAGCCTGATTCACTGGGAGGTGTCCCTGTCCATGGCAGAGGGGTTGGAACTGGATGTCCTTTAAGGTCCCTTCCAACTTGAGCCATTCCATGATTCTGTAAAAAGAGCTGTGATTCCTTGTCTGGGTAGTAACTGGGTTTGTGTAGCTGTGGCTGCTATTTTACTTCTGTAACAAGTGATAGGAGGACAGGAAATGGCCCCAGGCTGTGCCAGGGGAGATTTAGGTTGGATATTGAGGAATACTACTTTCCTGCAAGAGTGGTGAAGCTCTGATAGAGGCCGCCCAGGGCAGCAGTGGAGTTCTCATCCCTGGAGGGATTATAAAAACATGTGACCATGGCACTTTGGGACACTGTTCAGTGGGCACAGTGGGTTTGGACTAATGGTTGGACTGGATGAACTTAGAGGCCTTTTCCAACCTTAACTGTTCCACGATCTCTCATTACTCTTGAGTTGAATCAGGTTTGACCTTCTTGAGAGCCTCCAGAGGCTCAAACATCACCTTGTTTGCTTAAGAGACTTGACTGTGCATTTTGCAAGCTCTTCAGTTCTTCACCTCAGTGTGGGAGTGTCTGTCTGTGTTTTCTTTGCTCAGTCGGCTGGATTTAAAAAATTTCTTTAACTTCTTTTTTGTCACTTTGTCTATATTTGCAACTGTTTCTGCTCTTACAGGCTCCAGATGAATAAGTAGAGAGCTGAGTACAGAAGAGGAACAGATTCCAGTTTTCCTGTTGTTCACCTTGTACAGTGAGTACTTTCACATTTCAGGAATAAGATTTTCTGTTGTGCCTAATGTTGTCTTGAGTCTTGTCTTGACTTCCCTGAGGAGCAACATCAAATCTGCATGCTTGGACAATGCTTTACAAGTACAAGCTTCCTTGGCTCCAATCTTGTTTTGGGAGAAGTGGGCTCCAGCTCCAGTTGTCTGAAGTGGTAAATGTTATTCATATCCCGCTGCCAGTAGCATGCACGTTTCTGCAGAGCGGAGAATGGATGCAGTTGTGTCTTATACTGGCTCAGTGCTTCAGGGAATCGACACTGAAGGTGTTGCCACATAATTTAGCAATGTGTCATGTGTGGCTTCCTGGATTTGGGAGCAGAGGAGGCTCCAGGGTCAGGAGAGCAAAGGTTCACCTCCTCTATTCTAGCCTTGTTGGGCATGTTGAACCCAGAGAGGAGGGTGGGTGAGGGCCCTGACACAGCACATGCGGGGCTTACTCATAAAGGCCTGCTATGAAATCAGGCAAATGAGGCTTGGCTTGCGGGTAAGACAAAAGAATTGGGAAGTGTTGCCTCGTTCATGGCAAGGACAGCAAGTTTTTCTGAAAGTGAAGGAGAAAATCATTATTTCATGGGGAATTTTTACACATTAAAATATCTTGCATGCATGCTGATGGGCTGTGATAATGAGCCCATGCTTTATGAGGTGTCTACAAATGTGTTTAAACTTGCTACTGTACGGTACTTTCATAGTAAATACTGGTTAACTGGAACATCCTGGCCCATCCAGTGCTATGGCACAGCCAGGCTGAAGGAGTTAACAGGCTGCTGTAGGCATCTGGGAGGTGGGAGGCATCCCTTTGGGGTGGGTGAGAGGCGGGATGATCTTACTCCAGGGTCTGAAAGGTGGGAGGACATCATGCATGTGTGAAATGCAGGCACAGCCACAGTAGGTGAGTATGGGAGCTGCCCTGATTGACTGACACCACCACACAGTTCAGTTTATTGGAACATTCATAGCAGGCAGCTCCCTTCAGGTTGATGTGGGCTCATGAATTATAATGCTGAGGGTGTTTGTTAATGAAAGACAAGGATGAAATAATACAGTGAGGTTGGAGCGTGGCAGCAGGTTAGTTTAAAAACGTCCTGGGAGCAGGGCAGAGAACTCTGGTGCAAGAAGGGGAAAAAAGGAGGCTTACTTACTGATGGCTTCTTAACTTCTCTGTCTGATAAGTGTAGTGTGAGATGCAGGATGTCCTTGGTTCAGATGTTCTGCTCTTACATATAACAGCAATGTTTTAGCTTGTGCTGCTGGATTCAGGACAGTCCTTTTGCCCTACTTTTGTAACATACCGGACACTGAAGACTCTTCTCAGCTGGAGCACAGCTCCTGTGGTGAACAGGGTGATGAATAATAAAACTGAAAGCAGCATAGAGGTCATATGAAGAGCAAATGATGCTGTTATTGACCAACGGTACCATCGTGCCATGGTCTTAATCGACAGATCTAATCCCAATGTGTGTTCAGAGTCAGATCTGCTGACTTCAGTAGCTAAAATAAGTCGATAGCATTGAATTCTCTTTCCCCTTGCATATCTTAAGTAGAACGTAGTAAGTTGCAGCCTGACAGCTGTGTGATCCACAGACGGCTACAGGGCTGTGTAGGCTTCCCTGAGGGCATAATTTGGCCTGCAGAACATTTATTACGGCTGGTGTTGTGCGCAGCAGACTCAGCATTGACCTTCAGAAGCTGTTACTTACTTGTGGGCCTGATGGCTGGAAGGATGAACATAGGAGACAAGGATTTTAGGTTTGGAGTCCTTTAGTAGGGCAGAAGGCTGCGATTAAAGCAAGAAGACTGCACGTATGAATTTAGGTCAGTAGGAGATAGCTGAGCAAAGGGCTGCACTTAGAAGAGAACTGGAACAGAGGAAACATGAGAAACATGGTCTGTCCATGACTGCCATGGAGCAGAATGGGAAAAGAATTTATTTCCAGGGAGTCCTTAACACGTCATTCTTATGCAAGACTGTCTCTGTGGTACTAAATACCTGAATAACTGGGCTGCAGCTGGAATATAAAACTATTGTCAGGATGCTCCTCTTCAAGCATCACCTGTGGCTTCCAGGCTTGTTAGCAGAGCTGAATATTGCAGCAGGTTGTACTGCAGGTCCCTTCCTAGAAGGGTGGGGCATCTGCTCTGCGGTTGTGAGGGCAGGTCTGATGGTTCCTGTGCAAGTAGCGAACTTAGCTGTGTGCAGGCTCATGTGGTCTGTCTGCTCGCAACTGAGAGTGCTTATTTTGAGACTACAAGGGGGATTTGTGCTGCCTGTGCCTCCTGCCCACCATCCTCCTGTGGAGGACTGGTCAGTGGGGAGAAAGAATTCTTGCTTCTTGCTACTGTTCCTCGCAGAAGAGACCACAGACCTTTGCCTGTTTTATTAAAAACTCAGAACCTGGCAACCAAGTGCCTGAGCTGTGGGGGCCAGAGGTCTGTCCTGTCTGCAGAAATGGCCTTCATCTCATGTCGTTTTAGTTAGCTTGTATTTGAACCCATGTGGATGCTTGGCCTCTGTCCTGCTATCCCATGTTTAAAAGTTGAACTATAACTTGTGTGATGAGCCACTTTCTCCTGGTAATGGAACCATGGGCCAAGACCAGTGGGATGAGGTTCAGCAAGGCTAAGTGCCAAGTCCTGCCCTTGGGTCACAACAATCCCACACAGCGGGTGCTCCAGGCTTGGGGAAGACTGGCTCAAAAGCTGCCCCACAGAAGAGGCCCTGGGGGTGCTGGTTGACAGCAGCTAAATGTGAGCCAGCAGTGGCCCAGATGAGCAAGAAGACCAACAGCATCCTGGCTTGGATCAGCCGTGGGGTGGCCAGCAGGAGCAGGGAAGGGATTGCCACCCTGCAGTCAGTGTTGGTGAAGCCACACCTTGACTCTTGGGTTTGGATTTAGGCCCCTCACTGCAAGAAAGACCTTGAGGGGCTGGAGCGCATCTAGGGAAAGGGAATGGAGCTGGGGAAAGGTCTGGAGCGCGGGAGTTCTGGGGGTGTTTGCGAGACCTGGGAGTGGAGAAGAGGAGGCTGCGGTGAGACCTCATTGCTCTCTGCAACTCCCACAAAGGAGATTGGAGTGAGGTGAGAGGTGGTCTCTTCTCCCAAGTAACAGTGGATAAGGTGAGAGAAAATGGTCTCAAGTGGCACCAGGGGAGGTTTCGATTGGATATGGGAAACAATTTTTTTCCAGCAAGTGTGTTGAAGCCCTGGCATAGACTGCCCAGGGAAGTGATGGAGTCTCCATCCCTTGGAGGAATTTAAAAGCCTTGTAGTCATCTAAAGACTCTTATCAGGGAAGCTGTGAACTAAACCTGGTGTGTTCTAGTGTGTGGAGTCAGTAGAACAATAGTGTTTGACCAGGTGCTCTGGCAGATGCATAACTTTAAGCTGAAGCTGTCAGCCAGGATATGAGATGTATCTCTGTATCTGCAGCAGTTCCAGGAGCCTAAAGTGCTGCTGGTGTGTGCTGCACCTTCTAAACAGGAACAAGAGACACTCTGGATATTAAACCTTCTCCCCCTCCCTACTGGGTAAGAGTAGAAATAGTATTGACAGAGAGAATTGTTCTTATTTAGGGAAATATGAGAGACCATCATGAAACAGGTTCTGGTTCTGCAAGGGGAAGGCTTGCTTCTCCACCCCATAACAGTTTATTAGTGCTAGGGCATCCAAAAAAGTAGAACTGGAAGAGTGTGATTAAAATCTGATCATCCAGGGTTGTGGTCTGTGGTGCTGGGCTGCACACTGAGGCACCTGGGGCTGCAACAAGATTGTGGTTTGTGTCTCTACCCTGACTCATACCTGTGGCTTTTGTGTTGCCCTGAGGTGGATCACAAGGTTGGTTGAAGTCCTGCCCTGTGGGCAGCCTGGGAAACCTGTGCCTCACTTGGGTAATTGCCTCTTCCTCAGCACTGAGTCAGAGCTCTGTGGATCATCCAGAGCAGTTTTTCCCTGTGGAGGTTGTCTTCTGAGTCCTGGGGCATCCTCCCACATGCCTTGGCTATTCATACCACCGGGCTTTTCTTCCTCTTTCCTCTTTGCCACCCTTCCCTGTGCTTCCTTCTTGCTTTTAAACCCAAGGAGCCCACATAGTTGTTTGAGCTTGCCTGTGCTCTTGGCAACTCTTGTTCTGTTCAGAGAAGCCAAAGGACCTGGTTTCCATATACTTCAGCCAACCCCTGATTTCATTGTCAGGGCATGGATATGGTTTGGGCACCACTGACTGTCTCTTCCATACCAGTACTGTGTCAAAAGCTCTGCAGCTGGAGGCTGATGCCACCTCTTCGGTGCCAGCCTGTGGTATCACAGTACTGTAAATGAAACCAACAGATGCGTGCAGACCCAGTCCTCTTAGCAGTCTTCTCTTGAAGAGACCAGGGTTGCTTTTGTGTCCTGGAAGGTATCATGGAATCGTGGAATGGTTTGAGTTGGAAGAGACCTCAAAGGCTATCCAGTTCCATTCCCTGCCATGGGCAGGGACACTTCCCACTGGATCAGGTTGCTCAAAGTCTCATCTAACCTGGCCTTGAACACCTCCAGGGATGGGGCAGACAACTTCTCTGGGCAACCTGGGTCAGGGCCTCCCCACCTTCACAGGAGAATTCTTCCAAAGATATCATCTCAGTCTCCCCTCTTTCAACTGAAAACCCTTCCCTTGTACTATCCCTACGCTCCTTGATCAAGAGCTCCTCCCCAGCTTTCCTGGAGCCCCTTTCATTAGTGGGAGGCTGCTCTAATGTCTCCCTGGAACCTTTTCTTCTCCAGGCTGAGCAAACCCAGCTCTCTCAGCCTGTCAACAAATGTACAATCCTCTCATTGCATGAATTTATCCAGGCACTGTAATGAAACATTAGCTCCTTAAAGCCTCACCTGGCCTCCCAAGATGTGTCACCCTGGACCCGCTGAGCTATCCCTTGCACAACCACGCAGTCCTGAAGCCAAGCTGTGGAGTCCCTCTGGACAGGAGGAGAAAGAGGGATGGAGACAAAAACATCCAGAAACTGTAGGGCAATCTTGGGGCTGTTGCTACCTAGGGTGTCCCAGCCCCTGTTAGTTTGGAGTTCAGGACTGTTGAGGTGAGGCTTTTTCACTCTTTTGTTGCCTTCTTCATAAAGAATGTGTATTTATGGTTCTTTCTCATTCTTTTTACACGAGCTTATGTGAAGTTGCATGCAGCTAGTCTGCCAGCCCACAGACAACCTGTTCTAACAACTTCATATGTAGTTCAGTAAGATAGTAAATTGAGAGTAATTTTTATCTGTTTGGGATCAGAACAGCTGAATTGGCTGTTTCTCCTCTTGGTTTTGGTGCTATTTTTGGTTGGGCAGACCTTGGAGGGTGTAAATGTGCCAGACATTGATCTCTCTGAATGAAGGATCCAGTTTTCCTGGACAGTGCTGGAATATCGAGTCTATTTATTCCTGTTTTATGGGTTTTTAGTACATTGAATAGTAAAGCCAGTGTGGGAAGAGCTTGTAAAAATGCTGACGTGTTGGACCTCTGCTCTGGGCTTTAAAACCTTTCATGGTGGTGAGACTCCATTTAGGTTAAACCTCATGTTACCTTGGGGTGGGGGAAGGTTTGGTGACCTTGCTGGGATCCCTGCTGGGATCTGGCTACGCTTGGCAAGTGGTAGGCTATAAATGGGGAGCTGCGAGGAGCCATCGAGTGCCTTCACCCAGGGGACTTTTCCATTTAATAGAGCCATTGAAAGTGAGCCTTGCGGCTGTGTGGGACAATGCTGTCAGGGTAGAGCTGGAACAGGCTGCCTTTGTGGCACTATTACAAAGCCTGCAGTATGCGCTGGAGTGCTCCTGCTTGCTCAGCCTGTACTATCAGTTCGGTTTCTGTTCTTCTCCCTTCCCCTCTAGGAACTGGTTCCTATTTAGGTAGAATAAGTCACTGTTTGTGTGTTTGTCTTTTCTGCCTGCACTTCTTGAATCACATGGCAGGCTAGAGGAAGAGCACTCGAGTGATCTAAAACTATTAGGTTGCATGCAAGATCGTCCGCAATCTGTTAGTGCAGATCTGCAGTTATCCATCCCCCTTATCCTTGTGGTGCTCCTGGTTTTTCAACATCAAATAACAAAGCTCAGCCATCCCACATTGGTCTGTGCCTCCAGCTTCCCTGCTGCTCTTCTCCAGGCTGTTCTGTGGGTTCATTCCTGAACTGTCCCTGGGGAGGTGTCTGAGCAGGTTCCCTCACTGCATTTTTCATGCAATCTTTGCTACAGGTACAAGGCTCTGGGACAGTTTTTCTGCTCTGCTGATGGCTTGTACTCCCATCCGAAGAGAAGAGGGGAGAGAATCTGATCATTCCTGCTCAGAGATACCATGCAGGGCTTCCTTTCGAAGCAGGGATAAACATTTACTGACACTTCTGAAGCCAGAGAGAGAAACAGGCAGAGAGTATATGGACTTGTAGCTTGTAACTTTTATGTTGAGGTAGGGGACCTGCAGGATTTTCTTGTGTTGGCTGTGAGGGAGAATTTTCTTCCTGCCTTTTCTTAATTCTAATCTCTAAGTATAGTTTGTAGAGACCACGCTCTGACCATGTGCTCTCTGCTTGAGAGACAACAGCAGCTGATGAGGTACCATGTGCCCTGGAGTCTGGGTAGCCTGCTGAGACAGGTCCCTAAAGCCGTTTACACAATGAATTGGAAGTAGAGCTTCTGCCAGGCTGGAGAATTGTGGAGTGACTGGGACATTCTCTGCAGAACTGGATAGAGCTAAGGTATTTTAAATAACTCTGAATTCAAATTATATCCAGATTTGCTCAAAGGATGTTGTGTGTAGATGATGGATTAGCTTGGGAGCTGGATAGAGGTTAAGGAGTTGAGCCTGCAATGGCTGCCTCTTTGTAGTCAGACAATCTGCAGTGGATCTGGCCTGATGGTTATTTTGCTTTGCTCTGCTCTGGTTTGTTCCTTCAAACATTCTAGGAAATGTAGCATTGATGTGTGGCGGTTCTGGAGGCACTTCCACTCCTGAGGAGCGTGTCTGCCAGTCAGGAGTGAGAGGGCTCTATGTTGTGGGAAGCATCAGCTTCTGGGTAATTTGTAAAGCACAGGCCTTGACCATTTGTGCTCGTTAAAAGACTCTAATGCCTACAGGAAAGCTGGGGAGGGGCTCTTTATCAGGGAGTGCAGGGATAGGATGAGAAGGAATAGTTTTAAGCTGAAAAAGAGGAGATTGACATGAGATTTTTGGAAGAAATGTTTTCCTGTGAGGATGATGAGGCCCTGGCCCAGGTTGCCCAGAGAAGTGGTGGCTGCCCCATCCCTGGAGGTGTTCAAGGCCAGGCTGGATGGGGCTTGGAGCAACCTGATGCGGTGGGAGGTTTCCCTGCCCATGATAGAGGGCTGGAACTGGATGGGTTTTAAGGTGCTTTCAGACCCAAACCATTGCACGATTCTAAGAATGGGGTTGGTAACCCTGGGGAGTGGCCAGATTTCAGTTTGATTTAGGCACTCCTTGCTTTCTTTGATTTCTCCTGCAGTATCATTCCTTATCCAAAGCAGGTACTGGGAGCCTGTGCTGTTGGAAGTACTTTAAATGTATCTGGCCTTTGGCATCTGAGAAGGGAATGGTGTTGGAGTCTGGAATACTCCTGGGTATTACAAAGCCTGACAACAGATTATAACATGCTTGTGATATGAAAATGTAGCAGTAATTCTTTACTACAATAAAGTTATTCCAGAACGGTTAAAAGGGTATTAAAGGGGCTCTCCAGGAGGTTTGCATCACTATAGTAGTGGAAGTAGGGAACACTGTTTGCCGGTAGCGCTAATTTGCTTCTGTGAGTAAAATCCATAGACAGCTGGACACAAACACTTCCTCGACAGCCTCAGACTTGATAAAGGATTGACAGTTTGGATGAAAGGGCATTAGCTCATTCTGTCAGATGAGGCTTTTTTCTATGCTGAAGGTTCCCCTGGCAGTTTGGAGCGAGGCCCCAGGGAACAATTACGGGAAGTGCGAGTGAAATCCGACTTGCTTTTGTGGGAGCAAGGAAGTTCCCAGCGTAAAGCAATCACAGAAGGCCCTGCCTGATATGAAAAGAGTTTACTTTATGGAATTGTCCTGTCATCACTCAGCAGGATCATTGACTTCTGATTAGGAAGAAAATATAGCTGAGCATTTGTGTTTGAGGTTATAAAGTCCTCTTCAAAAAGCAGAGCTCTTGCTTAGCCAAGGGCTCCTCTGACAAGAACAGGATGCTTGTGACTCCATTATGCTAGTATTGATATAGTAACTGTGATTGTTTAAACAATGTGTTTCTCGCGCCTTCTTCCTCCTGTTGCAAATCAAGGGACGACTGGGAGTCCGTGTTGTTTGTTTTGGAAAAACAACAAGAAGGTTGTTTATATTTCTCACTTTTAGAAATGTTTTTGTCTTGTGCTTCTTGCTGCTGCCTGGAGATGCTGCTTCCTGGGGGATACTTGTTTCTTACAGACCTTTCTTTAGTTGCTGTCTCTAAAGTGACATATGAGCTAAGGGCAGGCCAAGACTTGTACCTTCTGCTGGCAGCAGGAAGTCTGAAGTGGAAATCATGAGCATCTCACTGTGAAGGTGATGCTTCAAGTCTGAGAAGAGATTGTCTTGGTCCTGAGCAGTGAGCAAGGCTTAGCCTGCTGTGAAGACTCCTGGGCATGTCAGGTTTCA
This sequence comes from Coccyzus lansbergi, assembly GCA_033558105.1. Classification (NCBI taxonomy): domain Eukaryota; kingdom Metazoa; phylum Chordata; class Aves; order Cuculiformes; family Coccyzidae; genus Coccyzus; species Coccyzus lansbergi. Next base: position 1,003,818 of record JAUMJK010000697.1, read on the forward strand.
TCTCTCTGAGCAGGTATCAACCTGGACCTGTGTTAGATGGTGCTGCAGAAAGTTTCACCCAAAAGCTTAAATCTTAGGTTTTAACCTTTATTCTTACGAATATATGAATAGTCACATAATTGTTTTGCATAGTACTGTTTACATTGCTCAAAAGAGAGGGGAAAGGAAGGTCATGGATCTGTTGGAGTGAGTACAGAGGAGTCCAGATGATTTGAGGGCTGAAGCACCTCCCGTACGAGGACAGGCTGAGAGAGTTGTGGTTGTTCAGCCTGGAGAAGAGAATACTCTGGGGAATCATTAGAGCAGTCTCCCAGTACTGAAAGGGGTCCTACTGGAAAAGTGGGGAGGGGGCCCTTGATCAAGGAGTGAAGGCATAGGATGAGGGGGAACAGTTTGAAACTGAAAGAGGGGAGATTGACATGAATTTTTAGGAAGAAAAGTTTTCCTGTGAGGGTGTGGAGGCCCTGACTCAGGTTGCCCAGAGTGGTGGCTGCCCCATCCCTGGAGGTGTTGAAGGCCAGGCTGGATGGGGCTGTGAGCAACCAGACCCAGTGGGAGGGTCCTGCAGGAGGGTTTGGATCTGGATGGGCTTTAAGGTCTCTTTCAACCCAAACTGTTCCATGGTTCTACAATTCTGAGAAAGTCAGTCTGGTTGTGAAATGAGCTGAGATGTATTGTACTGTGCCTCAACTCTCTGCCCAAGTGTCCAGTGGTTGTTGCTGCTGCCCTGTGCAATTTAGATCTCACAGGATAAGATTCGGGCCTTTTAAGGCAGTTCCTGTGAAAGCATTGTCAAATGAAAGATTTAAGTTAGAAGGAGTGGGAGGTGAGTGCATCGCTGCATTGAACAGGACAAGAGGGAATGGCCTCAAGCTCTGCCAGGGGAGATTTAGGCTAGATATTAGGAGGAAGTTTTTCACGGAAAGTGTCATTGGGTATTGGAATAGGCTGCCCAGGGAGGTGGTTGATTCACCTTTCCTGGAGGTGTTTAAGGCACGGGTGGATGAGGTCTTGAGGGACATGGTTTAGTGTTAGATAGGAGTGGTTGGACTCGATGATCCTATGGGTCTCTTCCAACCTGGTGATTCTATGATTCTATGAAGTTGCGCCTAAGGTAAGGAGGATGCGCTTCTTTCCATTCCTCTACTCTTCTGTATGGGGCTGCCTGGATCCTCTGCTTCAGCCTCCTGATCCAGCTGCTACCTTTCCCTATGGGCAAATTTAGAGTCCTTTTAATTCTGTCTTGAGCACTCACTGTGAGGCATCACAGAGCTGATGCCTTTGAGGAGGACAGGAAGCCTCCGTTGGGTCTCTAGGGAGCTAATTTGTACTGGTACTTTTAGGTTGGCCGACCAAGTGTGTCTTTGTTTCTGAATGCTTTTGCCTCTGAGATCTCGTACAAGGGAGATGAAGTGTCAGCCTGCTGCTCTATGTGTGCCTGGAACTGTACAGTTCATGGGTTTCGACCTTTAGCAGGAAGGGGAGGGAGAATTGACAAAATATTTGAGCTGAAATTGCATGTTTTAGCCTTTCTGGTCAAAGTTGGGTTTTGTTCTCTCTCAGCAAGTTGTAGATTCGTTCAACCTTGAACCGTTAGGCTAAAGCTCTTTTAAACAATTATCATTAGTTTATTTTGTCAGTGGTAGTAGCAGATTAGAAAGGGTATGGGAAAAGTGATCTGCCCTTGCCAGCCTTGATAGGAGATAGGGCTGTGTATCGCTTCCAGGAAAGCTGGGGAGGGGCTCTTTATCAGGGAGTTCAGGGATAGGAAGAGGGGAAGTGGTTTGAAGGCTGAAGGAGGGGAGATTGATATGCGACAGAGAGAAATGTTTTCTTGTGAGGATGGTGATGCCCTGGCCCAGGTTGCTCAGAGAAGTGGTGGCTGCCCTGTTCCTGGAGGTGTTAAAGACCAGGTTGGATTTCTTTTGAGCTACCTGATCCAGTGGAAGGTGTCCCTGTCCGTGGCAGGGGGGCTGGAACAGAGTGGGCTTTGAGGTTTATCCTGCCCAACCATTCTGTGATTCTATGATTCTACTTTGCTTTCTGATGTTGAAGAAAATCTAAACTATTTACAAGAGAAAATATTTGTTTATAACTGCATGTTTTCATGCTATGATTAGAAGGAAAAAGAAAGTTAGGAAAGGAACTGGTGTTGATCAGGAGCTTTTCCTCAAATGAAAAGTTTTATGTGCCTGCCTTGAACACAGTTCACCCTCTCCAGAAACATCTTAAAATGGAGCACAGCCCAAATAGTAAAGCTCTTAAAAGGCCTGTTGGTAATTCCACATCAGCAGGGGGTGGAGAGAAATATCAACAGGAGGAAACAACCCTGGCTCTGCCTGTACAGCCTGGAGTTTTTCACAGAGGCTTTCCCTTGTCTGGAGAAGGTGGAAATGTAGAGCAACTTAGAAAAGCAAGTGGTTGAACCTAATGTTGTTGCTGGGTCTCCAAATGTATTTTCTTGCTCAAAAGGAGGCCGTCAGGTTTTCCCTTCTTATTCATTTTATTTAGAGTAATTGTTCCCATTAGATTATGTGTGTGAAAGGGTCCTGGATGCTGTCTGAAATGGATAATAAGGGAGCAAGCCAAGAGCAGCATTATTTATAACCTGTGAAGTGATTCCCGTCTTAGCATTAATGAGCAGTGGTCCAAGCATAGGTAAATTGTCTGAGACTTTTTTCTTCCTAAAGCTGTGATCATTTCCCTCCCAGGCAGTCTGTCCTTCACCACCATTTAGTGATGTCTTGGTTTTTGTCTACATTCAAAAGCTGAACCACATTATTCGCAATTGATGTGCGCTCCTGTAGGGTGCAGGGCGCTATGGTGATCTGAAAGCTCATTCCTCTGTTGGGAGGGGAATACTGGGTACAAGATACAGCTATAGAGTTCTGTAACTTTCTAAATTTAGGCCATAGTTTTGCGTTGTAGCTGAACTGCTCTGGTGTCAAGCTGGTGCCCCACACAAAGGCTTTGCTCCCAGCATTGTGCTCTCACTGATCTTTTTGTGCTGATGTAGATCTAATTCCATCCTTCCCACTACTTTCCTTCCTCTGTCAGCTCACTGTGGACTCAGGCTTGAAATGGTTTGGATTGGAAGGGATAAGTCCATGTAGGTCCAACCCCTCTGCTGTGAGCAGGGATACCTTCCACTGGATGAGGTTGCTCCAAGCCCCATCCAGCCTGGCTTTCAACACCTCCGGGGATGGGGCAGCCATCACTTCAGGGCCTCACCACCCTCACAGGAAAACATTTCTTCCTAAGATTTCATCTCAATGTCCCCTCTTGCAGCTGAAAACCATTTGCCCTCATCCTGTCATTGCACTCCCTGATCAAGAGCCCCTCCCCAGCTTTTCTGGAGCCCCTTTCATTGCTGAGAGGCTGCTTTGAGGTCTCCCTGGAGCCTTCTCTTCTCCAGTTGAACAAGCCCAACACTCTCTGCCTGTCCTTGGATAGTGTTCCAGCTCTGGGATCATCTTTGTGGCCTCCTCTGGGTGCTGGGGCAGGAGCTGCCTTTTTGGCAGCAGCAGCCCATTAAATCAGTTGGGCAGCAGTGCAAAACCACATCCTAATTGAAGTCTCTCGTGCCGGTAGCGTGTGTCTGTATTGAAAGGTGTTTGTGGTTGTTCTGCTTTCCCCCTGTGGTAAGAGGTGTGTGGGGCTGGCATCCTAAAAGCAGTTCTTTCAGATTACTGTTACTCTGGCTTAAGTTACTTCTCCTGAAAAGAGCTGTGTATGCTGACAACCACCTTGCTCCAAAGCAGCGCAAAGAATTGCCATCAGATCGTTTACACGGTGCACGTTCTGTGATGGGCTGGGTTACAGCCAGCTTGGCAAAATGATTTGAAAAATGTTTTGCTGTTTCTTGCTGGATGTTGTTGGATACTTAATGGAGCTCGTTGGCAGTAATGAGCTCCCTCCCCGGGGATCTTTCCAGAGTCGTTAGTCTCAGTGAAGGATGATCTGGAAGAGTCTGCCACATAAGTAACCGCTGCTTCTCTGAAGTGCGGAATGTTTTTGGATGTGGGAGCAGCAAAAGGGACCCTGTGAGCCATCCCTGGGCAACAGGGTAGTAACACAGAGGCACTTGGGATGCTATACAGAGGGCAGAGGGGTTGCTATATCTCTCTGTAAGTGTCTCATACAGGTGTTATCACACCCTGGAAAATCCCTGAACTTGAAGGACGGTTGAGGGAGAAACCTTTGCTGAACTTAACCTTGGGCAAAGTTAAAAATGACCAATCAGCCGATAAAATGAAATGTGAAGTGATAAAGAGCTGGCAGTCGTGCACCTATGGATTTGTGTGGGACAGCCAACAAAGGGCTGTCTTATTGTAAAGGACAAAATAACAGTGCCTGGCCCCTGCTACTTGTTTGTGCAGGCAGAAGGGCACCTCTTGCAGCCTTGTGTGCTGAGCCTCCAACCTCTCCTTGAAGTTCAGAAGAGGAGGTTGCTCAGATGGCAAAGCCCCCAGACTGGTTGGTGTGTGACAGTGAATTCAGGGCCTTTTTCTCATTCAAGCTTTCAACCTCTACAGGCAGTGCTGCCCCAGGCCTCCCCTCTGCTCCCTGTGCTGGTTGCAGACATAAAATCATGGAATGGTTTGGGTTGGAAGAGACCTTAAAGCCTATCCAGGGACACCTCCCACTGGATCAGGTTGCTCACAGCCTCATCCAACCTGGCCCCGAACACCTCCAGGAATGGGGCAGCCACCACTTCTCTGGGTAACTTGGGCCAGAGCCTCCCCACCCTGACAGGAAAACATTTCTTCCTGAGATCTCATCTCAATCTCCCCTCTTTCAGCTTCAAACTGTTCCCCCCTTGTCCTGTCCTTGTTCTCTCTGATAAAGAACCTCTCACTAGCTTTCCTGGAGCCTTTCAGTACTGGAAAATTGTTCTAAGGTCTCCCCAGAGCCTTCTCCCAGTTGAACAGCCCCAGCTCTCTCAACCTGTCATTGTATGCAAGGTGCTCCAGCCCTCGGATCATCTTTGTGGCCTCTGGACTCACTCCAGCAGGTCATGGACTCTCAATTCTCAGCTGGTACTGCTGTGCAGATGTGCACCATGTCAGAGGGTGCTGCTCTCTGTTGTGTCCTCCAAGGGCAACAGAAGTCCCAAACCAGTTGAAAACTTTAAATGTTTGTAGGAAGGACCCTGGAACAGCAACCATGAAGGGTCAGTGCAGCTCTTTTGCATCACAGCATGCCTTAAAACACAGCAGCATCTCTCATCTGGCATTGCCTTGATTCAGAGTTGTCATTAAGATGAAGTGCAGCGCTAATACTTCTGCAGAAAGTGCTCAGGATGCCATGGACATCTTTAATAATGTCTCAATACCTTGCTGTGGGCAGTCTTAATTTAACTTGAAGCCAAGGTCATAGATGAGATTCCAAGCCAAAAACCTGACTCTTACACTAAAAACTAATAGATGAGGTTGAGATGCATTATTTTAACCCCTGTATCACTATCATCTTATGTGAGCAGGTTGAAGAAGCAGCTCTGTGCTGGATGGCAAAGGAAGCAAGTGATTGCACAAGCCCAGAGTAGATCTGGCAGGTGGGACTGAGGGGTCGGAGAGGGGGTAACAGCACAATAGCAAACATCGTGTGGTTCTAGCACAAATGTTAGTGATGTTTCCTGGCAGTGCCAGGTTGCAAGAGCACATGTGACACTTGGATTGCAGAACCAGCTGCCTGTTTCCCTGGCTGCATTTCAGGCTTTCCTGGGTCTTTTAAGCTGCCTCTGCCTTGGATTAGCAAAAAGAAGGTGATGGCCGCCATCGTAGGGCAGTGACAGAGCTGAGTTATCAGTGGTGGCCTCACTGTGGCATATAGCAGCCTTGCGTTATGAGCCATACCTTCCAGCTCCCATGGGGAGTTGCTGTGACTGTTCAAGCTCCAAAAGAAGCTTGAATTTGGCTAGAGAAAGCTTTCCATCACTCGTGTTTAGTCTGAATGCTGTTTGCAGTTCTGGACAGTCCCCTGTCTTGTTGAGCACAGCAGCCAGATGGTGGCAAAACCTGTCCTGTGCCTTGTGGGGCATGTGGTGTGAAGCTAGGAACATGGATGGAATCTTATATATGTAAAACCAGTTACTATGTTTGTATAACTAGTTGGGGATCTGAGCTCTGCAGAAGGAACAGTGTCCTACAGTATTCCTGGTGTGATGGCAATATCCGAAGAAGATCACCACACAAGAGGTGGATTTTCATGCCAGACGGGTGACCCAGTTGTCTGGCAAAGTGGGGTCAGAATGAAGCTGGAGGTGTGATTGTCAACTTGAAAATGTCCTCTCCTCTGCTGTACTAAGAAAGCGTAGCTGGAATGACACTGAGTTTGAGAGAGATAATCTGTAGTGTGAGGCTAGGTGATTTGCACAACACTGAGCATGAGAGTAGGTGATTTACAGGGTGATTTGTATCCCCAAGGTCGTACTTTCTGGATAGTTCCTTTAGGCTGAAGAATGCTTTAACTCAGTGCACTCAACTGCATATGAAACCAGTGGACCTGTAATTTGTGCACTTGTGGAATCCTTGAGGTTGGAAAAGACTTCCAAGATCAAGTACAACCATCAGCTCAACCCCACTGTGCCTGCAAGACCATGTTCTGAAGGACCTTGGCCACATGTTTTTTAATGCTTCTAGGGATGGGAAATGCTGAATTGCTGCTGAAATGGTGTGTCCGAGGGATCTGAGACGCTCAGCTGCACGTAGGCATCTGGTTTTTGCTGTTGCAGGTAAGGGAGCTGTGTTTGTCCAGGTGCTTGGCAGTGGGCATCACTCAGCACCAACCTGCTGGGGGAAAAGACATCTCCATTGCTGCAGAGATCCTCCTTTTGTGCTTCAGAGTGTAAGGCAGCAGGGTTTTTTGTCCAGAATGTGGTAGGCAAGAAATTAGAATGAAACCAAGTTTTTAAACAACATGCTTTACACAATTATGCTCCTGTCTGAGGTTTTTCTAGGCTGTACGTGTGCTGGGGTGAGATTTTTGAGAACTGGTGTATTTTATACCTTTTTAGTGTCTTAAGCCTTTGAATGTGCTCCACTTATTCCTAGGTTTCCTTTCCAACTGCATCATTAAATGTATATCCAACTGAAATACCTACTTAATCAACTGCCTTAAGGCATTTTTGTTTAGCAAGGAAGAACTCTAAATACACTCTGTTTCATGGTAAGATTTCAAGCAATGGCCTCTACTGTGTATTTAGGACTTCTAGATGTTCTCAGCAACTCCTTGTGGATCCAACAAACTGACCCATCTCTTTTTTAATGTAAGTTTTCCATGTCAATTTAGCAAACAATTCACTGGGTTTATCTTGAGAATAAGCTCTGTTTCATGGAAGACAGTGGTGTGACTGCCCTGCCAGTGTAGGTGGTTTAAATACTTCACGGTTCTTGCGCTTTAAATATTTCACTGCTCCTTTTTATCTCCGCTGATTCTCTCTGCTTTAACTCAGCATATTGGATTAAATTTAGATCTTACAGGAAAACTACTGAGAGGCTCTTTATCAGAGAGTGCAGGGATAGGACAAGGAGGGAACAGCTTGAAGCTTAAAGAGGGGAGATTGAGATGAGATATCAGGAAGAAATGTTTTGCTGTGAGGAGGGTGGGGAGGTGGCCAGGGAGGCCCTGGCCCAGGTTGCCCAGAGCAGTGGTGGCTGCCCCATCCTTGACGGTGTTCGGGGCCAGGTTGGATGGGGCAGTAAGCAATCTGATCCAGTGGGAGGTGTCCCTGCCCATGCCAAGGGGTTGGAACTGGGTGGGCTTTAAAGTCCCTTCCAACTAAAATCATTCCATGGCTCTATGGAATTTACACTAATACTTTTTATTTTATTGCACAGGAGAGTGATGTATGTAAGGTGGAGTAGAAAACTTATCTGGAATGGTAGCTATAGCTGATGATGGCTGGGTGTAAAGCTGCTTTGAAATACTTATTTGTGCTAATGTAATGTTTAATTAGAGGGAGGACAGATGAAACATGAGTGTGCCTGGGTGTGCAGACACTCCTCTTGGCCTCTGTGAGGAGAAACTCAGCCAAAAGCGAAGGACCTAAGTCCTGGATCAGAGCATCACTTCGCGGAGATTGTCGCAGTATTTTTCCTCTCAGGAGAGAGACCTGGTTTTAGGGCAAGCGGTCGCTGAGCTTAATGAGGATGTGCTCTTGACCTGTGCTGGGGATCTTGAACTGGTATTGTGTGATCTGACCATAGGTGAGTGGTCCAGGAGCCTGGGACTTAGAATCACAGAGTCATTAAGGTTGGAGGAGACCTCTGAGTTCATCCAGTCCAACCATCAGCCCAACTCCACTATGACGACTAAACTATGTCCTGAAGTGCCATGAACACATGTTTTTTGAACCCTTCCAGGGACAGGGACCTCATCACTGCTCTGGGCAGTCTCTGCCAGGGCGTCACCACTCTTGCAGGAAATAAATTGTTCCTAATTCTAATCTAAGCATCTCCTGGCACAACTTGGGGCCATTTCTTCCCATCTTCTCTTGTTCTCACTTGTTACTTGGGTAAAGAGACCAGCACCCTACTCGCTGAAGACTTATTTCTGTGAGCTGTGGAGAGTGATGAGGTCTCCCCTCAGCCTACTCTCTACCAGACTAAACAGCGCCAGGGCCCTCAGATGCTCCCAGATCCCCTGGGCTCCAGACCTTTCTTCAGCTTCATTCCCCTTCCCTAAATGTGCTCCAGCCCCAGAATGGTTTTGTTGGAGTGAGGGGCCCAAAACTGAACCCAGGATTGGAAGTGCTGCCTCACCAGCACTCAGTCCATGGAGATGAACCTGCTGGCCACCCCATGGCTGATCCAAGCCAGGATGCTGTTGGCCTTCTTGGCCACTTGGGCCACTCGTGTTCAGCTGCTGCTGACCAGCACCTTGAGGTCCTTTTCCACCAGGCAGCTTTCCAGCCTCTCTCCAGGCTTTCCAGGCCTGAATGGGGGGGTTGTGACATCGGCCTGGACGGTGGCTTTATGTAAGTGAGTGTAAAGCGGTGTTGAGAAGCAGCAATCCTGCAGCAAGCAGCTCTCAAATATGGGAAACATTTCACTGCTTAAGCCCAGTCAGTCTGGAAAGGCTGCTTTGTCTTTGATGAAGAAAAGCAAAGGAAGAGCAATTGAATTGATTTTAACGACTCCTAAAAGAATGGCAGTGCTTTAAAGCTGGTTTGTAGTGCTCACACTCACCTCTGACCAGCACAGCCAGAGCTGACTTGGTTTTTCTGCGGAGTCAGGATTTCTGTTGCAGCAGCAGTTTGAGGGAGATAAGAGGGATCAGCTCTCTCCTGGTTGCGGGTTTGGGAAAGCTCTTGGTCTGGAAATGTTAATTTGTGGTTTGATGGTGTGTCTATGTATGGGGTGCTTCTTGAGTAGATACCTGATATGTGAAGTCCCTGAGATATTCATTGCCCTTTCCATAAAATAGGGATAAATACCCCTTGATCTACCCAAAGGGGCTGTGTGGGTTTAATTAATGTTTGCAAAGTGCTTGTGGATTGCATCTTTCATCTGGGAATCTAAAGGCAAAACATATTCTCGGCATTCTCGCTTGGCTTTGCAATTATTCCTCCAGCTGTCGTGAGCTGTGCCAACACAAACTGTTCTCCTGTCAGCAAGGGATTGTTGAGACCTTGTGACTTGTTTTGATTTTAATATTCTCTCCCCCTACACTTCCTACATAAAATGCAGCATGTTTTCCAAATCCAGGGAAGAGAATGAAACAGATTCTTTTCCACCACAAACTATTTCTATCTTATCCTGTGCTTTTTTTGTTTGTGTGTTTTTGTTGGTTTTTTTTTTTTTTTTTTTTTTTTGTTATTGCCATAGTTTATTCCATCCCAATATCCCAATCACTCCAGAGATGATGCTGGCCCATGTGTTAGCATTTCTTATGTTAAGGTGCATGTGAAATGCCAGCTGAATTCCTCCATTCCCTGGACTTTGGTCCCTCTGAGCTCATTCTGGCAGCATTGTGGGAGTTAAGAAGTACAGCTTTACTCTCCCAAATGATGATTTTATTGTCAACAGCACTTTGTGAAAGCCTTTTGGTATAGAAACTGGTATCAATCACATTTATGTTTAAAGGAAGGCTTCTGTATGTCTCGAGTCTCCAACAGAATAACATTAAGCCTAGCAGTTTTTAGATTAGGCAGTTACAGGATCAACCCAGGTTGAGGTTCAGCCTTTTTACAAGACCATAAGCCTGTCAGTGAGGAAAATGCCTCTGGTTTCCATGTCTTTGCTGTTGTCGACGCTCAGTATGGGACTGGGCTCTGGCAGCACCATCAGGGCAGTTGTGCTTGGCTGGATGGATTTGTAAGGGGGCTGAACACGGAGTGCCTAGAAGAGATTTGCTGCGGAGATGGGGAACTGTGTTTTGGGTGAACTGAGTACCCCAAAGCACCACCACGAGCCTGTCACTTGGGGAGCTGTGGCTGTAACTGTTACTCTTGTGAGTATCTTGGGAGGATTCATTAATCTTGAATTAACAGCATGGGTGGGCAGTGAAAGAATGGTGAAACCCTGGCAGGGGCTGCCCAGGGCAGTGGTGGAGTTACTGTGCCTGGAAGGGTCCAAAAACCATGTGGCAGTGGCACTTGGGGACGTGGTTTAGTAGGCACAGTGGGGTTGGGCTGATGGTTGGATTTGATGATCTTTAGGGGTCTTTTCCAACCTTAATGATTCTATGATTCTAATTTTTGGAAAGCAAACTGATTCTGGTAACAAATTCTTTTCTTGTTGGCAATGGTTTATAAGCCAGAAAAAATAAAATCTAGTGCAATAACTTGTTTTCCCCTCTGCAAATTCTGTGCCATGCATTGCTATGCACACAGCAGGATGTGGTTGTTCAATGCCTGGTGCTTCTGGCTTGAGGGATTTGATACTCCAAATTGAAATGAATGTCACTGGTTCCCACTAAGGGTGGGAGAGTTGTGTGACTTCATGAAGATTTGTCAGTGTGAACTTCATTATGGGAGTAGAGATGTCTGACTGGCATGTAAAATAAAGCGAGTTTCTTCTCCCTAGAAGAGAATCCCGAATTCTGCCAAGTGTGTCAGTAATGGTTTTCAAACTGATAGATTTTAGCACGTTGCCTGCCCTTCACTCCTTACCGGAGCCTGCAATGTGTTGGGTCAGGGCGGCACCAGCCCAGATGCAATCCACCACTGCATCCCTGTGCTTTGGGAATGGAAGATCTTCAAGCGACTGATGACTTAACCAATGAGTTTGATTAGAATAAGTGATGGTCTTGTCTGAGCATCCTAGTAATGATTCGCTTTGTTATGCAGCTGCTGAAGTTTCTGCTGATGGTGACACATTTCCCACCTCCCCTGAGCTAAGACAGGTATTCCCAATGCTGCTCCAGCCAGGCAGGCTTTGCAGGTACCTTGTTGGCTAAAGAGCTCTTGATGCTTTCTCAGCTGGTGAAGGATCTGGAGAACAAGTGTTGTAGGGAACAACTGAGGGAACTGGGATTGCTTAGCCTGGAGAAGAGGAGGCTGAGGGGAGACCATATTGCTCCCTACAGTTACCTGAAAGGAGATTGTAGTGAGGAGGGTGTTGTTCTCTTCTCCCAAGTAACAAGTGATAGGATGAAAGCAAATGGTCTCAAATTGTACCGACGGAGGTTTAGGTTGGATATTAGGAGAAATTTCTTTCCTGCAATAGTGGTGAAGCCCTGGCAGAGGCTGCCTAGGACAGTCAGTGGTGGAGTCAAAAAATATGTAGTTGTGACACTTGAGGATGTGGTTTAGTCTGCATGTTGGGGTTGGGCTGACAGTGGGACTGGATGAGCTTGGGAGTCTTTACCGATCTTAATGATGCTATAATTCTATGTTTTATTGAGAAATGTTGCCTATTATTTGGAAACCATTTTACTCCACTATCTGTTTCGGAAAGATTGGATTTTCCCTCTTCCTAAGCTCCTTTCCCATCCCACAACCAAGTGCCCTCTTTGTGGCAATGCACACATCTTTTGTGGCAACTTGGTTGTCCGTGACCAGCACCCCTGGGTGACGGGACTTGGAAGAGGAAACAACACGTGCAACATTCGTGTCTGTAACCCTGAGCTCTGATTCCATGCAGTTTTGTGCTGTAACGATCTTCCCGGCTATGGACAAGTGGGGTGAGATGGGCAACCAGGGAGGCTGTCAAGCCGTAGCCCTGGACCGGGAACCAAACTGCTGCTCTACTGTGCATCATCTTGTGGTTTTATTGCTGAAAAATGGGGACTTTTAGTCCTCTTAGGGGACTTCTTGATGTTGCAGTAGAGCTTCTTTGTCTGAAGAAAGCTTAAAATTACATCTCTCAAATTGTAATTCTGCCATTTCAAGCACAGCCTTGTGTATCATTGCTGGATAATTCTGCTCTTCAAATACAGGGAGCCATCAGCACACGCTTCTCTCTCAGCTGCTGCTCTTGGCTCTGGGGCTCTTCTGTTCCTGCGGCAGAGGAGATCAGCAAGCAACTTTGCTGTGATTTGTTTCCTTACATATTCCTTAATTACAGCACTTGAAAGGAGGGATTTTTCCCATCTCTGCCCTGTTCAGTTTCTCCTACTGAAGGCTTTTCCTTTTGAGCTAAATTTGATCGGCGAGCTGTGTCTTGGGAACTTCAGCTGGTATTTAGTTATCCTTTCTGGGAGGAAACCCATTCCTCCCTTTGACCTCTGTGCTGCCCTCCTGCCTCCATGGCCTTTTTCCTTTGTCCCTTTCCCAGCAGACTTGTGGTTCCAAAGGTGAGCGAGTTATTCCCCCTCTCCGCAGTGTCATGTTCTCCCTAAGCTGCTATGATTGATTTGGTTCATATCTTTAAGCAGTCTTTCAACAGAGTTAAAGTAGAATGAAGTCAGAAAACAGATTTGTTATTCCTTAATTTTTTTCTAACTCCCGTGGCTCCCATATTTGTTTTTCTGTAACAGAAAGCTCCCACTGAGCTCTTTTGTAAGAGAAAAATTGAGATACGAAGCTCTTAATGGCTCCAGCGCTCAGCACACAAATGTAATAGACTTAAGTATAGAATCATAGAATGGTTTAGGTTGGAAGGAACCTTAAAGCCCCTCCACTTCCTACCCCCTGTCTCATGGGCAGGGACACCTCCCACTGGATCAGGTTGTTCAAAGTCCCATCCAACCTGACCTTAAACATCTCCAGGCATGGAGCAGCCACCACTTCTCTGGGCAACTTGGGCCAGTGTCTCACCACCCTCATTGTGAAGAATTTCTTCCTAATGTCTAATCTAAATCTTCCCCCTTGTCCTATCACTACAGGCCCTTGGAAAAAGCCCTTCCCCACCTTTCCTGGAGCCCCTTCAGGTATTGGAAGGCTGCTATAAGGTCTTCCTGGAGCCTTCTCTTCTCCGTGCCGAGCAACCCCAACTCTCTCAGCCTGTCCTCATACCAGAGGTGCCTCCACCCTCATATCATCTTCGTGGCCTCCTCTGGACCTGTTCCAACAGTTCCATATCCTGCTTAGGTTGGGGATCCCAGTACTGGACACAGGACTCCAGGTGGGGTCTCACAAGAGCAGAGTAGAGGGAGAGAATCCACTCACTTGACCTGCTGGTCACACTTCTTTTGGCGCATCTCAGGGTATGGTTGATCGGGTTAAACATCTTTTAATGCTTTCCATTTCCAGAATTGCAAAGCTCTAGACAATGTGTTCACAGCTCTGTGGAAATACAGCCACGTGGGAGGCAGAAGGTTGACTATTGCCTGGAAGAGCATTTCAGTTTGGGACCAGAAAGTCAAGCTGGGACTGCTGTGGGGTGTTGGAAAGGCTCACTGGGAGACTCGTGGTGCATCTGCATATGGATATGTAAAGTAATCTGGATTCAGCTTCTCAGGTGCTTCAGTTGTTTGAAGTTTATGAAATTTAGTTCTTACTCAGAGTGAAATTTGCCTGGAGGTTCATCTTAATTTACTTCTAGAGTCAAATTAGGCTAATTCGAAAGAAGGTCACTTATGCAAATAGCGGTGTAGTGTGATTGAACTAATTGGCTCGGCTTAATACCCTTTTAGTTAAAATAGAGCCATTTTCACTGAGTAGCTGTAACTGTAGTAAAGACAGTGCTGAGTTAGGACCCAGAATTCTTGATGTTGTCAAAGGGTTTGACTTGCTTTTATTCATTCCCTGGTTTTGTGCTTTGATGTGGGGCTGCTGGCTGAGGACCAGGTGTTTTGTATCACTTACCATGTGTTCATGTGTGCTGAGTTCTTTCTGTGCACAGCAAATCCACTGTGTGTCACCAAGTGAAATTTGCCTATCATAGAATAGTTTGGCCTGGAAGGGACCATGAAGGTCATCCAGCCTAACCCCTTTGCCATGAGCAGGGACATCTGCAACCAGATCAGGTTGCTCAGAGCCTCATCCAACCCAACCTTGATTTTTTCCAGGCATAGGGCATCAACTTCCTCTTTGGGCAACCTCACCACTCTCAGCTGAAAAATTTCTTCCAAATATCTATCCTAAACTTCTCTTTCAGTTTAAATCCACTCCCCCTTGTCCTATCGCTATAGGCCCTGCTAAATGTCTGTCCACCTCTTTCTTATCAAGTCCCTTCAAGAACTGAAAGGCTGTTCTAAGGCCTCCTCAGAGTTTTCTCTTCTCCAAGCTGAACAACCCCAGCTCACTCAGCCTCTCTTCATCAGGGAGGTACTCTATTCCTTTGATCATCTTTGTGGCCTCCTCTGGAACTGTTCCAACAGATCCATGTCCTTCCTGTGCTGAGGACTCCAGAGCTGAATGCAGGACTCCAAGTGAGGTCTCACTGGAGCAAAGCAGAGGGGAAGAATCCCCTCCCTTGCCCTGCTGGTCCTGCTGATTTGGGTGGAGCCCAAGTTACAGTTGGCTCTCTCTACTGCAAATGCCCATTGTCGGTTCATGTCAAGCTTCTCATCCACCAGCAACTGCAAGTCCTTCTCTGCAGGGCTGCTCTCAATCTCTTAATCCCCCAGTCTGTATCCAATACTGAAGATTGCCCCAACCAGGAGCAGGAACTTGGCCTTGTTGAACCTCAGGAGGTTTTCCTGAGCCCACTCCTCTAGCTTGTCCAGGTCTCTCTTGATATCATCCCATCCCTCAGGGGTGCCAACCTCACCACTCAGCTTGATGTCACCCTCAGACTTGCTGAGGGTACTCTCAATCTCACTGTCTATGTCATTGATGAAGATATTAAACAACACTGGTCCCAGAACAGACCCCTGAGGGACCCCACTCATCACTGTCTATGCAGACACCTCAAGTCTAGCAGAGCAGTATTCATTTTAAATTTGTTTTAAAGCAGGTACTGTTCTACTGAGCAGTAAATCAGAAAAGCTTTCTCAATACTTGTATGAAATTACAGTTGTTGTTTATGCTTTTTCTGAAATGCAAACATGAATGTTTCTGTGAAATGTGAAGGTTTTAAAGATGCTCCAAAAAAGAAAAACTGTCAAACGAAAGCTCTGGCAACTCATGAATCTGTTTTCCCATGGAAAATGCTTTTCCCTTGAGGGTGTAGTAAAGGCTAAATAAGCCTGCTTAGAACTGGATTCTCAGATTTCAGGGCAAGCCTCCTTTAAACCTCTTGTGTCTATGCACATCATTCATCCCTCTTGGGAAACACGCTGGTGCTGCTTCTCCTTGTAAAATCAATAAACGAAGATAAAGAAGAAAAACAAGATCTCACAGTGAAGCGGGGAGAGGTGGTGCTTTGGCAAATGCTTGGAAGGAATGAAATCTAAGCCATGTTCCTCATGTCAAGCTGCCATCCTTTTTGTAGGGAAGGGACTTGTAAAATCTTATTCCTTCTTCAGCATCTGCTGGGAGGGGAACAACAGCACTCAACTGAACTCCAGCAGAAGCCTGTTAGGTGCAGAAGCAGCTGAGAAGGGCCCACAAGTCCTCTCAAGTGCCACAGGTTCAATATAATTTCTCTCTAAAAGTGTCTATAAACACTCTTAACTTGAGCCTTTTTGTACTTCATCTCGAGTACTTGTCCTTTCTACCTCGATTATGTTACTGCATTTTCATTGGAGGGATTGTCCCACTGCACTCAGCACTAGTGAGGTTGCACCTCAAATCCTGGGTTGGGTTCTGGGCCCCTCACTTCAAGAAGGACATGGAAGGGATGGAGCACATCCAGAAAATGGGAATGGAACTTGGGAAGGGTCTGGAGCTCAGGAGTTCTGGGAGTGGCTGAGGGACCTGGGTCTGTTTAATCTGGAGAAGAGGAAATGAGGGGAGACCTCTTTCCTTTCTGCAGCTCCTGGAAAGGAGGCTGGAGCCTGGTGGATGTTGGTCTCTTCTTCCAAGTAACAAGGGATAAAATGAGAGGAAATGTCCTCAAGTTGTGCCAGGGAAAGTTTTGATTGGTTGTTAGGAAAGATATCTTTAGCAAAAGAGTGTTGAAGCCCTGGCAGAGGCTGCCCAGGGCCGTGGTGGAGTTGCCATGCCTGGAGGGGTTAAAAACCATGTGGCCTTGGTACAGGGGACGTGATTTAGTCAGCACAGTGGAGTTGGGCTGACAAGTGGAGTGGGTGAGTTTAGAGGACTTTTCCAACCCTAATGACTCTGTGATTCTATGATTCTACAAGTCCTCTCAGGCATGACAGATTAAATATAATTTCTTTTCATAAAGACATGCTCTATACACACTCCTAACTTGATACCTCATGTACTTTATCTCAAGTAGCCATCCTTTCTACCTGAATTATGTTACTGCACTTTCATTGTATCGACATACTTACTTTGATTGTGATGACTGTTTCATTAGCTGGGACTTTACCTGCCTGTGATTTGTATGGAGAGCTTTGATTTGCACCAGGAATTATCGTCTCAGCATTGATTTCAGCCTGGGAGTTTATACCTGGACTTACAAAGTTAATAAGGTTGGTAAGTACCATCCCTGGCTCTGTCTGGGTGCAGCCCTGGGGACTGTGATGTCGCTGTCACTTCAATGTCAGGACTGTCAGTCAGGCTGTGGTGTTCCTGACCTTTTTCTCTGCCTCAGCTCACCTGGCACAGTATGGATGTGATCACACTGTTGAACTTCCAGCCTCCAAATGTGGATGGCTTGGTTCCAGCTCCCTTTGGGAACGAACAGTCCCCAGCCTCTGCTGTTTCCTGACCCTTATGTGCAGCTGCTTGGGCCCACTCTGGCATGGCTGAACTTGCTCCTATGGGCACACACCCTGGGTTCAGTCCATGTCATTTAACCACTTGGTTTTTCATCTGCTCTGTCTCTTTGTAGGGACTGAGTTCTTTTAAATGAGGGACTCTTCTCCAGGATGGCACATGAGGACCATGTTCCTGGGACCATCTCTGTTCATGTTGTGGTAGTGCACAACAGTATTGCCATGAAACTTGCTGGAAATACTTGGTCTTCCCATGGGTGGATTATCCGTATTCTAGTTCCTTCTGCCTGACTTCACTATGAAAAGTGTTGCTTTGTTTTTCTCTGTTAGAAAGTTCTCCTGTAGTCCTGTCTGCAGCCTTAAAGCTCTGTTTTTGTGGTGTTATTACATATTACAACATAGTCTTTCTCTGATCAGTCTTTTGCCCTCATATGTTGGTGTCATCATGCCAAATTTTCTCCCCTTCCTACGTGTTCAGTCCTTGATGTTAAATGAAAACATGGGAAATCCAAGCTGTTCCACAAAAAGGTTTTACCTACAAGTTCAGATCACAAGTTGGTTGTGGCCCAGGGCTGGGGGTGCAGGGGAGGATGGCTGGAGAAGCAGATGGAAATTCAGGGTCTGTACCTTCCAAGCGACGGGGCTTCTTCAGCTGGGTCTCTTTAAGGATGTAGATCTGTTGGAGCTAGTCCAGAGGAGGCCACACAGATGATTCGAGAGTGGGGAGACCTTAGAGCAGCCTTCCAGTACTGAAAGGGGCTCCAGGAAAGCTGGGGAGGGGCTCCTGATCAGGGAGTGCCGGCATGGCATGAGGGGGAACAGTTTTAAGCTGCAATAGGGGAGATTGCGATGCAAATTTCTGCAGAAATGTTTTCCTGTGAGGTTGGGGAGGCCCTGGCCGAGGTTGCCCAGAGCAGTGATGGCTGCCCCATCCCTGGAGGTGTTCAAGGCCAGGTTGGATGGGGCTTTGAGGAGCCTGATCTAGTGGGAGGTGTCCCTGCCTGTGACAGTGGGGTTGGAGCCAGATGGGCTTTACGATCCCCTCCCACCCAAACCATTTTGTGATTCTATGGTATGATTGCCTCTGTGAAATGTCTGCGTCCTGGAAAGTTTACCAGGTTACGTTTGCCTTCAGCATAAGGGAAATTTTGCATTAGCTTTGGAAAGTCTGTGCTGTTTAAAGTGCACAGTACAGAATTGAAGGCTTCTTGTGCCATACAGAAAGGAGGCACTTTAATTGAAGACAGCAATAGCAATACTTGGCATTAATGGCGCATATGTGTTTCTCATGATGCTTTGTGGCAGGTTGGAGGAGCTGAATGCCAAATGTCATCAAAGTCTCAGGTCTTTAAGACATTAAGGGTTTCTGTCAACTCCTGAATGTTTATTCAGATGTGTGCACTGTCTGTAGTGCTCTTGTTCCCTAATGATGGTTCTGTCTTTGTTTCTGGGAGGCATCAGAACAGCTCACTAGGGCACAGCATTTAGAAGAATCCAGGACTGAGTGACCAAATGATGCTCTTGGGGCTCTGGTTGTGCTTCTCTGGCTCCAGCTGATCCCCACGAGCTATCTGGGCTGCTTCTCACTGCTGGCCTGACTGGCAGTTCTGTCGAGGAAGGAGCTGCTGGGTATGAAGCCTGAGCAAACGGTTCATTTGCATGGTTAGTTTGTCTGTTTGCAGTGTCTGTTTCATGCTGCCAAGTGCTGAGCTTCATCTCTGATGAGCAGGTGCTTGGCAAGGGAAGAGACATCACACCATCAGCTGGGGGAGAGAAGGAATCTGCTACCACAGAGTTGATTCAGAAGTCGTGGCTGGTGTTCAAGAAACTCTTATTTGAAGAGTTTTCTGAAGTTCTTTCTTGCAAATGAAACAAGAGAATCCTGCTGGGCTGTCAGTCTTGTGCTCATAACTGATGCTGTGTAGCAGAATCTATTTCTAGGAGGGGATTGGTGGTTCAAGCAATGGGGTGAGACTGAGGAGGGATTAAGTCCTGGATTCTCTCAGCTTCTTGTGTAGCTGCTACCCTGCAAGGCCTTGTAACTTAACCAGTATCTTCTTGGCCCTTCATTGTTATTGAGTTATCCTTTTGCTCTTTGCAATGTTTAATTTAATACTGGACTTCTGAACGTAATGCAAAATGAAGCCACAAATAAAGGTTTCACTGAAAGTAAAGCCCTAACTTGAGAGCTCACAGGGGCGTCAGGCTTGGTCATCAAATCACAGAATGGTTTGAGTGGGAAGAAACTCTGAAAGTCCATCCAGTCCGTCTCCCCACAGTGAGCAGGGACATCTTCAACCAGATCAGGTCGCTCAGAGTCCAGTCCAACCTGGCCTTGAGTGTTTCCAGGGATGGGGCATCTGCCACCTCTCTGAGCAAGATGTGCCAGTGCCTCACTAACTTCAGCATAAACAATTTCTACCTTAAATCTCATCTGAATATCCCCTCTTTAAAACCATTGCTCTTTGTCCTACCTCTGTAGTCCATGATCAAGACGGCCCCCCGACCCAGCTTTCCTGGAGCCCCCTTCAATACTGCAAGGCCAATGTGAGGTCTCCCTGGAGCCTTCTCTTCTCCAGGCTGGCAACCTCAACTTCCTCAGCCTTTGCAGTAATTTGGGTTCATTGTGGTGTCCTGCTTGCAGGAGTTGCTTGTGCCCTATCTAGTCTTGGGCTTTGGCTCTTTAGTTCTCAGTCAAGAACTGTACCATTTCCCATGGCTTTACTCTGACTCCGTGTGTGTCAGTCAAGCAATGGCTGGAGCAGCAGCAGGTTGCCCAGCTGGCTGGGGCTGTAGGTCTCTGTAAAATGCCGCTTGCTGTGTGGGCTGTTTCACATTCCTGTGTACTCGTGTGTGGGGTTTTGTTTGGATTGGTGAGTGCAAGTGATCATTTTTTAAGCACTCCTGCAGATTTGAAAGCTTTCATCCAGAAAAAAAAAATGAAGTCTGACTGCCCTTTCATCCCAGAAAGATTACAGAGAGCTTTTAGCATTTAGGACCTATCAGCCAAAAGATGCTGCTGGGAAGAGGCTCTTGATCAGGGAGTGCAGGAATAGGATGAGGGGAAACTGTTTTCAGCTGGAAGCGGGGAGATCAAGGGAGAAATGTTTTCCTGTGAGGGTGGGCAGGGCCTTGTCCAGATTGCCAAGAGAAGTGGAGGCTGCCCCATCCCTGGGCATGTTCAAAACCAGGCTGGATGGGTCTTGGAGCAACTTGATCCAGTGGGAGGTGTCCCTACCCATGGCAGGGGGTTGGAACTGCAAGGGCTTTAAGGTCCCTTCCAACCGAAACCATTGAAACTGCTCCTTAAATACTGTGTTCGGTTCTGGGCCCCTCACCACAAGAAGGATGTTGAGGCTCTGAAGCGAGTCCGGAGAAGAGCAACGAAGCTGGTGAAGGGACTGGAGAACAGGCCTTATGAGGAACGTCTGAGAGAGCTGGGGGTGTTTAGCCTGGAGAAGAGGAGGCTGAGAGGAGACCTCATTGCTCTCTACAACTACCTGAAGGGAGGGAGCTGGCCTCTTCTCCCAGGTGACAAGGGATGGGACGAGAGGGAATGACCTCAAGCTCCGCCAGGGGAGGTTCAGGCTGGACATTAGGAAAAAAAAATTCGTGGAAAGGGTCACTGGGCACTGGCAGAAGCTGCCCAGGGAGGGGATTGAGTCGCCTTCCCTGGAGGTGTTTAAGGGATGTGTGGACGAGGTGCTGAGGGACATGGTTTAGTGATTGATGGGAATGGTTGGACTCAATGATCCTGTGGGTCTTTTCCAATCTGGTGATTCTGCGATTCCATGATTCTGTGAAGGCAAATTTTACAGAGTAGGATTCCTTAACAGCAGCCTTGCTCTGATACCGTGCTTGCACAACACAGTGGTAGAAATAGCAGTTATTTCTGTGTAAGCTGAGCAGTCTCAGAAGGTCCCACACATGCTGTGTACCTTATAGTGTATTTTCTAAAGAGATTTTGGAGCAGGAGGAGCTGGGTACAGCAGGAGATAGAGCTGTGCAGCCCTTTTTCTAGAGATAAGTAGATCAGTGTTACCAAGTACCACTTCACCCAGAAAGCGGAGCATGGCTGCTGGTCTGTTTTCTGAGCCTTTGCCTCATTCAACGGGACGTGTTTTGCCTTCAAACTGGTACAGGATGATTTAAACTCATGCAAAGCATTGCTGTGGTGCTCTGTTTTTTTCCCAGAGATCTGAGCCGTGAGTGCAGTAACACAGACGTGCTGATTAACCAATCAGCTCACTGTGCTGCAGGTAGGGATGGACATGCAAAAAGAGGTGGGGGAAGATGCTAATGAGATGTTCCAGCTCCTGATACATCTTTTCTTTACAAATTACCCCAGCTTGTTTTCCTGGCATTGAAACTCATCTGAGGTGTGAACGCACGCAGTGATTCACAGTAGATGTGATGCATCAGTTTTGAACTGGAAGGTGCACTGCTAATTGATTATGGCTCACTTTTTGAATTGTAAAATCACAGAATGGTTTGGGTGGGAAAGGACCTTAAATCCCATCCAGATCCAAACCCCTGCCATGGGCAGGGACATCTTTCAGTGGATCAGATTGCTCAAAGCCTCATCCAACCTGACCTTGAACACCTCTAGGAATGGGGCAGACACCACTTCTCTGGGAAACCTGGGCCAGGGCCTCCCCACCCTCATAGAAAAACATTTCTTCCAAAGATCTCATCTCAATCTCCTCTTTCAGTTTAACTTTCAGTTTAACACTATTCCCCCTCGTCCTATCTCTGCACTCCCTGATCAGGAGCCCCTCCCCACCTTTCCTGGAGCCCCTTTCAGTACTGGGAGGCTGCTCTAAGGTCTCATCTATCTTGATGTTTGGGTCTGATTGAATTTGAGGGGCTGGAAGAACTCCACTAAGAGTTGTCGCATGTTACTGGCACGTCTCACTCCCACGCTCAGGTTTTATTTCAGAGTCAGAGCTATGAAATAATTTAAGCCAATGTGGTGAAAGGTACTTAATCTTTCCTGTCTCCCAGAATCATCTTTTTAAGCCATCAAGGCATGTCCTCAAATAATGTCCCTGGCAGCGTGGAGCTATGGGTAGCTCGATGTGGGTGTTCCTGTTCAGTCCTGTAAAAGCGAGGAGCTTGGAGGGTGCAGATGGATCAGATTTCTATGGTTACATCTTTTCACTTTGTTACAGGCAGGTTTGTAAGATGCTGTACATCCTGCTGAACAGGAAGTTACTCTTGATTCTATTTCTGGTCTCAGCTGCTCTTTGTAACCCACAAGACCCCTGCAAGTTTCTGAGGAATGCAGCAAGTGAGGGAACCAGCCATGAAGCAAGTCCCCTGAGGTTGCGAAGGTCTGAGATCCAGCTGGGAATCAAACCCCAGCCACCCGACACCCGGTCCCTTGCTCTAACTTGTGTACAAGAATTTCCTCCTGCTGCATCTCAAGTAGAAACTGCAGGGCCAAAAGAAGTGGCAGACTGCAATTGCTGCTGAGCTCTCCCAGCTGTGGAATTCCTGCAGCCCTCTGCTCTTTGCTACTAATTTGGAAAGCTTGCTGCCTCTTCCCCTACAGTGCTCCACCTTGCCACATTCCAGGCTTTGCACTGTGGGAAAAGCTCTTAAATGACCATAAAGAGCCCAGATGTTCTGTCAGGGGCAGGAAACACAAATCAGTCTCCCCCTGATTTGCAAAGCTAAATACAGTGAGAGCATTAATACAGCTCACTGGATGGCTCTTTTTGTGATGCATAGCGTGAGTGAAGCAGGCAGGTTGTTAGGTTTATTTCTCAGCAGTTTTGTTCGTATTGGTAGGACAAGTGGGGGTGGGGTGGGAGGTAGGGGGGTGGTTATAAGGTGAAAGAGGAGAGATTTAGATGAGATTTTAGGAAGAAATGTTTTCCCATGAGGGTGGTGAGGCCCTGGCCCAGGTTGCCCAGAGAAGTGGTGACTGCCCCATCCCTGGAGGTGTTTAAGGTCAGGTTGGATGGGGCTTGGAGCAACCTGATCCAGTGGGAGGTGTCCCTGCCCGTGGCAGGAGGTTGAAACTTGGGTGGACTTTAAGGTCCCTTTCAACTCAAAACCTTTCTATGGTTGTTTTACAGGAGTGACCCCAGGCCTGAGTTGAGCTCAGATTCCCTGTTAGGACATCACAGCATCACTGCAAGACTGTCCAAGCTTAGAGATGTTGTAGATGGATTTCAGAGTAAGCAAGGGCAGCAAAAGAAGCAGAAGGCGGCTGCCATGTGATGCAGACAGGGTAGGGGGGTGGCAGAGTCTGAACCTAGAGTTGTTTATTACCTGTTACCATCACAGTTAGAGTCCTCTGCTCATCCTTGGCTGAATTGTCGCTGTTACAAGCTCTTCTTGTTGGAGCACTATGGAATGAGTGGTGCTTGGTGGGCAATGGGGAAAGCCAGGCATCGTCCCCTTCCTAAACCAGCCCAGGAACATGGTCTGTCAGGAGTGGTTGCCTGGGCAGAGTCTTTCTCGGCGGTGGATGTGCTGGGCAGTCTTCCAAGTTCCTTTGAGTCCTCTTTTCTGTCATTTCATGTCAGGAATAGCGAGTGGGAGAGCACACGTGGGCATCTGCAGAGCTGGAGAGGGTCTGGACAGTTTCTGACCTTACTAGGGTGGAGAGGGTGGGGGACAAGGTGATCAAAGTAGCTTTTGTTCCCCACAGCATGGATTATAGTAACGTTGCTATGGCCACAAATCTCCCTCAAATTGCTGCAGCCAATTCATGAATTTCCTTTTTTATTACATCCCTACGCTGAAAATCAACCAGGCTGTCAGAAACCTCTCCCAAGGAAATCTCTGCTGCTGGAGACATGGAGAGCAGCAGCAGAGGCTGGAGTAGAGGTAGTACGGATTGCTTTTCTGGGAGGATGCTGTGAAGAGAATCTCTTGTTGCTGTAATTTTGGGATACCTTTGACGCTGAAGTAATTAAATTATTCCTAAATATCTAGCTGCTCGCTTTTATCCCATGACTCCCTATTAATTAATTACTTCTGTCTCCAGGGTGATGGGAGTATCAGGATACCTGAGGCATAGGCATTAGAGTCCTGTAAGCTTTATGCTGCTCTTTTCTGCTCCCTGTGGTGCTTTCTCCGAGAAGCCATGGGGCCTGATGAGTTTCACGGTTCCCTGCACAGCAGTGTGGTTCCTGAAGCTGGGCTGTGAGATCCCTGGCAATGCCTCCTGCTGCCACAACACTGGAAAGCCTTTCAGTTTTCCCTTCTGTTTTTAGCTTTGCTCACTCCCAGAAGACCGTGTTCTGCGTGGTGAGTCTTGGGCAGTCCAGCCGGCGTCTCTTGGGCATTTTGAACCCCAAGCATCGAGAGCAGTGAGGGGCTTGTTTTTCTTTCTGTTTTCTGTTGAATTGTACATCTTGCTTGAAATCACTCAACCATCAGAGCCCTTATCTTGCAGGGTGGAATGCAAGGGGTCAAGGAGAAAGTTGGTTTTGGCTCCAACATGGCTTTCTTGCCCTGTGGCAGTTTTGAGATGCCGATGCTTTCTCCCAAATCATTGAGAGCAACCCTGAAAAGGGCTTGGGGTGCTGGGGAATGAGAAGCTGGACCTGAGCTGGCAGTGGGTGCTCACAGCCTAGAAAGCCAAACTGAGTCCTGGGCTGCATCCAAAGCAGTGGGACCAGCAGGGCCAGGGAGGGAATTCTGACCCTCTGCTCTGCTTTCATGAGACCTCACCTGGAGCTCTGCATCCAGTTCTGGAGCCCTCAGCACAGGAGGGACATGGATCTCTTGGAGCAAGTCCAAAAGAGGCCACAAAGATGATCTGAGGACTGGAGCACCACCCCTGTGAAGACAGTCTGAGAGAGTTGGGCTTGTTCAGCTTTAAGAAGAGAAGGGTGCAGAAAGCGCAGGGATAGGATGAGGGTGAACCTTTTTTAAACTCTAAGAGGGGAGATTGAGATAGGATCTTAGGAAGAAATGTTTTGCTGTGATGATGGGGAGGCCCTGGCCCAGGTTGCCCAGAGAAGTGATGGCTGCCCCATCCCCCGAGATAGATGTTCAAGGCCTGATTGGATGAGGCTCTAATCAACCTAATGCAGTGGGAGGTGTTCGTGCCCTGACAGGGGCTTGGAACTGGATGGGCTTTAAGGTCCCTTCCAACCCAACCCATTCCACAATTTTATCATCAGTGTTAGATATTGCTGATGCAAATTAAAAGCTAAATCCAAGCTTTTGAGGTTGCTTCTTCAGGTGCTGGGAGCTGGAAAGAGTTTTTGGGCCATGTTACAGCTTTATTGGACAGTTGAAAAAATGAAGCATACTGATTTGCAGCAGGAAAGCTACTTAGAAGCAGTGGATAAGCACACTGTAGGCAAGGGAATCGTTTTCCCATTCCATCTGCCTGTGTGGATGCCTGGAGCTTTGTAAAGCCATTTTCCACAGTCTGATGCACACATTGTGGAATTAAGGACAAACTTCGCTGCCGCCGTTTTGGAACTATTTCCTTGTTATTTGACTCTTTTGATCAACAGAATCTCAAGGCTTTTTTTACTGAGCAGCACAAGCTACTGTCAGCCTTTCTGTGGAGTGAAAGTTTCTAATATTTTCCTTGTTTGAGGAGGAGTTTCTTACGAAAAGATTTTTTTTTTCGGTTTAAATTGGAATGGTAGAGCTTCCACCTGGGAACTGTTTCAGTTTTAATTTGAAAAAAAAACAGGTTTGAAAATTCACACTTATAAGCTGTAGCAGTTTGTCCTTTGCAGTGTACTTGAAAATAATTCTCACTAGACTCTTAAGATGCTCTGCTCCCAGGGGTTTAAGCTCTATGATGTCTTAACGGAGATCATTACTGTTGGTTTGAACACAGGGTCATGCATAAATTTCCAATATGGACCATTTGGGGAAGATGAATATGGAGAAAGCTTTCAGAGTAAAGAATTTGGAGTCATTGCAGATTTTGCAGCACTTGCTATGCACGAGTGGTTTAGTGAGCATAAAGATGCTCTCAGGATGTGCTTGAAAATGAAGTGGACTCAGAGGATGTACATATAAGTTCGGAAATCATTCGTGGCTGCATATGTGTGTGCACACACCTGCTAGGGTGTGCAGGGTAGTTGAGATGTATCAGGTGTTGGCTGTGGACTGTATTTCATCCAGAATCATCTACCCATTCCATTCCCTTTGTTATTGTTTCACTGGGAGCTGGAAGGTTTCAACATTACTGAACAGTGGGAGCTCACCCACTTGGCTGCACCAGAGCAATTAGTGTCAGATCCTGCACTTGGGCCACAACAACCCCGCGCAGCACTCTAGGACTGGGGAAGAGAGGCTGGAAAGCTGCCCAGCAGAAAAGGACCTGGGAGTGCTGCTCAACAGTGGCTGAACGTGAGCCAGCAGTGGCCAAGAAGGCCTACAGCATCCAGGTTCGGATCAGCCATGAGGTGGCCAGCAGGAGCAGGGAAGGGATTGTGCCCCTGTGCTTGCCACCTCAAATCCTGGGTTCAGTTTTGGGTCCCTCATTCCAGGAAAGACTGTGAAGGTCTGGAGCACGTCTGGAGAAGGGGAACTGAGCTGGGGAAAGGGCTGGAGCCCAGGGATTCTGGGAGCATCTGAGGGCCCTGGGGCTGGTTAGTGTGGAAAAGAGGAGGCTGAGGGGAGACCTCATCGCTCTCTGCAGCTCCCAGAAAGGTCTGAAGTTGCGCCAGGGGAGGTTTTGATTGGATATGGGGAACAATTTCTTTATGGAAAGAGTGATGAAGCCCTGGCAGAGGCTGCCTAGGGTAGCATTGGAGTCCCTATCCCTGGAGGGGTTCAAAAAGCTGTGTGGTTGTGCTTAGTAACAGGGTTCAGTGATGGAGTTAGTAGTGTAGGGTTAACAGTTGGACTTGATGGTCTTAAAGGCATTTTCCAACCTAAACGAAACAATTCTATTCTAAATGTGTTGATCAGTTTTTTTGTGAACTTCTCAAAGGCAGCTCCCTGATTTGGGCTTTTAGCATTCATTGTGTCTCCTGCTCTGCTCAGTCCAATTCAGTTTATGGGGCAAGGGCAGGAGTAAGGCACCACTTAACTGCTTAAGGATTTGCCAGCGAATACCGTCAATTTTCCATAAGGCGACACTGATTTCCCAGAATGTGACTTGATGCTCTTATTCATAAGCCAGACAGAGCCTGTGCGTCTCCCTCACCCCCTGGGGACATCCCTTGATTAAGTCATTCCTGTTCCATGGGACCGCATGGGGAGCCCATGCTGCCAGAAGTAATGAGCTGAAAAGACCGGCAGTGTCAGATTGTATCGGCATCCTGCATAGATCTCATTCCCTTCTGATTCCTCGTTACTCTTGGTGGCCTTGGTTACGATGCCGTCCCTTTCTTGTGATCCGGAATATTTTGCAGCTTGGATATGGAGGAGCAGAGTTGGGCAAGGGATCATGCAAAGGCATCTTGACCTGCAAGGCTGTACCTTCATCTCAAGCAGTGCTTGCTACAGGGATTGCTGGAGACTTAAAAAAAAAAATCCAAACCATCACCAAATTGCTTTTGAGTAACGTGAAATCCTGATTATGGAAATGTTAATTGTGTATCACAAATGCATTCATTTGCCTGCTTGGAAACCCTGGTGGCCCAGGCATGAAAAGAAGGTCCTTTAAAGAGAATTTAGCTTAAAACGACAGTGTTAGGAGCCTTCACGGCTAAAATCAATGTGTCTGAGTGAGCTGAGTAACTTTTACGGACCAATAAAATGTAGAAGTCTTTTTCCAGAGGAGTACGCAGCCTAAATTGGATAATGCAGCAAAACGAAATAGCGGAGAAAGAACTATGTAAGGGGATTGATGCAGGTTTTTACCTGGGATAGGTAAGAGAAGTCATGCCCAAGGATGTTGTAGCTGCCTTATCCCTGGAGATGTTCAAAGCCAGGCTGGATGGAGCTTTGAGCAACCTGATCCAGGCCCCTGATGGTTGGGGCATTAGAATTGGGTGGGCTTTAACGTCCCTTCCAACCAAAACTATTCCACTATTCTGTGTTTCTAGGTGTACTGGACTAATGCACCCAAATTCCTGGGCAAATACTTAGATTCACCAGTTTTTCAAGATATTTTTATTTGGTCGATATTAGATAAACAGATTTGTTTTTGAAGGATGACTTCTCATACTTAATCAGTTTTCCCTTGTCTGTAGTGAAACGAAATTTGAGTGCAGTTTGAGTGCTCCTAGGTAGGGGTGGGTTCTCTGTGAGCTCATGGTGAAACGCTGCCCTGAAGGAGTTCAGTTTTGTGTGACCAGCCAGTGTCCCGGCTGACATGAAGACACAGGAAGCTCACGTCTCTGCTTGTTTTTTATCAATGTAGGAAATAAAAGTCATGTAAAGGCTGTGATAAAACTGTAAATGTGATCATAGGGGTTGTTAGGGATAGTGGCATCCTGACTGATCTGTGATTGTCATTGAGTACAGAGACTTTCAGTACTTAGAGGGGACTGATAAGAAAAATGGGGACAGACGTTTTATCAGGGCCTGTAGCAATAGGATGAGGAGGGGGTGGTTTTAAACTAAAACAGAAGTTTAGATTGGGTATTAGGAAGAAATTTTCCATGCTTGAGGTGGTGAGGCACTGACCCAGGTTGCCCAGAGAGGTGGTTGCTTCAACACTAGAAACATTCTAAGTTTGGTTAGGTGAGACTTTGAGTAACTTGATCTGGTTGAAAACGTCCCTGCTGACTGCAGGGGGATTGTAAGTGGATGAGCTTCATGGTCCCTTCCAACCCAAACCATTTTATGATTCCATGATTCTGTGATACCTGAAGACTTCATCGAATTGATGGAATAGTAAACCATTCTGAGAATATGATAAATGACTTGGAGTAATGCAGATGACTTGTAAGCTGCATTCCCGCATAGAATGACCCATGATGAATTTGGATGAGGAAGAGCAAACAGCATGGGCTGTGCCTAAGGAGAAGCACTCTGCCCTGTGCTTGGAGTTGTCCTGAGCAACCAAGTCCACTCAGATTCCCAGAGTGGCAGTAAGAAGTGTTCAATGCCATCTATGGATATGTGGACTGGGAAGGAGGAACAAAGAATGGTTTTACTTCCAAAACTGCATTCGTGAGAATATTAGTGGAATAGCTTATTTAGCTCTGATATTTTAAAATAGATGTGGGAAAAGGGTGGAGAGTATTTGGAAGGAGCAGCAGGGCAGTAGTGGGAGTGGGGAGAAGTATCTAGACTTGGAACATTATAAATCTCCCACTGCATTTGGGTGAGACTGAAACAGGACTGACTCCCTTTTGTGAGGAGAGGGTGCTGGATGCTGCCAAGTGTCAGACAGAACAGTGAGAAATACCAGCTCTTTGGTTAGGCTGTAAATGCAGGCTGTGATCAATCTTTGGAGCAACCTGATCCAGTGGGAGGTGTCACTGCCCATGGCAGGGGTGTTGGAAACTGGATAGGCTTTAAGATCCCTTCCAACTCAAATCATTCCATGATTCTATGAAATTACAAGGAAGGAATGGATTCACTGCCTCTTTGGATGGAGCTTGGATGCAGAGACACTGATTTAATGGCATTGAGCAAAGGGTGTCTCTGTTCTCTTTCTTGAATGTAAAATCTCACAGCACCATTTTTGCTGTGAAAACAAAATGCCATCATAAAACAGAGGTTCTTTGCACACAAGAAAATGCTGGACATTCTTGCCTGGACTGTTTCCTGTCAAAATTCTGCATTGGATTGGAAGCTGAGGACAATTTTCTGAAAGGGAATTGTTACTTCTGTGGTTTTTATCTGCTGTGGAAGAGGGAAGGAATTCTGTGCAGAGATAGACTCTAATGCGCCCCTTGCTTTTCTTTGAAGCAGCTGATTTGATAGAATCATGGAATGGTTTGGGTTGGAAGGGACTTTTAAAGTCCATCCAATCCAACCCCCTGCATGAGCATGGACGCCTCCCACAGGATCAGGTTGCTCAAAACCCCATCCAGCTTGGACTTGAGCACCTCCAGGGATGGAGCAACCACCACTTCTCTGGGCAACCTGGGTCAGGGATTCAGCACTATCACAAGAAAATTGCTGTGGCCACATTTCTGTATTAGGTTGTGAGATTCGTCTCTCTTAGTGCAAGAGAATGAGCTTAAATAACCGTACTGAAAACAAATTTTAGATCAGCAATAACACGCCTGACAATGTGAAAAATAATGATGGTTTTCCAGCAGATAAGTGAAATATAAAAGCAACATTGATGAGAGCCTCGAAAGAACAGAAAATAGGGAAGCATGTGTTTATAATTGTCAGTCAAGGGTGAGATGAAAGCAGATTTTGATGTTTCTGTGACCCAGGGGAAAGGGAAAAAACTTTTTGATGGGCACCATGAGGATGAGCAATGGAAAATGGACAGATTTAGCTGGAGAAAGGAGGGATTTTTGTGCAGAGAATAGGTCAGAAAAGAAAACTGACATAGTTAAATATCTGAAGATGGCATTCAGTGCCATGCATTCCACTTGTGAAACTTCCCAGCCCCAACTAAATGGATTCCTCCAGGCCATGTGGGTCTGCAATTCTCTATCTCCATTCCCTGCTCAGGAGACCTGGATCAGGTTGCCCCATCCAACCTGACCTTCAACACCTCCAGGGATGGGGCAGCCACCACTTCTCTGGGCAGCATGGGCCAGGGCTTCTCCACCCTCACAGGAAAACATTTCTTTGTAAGATCTCATCTTGGTCTCCCCTCTTGCAGTTTCAAACCATTCCCCCTCATCCTGTCCCTGCACTCCCTGATCAAGAGCCCTTCCCCACGCTTTCTGGAGCCCCTTCAAGTCCTGGAAGTCTGCTGGTAGGTCTCTCTGCTGCCTGAGCAACCCCAGCTCTCAACATGGCCTTTTATGGGAGGTGCTCCAGTCCTTGGGTCATGTCTGTGGCCTCCTCCAACAAATCCATGTCCTTCCTGTGCTGAGGACTCCGCAGCTCATTGCAGGATTCCAGGTGGGGTCTCACCAGAGCAGACCAGAGGGGGAGACTCACCTGACAGGTCCTGCTAGTCCCACTTTTTTGGATACAGCCCAGCCCGTCTCCATCTCTTGGTGCTGAGCTCAGTGACTTGGTGCGGTCACTTAGGGCAAAGTTTCCTTTTTACTTCCCAAATGGTTCCAACACACACGCTCTTAGAGGGTCTCTGCTGCAGCATCTGTCACTTGGTGTTCTTTGATGCGCGGCATCAGCAAGGCGTGCAGTTAGCGGCGGGATGAGCGGCAGATGTTGGCAAATGTTGTCTCTACAGTGCGTGCATCGTTCTGCTCTGTCTGTACCAGCTGCAATCCTGTTTGCTGAGGAAAAGAAGCAAGGATGAAAGACAAGAGTGACATGACAAAATGCAATTTAAATGCTCTTTAAAAGACGGCTGCAACAAACTGTTTGTAAGGATGGAGGGTCCTTATCCTTCCAATACATCATGTCATTCTATGATCCCAAGAGTCCTTCAGGAGCTCTAGTTCACCAAATGGCACCACCTCAGGGATGTCTGTGGGGCTTGGAGTGCCTACATGGAATATGCAGATGGCAAAAGGAGTTCAGAAGGCTCTGAGTCTATGCCCAGGGAACAGCTACTCCCTTGCTGAGAGGCTGCACCTGGCAGCTGCCTCCTTTTAGATGGCTCTGCATCAAGTATGACCTAAAAAAATTTTTTTTCAATAAATTAAATAAAATAAGCTCTTGAACTTAAAAATCCCAAAGTCCAGCTACCAAAGCTATCTTTCTCCTTAGAAGATCATATTTTACAAGTGAGTTATGCTCATCTTGACAGACATGCCTGGCACAGGACCATCTTTAGCTTTTGCTCTGGCAAACATGAGCTCTCCTAGCGTGGTGTCTGCATGTGCTGAGGGACCCACAGCATGCAGGTTGTTGAGAATGACCCATTATTCAGTAATTCCCATGTAGCGTCATCTGATAAACTAGAGGAAAGGGATGCATCCAGAGGGACCTGGACAGGCTTGAGGAGTGAGCAAGTGTGAACCTCATAGAGTTCTACAAGGCCAAGTGCAAAGTCCTGCATGTGAGTGGGGGCAACTCCCAGTATCGGTAGAGGCTGGGCGGGGGTGAAAGAATGGAGAGCAGCCCTGTAGAGAAGGGCTTGAGAGTTTCAGTGGATGACAAGCTAGACATGACACAGCAATGAAAGCAAATTGTATCCTGGGCTGCATCCGAAGCAGTGTGGCCAGCGTGGTAAGGGAGGGGATTTTGCACCTCTGCTTTGCTCTTGTGAGATCCCACCTGGAGCCCTGCATTCACCTCTTGGCACAGGAAAGATGTGGACCTGTTGGAGCAGTTGCATAGATGATCCAAGGGCTGGAGCACCTCTCATCCAAGGGCAGGCTGAGAGAGGTGGGGGTGTTCAGCCTAGGCAAGGTATGGCTGTGGAGAGACCTTCTAGCAGCCTTCTAGTACTGAAAGGGGCTACAGGAAAGCTGGAGAGGGGCTCTTGATCAGGGAATGCTGGAACAGGATAAGGGGGAATGGTTTGAAACTGGAAGATGGGAGATTCAGGTGAGATTTTAGGAAGAAATGTTTTTCTCTGACAGTGTTGAGGCACTGTCCCGCTTTGCTTAGAGAGGTGGAAGATACCCCATCCCTGGAAACATTCAAAGCCAGGTTGGCTGGGGCTCTGAGCAACCTGATCTGGATGAAGATGTCCTTGCTCACTGCAGGGGGGTTGGAATTGAATGACCTATAAAGCATTTTATGATCTTGATTTGTCTGGTGCCCAAGCTGACACAATGCTTTGACCAGGAATACCCCTATTCATTCTGGTCTTCTGCAAAGTAATGTTTCCCTTTTGTTTTCTGGGATATTGTTTGTAATCAGATCTTGAAGCAAGTCCTCTGCTTGGCAGGCAGCCAGTGATATCTCACCAATGGGATGTTCTCTGCCCTCTTGCCCCATGGTGCTCAGGGATATAGACCAGCATCTCATACCAAGTCTAGCAGGAAGAAGCATTTGGGATGATGCACCAGTTCATAGCTGATGCAAATTTAATTGCTTTTTGATTGTCCAGAAGAATCCAGCACAACCCTTGGTTGGTGCTTGGACAAAAAGCAGACGCCTGCTGTCTTGGGAATCTTTTAAATGTTCTTCCTTTTAGCAGCGCTGTTTGAAGCTTTTCAGGGCTGGGGCTGTGCCAGCTGCTCTGCACGCTGCTCCTCCACTTCTCCCCATCAGGGGCTGGCACAGCAGGGAAGCAGCGCTGCCTGCCCTGAGTTGATGGGGCAGCGCTGGTCATGGTGAAACAAATAACCTGGGAATACCTGCTGTCTCCTCTCCGTCTCGTGAGACTGGGCTGAAGGAGGTGACCACCGCAGCCCCCGTGCGTGCCAGCAGTGCCTCACTGAGCCTCCGTTCAGTTGCTGAGTGTATGAGATTGGCTCATTTTTGAATGTAGGAATGAGGGTAAAGGAGAGGTTTGTTTAGAAGCAAATTAGCACAAGGTCTCCTTCCACACCTGATACAGTGTGAGGGGTTGCTCTCCATCCCCCGAGAGCCCATCGCACGCTACTGCGCTTGGCTTTAGCCCAGGGGATGTGAAGCAGCATGTTGAATACCATGTCACAGCAGATGTGTGCCAGAGCACTGCCAGCTCCCGCCGATGGGAGGGAGAGTCACGGAATTGTAGAATCAGGCAGATATAGATTAGACATCAGGAAAAAATTCTTCACTGAAAGGGTTCTCAGGCACTGGCAAAGGCTGCCCAGGGAGGTGGTGGAGTCCCCATCCCTAGAGGTGTTCAAAAGACGGGCAGATGAAGTGCTCAGAGATCTGGTTTAGTAGTGGACAGGTATGGTTGGACTCTATGGTCTCAGAGGTCTTTTCCAACCAAACGATTCTGATTCTATGATCTTGTTGTGATGGTGCATCTCAAATCCTTAAGCTGCTTGAATCCCTCCAAGGACCCAAGCCTTGAAAGAGCTGCAGTAAAATGCATCCTACAATGTCCTTCACTTCTGCTGATACGTGCAGTTTAAGTTACTGCTGCAACCTTTCAGTAAAGCTTGCTTGTAAAAATTAATGAAAACTTAAAGGAAGCCATAGCAGCTCCTTGCTACAGTTTCTCTGATGGGGACAGGAGGAAACCACCTTTCCTTTCAGGAGCCTGGGCTGGGTTGTTATTGTTGCTGTTAATATTCTATTCTGATCACTGTCATTAATGTAATGTAAGGTGTAATTTTTACATTATGTGAGTTATTCTGTGTTTATTAGAGAAGGAGCTTTGCTTTTATCGTAAGGTAGCATTTGTCCTATGAGCACCCTCATGCTTTTCAGACCTTACGTTAGAATTACCTTTCAAAAAACCCTAAGCTTTCAGCAGTGGCTTGTTTGGCTGATGCAAATGTGGGCATCCTATCTCCAGGTGCTCTGATTCCTCAAGTCCGTTGTCCCAATTCTTTTTCTTGAGGATGAAGAATAATTTATGACTTTGAAAAAAATTTTTCTCCAGGCTGAACAACCCCAACTCTCTCAGCTTGTCCTCAGATAGGAGGGGCTCCAACCCTCAGATCATCTTTGTGGCCTCCTCTGGACAGAAAGGTGCTCCAGTGCTTGGATCATCTCCATGGCGTCCTCCGAACTCATTTCAACAGATCCATGTCCTTCCTGACCTGAGGACTCCAGAATTGAATGTGAGGCTTCAGGTAAGGTCTCATGAGAGTGAAACAGTGGACAGATTCCCCTCCCTGGCCCTGCTGATCCCGCTGCTTTGGATGCAGCCCAGGATACAGTTTGGCTTTCTGGGCTGTGAGTGCCCATTGCTGGCTCATGTTGAGCTTCTCATCTCCCAGCACCCCAAGTGCTTCTCCTGAGGGCTGCTCTCAATCCATTCTCTGCCCAACCTGGATTTGTCCTTGGGATTGCCCTGACCTACGTGCAGGACCTTGCCCTTGGCCTTGTTGAACTTCTCAAGGCTGTCCCGATCCCTGTGTATTAACGTATGTGGTTTTTTGTTTTGTAAACTACACACCTTTGAAGTTTGCAATAAAACATCGTTGACATTCAAAGAAAACCTCAGCAAGTTTGTGGGTGACACCAAGCTGAGTGATGAGGTTGACATCCCTGAGGGATGGAATGGCATCCAGAGGGACCTGAACAGATTGGAGAAATGGGCTGATAAAAACCTTGTGAGGTTTAACAAGGTCAAGGTCCTGCACCTGGGTCAGGGTAGTCCTCAGTATCAATGCAGGCTGGGGGATGAAGAGACTGAGAGAAGCCCTGAGGAGAAGGACTTGGAATCCTGGTGGATGAGAAGCTTGACATCAGCAGGCAATGTGTGCTTGCAGCCAAGAAAGCCAAACTGTGTCCTCGGCTGCATCCAAAGCAGTGGGACCAGCAGGGCCAGGGAGGGGATTCTGTCCCTCTGCTCTGCTCTAGGAAGACCCCACCTGGAGTCCTGAGTCCAGTTCTGGAACCCTCTGCACAGGAAGGACATGGATATGTTGGGACAGTTCCAAAGGAGGCCGAAAGATGATCAAAGACCTGGAACACCTCCCCTAGGAAGAAAGTCTGAGAGAGTTGGGCTTGTTCAGCTTGGAGAAGAGGAGGCTCTGAGGACACATTGTTGCAGCCTTTCTGTACTTCAAGGAGGCTGATAGGAAAAATGGGGAAAAACCTTTTAGCAGGGCTTGTAGTGATAGGATAAGATGTGATGGTTCTAAACTAAAAGGGGAGAAGTTTAAACCAGATATTAGGCAGAAATGTTTTCCTGTGAGGATAGTGAGTCACTGGCTCAGGTTGCCCAGAGAGGTGGCTGATGCCTCATCCCTGGAAACATTCAAGGTCAGGTTGGATGGGGCTTTGATCAACCTGATCTTGTTGGAGATGTCCCTGCTCAACGCAGGGGCTGGACTGGATGACCTTTATGATCCCTTCCAAACCAAACCATTCTATGATCTTGGAGAGCCAACGAGGGTTGTGTACAGATGCTGAGATGAGAGTGGAAACATGCGCATTGTGAGCCATGTTGAAATGAACCCCTGAACCTCCCCCTCAGCTGTGGCTGTTGAGTAACATCTTTGCTCCTGATTTCTGGAGAACTCTGGAGAGAGCTGGAGGAGTGAGAAGGAGAGAGGTCATGGCTCTTTACTTTCTGCAAACATCTTGGAGTCTTGGGCAGATGGAAACGTGCCACCTCCTGCAGCCTGCCAAGTGAGAAGAGCTGCGTTCTGGATGTGTTTCCTTCTTCATAGCCTAGAGATGTAGGCACTTGGGAAACATTTTGCAAGCCAAAGTGCAAAGGATGGAGGCAGCTTTTGTAAGCAGCTGCAAACCTTGTTGCCAGAGCCCAGCGGCAGCAAACTACCAGGAGCGATGGCAGAGCTGGGACTGTGTGAAAGGCTGTGAATATGGAACATATTAGGAAGGGTAGGGGTGGGAAGAGGGAGGCTTGGGACGCTCCGCTTGTACTGCCCACTGAAACTGGGACTGTCCAGGAGTCTGTGTAGGAGGAGGGAGGAGGGATGTGGACAGCCCTGATGCACAGTGCTTTTTATTCTGGAACAAAAGAAAGTACTACCTACAGCAGAGACATCGCCTGCTGAATGATAGCCCGAACGCCTTGGACCTTGCTTGGCAAAAGGTATTTGGTTTCAGTTTTCTCAGTGTTTCGCTGCTGAGATCAGACAGTTGTTTGTAGCAGAACCATGTCTGAGAGAGGATTGGAGCTGGGGAAAAAGAAGAGTGAAAAATCATGGTGAGTTTCTGGGCTGGAGGCTGGAGGTAGTGAATGGAGCTGGTGCTGGGTCACTCGGCAGGTCAGACTGGATGCCTCACAGTGGTCCTCTTTGACCTTGGCGCTTACCGAGCCAGGTAGGTGGTTGTTTTGTGAGCTGAGGGATAGCAGTTGCCTGGTGTTGTAGTGGCAATTTTTTCCATGAAGGGAGCTGAGAATGGCTGCAAGCTGGCTTGGAGCTGATGGAGCACAGAGGTGGTGACCCACATCTCATGCCATTTAGTTACAAAGCATTTGAAATCCCTTTCTCCAGGTTGTCTTGTTTAGAGACAAGTGGCTTCAGCAGTGGTAGGAAAGCATGCTGATCATTTCCTCCTGTTGCTGTAGGTTGTGCTGGCTCTTGGGGCGCAAAGTATCCTCATCCCCAGCTTCAGTCAATGGGCCAGGGCTTGGTGGGGTGAAAATAACTGCGAGTTGGTGGTGGGGCTGGCAAACAAGAGCATCTCATGTTCTTCACCTGATCCTGGCTGTCTCTGTAAGCGTGCATACTGCCCTTGTAAGCTGAAGCATCAAATTCAGATAGGAGAGCCTCAGAGTTTATTTTCCTGCTCTTCCTGCAATGGAAGCAGCTCAGGAGTCTAGGTCATCAAAACTTTGCTTGGGGAATTCTGGCCAGTTTGCTTTTTGTTGTGGGTGCCTAGTGCTGCCCTTGTGAGTCTGCACTGTGCTGAGAAATGCACAGGAGCTGAGAATGTGCCGCATTGTACAGGAAAGACATGGAGGGTCTGGAGCACATCCAGAAAAGGGGAATGGAGCTGAGGAAGGGTCTGGAGCCTAGGGGTTCTGGGAGTGGCTGAGGACCCTGGGGCTGTTTAGTGTGGAGAAGAGGAGGCTGAGGGGAGACCTCATCGCTTTCTGCAGCTCCTCGAAAAGATATTGGAGCCAGGTGGGTGTTGGTCTCTTCTCCCAAGTAACAAGGAATAGGATGAGAGGAAATGGCTCTGATTCCATGATTGTTCTGGGTATCGTAGCACCCAAACGGTTGTCCTTGGCCTTGGGCCTTATCCTGTGCCAGTTTCCTCAACTGGTATCCTCCAGCCTCTGGTACTCCTCAGCAGCACAGCCTGTCAAGCCTGTGGGAGCTTTCAGGCTCAAGCCTGACTATGTTGTGAATCTCAAGTTTTTAGCAAGCGTGCTAACAGGCAGCCTTTCTCACGTGATGCCTCCAGGTGATATTTCTTAAGTACATCTGGTTTTGTTTGTGTTTTTGCATTAAACAGGAGAACCCAGTGCTGGGAGAAGGAAGGCAAGTGGTGAAGGAGTTGGTATGTGATGTGCAGTGGGTCTGAGCCAAGGATCCCAGGTGTAGAAGGTAAAGCACAATCGAGCCCTGTGCTGTCAGTCTGCTCCATGCCTGGCTTTAGATCACTTCTCCCCTTGCTCTGTTTTAACACAGTCTGCCAAAACATCTCTCCAGTCTTCTACCAACTCTCTCTTCTCCCTGCGGTGAAGTTAAAGTGATGGTGAGTTGGGGAAAGCTTGTAAGAGTTGAGCAGCACCAGTATGTGGTCAACCATGGAGTCTTAATGAAGATTCATGGACACATATTTTTGCCATCAGCTCTTATTTAATCACATCTTGTTGGCTGAAAGTTTCAGTTTGCTACTGGCAAGAAAGCATTATTTCACAACGTTCCTATTGCAGCAGTTTACATTCTGGTTTTAAAAGCAGTTTTGAATGTCACTGATGCTCTGAGCTTGCCTGCTGAAGCGTTTGGGGGGGCCTTGGGATCCAGATTCCTGGGACAGTTGGACTCTGAAACTGTATCCGTGATCTGGAAGTGTCTTCTTTAGCATCACTGGTTGGGTAGGTTCTTTCCTCAAAATACATTGTAACCAAGATAGGGTCACCACATAGGTGATACATCCAAGGATGGGATTTTTTGCCCTGCAGTGAGCTCCTGCAGGCAAACTCTGGAGCATTGTCAAAACTGCTGGTGAATTTGGGCTTGAGCAAAGGTGTCAAGCGTGTGGCAAAGTCACTGGAGCTTGGAGTCACTCTTGCCTCTGCTTCTGGCAGAAGGACGCAAGAACACCAAGAAGTGGCTTCATATTACGCAAAACTT
The DNA here is from genome assembly GCA_033558105.1 of Coccyzus lansbergi. NCBI lineage: Eukaryota > Metazoa > Chordata > Aves > Cuculiformes > Coccyzidae > Coccyzus > Coccyzus lansbergi. The sequence goes on from JAUMJK010000697.1 coordinate 1,042,709, forward strand.
CTCTGGCAGTATGAGTTGAGTGGGAGGAGTGTATGGAGCTGCCACAGTTACTCAAGTTTGGATCTGACTGCCAGATCTAACTCCTGCTCTTAGGAAAACTTGGATGAAGTTTGAACTGTGAGAAGCAAACAAGGTGCTCCCAAGACCCCTTTTGGCCTTGAACTCTGCTAATCTGTGAAGAAATCGCAGCTGCATCTCTAAAGACACATGACCAGTTCAAGCCCTTGTTTTGACTTGCTGTCAAGAAATTTCCCCAGGAGCACTGTGTCCTCAAGCATCGTCTTTGGAGCATCTGCTCTGTATGTAGTTGGCTTGCACCTCTTCCAGCAGACTTAGCAACTGTGCTGGTGATTTCCTTCAGGAAATCCAACCATGCAGCTTCTGGGATAGTGGCAACCAAGCCAAAGTTTTGAGCCTCTCTCTACAAGAAGGTCATGGAGGGGCTGGGGCATGTCCAGAGAAGGGGAACAGAACTGGTGAAGGATTTAGAGCACAGGTCTTATGAGGAGCAGTTGAGGGGACTGGGACTGTTTAGTCTGGAGAAAAGGGAACTGAAGGGAGACATCATCGCTCTCTACAACTGCCTGGAAGGAGGGTGTAGTGAGGTGGGGCTTGATCTCTTCTCTCGGGTAGCCAGTGACAGGACAAGGGAAATGGCCTCAAGTTGCACTGAGGGAAATTTAGGTTGGATACTAGGGGGAATTTCTTTACTGAAAGGGTTGTCAAGCACTGGAAGAGGCTGAGCAAGGAGGTAGTTGAGTCCCCATCCCTGGAGATGTTTAAAAGATGAGTATAGGTCGTACTTGGGGACATGGTCTTGCAGGAGACATTGCAGGGCTGGATTGATGGTTGGACTCAATTATCTTAAAGGTCTTTTCCAATCAAATCCGTTCCATGATTCTTTAATTCTAATGACACTTTTAAAAGTTGCTTTTTTACATTTCTGTCTCCCCACCCCCGGCCATGGATCTCCACCTCTTTGAGTTGTTTTTCTGCCTTGTTCAAGTGAAAGAGTCAATCCCTTTTGATTTATTCCAGAGCAGCCCTCGAGCTCAGCTCCCATGAGAGCCTCCTGACTTAGAGTTCAAACGATCTCACGTCTTTGAGGCCAGGCTGTGGTCTTCCATCTTAAAAAGAGAGAAAGAGAGAAATTACACGTGTGGTGTCAGAGAATCACTTATACCTGCAGCAACAGAGGATGCCAGTGTGCAGAATTTCAGGTTAAAATCTGGTTGTTTAGTGAAGGTTTTATTTTCAAGCACCTGGTATATTGTTTAGTATTCCATAGAGATAAATATTTCCTTTCAAAGTGGTAGTGTTGGCTGTGATCCAGCCTGTGATCCTACATTAAAGCAGTTTTTGGTGTTTAAACCGCTTCATCATCATGGTGGGTAGAAATGGTTCTGATCCCTCATTTCCTGCAGGTCTGGCTCATTTTACCTGCGCTAACTCCGAAGTTCAGTCTTTGTCTGCTCTGAATTTCTACACAGGCAGGAGTGTTGGTTGCTGCCATAATTGTCTTGTTACTGGCTTGGTGTTTTCAGGAACAAATGCTAATAGAGTTTAGGCATAACATCTGCCTTAATCTGTGCCTTTTGTTTTCCTGGCTGCCCAACTCGAGGGGTTTGGAGTCAGGAGGTGTTTGGAGGTGTGAGTGAGGCTTGGTTCACACTGAGTGAGAAAGACTTGCCTTAAATGTGGATTTCTAATGCTTCACTGCTAACATCCTCGTTTGGAGCAGCTTAAAAGGTATCCAACAGTTGCTGTGCTATCAAATGACTATCTAGACATACCAGAGGGGCTGATGTGGTTGATACCGTAAAATGCTTGTCGCTGGACAATGTAATGATAAAGTGTTAAGCCCTGTTCCAAAGATGAGCTGTGTGCCTTAGGAGGAAGGAGGTGCAGACAACTATCCAGCATATTTGTATTTCATAGAATCATGAAATGGTTTGTGTTGGAAGGGACCTTAAAGCCCTTGCAGTTGCAATCCCCTGCCATGGGCAGGGACACCTCCCACTGCATCAGGTTGCTCCAGGCCCCATCCAGTCTGGCCTTGAACACCTCCAGGGATGGAGCAGCCACCACTTCTTTGGGCAACCTGGGCCAGGGCCTCCCCACCCTCACAGGAAAACATTTCTTCCTATGATCCTATTTGATCTCCCTACTTTCAACTGAAAACCATTCCTCTTCATCCTACCCCTGCACTCCCTGATCAAGAGCCCCATCCCACCTTTTCTGAAGCCCCTTTCAGTATAGGAAGGTTACTCTAAAGTATTTATATTTATATTTATATTTATATTTATATTTATATTTATATTTATATTTATATTTATATTTATATTTATATTTATATTTATATTTATATTTATATTTAATGAGTCCTCCCCTCACTCTCCTCTTCTCCAGACTAAACAGCCCCAGGTCCCTCAGCCGCTCCCTGAGCTCCAGACCCCTCCTTCTCCAGCTCCGTTCCCCTTCTCTGGATGCAATCCAGGCCCTCGATGTCACATATGTGTGGAACAAAATAGGTATAGAAGAGCTCCTGTATGCTACTTGTCTTCCATAGACCTGTGCTTAGTCTGAATTTATGCAGTTGTTGCTACAGTGATGTGTTTGGAAGGGCAGAGGTAATAGAAGGAAGACCTTTAATATACAGGGACCTTCCTTTTAGAAAGGAAGCAAGGTGACCTTGCCTCTGCTTCTAACTTCGGAAACCAGCAATGCGGTGGGGAGGAGATGCTGATTAGTGCAGTGAGGGCTCGGTCAGGTGCCAGCACAAGTTAAAGCATAGGTTGCATTGGTCTGGAGTTTTAACTACAAGTGGGGCTATCAGGGCTGCCACGTAAATCTGTCAGTGTTCCTTATCTTCTATTGATTGAATATATCGATGTATTTATTTATATATGTTTTAATCTATCAAGTATACATTTGGGAGAGGTGTGTCTGTATATTTTTTTAAAAGCTGGTATGGCATACAGGGGAGAAATCCGGCTTTCTTACCTCTCTCCAAAGTACACAGTGATTTGCTGGCAGAGTAAGCGACAGCTCAGCCTTCACAGGCCTGGGTAAAGTCTTGGGTGATGCTTTGCAAGACATTCTTATCAAATACTTTTATTCAGAGTTTTATAGAATGCGTTTATGGAATCATGGAATGATTAAGGTTGGAAAAGACTTCTAAGCTCATCCAATCCAACTGTCATCCTAACCCCACCGTGCCTGCTAAACCATGTCCCCAAGTACCACAGCCACATGGTTTTTGAAACCCTTCCTGGGACGGGGACTCCACCACTGCCTGGGGCTTCACCACTCTTTCAGGAAAGAAATTGTTCCTAATATCTAGTCTAAACTTTCTCTGGCACAACCTGAGTCTGTTTCCCCTTGTCCTGTGACCTGTTACTTGGGAGAAGGGACGACCACCCACTTGCCTCCAACCTCCATTCTAGGAGCTGCAGAGAGCAATGAGGTCTCCCCTCAGCCTCCTCTTGTCTAGATTAAACAGCTCCAGGTCCCTCAGCTGCTTCCAGAACCCCTGGGCTCCAGACCCTTCCTCTTCTCCAGATGTACTCCAGCCCCTCAAAGTCTTTGAGTGAGGGGCCCAAAACTGAACCCAAGATCTCACCAGTGCTGACTGCAGAGGGATGATCCCTTCCCTACTCTTGCTGGCACAGAGGAAACACCTGCAGAAAGCCGCTGGCACTGCAGTCATTTTGTGGCCTGACTGTGTGCAGTAAATGCCTGTAGCTCGGGTTGTGGTGCAGGCACAGGTAATGGACTAGCTCCTGTTTTGCTCTGTCACCACTTCTCCTGCTCTCTCCTCAGCAGAGAAAAACCACATATCGACCTTCTCCTGAAAACCCATGTTCTGAGCCAGCAGTAAAGTAGGAAAATGTTTTCTTCCAAATCTAATTTGAAACACGATGACTGGCCTGTTCTTAAACAGCTTCCAACTGAACAATAAAGAAACTTCTCAGAGTGCTTGGCAGGCGCCTCTGTACATAATTTAGATCATAATCAGATGCATTAACACATTTTATATGGATCTCATGGGGGCCAAGAAGACGAGGTGTGCTGGGTAATTTCTTTCTAGATTTCTTTACCTGATTGTTTATTACTCTTGGGGACTTCATTTGTGGCCCAAATGTCACTGTCAGAATCCCGCTGCTTCATGTGCCTGCATTTAAAGCAGCTCCTAGCAAGGCTTCAAATAATCTAATTGCCATGTTATCATCAGCCTTTCTATCTGTGTGTGTCACAGGGAGGATGGAGAGGATGTGGGGAGGGAGAGGAACAAAAGTGAGGACCCAGTTCTGCAAATTGCTGAGCCTCCTCGGTGCCTGCGGCTTGGTAGGAGGGAAGGTGCTGTGAGCGCTCGACAAGGAGCGTGTTTCCTGCTGGGTGCAATGATTGAGCTCTGCTTCCAGAGAGCTGCACTCCCTCCCCAGATTTTCATTTGAGCTCTTCAGTATAAGTAGCTCTAATTTCAGTGAAGCTTCTGATAGTTTTTCAGTGCTTAGTGCAAAGAAATGGTCGCTTGTCGTTCACGTTGCTTCATTGTTTTGCCATGAATCATAGAAACTTAGTATGATTTGGGTTGGAAGGGACCTTAAAGGTCATCCAGTTCCAATACTCCTCTTGGGGGACACACACTTTCCACTAGAACAGGCTGCTCAAAGCCCCATCCAACCTGACCTTGAGCACCTCCACCCATGCTAAAAGCTTCCTTGTCATGAAAGCTCTCTTAGACAGAAAATCCTGTTGCTGCTTTGATAAATGATGTTTTGGGTTTCTTTCTGCTCAGCTGGTTTGTGTTATCCCTTCAAAAGGTGGGAAGTGAAGTTCCCTGTCACTTCAATGTCTCTTTTATATGTGCTGAAGAAATAACCCTTCCCAGGAGTGTCATGAGTGTTTATTTGTTATTAAATGCTGTGAACTAGTGTCACATCAGGATTCTCAACCCTTCCCCAGCCATGAGCTCTGCTCTGGGAGGCACAGTTCTGTGTTGGAAGCCTGGTCACCAGGGCATGAGGGGATGCTCCTGGCCACTGGGTCTTGCTCACCTAGGATGTAACCCATCCGACAGTGGCCTCAGCCCTAGGTGAGTGAGTTCCTAGCACCCACACAGTGTCTTGGGCCAGAAGATGGCATATCTAGGAACTGAAGCATTCAGGCAGGTGGGATGTGGCCCCTGCATCCAGGAAATCAAAAGTGTTTAAGAGCATGAAAGTGGCTGGATTGCAGCAGCTGGACTCAGAGCCAGAGAACAGGCAGGTGTCCTGGAGCAGCCTCAGGGCCACAGCAGCCCAAACCAAAACCTTGGAGCCACTTTTTCCGGTGATGATGATCCTGCAAATCAGCCCTGACTGGAAAGCTAGCGATTTTTAGTTGCATGCAGTGACACAGTGCTATGGTGTGGTACTTTGGGTACTGTACATAGTCTGCAGGTGAACTGCCCCAGTTAAAACCTTGTGGCCAAAGCAGGTTTGAATGCAGAAGGGTCCTCTGGAGGAGAAGCCCTGGCTTCAAGTTGCCTCTTCCTTTTCATTTTCTTCCTTAATAATTGTTTATCAACAAGTTTCCCAGGCGGGGATGAAACTCAGCGTCCCAGATAAGCTGCAGTCGTAAAGTGGCTATTACAACAAAACATAATGATGATGAAGAAATGAGTATCCTTAACAATCAGAGATGATTGGGTTGTTGACTTCCCATTCCTCATGCTGAGTGAGTCTCTGTTTCTCACCCCTGTAACACCACTGCCTTGTGCTGGTGAAATGTTGACAAGAAGAAAAGAAAAAGTAAGAGCTGAGTCACCCAGTGTGTCTCTCACAAACACCTGCCTTTCCCAGAACTTTCTGGCTAAGTACCCAGGAACAGCGTCACTTGCAGGATGTCCCACCCCAAGGTATAGAAGTTGGGCTTTCCTGAACAAACCCTTTCCACTCCCATTTCCTGCTTTGAACCATGAGTGCAGGCTGATAGGAGTTCCGAAGGGTTCATGCAAGCAGAGCAGGCAGGTGTACAGAATCACTAGGTTGGAAAAGACCCACAGCATCATCGAGTCCAGCCATTTCCATCAATCACTAAACTATGCTCGTTAGCACCTCATCCACCCACACCTTAAACACCTCCAGGGAAGGTGACTCAACCACCTCCCTGGGCAGCCTCTCCCACTGCCCAATGACCCTTTCCAGGAAAACTATTTTTCCGATGTCCAGCCTGAACCTCCCCTGGTGGAGCTTGAGGCTATTCCTTCTTGTCCTGTCCCCTGTCACTTGGGAGAAGAGCCCAGCTCCCTCCTCTCCACACCCTCCTTTCAGGTAATTGTAGAGAGCAATGAGGTCTCCCCTCAGCCTCCTCTTCTCCAGGCTAAACACCCCCAGCTCTCTCAGCTGTTCCTCATAAGGCCTGTTCTCCAGCCCCTTCACCAGCTTCGTTGCTCTTCTCCGGACTCAGTCCAGAGCCTCAACATCCTTCTTGTGATGAGGGGCCAAGAAGGAAAATATCCCAAGTCCCTGTGCTATTTATAGCCAGTTCACAAGCAGTTTCCTTGCTTCCAGTGCCCGAATTACCAGCTGTGACTGATGTATTCTCCTTAGGTCAGTGGCACGTACAGCGACTGACTTGTCTTGACAAGCCTGGGGGCTGTCTGTTCAGCTGAGAGTCAGCACAGTGGCACATGGAGCAGCACTGCTGATTGGACTGGGGCACAGACGGATTTGCTTGATTAGGCAGTGGAAAGGGGTCTAAACTTGCTGGATGGTGAAGGAAAACGAATCTTTTGGATCGTATTTGTTTAAGATCTACTTGTGCTGAACTCCAGAATTGTTGATGTAACCTGTCTTTGTACAGAAACACTGTATCTGTTCAAACAATTGCTCAGCTGAAACAATTGGATTACCTCTTACTAAACCATTATTTGATTTGGGTTAGTGTTTTGTCAAGCCTCTGAAGATAGTAGCTTGCTTTTACTTTCCATTTCTGGATAGAATGGAAGAAGCTGCCCTCTGGAGGGAGTGCATTGCTGCCTCCTGTGAGTTTATAGAATCATAGAACGGTTTGGGTTGGAAGGGACCTTAAAACCCATCCAGTTCCGACCCCCTGCGAGTCCAGAGGAGGCCACAAAGGGGATGGCAAGGGGGTTGGGCCTGGTCAGGCTTTAAGTTCCCTTCCAACCTAGAACATTCTGTGATGCTACAAGTACAGCTATCTGCAAAGGCAGATGAGGTTGCTCAAGGCTTTGTCCAGGTGAGGTTTGGGTGTTGCTGGGGTGCAAGGTCTGCTGCTTCTCTGGGCTTGTGTTCCAGTCATTTGTTTTCCCCCTGTATGTTCAGTCATAGGAGACTACAATAAAACCTTGCTGATGTCAAGGTAATCAATATCAACTGCTGTCCACTCATCTACCAAGCCAGTCACTTGCTTGGAGGAGACAGATCAGTGAGGTACAATTTCCCCACAATACATCTGTGCTGTTCCCAGTCAACTTCTTGCCCTTTGTGTCCCTGGGAATGGCTTCCAGGGGGATTTGCTCCATCCTCCCTTCCCACAGATTTCTACTCCAGCTCTGTGACCAATGATAGGGCTTGAGGGAATGGCAGGAAGATGTGCCAGGGGAAGGTTAGGCTGGAAATCAGGAGCAGGTTCTTCCCCCAGAGGGTGGTGGAACACTGGAACAGCTCCCCAGGGGAGGATTCATGGCTCCAAAACTGTCAATATTCAAGCGGCATTTGACCAATGCCATCAGACACATGGTGTGAATGTTGGGGTTGTCCTGTGCAGGGACAGGAGTTGGACTCGATAATCCTTGTGGGTCCCTTCCAATTTGGGACATTCCATGGTTCTGTGTTTCAAAATGCTGTGTAGGCAGTGGGGCAGCCTTTCTTGTTGCTTCACTGTCCTCTTTATTTGTGCCTCTGACGAACAAATACTCTGAAGAGTGAGTTTGTGTTGTCAAGTGAATCCTTGGAAACTTACAGCCGACAACCTTGGCTCTGTCTTGACTTGGCTGCTCGTGGGCTTTCATTACCTCAGCTCATAAAACCTTTACAATTGCTTAGAGACACTTAAAGTCGTTGGGGTTCGAATACAGGGATTCATTTCAGGCCTCCTGCTGCTAAACTTGTATGTTTGAATTTTGAAGAAGTGTTTTTTTCCCTGGTACAAATGGTACAAATGGGCTCTGGAAACCAGTTAACTTTTATCAGCTAAATGAACTGGAACTCATGAGGCGCTGCTGAACTACTCGGCATCGATTTACACTTGCCAGGCAATGGAAACAATTATGTTGGCTCCACGAAGAATAAATCAGAAACATAGAATGGTTTGGGTTAGAAGGGACCTCAAAGCCCATCCAGTTCCAACCCCTGACGTTGGCAGGGACACCTCCTACTGCATCAGGTTGCTCAAAGCCCCATCCAACCTGGCCTTCAACACCTCCAGGGATGGTGCAGCTACCACCTCTCTGGAGGACATGGACCAGGGCCTCACCAACCTTCATTGTGAGGAATTTCCTTCTAATGTTTAATGTAAATCTTTCCCTTTCCAATGTAAAGTCATTTGCCCCCATCCTGTCACTCTATGACCTTGTAAAAAGTCCCTCCCCAGCTTTCCTGTAGCCCCTTTCTGTACCAGAAGCTGCTGTAAGGTCTCCCCACAGCCTTCTCTTCTCCAGGCTGAACAAGCCGAATGGAGAGGGGTTTTAGGGTGTGGATATTGGAAGGTGCACCAGGAATGCCTGCCCTTTATTCTTACTCTGGCTGTTGATTTTATTGACATTTATTAACATCTCGCTGCCTTGGTTTCCCTTCCATAAATTACTTGCATCTTCCTTTTGGGCTGTTGAGGACTCTTGGCCATCATGTACAAGGCACTGGCAAGGTACAATGCCAAATGAATACAAGCTGTTTTATTTTTAGTGCCTTTTGAAATCTTGGACTTTTTGTTCTCCCTTTTATCCATCTCTTTCTTTTTAATCACACAAAATGGAAATAAACTCAATCACAGCTGGTGCTGGAGAAGAAGCATTAGACCCATCCAGCTGGCTCTCTCGGGGCCGGTGTGGGATTGTACGCTACTCTGCATTTCAGAAGTGATTTATCTGCTTTAGTCTCGTCTGTGCGTGCAGAGTGACGAGCGTCTTTCGCTTCTGTCAGCTCTCTTCATCGATCCAAATGAGAAGGGCTATTTTTAGTTGACTGGAAGTAAATGGACATCAGGATTGGGTTATTTCTGGAAGCCCGTCAGCAGGCATTCTGGCAGGTCCCATCTTTGGTTGGGCTGTCTCAGGTTGTGGCATCAGTTCCCAAGGCCATGAACCTGCTTTCTTGGGTGTGATTTGCAGTCCCAGTCTGGAATTAGCACCTGCTGGAGACTGTCTTAACAGTATTCGTTTACGGGAGTTAATACCCCCTCAAACAGGCTGGCTTGGAGGGATGTGGGGTGATGATTGAGCTGGAGATTCTGGGGCAGAAGATGAGGTTAGCTTAGGGGCAACATGTAAAATACACCTGAAGTGGGGACATGCCTGTGAGATGGCCTCATGGTTTGAGCCCTAGGTGCCTGGTAGTGCCAGGTTTTGGTGTGCTCTCAGGCGATGTCCTTGTCTTTATTCTCCTTCAGAGGATAGCAGAATCATAGTCATGGACTGTCCTAAGTTGGAAGGGACCCAAAGGATCATTGAGTCCAACTCCTGTCTCTGCACAGGACACCCCCAGCATTCACACCATGTGTCTGAGGGTGTTGTCTAAATGCTTCTTGAATATCATCAGGATTGGTGCTGTTGTTGCCTCCCTGGGAAGCTGTTCCAGTGCTCCACCACCCTCAGGGGGCAGAACCTGTTCCCGATTTCTAACCTAACCTTCCCGTGATACTTCTTCCTGCTGTTTTCTCGGGTCCTATCATTGGTTGCTAGAGGGAAATGCTCACCACACGCTCCTCCTTTTGTTGTGAGGAAGCCATAGAGTGCAATGAGGTCAGTCTCCTCTTCTCCAGTCTGAACTGACCAAGAGACTTTAGCTGCTCCTCCAATGGCTTCCCCTTTAAACTCTCCACCAACTTTTAGGCCTCGTCTGGACACTCTCCAGTAGCTTAATATCCTTTTTACACTGTGGTGCCCAAGACTGGACCCAGTACTCGAGGTGGGGCCACACCAGAGTGGAGCAGAGCAGGACAATCCCCTCCCTTAACCGGCTGGCAATGCCGTGCTGGATGCACCCCAGGGCACGGTTGGCCCTCTTAGCTGCCAGAGTACACTGCTGGCTCATGTTCAACTTGCTGTTGTCCAGAACCCTCAGATCCCTTTCTGCTGGGCTGGTCTCCAGCCTCTCACTCCCCAGTCTACATGGACAACTAGTGTTTCTGTGTTCCAAGTGCAAAATCCAGCATTTGCCTTTGTTGAACTTCATGTGATTGGTGATTGCCCAACTCTCTAGTTTGTCCAGATCCTTCTGCAGGGTCTCTTTGCCCTCAAAAGTGTCAACAGCTCCCCCCATTTATGAAGATATGAAATAGTGCTGGCCCAAAGGAGGGTGTTTTCTTGGGTTTGCCTAATCTATTTCATAAGCATTTTGGTAGAGCTTCTATGTTGGACTCAATGATCTGGTGTGTCTTTTCCAACCTGGTAATTCTACGATTCTGTGATTCTAGGTGTTTATGCACAGTTTATGCACCTGTTGATGCTACACAGGTTCCTTGGCTGTGAACATGTACATGGGAGTCTGTGAGGACAATGACTCAACTGACAGCAGTGCTGGTTGATGTGCTTGAAAAGCACAAGCAGAAAATATTATGTATGTGATTTAGTTACTATCACCTTCTTTTGCTCAGCAAAGACTCGAAGTCTAATTTCAAAGGTCAGAACATGCACTCACCTGGGTGTTCCAGACCTTTTATAGAGCAGGTGAAGGCCATTACCTAAAATGAGCCTGAGGCCTGGGACATGCTGCTATTAGCTCCGTATAAGGACTCTTCTCAGAACTCTTGGTGATCGTTTACTTGATGGGCTCCTGTTGAAGCTCATAGGTACAAGGTAGAAAATTGAAGACAATTAGAATCATAGAATGGTTTGGGTTGGGAGGGACATTAAAGCCCATCCAGTTCCAACCCCGCCCCTGCCATGGGCAGGGACACCTTCCACTCAGGCTCACCAGAGCTGAGCAGAGGGGCAGAATCCCCTCCCTCACCCCACTGGTTCCACTGCTCTGGATGCAGCCCGAGACACAGTTTGGCTTTCTGGGCTGCAAGTACTCATTGCCTGCACATGTTAAGCTTCTCCTCCCCCTGCACCTCAAAATCTTCCTCAGGACTGCTCACCATCCGTTCTCTGTACCTTGTAGTGTTTCCTGACTGAGAAGAGAAGTTGGGTGGTCTTTGTTGGCACAATTCCTCCTCTTCTAGGGTTGTTTTTAGTGGGGGTGGTTGCTTTTTGAAGGGTCTTTAGTGAAGCTTTTCTGGATACACCAGTGGAGTGGCTTTGGAGATCAAATTCTCTTCATTTTCCTCAAATTTCCCAATGATCCAGCCTTGCCGGGGAGCACTGGGAAGGGACCACATGACTGAAGCAGGCTTAAATTTTAAAGCATGGTCAGATCTGCTAAGCAACAGCGTTGACACATTTAAATAAATCTTCTGTTGAATAATAAAGAGTGACATATTGAGAGCAATTAAAAAAAACCAAACTCAGCACAAATTTGGGCAATGACTGGAACGGAAACAGAACATTGATGTCAGGGAGGATGTTGGATAAAAGAGAGGGAGGGCTACTCCACAAAAAGACATGTGCTGGGGAACCAGAATGTCCATCAGGAAGGATGAGACAATAGCAGAAGTACAAATTTGTGATGAAATTATCCCTTGGCAGGGAAATCCTTGTGTTTCTGCTTCTCTGCCAACATTAGCACTGGTGAGACTGCTCCTTGAATCCTGTGTTCAGTTCTGGGCCCCTCACCACAAGAAGGATGTTGAGGCTCTGAAGCGAGTCCAGAGAAGAGCAATGAAACTGGTGAAGGGGCTGGAGAACAGGCCTTATGAGGAACAGCTGAGAGAGCTGGGGGTGTTTAGCCTGGAGAAGAGGAGGCTGAGGGGAGACCTCATTGCTCTCTACAACTCCCTGAAAGGAGGATGTGGAGAGGAGGGAGCTGGCCTCTTCTCCCAAGTGACAGGGGACAGGATGAGAGGGAATGGCTGCAAGCTCCACCAGGGGAGGTTCAGGCTTGACATAAGGAAAAAGGTTTTCACAGAAAGGGTTATTGGGCATTAGAACAGGCTGCCCAGGGAGGTGGTTGATTCGCCTTCCCTGGAGGTGTTTAAGGCATGGGTAGACGACGTGCTGAGGGACATGGTTTAGTGATTGATAGGAACAGTTGGACTTGATGATCCTGTGGGTCTTTTCCAACCTGGTGATTCTATGATTGATGATTGCAAGGATTTGGAACATTAATAACTGCCTAATGTAGAGAGCAGCACGTGGTGGGATGTCAGGCAGCTCAGAGATGGTATGGTGGCAGCTTTTGTTCTGGTGGTTTTCTCACTGTTTCTCTGGGTCCGTAGTGAGTTGGGTGAGAGTCCTCTTGCACCCATCACTGCTGAGTTGTGGAATGCTGGAGAAGTGGGCACAGGCTGAATGAGGAGGATTTGTGTTTGAAGGTGTGAAAGGGATGAGAAGGGTAATTCCCTTGGGATGAGGAGATCAAGTGCTCTCTCAGTCGGTTTACAGATGACACCATATTGGATGAGAGTGTTGATCTCCTGGAGGATAGGGAGGCTCTGCAGGAGGATCTGGACAGGCTGGAGCCAGGTGGATGCTGGTGTCTTCTCCCAAGTGATAGGATGAGAGGAAGTGGCCTCAAGTTGCACTATGGGAGGTTTAGGTTAGAGATTGGAAACAATTTCTTCATGGAAAGAGTGGTGAAGCCCTGACAGAGGCTGCTCAGGGCAGTGGTGGAGTCCCCACCTCTGGAGGGGTTCAAAAACTGTGTGCCCGTGGTACTTGGGACATGGTTTAGTTGGCACAGTGGCATTGGGCTGACGGTTGGACTGGATGAGCTTAGAGGGCTTTTCCAGCCTTAACGATCTGATGATTCTAAGGAAATCACTTGTGGAGCTCAGCTGCAGAGCTCAGCTGCAAGAAGCTCTGAAACCAAGTGCTTGGCGTCATTTTCTTTTCTTTTTTTTTAACAATTAAGACTTTGTGCAGAAAAGAATGTGCATGATCGATTGCTTCAAAAAAGCATTTTGGTGGGCAGCACCTGTTGTTCAAGGCCTCGTGCAACTCCTGTTTGCTAGTGGTTAGAGGAAAATTGTTCAGAATAAGCTGTTCTTTGCCTGTGATTTATGAGTATTTTGCACCAAAGCAGCTGGAAATGAGCACTCGGGTGTGAGGGACTGCAGTGGATGGATCATTGGGTTGATCTAATACAGCCATCCTCATGGGGGTTTATTATTTTTATTGGATTCCATAGAGTGGTCAAATTGAGTTGTGAATTTTGTGACTATCTTAACGACTTGGTTGCATGCCGATACCTTCACATCTGTCTGCAGGGCACGTTCGCAGGGGAGTTGGAGGCTGTGTTGCTGTGTCCTTCAAAGCATCTGTTCACCGGCAGCTTTCCCAGGCTCTGGGAACACCTCCCCTTTCCTTGGCTTGGCACCAGGTATTTACTGTGGGCACAAGTGTTTGTCCAGTGGATGGACAGCAGTTAACTTGAGCTCTACCCAGTCTGTTGTGGTATTAAAAGGGGGAGAGCTGTGCCATTCCTTGTGATATTTTACCCGGGTAACAAGGGATAAGACAGGAAGAAATGGCCTTAAATTGCACCAGGGGAGGTTTTGGATAATATGGAATATTTATTTTCTGCAAGAGTGGTGAAGCCCTGGCAGAGGCTGCCCAGGGCAGTGGTGGAGTCACCATCCCATAAGAGGTTCAAAGACTGTGTGAATGTGGCATCTGGAGACATGGTTTAGTAGGCATGTAGTGTTGGGCTGACAGTTGGACTTGGTGACCTTGGAGGTATTTTCCAACCTAATGATTCTATGAGTCTATGATTTTTGTGCGATCTCTGTCTTTCATGGCTCAGACCAGTGAGATGGGAGTGAGGTGGCTCAGCAGGGGAGATGCTTAACCTTACTCTTTGGCCCATAAGTACAGATACAAATGACCAGAAGAGGCATTTGTCGCTTCCTTGTCCATTAGGATCTCTTGGCATTTGTTCTGCAAATGGCCTCTGAAGCTGGCATGAGTTGGAAATGGTTGGATCTTTGGGATGATGGCTGGGAGGCAGCAGCTTGTGTTGGAATCGATTGCTTCATGTGCATGAGTGCTGTGCTGGCAATGTCCCACTGCCCATTTCTTAGCTGCTCTGAGGACATTTGCCCCCCTTACCCAGCAAAAATAGCTGTTACGTCTTGGAGTATTTCTGCCTGGAGTATTTTTAAGCCTGGTGTGTCCTTGCCAAAGTAGCTTCAGCCTTCCCAAATGTGTCCCCTCTGCCAATGTTTGTCTTCTCTTAACCTCCTGTGGGGAACGGGCAGGCAGGACTGCACATGGTGATGGTTACTTGGGCATAGAGTATATCCACAAGATTTCTCTGGGAATTCTACCCTTGGGCCATGGAAGTGCATTGATGATGTTAACTGTTTGAAGCCCAGTCTGTCATGAGACCAGTCTGTCCTGCTCATCCTGGTGCCCAGCCAGGGAAGCTGTTAAGCCAGCAACTTTGCAAAACCCTGGCTGATTGAAGCTGCTGAGTGCTGGTAGCAGCCCCAGAGCTCGTGCAGTGGGTAGATGGACATTTGGACATCCAGAGGGCTAAAACACCTCCCATACGAGGACAGGCTGAGAGAATTGGGCTTATTCAACCTGGAGAAGAGAAGGCTCCAGGGAGACCTTAGAGCAGCCTCCAGTATGGAAAGGGGCTCCAGGAAAGCTGGGGAGGGCCTTGTGGTCAGGGTGTGCAGGGATAGGACGAGGGGAACAGTTTGAAGCTGAAAGAGGGGAGATTGAGATGAGACCTTAGGAAGAAATGTTTTCTTGTGATGATGTGGAGTAACTAACTGTCCCAGGTTGCCCAGAGAAGTTAGATATACCTTATTAAATGGTATTGAACGCACAGGCCAGTTTAACACCTCGTTGCTTTGAGACAAACTGTCTGATGTAATAATCATGGAATCATAGAACAGGTTGAGTAGGAAGGGACTTTAAAGGCCATCCATATACACTGGATCAGGTTGCTCAGAGTCCCATCCAACCTGGCCTTCAACACCTCCAGGGATGGGGCACTGCCCTTCTGGGCAGCCTGGGAAAGGGCCTCACCGTCCTCATTGTGAAGAGTTTCTTCCCATTGTCTAATATAAATCTTCCCTCTTCCAATTTAATGCCTTTCTCCCTTGTTTACTACTATAGTCCTTTGAAAAAAAAACCCTCCCCAGCTTTCCTGGAGCCCCTTTCAGTACTGGAGGCTGCTCTAAGGTCTCCCTGGAGCCTTCTCTTCTGCAGGCTGAACAACCCCAATTCTCTCTGCCTGTCCTCCTATGGGAGGTGCTCCAGCCCTTGGATCATATTCATAGCCTCCTCTGCACCCATTCCAACAGTTCCATATCCTTCTTATGTTTCGGATTCTGGAACTGGACAGAGGACTCCATGTGGGGTCTTAGAGGGACAAAGCTCACCAAAGAGAGAGCTCCATATAAATTGAGGCTCTTTACAGGATAGTGGAGAACCCCATGGAAGCCTGAAGGCATCAAAAAGTAAGAATTTAGGGTTCATTTGGGCTGGTATTTTCAGAAGTCCTTATTGGGGCTACATTGAGACAACAGCTTCTATTTTTTGCTGAGCACAGCGCTGAGGATTGCCAGAGCCGTTACAAGTGCCTGACTGAATTATTAACCATTCCAGATGTTTCTCCCGCTAGTGAACAGGACACTGTTAGGTTTAGGACAGCTGTTGGGAATTACCTTTGGACCAGGCTCAGGGTTTCAAATGCAGGGGATTTAAACAAACTCAAAGCACAGCTCACACAAGGAGACAACACTTTAGTGCCTTGGCCTGGAAGGCAGTGTTGAAGCTAAAAGCTCTATTAGTGGGTTTCGGTTTACTGAGGCTGAATCCTTCCCTGAGGATCACTCATGTTCTGTGCAATTACAGACCTTGATGTGATAACGTTTTTCCCCTCTGTTTCTCCCTTTTGCATTGAGCAAACAGCAGCAAACTCTACAGAGGCAGAAAAGTACTGGAGGGCTTGCATGGAATGTGGCTCTGTTGGACCAGGAGGTGTGTGGGCACGGTGGGATGTGGTCTTAGGGGCTGCATGGCACTCGCAGGCTTCGGGAAGAAGTAAATCATAATGTCACAGAATGGTTTGGATTGCAAAGGATCTTGAAGATACAACCCCCCCCTGCCGTGGGCAGGGACACCTCCCACTGGATCAGGTTCACAAAGCCCTGTCCAAACTGGTCTTGAACACCTCCAGGGATGGGGCAGACACCACTTCTCTGGGCAACCTGGGCCAGGGCCTCCCCACCCTCACAGGAAAACTTTCCTTCCTAAGATCTCATCCCAATCTCCCCTCTTGCAGCTTCAAACTGTTCCCCCTCGTACCTGTCCCTGCACTCCCTGATCAAGAGCCCTTCCCTAGCTTTGCTGGAGCCCCTTTCAGTACTGGAGGCTGCTGTAAGTTCTCCCTGGAACCTTCTCTTCCCCAGGCTGAACAGCCCCCAACTCTCTCAGCCTGTGCTTCCTGCTCTTGGATCATCTTCATGGCCTGCTCTGGACTTGCTCTAAGAGCTCTGTGTCCTTCCTGTGCTGAGGGCTCCAGAGCTGGATGCTCCAGCTGACGGAGTCAATAGGGCGCTGCGTGTCTGCCTTCAAACTGCTGGTCATTTTCTCACTTGCTGCAGAGGAGGATGTTGATGGGAAGTGTGATGAAGGACATGGATGGACCAAATAGGTGAGCTGACTGTGCTCATCTGAGGAGTGTGCAGAGGACATGGTGAGGCAGTGGAGTTGTTGGAGAGGCAGGACAGGGGAGGCCCAGCTTGGGGAGGGATGGGATTCAGACAGGAGAGGAAAGGTGATGAGAAAGGGGCAAAGAAAATGATCTCAGCAGCTGTCTTTTGCGCGGCTACTCCTGCCTCCTGCAGCTGTTCATTAGGAATTCTGTTTATGCCACAGGGAGGTTTGGAGTCTCTGAAGCTGACACAGTTTTAATAGACAAAGACATTTTGAGTGCAGCACATCTGCTCCGGGATGCTAAGGAACGGGCTCCATGTGACAGTGCCATTGGTTGAAGCATCTCATCCTGCTTTTTTTTTTGTTTGTTTTAGGACCTCCTCTTTTTTATCTTAAAATGTAATTTTTGAGGTCAGAAGAAGTGCTATGCTTGCTCATTAAGTTTGCAGCTATTAAACAACCTTTAGTCTTCCTATATCCCTGGGTTCCGCCTTGGGAGCTGGCAGAATCACATTTTACTTTGAAGGATCCCAAAGCATTTCCCAAACGTGGCTGTCACGGAGGTGGGAAACAGCGGTTTGGTGAGGAATGCACTGCATAACATGTGGGAGTGCAAAAGAAGTCAGTGTGAGTAGGGGAAAACACTGCTTCTTCCAAGAATATGGTGAGTGCTGGTGCCTCTTGAGCTGCGGCTGGGAGCTGGGAACTAGGATGGCCAAATAAAATGAACTAATGTGCGAATTATTTGTATGACAGGAATATCATAAAACTCGGAAGCTGTGCTATTAACGGTTTTGTTGGTTTGGGGTTTTTTTGCTGTTGACTTTCAAATATTAAGAAACAATAAAAGGGAGCCAATTGGTTTGGGCTGGTCCTTGCCCAGGCTGCAGCGGTGGAGCTGCGGGGAGGGAGCAGCCCTGCTGGAACCCTCAGCAGGGGCAGACTCTCAGTGCTGGAGGTGGCTGATCTGAAGCAGAAGCCTGCTTTGAGTACCTGGCCACTGACACAAAGCTGCATTATTATCCCCAGCATAAGAAGGGTATAAAACCAATTTCTTCCTAATGTCTAATCTAAATCTTCCCCCTTCCAATTGAAAGCCATCTCCCCTCATCCTATCACTACAGTCCTTTGTAAAAAGCCCCTCCACAGCTTTCCTGGAAAGCCTCTCAGTACCAGGAGGTTACCATAAAATCTCCACACAGCCTTCTCTCCTCCAGACTTAACAACCCCAACTCTCTCAGCCTGTCCTCATACAGGAGGTACTCCAGCCCTCAGATCATCTTCCTGACCTCCTCTGGACTCGTTCCAACAGCTCCATGTCCTTCCTGTGCTGAGGACTCCAGAACTAAATGCAGGACTTCTGGTGAGGTCTCAGCAGAGCACAGCAGAGCAGAGGGGCAAAATCCCATCCCTCATCCTATTGATCACACTTCTTTGGACGCAGCCCAGGGTGTGATTAACTTTCTGGGCTGCGAGCGCCCATTGCTGTCTCATGTTGAGCTTGTCGTCCATCAACATCCTCAAATCTTTCTCATCGCGGCTGCTCTCAATCCAAGGTATATCCTTAGGTGTGTTTTTTCAGCATGACTTGGTTGTTGTTGGAGGTGTGATTCCTCCAGAAGCTGCGACTGCACTTCCATCTCTCTATGCAGAGTTTGTTTCCACTCTTGTATGTGGCCAAGTCTACATGAATCTGCGTAGTCCAAAGTCTGTCCTTGCCAAAACGCTCTGAGCTGCCAGCGGCAAGGATGCTGCACAGTTAGGGAACAGCTGTTGCGCAAGCACAGTGGAGGTCATATTATGATGGCATGAGGCATCGTGACATCCTTCTCTTAAAACTTGTGCAGTCAGTGAAGAAGTAGATTAGCTGGGCCACTGGGTTCCTACTGAGTTGGATGACTGAGTATAGCAGAGAGGCATTCAGTGCCCGTCTCCTAACTGGGACTGTGTGACTGAATGTCTGGTAATCATAGAATAGTTAGGGTTGGAAGGGACCTTAAAGATCATCTAGTTCCAACCCCGCTGCCATGGGGGGTGGGAACTAGAGAAGGGTAATGAGAGAGGGTTTTTTTACCCATTGGACTCTCTTTAAATCCAGTCCAAATTAATAGACATCTGGCAAGAGTCGTGTTTGTGCATCTGAATTCCTCGCT
The DNA here is from genome assembly GCA_033558105.1 of Coccyzus lansbergi. Lineage (NCBI taxonomy): Eukaryota > Metazoa > Chordata > Aves > Cuculiformes > Coccyzidae > Coccyzus > Coccyzus lansbergi. The sequence goes on from JAUMJK010000697.1 coordinate 1,061,801, forward strand.
TGCTTAGTAATGAACTGTGTCAGATAAGTCTCTGCCCGCTGTATAAATATGGGTGATGACGGTGCATCAGGTAATTTAGTTATTTGGCATGATCTATCGGGCTGTCGGGAATGGAGCAGCCTCCACTTACATTGTGATGAAGCGTCCTCTTAAAACTGCAGAAGCTTGCTAATGAGAGTGAGCGGCAGCCCGCCAAGTGCATCACGGGCTTTTCCAAGGGGAGTGGAAGAGCTGGTGTCAGACTTGCAGCTGCACGGATACAAGTGGAAAGTCAGGGAGCAGGTGAGAGAGCTGAACAGGGAGGGAAGGCACATTTGGAATTCATTCACCAAGTTAATGTGTCCATCTCACACTGATGAATTTAATGTCACCGCACCTTGCTCAGATGTAGCTGCCCCTCTGCTCTGTGCTGGTGAGACCCCACCTGGAGTCTTGAATTCAGCTTCAGATTCCTTAACGTAAGAAGGACATGGATCTGATGGGGCAACTCCATAGGTAACCATGAAGATGATCTGAGGGCTGGAGCACCTCCTGTGTAAGGACAGGCTGAGAGAGTTGTGGTTGTTCAGCCTGGGGAAGAGAAGGCTCCAGGGAGACCTTAGAGCAGCCTCCACTACTGAAAGGGGCTCCAGCAAAGGTATGGAGGGGCTCTTGATCAGGGAGTGCAGAGATAGGACAAGGGGGAAGATCACACTCCTCTGGACGCACTCTAACAGATCTGTGTCCTTACTGTCCTGAAGAAGTAGTGATGACACTAAGTGGTAATGATGGTGTTTTGGGGACTTGAGAGAGGTGTGTGTTTTTCCCTTGGGGAAAATTATGTGCCATCTGAGCTGTCTGGGGTTGAAAACCACAAAGAATAACAAGGACTGTCTTGTACTTCTGTACCAAGTCAGTGTTTGGAAAGCCAGCCGTCTCCTCCCATTTGGAGCTGACCTCTGCATCCTTCTTTTTTATGACATGAAGCGCCTGTCTCTTCACTGTGGTTTTGCCTCAAGACAGTTCTTGCTTCAAGGAAAGACAAAATGAGCCCTCTCCTCCTCCCACACCTGATTTAAACCTGTTAGCGGTGAATAATAAATCAGCCACACACTGACTCCTTGCACCGCTGCACACGATGGAGCAAAGCACCTGCTTCCTTGGTTTGCTTCCCAAATAATCCTTGCCTCTTTGTAATGGCCATGTGGTGAGCAGGACAGCATCAGCCTCTGTGGGGTTGTATGGATTTACCAGGTATGGATTGTTGTATGGATTTACCAGGTATGAACTTACCAGGTATGGATTGTGGTATGGATTTATCAGGTTCCTTGTAAAGCTCTGCCCTGTAGTCCCTTGCTCTGGGATGTGGAGGGGGTGAACTCTGCATCCAGGGTGCTTTGCCATTCGGTACCGCGGAACAGAAAAGGATTTGCTTGTATGCTGGGTATTCGTGCAGAGAAATTCTTGTGTGCAGCTCTGGAGAATAAATAAAACAATGTGGCTGCTTTATTACCAGAAAACAACACAAAATAATAAATTGAAGAAGTAGAAACTATGTATGTAAAACGAATCTTGCAATGCATTATGCAGATAGTGAGAAGGCATCAGAGAAGGAAACTGCTGGGAAGAGGCAGGCTGGGAAGATGGACGATCTTGTGGACAGGACAATTAGATGTGGAGTGAATCCCAAGCTGGTACAGCTTCTAGGGTGACCTTGGTCTGTTTCTCCATTACCTGCTCTCTGAAAACTGGATGTGGTTTTACTGCCTTAAGATTTTCATCAGGCTAAAGGAATGTTCCTGAACCACTTGGTTAAACTCAGCTGAGGAGTGTGACAGAGCTGTAGGGGCAGCTTGCATATACAGTGGGTCTTCTCTCTGCTCCCGCAAAGGGTTTCTGAATTGCGGGAGATGTGTTTGTGCGGACTGTAAGATGAGATGATGCTGTACTGGGAGCACTGGTCCTGTGCTGGGCAGGAGGACATCCGGCTGGAGAGAAGGGAGCAAGCATGGTGCAAAGCCAGAATCCATGTTGTCTGGGACCTGTTTCCAACAGAGCACACAGGGAATGAAGAGAAGAACAGGGTGGATGTATATGGTGCTTCTCCTGCTATTGTTCAGCTGCTGCATTCTTCTTTGTTTTTGGCTTTGGTGGAGTGAGAATAGGAAGGGGCTGTGAGGAAGCTGGGGAGGGGCTCTTGATCAGGGACTGCAGGGATAGGATGAGGTTTTCAGCTGAAAGAGGGGAGATGGAGGTTAGATCTCAGGAAGAAATGTTTTGCTGTGAGGGTGGGGAGGCCCTGGCCCAGGTTTCCCAGAGAAGTGGTGTCTGCCCCATCCCTGGAGGTGTTCAAGGCCAGGTTGGATGAGTTGGAAGGGACTTTAAAGCCCGTCAAGTTCCAGCCCCCTGCCATGGGCAGGGACACCTCCCACTGGATCAGATTCTGCAAAGCCCCATCCAACCTGACCTTGAACACCTCCAGGGATGGGACTTCCATGACTTCTCCGGGCAACCTGGGCCTGTACCATGGGATGAACATTCCTTGGTTTAGATAAATGCTTCCTGAAATCAAGGATGCAGTTTATTCCCTTAGTTGACAGATAAAAGGCCTTTTACCGGTTGTGTGTGCAGCAACGTTGATCTTTGCCTTGGAGAATTTCCCTGTGCCTTTGAGCTCTCGAGACAGTACAAATCCTTCATGCTGATCACTACGGATGTCACACGTGAAGCATTTCAGAGTGCATTTTCGATCTGCTCCTTTGAAAGTTCTGCTCTCAAACATTTCTTATAGTGCACACCTAATAGATTTACTTTCCTCGTAGAAGGAAAATCCTTCTGTTCCCAAAGCAATCAGAGATTTGGGGTGTAATCCTATTCTTTGAGAGTGTAAAGTAGCAGAAGGTTACCATCGCTGAAGGGCTGGTGTGTGTTGGTTTCCTTTCTGTTTCACCTCAAACTCTTTTTTCTGAAGGGTGTCATATCCTATATTTCGCTTTTTTAGCAAATTTTTCTGCTTTTGCTGTTAAACTCTGTAAAAAATGTGGGGTTTTTCCTTTGATTTCATTTTCAGTGCTGATGAAAAAGTGGCCTGGCAATAGAAACTGTCTCAAGACTGAACAGATCAAGCACGGGAGCACAATCCCCGATGTCCTTTGCCATCGTCAGAAGGGAGCCTGCGTGCCAAGGTGGGTGTGAGGCTTAATTCTGTATGGAGAGGGCTGACACTGCAGAACATTTGTGGAGGGAACACAGCAACGATAACACTGCAGACCTGTTATTTGATGAGGAAAGAAAGTAAGGATGTGGATGGGTGCATACAGAGTCTAGAGTCTGGAATGTAGCAGATGCAGGATCCCTGTGGATTTTTCTCTTGGGAAGTTCATAGAATCGTAGAATCATTTGGTTGAAAAAGACCTTTCAGATCATCAAGTCCAACAATTCCTATCAATCACTAAACCACGTCCCTCAGCACCTCATCCACCCATCTTTTAAATACCTCCAGGGAAGGTGACTTAAACACCTCCCTGGGCAGCCTCTGCCAGTGCCCAGTGACCCATTCCATGAAATACTTCTTCCTGATTTGCAGAGTAATGACTCCATGAACATCCACAGGTTGGACCTGCCTGATGCTAGAAATGTCCAATGAGTGAGAAACTCAGGTATTCCCATTTGCCTGCAGAAAAGCTGGGGAGGGGCTCTTGATCAGGAGGTATGGGAATAGGATGAAGGAGAATGGTTTGAAGCTGAAAAAGGGGAGTTTGAGGTGAGATCTTAGGAAGAAATATTTTCTTGTGAGGTTAGAGAGGCCCTGGCCTGGCTTGCCCAGAGAAGTGGTGGCTGCCCCATCCCTGGAGGTGTTCAAGGCCAGGTTGGATGGGGCTTTGCAAAATCTCATCCAGTGGGAGGTATCCCTGCCTACAGCACTAGATAATTTTTAAGGTCCTTTCCAACCCAAACCATTCTGTGATTCTCTGCTGCCTTCACTTCCATGAGGAGTGCCTACTGTGGAGCTGAAGGAGGCTGAGAATGCAGCTTGGGATTTAAACTAAGATGTGACAGCGTGCTCAAACAGCAATTTAGTCTCGCAGCCCCACACCTTAGGAGAAGGAACTGCACACAAACCTGTCATGCCCAGAGGTTGGTCAGACTGGCAGTTGGGAAGAGGCTATGGTTGTAACTGAACTTATGATTTCCCAGGAGCTCTTCCTGCCTCTTTTTGTGTGTATGTGTGTGCCAGTAGGTCTGTCAGGCAGCAACACTGTGATTCATGTCCACAAGAGTTGCTCAAAATGGGGCTCAATCAGTTTAAAGGTCTCGGGAGCAAGAGGAATGGGTTGACTGGAGAGTCCAGCAACTGACACCTTATCCCCTCCTCCCAAACTCCTCTTTGGGAGCTATGGAAATCAGCAGCTTTTTTTCCCAGGGCTCCTTGTTGCTCTCAGATACAACACTGAAGCCTCTCTTGGTAAACCCACAGACTGGGTTTTACTTTGGGGATTTTTTAAACCTTAATAACAACGTGTTACAACCTCAGGCTCTATTGAGTTGATGAAGAATAAAGTCTTAGTAATGAAGAAGACTCTAAGAGTGTGTCTAAAGTGCTTGCTTTATCGCCAGCACATATTTCATACTGACAGTCAATACTTTTAACTGATCCAAAGCCACGTGCATTGCATTTTAAATCCCTCCCAGCCTGCTCTCATCTTTCTCTTATGGACTTTCCCAAGCAGAGTCAGTTTGTCAGCTTCAGGTTTCTAAGCATATGGATTTTTTTAACTCACAGCCCATGTTTCTAGGTCAGGAGGATCAAGTTTGTCGTGTAACTGAATGGAAAGACTGGAGGAGCCACTGAAGGATTAGGTGGCAAAACAGCTGCGGAGGATCATGTGCTGGGTGATGGATTTAGCTTTTCAAGTACCACAGTTGCTGTTTCAGGGACTCCAGTTTGCCATTTTATTACTGCTTAGGGCTCATAAATGGCCGAAGCAACCGTGAGGAAACAAGGTTTAGATGCAGTCTCAGCTGATTGTCCTTGGGGCTGCCTTTAGTGTCTGTGGGGCTGTAGTTGTGGGGTTGCTCCAAGCCCCATCCAACTTGGCCTTGAACACCTCCAGGGATGGGGCAGCCACCACGTCTCTGGGCAACCTGGGCCAGGACCTCCCCACCCTCACAGGAAAACATTTCTGCCTAAGATCTCATCTCAATCTTTTAGCTGAACCCCCCCCCCCCCATCCTATCCCTGCACTCCCTGATCAGGAGCCCCTCTCCAACTTTCCTGGACCCCTTTTCAGTACTGGAGGCTGCTCTCAGGTTTCCCTGGAACCTTCTCTTCTCCAGGCTGAACAACCCCAACTCTCTCAAACTATCCCCGTACTGGAGATGCTGCAGCCCTCAGATCATCTTTGTGGCCTCCTCTGGACTTGCTCCAACAGAATTTGCCATGTGATGGATTTTTATGCCCATGCTGTGGACTGTCAGTGCCATCGCAGAGTTTTCTGAGGAAAAAAGTCTTTCTAAGTAAGCTGATACTGCTGGGTGCTGCAGTACCTATTGGATCACTTCACCATCTTGGCTTTAATGTGTAGTGTAGACTTCTCCACTTTTCACCAGAAATGCCCTTGCGAGTGTGAACAGCTAGCAGAGGGAATAGTAACCAACACGACTGCATTCCCTTTAAACTTTCTCTTGCAGTGAATCAAAATTTTCTGGCAGGAAACGAAAGCCAAACATTTAATCTAAAAATTCCTCTGGAGCTCTGCTCACTAGAGCAGAACACTAGTGATTACAGTCAGTTACGCAGTACAAACCCACAGCACTGCTGTGTCCCAGGGTCACAACACACTGTGAAAAGGCGAGCAGGGAGAGCAGGTGTACGTTGATATCCCTGTCTTGTACTTGAGGAGACCAAGCTCTGCAGATGTTAAGCAGCTTTTGCAAAGTTAACCAGCAAGAAACTGAAAAGCAGAGCCAGGGGCAGTGGTTTTTCTAGTCTGGGCACTGAAGCATTGCAGCCTTAATGAAAAGGAGAGAGCCTGAGAAAACTGTGTGTCTGCAGCTAACAAATCCTCTCACTTTCTCAAGTTTACTAGTATTAACCCCAGAGGTCTTTGATACGTAGAAGGTTGCTCTGTTGCAGAGAGGAAAGTTGCTTTTGAAAGCAGCAATGTCATAGGTCACTAAGGTGTCATTGTCAAAGAATCATAGAATTGTGTTGTTGGAAAAAACCTTTGAAGATTGTCAAATCTAGCTGTACCTGTCCACTACTAACCCAGATCTCTGAGCACCTTGTCTGACTGTCTTTTAAATACCTCCTGGGATGGGGACACAACCATCTCCCCGTGCAGCCTCTGCCAGAACCTTAGAACACTTCTGGTGAACAAATTTTTCCTAACGTCTAATCTGAACCTGCCCTGGCACAACTTGAGGCTGTTTCTTCTCATCCTGTCTCCTGTCACTCTGGAGAAGAGACCAACACCCACCTCACTCCAACCTCCTTTCAGGGAGTTGTAGACAGTGATGAGGTCTCCCCTCAGCCTTCTTTTCTCTAGGCTAAACAGGCCCTGTTCCCTCAGCTGCCTCTTATAAGACTTGTTCTCCAGCCCCTTCACCAGCTCCATTCCCCTTCTCTGGATTCATTCCAGCCCCTCAATGTGATCTTGTCTTTCTTTTGTTTGTGTTGTCTTAATCTGTGATTGTTCTTTCACAGGAATGGCAGCGCATGAGCCACGCAGCAGCAATGAGCAAGACTGACCTTCCTGTGAGTCTCTTCTGACTCCTTCTTCACAATGGCTGGTGCCTCTGCATATTCATTTGATGGTAATGCAGGATGTCGAGAACAGCGACAGAGTTTGGATTGATCCCACTGTGTTTTTCTTCTGCCATCTGAGACTTAGAATCACCATGACAACGCTGTGACACTTCCAGCAACGTTTCCCGCAGACCGAGGGTGGGCTGGGGGTGGGTGAGAAGGTCAATGGTTGAGTCTAACAGGATCAAAAGTTGTGCCTGCAGCAAAGTGACTGTAGAAAAGCCATTGGCACAAAAAGAAGATGAAATTTCCCTTCTATTGGCTTCTCGCTGAGCAGGCACAATAACATTTTTTTCCGAGAGGCTCGCTATAAAAACTCTTTCGGTTATGGCTACTGATCCGACGTGATTGGGCGCACAGTGGCTTTCGAACTCATGACTGGATATACGATGTTGCGGAATGGGGGAGTGGGGAACGGAGGCCAGCCATGGGTGTTGAGATGGTCTAGTCGGATCCGGCTCACCTGGCTTAGTTTCACCCTATTCATTATCCTCGTCTTCTTTCCCCTCATTGCCCACTACTACCTGACCACCATTGATGACGTGGATGATGCCGGCAAGCGCATCTTTGGCCCTCGGACAGGGAATGAGCTGTGTGAGGTAAAGCATGTGCAAGATCTCTGCCGCATCCGTGAGTCGGTCAGCGAGGAGCTGCTCCAGCTGGAGGCCAAGCGGCAGGAGCTCAACAGTGAGATCACCAAGCTCAACTTGAAGATCGAGGCCTGCAAGAAGAGCATTGAAAATGCCAAGCAGGACCTGCTGCAGCTAAAGAACGTCATCAGTCAGACTGAGCATTCCTACAAAGAGCTGATGGCTCAGAACCAGCCCAAGCTCTCCTTGCCCATCCGGCTGCTGCCAGACAAAGACGATGCGACCTTCCCCTTGCCAAAATCCAACCGGAACTGCAGACTACACAACTGCTTTGACTACTCGCGTTGCCCATTGACATCTGGGTTTCCAGTCTATGTCTACAACAGTGACGATTACCCTTTTGGTAGCTCCTTAGACCCTTTAATTAAACAGGCCTTTGAGGCGACTGTCAGAACTAATGTTTATGTCACTGAAAATGCAAATATTGCTTGTGTGTATATAATTTTAGTGGGGGAAATGCAAGAGCCCGTAATGCCAAAACCTACTGAACTAGAGCAACAGTTGCACTCTTTGCCATATTGGAGGACTGATGGACATAACCATCTCATCATCAATTTGTCAAGGAAATCGGAAACTCAGAATTTCATTTACAACATCAGCACGGGGCGCGCTATGATTGCCCAGTCCACCTTTTACGATGTGCAGTATCGACCGGGATTTGATATTGTGGTGTCGCCTCTGGTCCACGCAATGTCTGAACCCAATTTCCTAGAAATCCCGCCCCAGGTGCCAGTCAAGCGTAAATATCTGTTTAGTTTCCAGGGAGAGAAGATCGAGTCCCTCAGATCCAGCTTGCAAGAAGTTCGCTCTTTCGAAGAGGAAATAGAAGGGAATGCCCCAGCTGACTATGACGATCGGATCATCACCACCTTGAAGGCTGTTCAGGACAGCAAGCTGGACTTTGTTTTGGTGGAGTTCACATGTAAGAACCAGCCTAAGGCGAGTCTGCCCACTGAGTGGGCTCTGTGTGGAGAAAGGGACGACAGACTAGAGCTACTGAAGCTATCTACTTTTGCACTGATAATCACCCCAGGGGACACCCATTTAGTGATCTCCGCTGGGTGTGCCATGAGACTGTTTGAGGCTCTGGAAGTTGGAGCCATCCCAGTGGTTCTTGGAGAGCAAGTCCAGCTACCCTATAACGATGTGATCCGGTGGAACGAGGCAGCCTTAATCATACCAAAGCCACGTATCACAGAAGTGCACTTTCTTCTGAGAAGCATTTCTGACAACGATCTCCTTGCTATGAGGAGGCAGGGCCGCTTCTTGTGGGAGACCTACTTCTCCACCTCTGACAACGTGTTCAGCACAGTCTTAGCTATCATAAGGACTCGAATCCAAATCCCGGCTGCTCCGATCCGAGAAGAGACAGCCGTGGAGATTCCCCACCGGTCTGGCAAAGCTGCTGGTACAGACCCCAATATGGCAGACAACGGTGACCTTGACTTGGGGCCTGTGGAAACAGAACCACCCTATGCATCTCCCAAATATCTTCGCAATTTCACCCTCACTGCAATGGACATCTACAGGAATTGGAATTCTGCTCCAGGGCCTTTCCACCTTTTCCCCTACACACCCTTTGACCCTGTTTTACCATCAGAAGCAAAATTTTTGGGGTCTGGGACTGGATTTCGACCAATTGGTGGAGGAACAGGTGGCTCTGGGAAGGAGTTCCAGGCTGCTTTGGGTGGCAACGTCCCCCGGGAGCAGTTCACAGTAGTGATGTTGACTTATGAGAGGGAGGAAGTGTTGATGAACTCCCTAGAAAGGCTCAATGGTCTCCCGTACTTAAATAAAGTTGTGGTAGTGTGGAACTCTCCCAAGCTTCCTTCTGAGGATCTCTTGTGGCCAGACATTGGTGTCCCAATCATGGTAAGAAAGACGTAGCTACTATGGGCTTGCTTTCTGGTGGGGTTCGTGCATTAAAATTGTCTGTAGCTCTTCTGTAGTGTGTCAGCTCAGCTTAAATCATCTAGGGCAGCATTCGTCTCATGATTGTAGATGTTTCCACTTGATCTGGATTCTTTATCAACAGAGAAGAAAGTGGGGGATGACAGGTGTGACTCATCTGATCCGTTAGAGGTGTTTGCATGATCAACAGGTAGTAGTTGAGTTTTATTTAGGTCTCTGCCCAGGGAGGTATTTGAGTCACCATCCCTGGAGGCATTTAAAAGAGTAAATGTTATACATGGGGACATGGTCTAGTGGCAGACTTAGCAGGGCTGGATTGATGATTGGACTTGATGATCTTAAAGGTCTTTTCCAACCAAAGCCATTCTGTGATTTTGTGTTTCTGTGACAAAGCAACATCTCTTTATGCTTAGCTACTTGCTTGCATATTGGATGGGACTTAAAGCAACCTGATCCAGTGGGAGGTGTCCCTGCCCATGGCAGGGGGGGTTGGAACCAGATGGGCTTTAAGGTCCCTTCCAAGCCAACCCATTCTATGATATTGGCAGTGTTGTTTGTTAGCAGCAAATTCATAGATTCATGGAATGGTTTGGGCTGGAAGGAACCTTGAAGATCATCCAGTTCCAACTGAAGGGTAAGGACACCTTCCCCTGGATCAGGTTGCTCCCTAAGTTATTACTGACATATTGTATGGCTGCCTTTATTTTAGGACTTCTCTGTCATTCCAGTGTAACTTTCTCCTCTGGTCGTTGTTGATGATCAATATTAAATACAGATCTCCACATGCCCTCCTGAGGAGAGCGTGGGCATAGTGCTGCTAACAAGCGGCAACACTGCGTTGTCTGAATTTGGTTGTGTTTAGAGGACAAATGGCAGGATAATGTCTTACAAATTACGGAAGGGAAAAAAGACCAAGATGAGATGGTACTTAAGTATGCAAACTGCATGTGGTTTATGTGACAGGAGGCTACTGAGCTTCATAGCGCCGTAAGCTTTGTGCTTCATGCAAAGAGATTCATTGATTTAATATTTCGGTTTATTATTATTGTGATGAATAAATCCTTCTGCTCCCATTTAAAAACCCTTATGGTCCAGGGACAATGAGGGGAGAAAATTACTCAGATAATTGTAAACTAATCGTTCACGTTAGTCCAGTCGAATGCCTGAATTCTGCAAAATCTTCTCATTGTGGCTGCTGAAAACCTGTGTGCTCCTCCTGAGCTGAGGAGTGGGGATTGTTCACCTTGGAGCTGCTGATGGGTGTTACTTGGGAAAGAAAAATAGGGTTTTGTTGATGGAAGTTAACAGCTTTTTTCCTTGGCTCTGCTCTCATCTGTTGTGTTGGAGACCCACTGGCCTTTGGGGACCTTTGACACATACATGTCATGCATGTTGCCTTTGAGCCACTCGCTGGGGTTTTTGTGCTACGGGGGATGCTCGGTACCACTCTGTTCAAGAGAAGGAAATGTCTTCTGTCTCGTTTGGGATGCTGGGGGGGGTAACACTGTGCTCATGACCATGTGCTGGGGAATGGCTGGAGACCAGCTTCTGCAGGGTTCTTTTCAAAGGAATCCTAATCTTCTGATAATAGGTGTGCTTTCTTCCCATTTTTAAAGAGCCCGAATCCCCTGAGATCTCCCATAGCCTCCCATCCCATCATGTGCTTGTTGCCAGGTCTATATCCAGGACTCCAGAGCTGCACAGGCCTCGTAGTGAGGTCTCAGTGGAGCAGAGGGGCAGAATCTCCTCCCTCACCCTGCTGCTCCCACTGCTTTTGATGCAGCCCAGGGTAAGGTTGGCTTTCTGAGCTGCAAGTGCTCATTGCCTGCTCATGTTGAGCATTTAAATCATGTTAGGAGTCTGTAGTGTTCATCTTTATGGATGGTTTAGTGTGGTAGCAATATGATAATTTACCCAAACTTCAGCAGAGAGCAACAGGTCCTAAGATCTGCTATGGATGAGAAGCTCAAGATGAGCCAGCAATGTGCATTCGCAGTTGAGAAAGCCAACTGTGTCCTGGACTGCACTGAAAACAGTGAGACCAGCAAGGCAAAGGAGGGGGTTCGACCTCTTTGCTCTGCTCTGGTGGGACCCCACGTGGAGCTCTGTGTTCAGCTCTGGAGTCCTCAGCACAGGAAGGACATGGATCTGTTGAAATGAGTTCGGAGGACGCCATGGAGATGATCCAAGCACTGGAGCACCTTTCTTCCATAGGATGACAGGCTGAGAGAGCTGTGCTTGTCTATGCCAACACATTTATATCTAGACCAGATGAATACACTACTGCTAGAAGCTTTTCTGTTTTCATCTCTTAAGAAATTACAGCCTGAACTTCCCACTCATTTTCTTCCTTGGACATTACAACTCCTTATCCTTGTCCTGCACTGATTGAGCTGCGGCTGTAAAAACCCAGCAACCGTTTGCTTTCTCCTCTTCCTCCAGGGTTTGTGTGTGCCTGCAGACATTTCTGAGCAGTTTAGCTGGGTTCCCTGCCAGTGCCGGCTCCCGTGGCTTTTGGCAGTGACTAATCCTTTCTTTCAGCTTCGTTACAGCACAAGTAGCTGGCTTTGATCTCTGCAGCCACTTCCAGTGGCACAACATCTTTTTCGGCTGGCTTGGTGGCCAGCTGGGAAACCTCATTCAATTTAGCTGCTTGTTTTAAAAGGAGTAATCTTTGGGAATTGTCTAATCTGGAAGGATTGCTGCCATCTGCAGACCCATTTGCCTGGCTGCTGCATCCCTTGAAACGGTGCTTGTTAATCTGGAGCAGATTGGATGGGCCCAGTTTGGATGGGGCCAGTTTGGATGGGGCTTTGATCAGCCTGATCCAGCAAGAGGTGTCCCTGCCCATGGCAGGGGGTTGGAACTGAATAGGCTTTAATGTCCCTTCCAACCTAAACCATTCCATGACTCCATTATACCCATTTTAAAGAGTACAAGGAGGTCCCCAGGTGAGGTTTCTGACTAAGAGGAGGAGGAACAGAAGCTGGACAGACTGTAAACCTCATTGTGTAGCATACATGGTGGCAGCATGAGATTCACTGCTTATTCTTCAACAGCATGTTTGGGTTTCCTATCAGAGCCAACCCAACCTGGCAGATTAAGAGCATTGTCACATGGGCTAATCTGGAACAGTGTGTGTGAGCCAAGATGAGGTCCTCAAGAGAACTATGAGTTAAACAGTAGAATAAAACTCTCCATGCTCATGACACCACTGTTCCACTTGATCCCTTTTTTCCCCTGGAAGCTTTGTGTAAGTGTTTGCTTGGCCCAGGCTCAGCTAGGTGCTTAAGTACATACCCGACCCTTCCTTGGTGGTGTAACCTGGGCTTTGCTGGACCAGCTCATCTGCTGAAACTCCTCAGTGAGTCACAGCTTCGCACTAAGCACGTACTGCTTTTCCCTTCCTCTTGTGTGTGAAATCAGGAGGAACCCAACTTTACTTTGAGGTCCTGAGTTGCTTAAGGGAATAGGGAGCTACAGGTTTGCTTCCAGCAGGAACAGTTTAGGCTCTGCTTTCCATCACAAAATCACCATGTTTCTGAGCACTAAATCACTTTACATGAGAGGTTTGCACATTGTGTGGGTTAAACAGGTCCCATCTGATGCACCAGCTTTACTGGCAGTGGATCGTAGAGTCATGGAGTGGTTTGGGGTGGAAAGGACTTTAAAGCCTATCCGGTTCCAAACCCCATGCCCTGGGCAGGGACACCTTCCACTAGGTCAGGTTGCTCAAAACCTTGTATCACTGGTTTAGGAGTTAATTGTCTCTAGGAGAGCGATATTTGTAAGGTGATGTTGCCCAAAAATGCTGCTGCTGGGTATGCAGCACCACCTGCTGCCTGCTGAGCTTGCACTGCTGGGGACATGGATCTGTTCCCAAATCCCTGCTAGTTTTGCTTTCTTGATACATGTTTTTACCATTGTGTAGCAGAAGAGGAAGGAGCAAATGTGCTGCTTAGTTCAGCTACGGTGCTAAATCGCAGGTGCTTGTGACTGCCAGGCCTGAGCAAAGGTGCAGTGATGCGTGAATGTATGCTGATAAGGTAACAAGCAGCGCCAGCTTCTTAGAGATTTGTGTTCTGAATATTAACTCCAAAACTGGTTTGTAATAGCTTTTCCATAGACAAAATATTCCTGTAGCCTCAGCTCGCCAGGTTCCCTTGGCTGAGGGTGCAGCTGCTGGGCCTGATGACCAGAAGGAAGGCCTTACTCTGGGGCACCAGAAGGGAAAAACATGGGAAGGAAGCATCCTTGTACCCTACAGTGAACATAATCAGATGGCTTTCTCACCTGTGAAAGCTTGGAGATGTCATGAGTGCCAACACACTATACTGAAGCCGTTAACCACCACCCTGAAAGCTGTCCATGTGTCTATAAAATGCTTCCAGCTCCGGAGCAGCCTCTGGCACTGCAGCAGGGGACCCAAGTGGCACAATAGGACTTGGCACTGTGGTCAGTGCAGCAGCAAAACATCACACTGGTTTTCCAGGGCTGGATTCCTGCAGCTTTAAGGGCTTGCGTGGTGGCACGCATGCTCCTTTTTAAGCAACAACAGGCTATTCAATGTCCCTGGATTTTTCCCTTCAGTGGAAAAATCATGGGCTGGAACTGAACATGCAGATGTTTTTCTCTACTCTTGTCCTTCTGTTTTCACCTTCTTTTCATTTTATGTGACTTTATTGTTGCAGATTTTATTTGGTTCATGTGGCACCGTGTGGTGACATCCACTTCATGCTAAGCACTTCTTCTAATAAAGTCCCAGAGCCCAGGTATCAGAATTTCCTTTCCTTTCATGCTTTTAACTGGTTTTGCTTTGCAAAATGATTTGATTGTGCATTCTGTCCAGGCTGCTTTATTAGTGAAGCGAAGACAGTCTTGTCTCCCAGAGCAGCTATAACTTGATTTGGTGCCACAAGAGCTGGATGGACCCCAAGGCGCAGGAGAGAAGGAGCGAGCTGTAAGCACGGGGATAGTCGATTTGGCTTTGACTTGTGGGTATTAAATAGATAGGACAAAAGAAAATCTGTGTTGTTAAAGTTTGCTGGAACAGGAAGGACCTTGCAGGGCATTGGGACATCACAAGGAGACAACTGTGAAGGAGATGAGAAGGTGATAAAGAGGGAAGTAACTCTTGGATGCAAGGTTAGAGAAAGAGATGGGGAGCAAGAGAGAGTTTTTAATCACCCTGCTTGTTCTTAACATGTCTAGTGTTCCTCACAGATGCCTCCCTAAGCTCTGTGGGATCGATCAGCAAAGATATTGCGGCTTTCAAATAGAAGATAGTGACTTATTCCTGAGTTTACCTGTGGGCTGACAATGGTGCAGCACAGCAGCTGCAATATTATTCACCTCCTGGACAGTCTCTTTCCCCTTCTCCCCCCGGTTCCTACTGGTATCCAGTGAGGAAGCAGATGCTGCTTTCCCTTATCAAACTGATGGATGCTTCCTCTTCAGTTTGCTCAAAATCAAACTCTGCGGCTAGCGATAAGGCATGACGGATCTCCCTGCCATGCCACGCATATGGAGTGCTCCCCTCTCCAAAAAAGCAGTGCCTGGCTCCTTCCTGAGCTTATGGAGGAGATTCATCTCCTGTGAGAAGCAATCAATAAGCACAAAGATGATGGACTAGCTGGGTTCAGAACCAAGGGCTGCAGTCTATTTTCCTGTTGTCTTGATTGCTGCGTTGCTGGATTTGGTCCTGTTTCACTACAAGTACTCAAAAAGAGTGGAGAGGTTTTTTCCTTTGTGACGACTGAGTGGAGATGCTCCTTGAAAGACCATAAAACATAAGAATATGGAACTGTTGGAATGGGTCCAGAGGAGGCCACAAAGATGATCGGAGCGCTGGAGCACCTATGCTGTAAGGACAGGCTGAGAGAGTTGAGATTGTTCAGCCTGGAGAAGAGAAGGCTCTGGGGAGAACTTATAGTGACCTTTCCAGTACCTGAAGGAGCTCCAGGAAAGCTGGGGGGAGGGGCACTCTTTGCAAGGGCCTGTAGTGACAAGACAAGGGGGGATGAATTTAAATTGGAAAGAGGAAGATTTAGATTGGAGATCAGGAAGATGTTCTTCACAGTGAGGTTGACGAGGCACTGGCGCAGGTTGCCCAGAGAAGTGGTGGATTCCCCATCCCTGGAGGTGTCCAGGGTCGGGTTGGATGGGGCTTGGAGCAGCCTGGTCTGCTGGGAGGTGTCCCTGCCCATAGCAGGGGGTTAGAACTAGATGATTCTTCCACCCCATGATTCTATGATAAAAGATTTAAAGAGTAAAAGCAGTGGGTTTAAGTTGCTTCCATCCATTTAAAGCCTTGAATTCAATAAGGAAAACCTGTGTTACCCTGTGAAGGAAGGTGAGGAATATTTTCCTTGTCCTTAAACTGGCACAAAGACCACAAGCAACGAGCTGAGGGCATCTCACCAATGAGCCAGAGGGAAACTGAGGAACAGAGAACAAAAAGCTGTGGTCATAAAGTGTGCACTCATCCATCTCCTTATAAGCTCACAGACATGTTGTAGGAAGCTCGTTTCCCAGATTTACCATCAGCAGAAAGGTGGGAAACCAAGTGAAACTATTCTTCAGTTTCCCAGCTAACTCTGTCAGCTCAAAGTCTTCAGCTTTCTGAATCCTTATCTGAATTGTACTCCGAGGTTTTTGGGGCTCATGGGGGGAAGGGAAGTGGGGTTTGTTCTCAATATTGAACATTATCATAGAATGATTTGGGTCAGAAGGGACCTCAAAGCCCATCCAGTTCCATCCCCTGCCATGGGCAGGGACACCTCCCACTGGATCAGGTTGCTCCAAGCCCCATCCAACCTGGCCTTGAACACCTCTAGGAATGGGGCAGCCACCACTTCTCTGGACAACCTGGGCCAAGACTATGTATTTCATGGAAATGCCTTTTCCCATTTATTTGACTGCATTCAGGCTGTTATCCCAACCCATTTCTCTGCTATTTGAGCTGATGGAAATTGCTTTTCTTCATGAGCTGTGCTCATGAAACAAGAGATAGGATCCTGATTAGGGAATCATGGAACTGGTTTGCTCATTCTTTTCTACTAAGAATGCACAAAAGAGCTCTCATCTCAAGATAACTTATTGAGGACAGTTATAGTGGCAAAAAGCTGTCTTCATTTGAGAAGACTTGCCCAGAGGGATCTTACACTTCTCATCTTGGAGGTCTGTAGAGAGCTTCCAGTCTGGAATAAACCTAGAAGCCCAAAGTGGATTTGTGTGCTCGAGTGCTCTTTATGGTTGCTGCTCCCAGCCGTGTAAGCATTAATAAATCCTCTGCCCTCTTCCCATCAGAAAAATAACCTGCCTGTAAACTCAGTGCCTTCTTGTCTCTGCTTCTATATCGACTTTATATACCAGCTGCTCAGCGAGTTGATAGCCTGACCCCAATTCTCTCCTCCGTTATTTGGGATATAATGGGGTTTTTTTTGATGCCTTCAGCCCCCAGATATGAGCCTGTGCTAAAGCTCTTCTAGGATGGGACACAGCAGCTTTTAAATGCTGAACACTGTCACCGAGCACCATTGAGTGTGGTGTATTCCAAACTATGAGACATCCCAACTTTAACAAACTTAAAATTGCCCATGGAGGGGGTTGGAACTGGCAGGGCTTTAAGGTCTCCTCCAACCCAAACCATTCTCTGATTCTAAAATAACTGCCCCTGCTCTGCCAAACGTTTAGTTTTACTGCTGAGGTGGAGATCCTGTGTGACAAATACAAAGTAGGAAGAAAAGGAACTGCTGAAGAAGTAATTGCACAACAATACTGAGGGTCTGCACTGGTGAAAGGCTCTGTTAATTAATTCTGTTAATTGAAGGAGCTGGGCTGTCAGCCAAAGAGCAAAGTGTGGGAAGATAAGCTCTGCCTCACCTAGCAAACAGAATTCCATTACTCCCCTGGGAACACATCCCTTGGGTTTCCAGCACTTTCTTCTTCCCCTGGAGATGCTCTGTGTTGTGCATTTCTCTGTCTCCGAGACGGATGTTGCTGCGATTCCGTCACATTAATGCTGATGACCTGGTATTGCACGGCAGCTGATGGCTTGGCATGAAGAGGATCCCTCAAGGGTGCTCCTGAACCATCAGGCTGACTTTTACATGCTCTCTGTCTCGCAGATGAGATGTGACAGCCCCTCTCAGATCCATCCCGCAGCCCTCAGTCCATTTGCTGGCAGACTTCTCAGGAGGGACCAAGGGACCACAACCTGTCTTTTCCAATGAAATTAGAAGTGCATGAATTAACTAGTGGAGTCCTAAGAGGGAAGGGCTGAGAGAGAGCTGGGCTTCAGTACTTTTAGAAGTTTTTAGGGTTTGCTTGTTATCCTAAGGTCAGGGAGTTGCAGTTTGTGCTATTTCTTCAGCTCTCATGTGACTCTTCCAAGGACGACAATGTACTGAGACTGTACCTGGCCTGACACTGTGTGTTGTAGAAATCACACAATGGTTTGGGTCAAAAGAGACAGTGCTACCTATCATTTCCTATTGTTCAGGGCAGTTGTTATGATGATAAATGTTTGCTAACAACTCAGAGACCTTTGGATGGAAATAAAAAGTTCAAGGATTTACCATGGTCAGTCCTATGCAATAGGAATATTGCCCTTTCAGATTCTAAGCCATGACAAGTGATGCATTTCACCCAATGCCTGGAAGCACAGCATCAACTAAGTGGTGAAACAGCAGGTGGATGAGTAAGTCTGAGCCCCTCTCGGGGCTGGAGAAGCACTGCAGCTTGAAAGAGCATTGATGAAGAACTGTTACACCTGTTGGAACATCACATCTTTGATATTGCCTATTTCATTGCAAAAACACAAACCCAAACCCCACTAAACCCAAACTTTGGGTTATCAGTATCAAAACTCTAACTGTGGGATCTCCCTTTCTCAAAAGACATCTATTTCGCAGCAAATGCCATCTTCTAACTCTGCCTTGTGATTCCAGACTTCCTAATGGGAGTTGTGTCGTGAGGTTTTCCATACTCTTTCACCCAATTTTTCCCTGTGAGCTTTCACGTAAAACCTGGAGCTGAGCGTCAGAAAGTTGAGGAAAGTGTGAGTTGAAGCAATGAGAGATGAGGTGTTTGAATGCCTCAGCAGCAAGGGACAGCGTGTGATCCCAGAGATGTTCTTTGGAGCCAAATAATTACAAGTAATAGCAAAATAAATCTAATTGGACAACAAACTCAACGTGCGTCTTTAATTGCGCAGCCACAAACAGCACCGCACAGAGAGAATAAAGATAAGTGAGTGTCTAGATCCCTTTAATGTTAAAATAAGCATCCTTCTCCTTCAGTCTCTCCAGACAGATGCGACAGCTGCTCTCATATGAAAAGGAATAAATAATCATTTTTATTTGTGTTGCAAGCTGTTTTTTCATCTTGGAGATGAGGAACCCACTGATAGCAGGCGAGTTGTTTAAAGAGAGCCTGAGTGTTTGCAATATATGTGCACGGACACAGTATCAGTTTAAAAGAAAAGGTTATCCACTCATATCTCCCTGTGTTGTTTTGTTCTCAGCAGGGCATGATTTATTCTTGGATTTATGTTGCATTACCTAATTATATGTATTTTAAAAACGCATCTGTTCTGCCAATTTCTATACAGTATGTGCTTGCCCTGGATGGCTGTGCAGCTAAGTGCCCTTCTAGTGAAACTCTTTCCATATATCTGGAGACGAGTCTTAAAACTGTCTATAACTACTTTTCATTTCAATGTTGAAAATGCCTTAAATTGAAGGTAGCAAAGCAGGAGAGTCTGGAGGTGTCAGGAGTAAAGGAGAGGGGCTGCAGGTGGTTCAAGGTGAAGAGGAGGCACTAGTGAAAAAGCAGCAGAATAATTAAAATGTGAGGAAGGCAATAACAGTAAATTTTCTGATCCGTCTTTAGAATCATAGAACCATTAAGATCATAGAATGGTTTGGGCTGGAAGGGACATTAAAGCCCATCCAGTTCCAACCCCCTGCCACGGGCAGGGACACCTCCCAGTGGATCAGGTTACTCCAAGCCCCATCCAACCTGGCCCTGAATACCTCCAGGGATGGGGCAGCCACCACTTCTCTGGGCAGCCTGGGTCAGAGCCTCCCCACCCTCTCATGAAAACATTTCTGACTAAGATCTCATCTCAATTTCCCCTCCTGCAGCTGAGCAACATTCTCCCTGATAAGGGACCCTCCCTGATCAAAAGCCCCTCCCCAGCTTTCCTGGAGCTCCTTCTAGTGCTGGGAGCAAGGCTCTTTCATGAGGAGAGACCAGTCAGGAGAGGAGCATGTCCCTCATGGTTGCACCTTGCTTGCAGGTGGTTCCGAGCAACTTGGATCTCTCTCCAGGATTGCTTTGGCCAGGGTAATGGGATTTGTTTAGGAACTGTAATCTCATCCAACTCCATTTATCAATATCTTCTGGATTTGAGTGTGTTAACTGTAGGTTAATGGCAAAAGATCATTGTCTTAACAGAGCGAGAGGTTTTAAAAGATTTGCTTTCTGCAACCACGATTTTGCCTTTGCATTCCAAGTTTTTTAAACATTAATTATCATAAACACTGGCAATCAAAAGAATATTCATTTCTTTACAAAATGCCAGTCTGCTAAGATCTGTGGTGCTGATGATGCTTCTGGAAGGAGCTTTAACATCATGTTTACGTGGGTCTCTGAGTGCGGGGCTGCAATTCCCCTTGGATTTGCAGCTCGTAGGGAAATGCCAGCAACACCCCTTAGTCCCCTGTTGCGCTGGACTCATTTCCTCAGGTTTTCAGGTCTGGGCTGGGAATGAGTGTGTGATTGTTGGGAAGACATCCAACGTTTTGAGGGCTTGGTTAAGATAGAAAAGCTGTGATAGCATCCCAGCTTCTGCCTGCTGCCTGCCTGCCTGCACAGTGCCGGCAGCCTGACTGAGTACCAGGAAGAGCGTTGTGTTCTGTCAGGTGAGGCTGGACTTGTTTATTTCTCACAGAATGGAGAATTATTGGCTGAGCTCAAGGCCTGGATCTGTGCTTCTCTGGGTGGCTTTGGAAAGCAGGGCACTAGCCATTAGGAACTGGATGAGTTTCTGTCCTTTGAAAATCATAGAATCATAGAATGGTTAGGGTTTTAGGGACCCCAAATGAGCATAAAGCTCATCCGGTTCCAAGCCCCTGCCATGGGCAGGGACACCTCCCACTAGATCAGGTTGCTCCAAGCCCCATCCAGCCTGGCCTTCAACACCTCCAGGAATGGGGCAGCCACCTCTTTGGGCAACCTAGGCCAGAGCCTCCCCACCCTCACAGGAAAACATTTCTTCCCAAGATCTCATCTAAATAGGAATGATAACGAAGCACGAGAGAAATTGGGATCAAAGATGTCTTTAAAAGAGAGAACATCAGGTGTGTAGGGGGTGTCAGGGATATTTACAGGGTGCTGTAAAACATTCTATGATTCTTTGATGTGTGATGTGGGTGGGATGAAGATCATTGGCTCCCAGATGTGCAAATCTCGTCTTCCTTGTTTGGGGGAGATGACAGTGGTGGCACCTCTGGAACCAAGGCCAAGTGGTCGTCCATGATCTGGCTGATGCAGAGAGACTATGAACTCCTACCTGTTTGTCTGTGTGCAGCAGGACTGATGGTCCTTGGAAGCTTTGCCCCCAGGGTGGTCCTGTGCAAATCCCAGCCCTGATGCTGGTGCTGTCCCCATCAGACTAAGCTGAGTTTTGCAGAGGACTTTGCTCTGGTCCAGGAAATCAGTCCTCGGGACCAAAAAGGACAAAACTCTGGAGCCTCTGGCTAGAGTGCTCCCCTGCAGCACAGGAGACTTGCTTCACTAAATCTTATTCATAAACTGTTCAGAGTTGCCAAGAAAAGGGATTGACAGGGTTGTAAATCTGCATCCTCCCAGGGGGACTGTGCTGGCAGGATCCCCTTGCTTTTTCCTTCCAAGTGTAGATGGAGGTCAACTCTTCATGTGGAAGCAGCAGATGCATTTGGCTTCCGTATCTTTAGTGCTGTAATTCTCACCTGAATGGTGAAAGGGACCACATGGTGTCCCCATCCCTGCTCTGCCTATAGTGCTACTTTTCTTTATCCTGTTTGGGCTGAGTTGGTGCATATTTGGGAATGATGGAAACAAATCCTTTCCCCGAGACCTTGTTCTTTTTCCCCCTGGATTATCCAGCTCTCCTAAGGACTTCCTTTGGGCTTTTCTCTCTTGAAAACTTGACACAAGAAATGAAGTTCCTGGTTTCTTGCAGAGTTTGCTCTTTGCCCAGAAATCAATCCATCTCCATTAAATTGACCTATCAAAATTTCTCCAAGGGCATAGACATCCTTCATGTTTTCACCATCAAATTATATGTGACACTTGGTTTAAACTGTAAGCATAAAGCCTCACTAGCACAGGAATTGCTGGAAGATATTGATTTTACTGCATTCTTGTGTTTATGTATAAAAATGTATGATAAAGTATTGGTTCAGGGCATTATTGCTGGGCAGACCTGAGATTTATACTCTGATTTAGTTCTCTCTACCATCTTCAAGATCAATTTGGCCAGTGTAGCTATGAAAAAGACACCAGCAGCAGATGGGCTTGCATGGACTTGTGGGACGTTGTGCTCCTTGAGTCAACCTGCACCTTGTGTTGTGGAACAGAATGGCCTTGAATTGCTTCGGGACGGGGTTGGATGGGACTACCGAGGGTGATGAGGCAGTGGCACAGGTTGCCCAGAGCAGTGGTGGCTGCCCCATCCCTGGAGGTGTTCAAGGCCAGGTTGGATGGGGCTTGGAGCAACCTGATGCAGTGGGAAGTGTCCCTGCCCATGGCCGGGGTTTGGACCTGGATGGGCTTTGAGGTGCCATCCAACCCATGATTCTGTGATTCTGTGAAATCCGAAGTGCTGCCTTCTTCCCAGTGCATTAGTGAGGCAGAGAGGGATTTCTGTGCTCAGGTTTGTGGTTCTTGCTCGGGTTTTTTGTCCTTTATCCACCCCATCATCTTCAGCTGAGGTGCTGAGGGACATGGTTTAGTGATTGATTGATAGGAATGGTTGGACTCGATGATCCGTTGGGTCCTTTCCAACTTACTGATTCTATGAGTCTATAAACTGGCCAGGCAGGACCTTGCCTGGAGAGCATGTGATGAATTTACTATGGACTCAGTCCAAATTCCTGACCTTAATAAGAGACCTACCGATTTCAAAGAGACTGGGCTTTCTGAAGAGACATCATTGGAACATCAGGGACACAGTGGAGCACACGCTCTTTAGCAGAAGGTCTAAATTCTGCTTTGGTGCTGGGTTTAATAACTTTGCAAGCTTCCCAGTATGTGGGATCTGCAAAAGAGGATAAAAATGGGCATTCAGGAGTTGTTGGTGGTCACAAAACTTTGTTGAGAGAAACGGTGCTGCTGAAGGGCTGAAACCCTTCAAGCTGGGGAGAGCGATGACCAGTTCCCAGCTGGTTGAGGCTGGAATTTGGTGGTGGGGCCCTTCCCTGTGTCAGAAAACGTGAAAGCTACTCTGGGGTGGGTTTTGCAATCGCTGCCAGTCCTGAAGTTTTCATGAAGCAATCAAGAGCTGGAGCGTGGGATGTGCTGACCAGGAAAGGAACTGGCCACATGTGGGAGGCAGAACATTTCCTAAGGCATTTAACCACCCCCTTAATAAAATCTGGCCCTGTAAATGGCACTATGCACCGGGTGGTTGATTAGAAAAGGGCTGAAATAGGGGCTAATTGCTCTTAATTAAAGAGGTGAAGTGTTTGCATCCCACTAGAGGCATTAGGAAGCCCCAACCAACATCTGCTTTGCTGCCCTGAGCTATGTTCTTGGTTTTGCTGTCATGTTGGTTTACCAAAGTGCTCTTCTATTCCAGAAAGCATCTCGGAGTGTGGCACAGCTGTCCCAATCTAAAACCATGACCTCTCGCAAGCCTGGATCTCCTGGTGCTGCTGCAGGAGCCTTGGGTTTGCTAATGCCACTTACATATACAGCCGTGGCAAGGCAGGAGAAGACTGATGGTTGGACTGGGTGATCTTAGAAGTCTTTTCCAACCTTAATGATTCTGAGCTTTAAATTCTCCTTGTTGTCAGTCTGGGGCCTGCTCTTGGCTCCTCTCCTTTCCTGGTTGATGCATCCAGAGGATGCCCACAGCCTGTTGGGTTTGGTTATGCTTCTGTGGAGGTGATGTTCTCGAAGCCTGTGTTGACCTCCTTATGTTCAGATCTTCCTTGGTCTCCTGTTCCAGTGCCTTAGGGTCATGCTGTTCCAAACCTCCTCCTTTTTTTTAGTTCATGTCTTTCCAGCTTCCACACTGAATCACTGCATGCAGTTTGTCTCTCCTGCTTCCCTCCTCATCACCCATTCCCAAGGTGATCCCCACAACCTCTCTTTTCCAGTAGTTCCCAGTTAGAGAAGTTATCCCTGAGAGCATCTGCTGCCTCATGCTAACTCTGTCAGCAAATGCAGGTGCTATGCTGGTTTTTGCCATGCTTCTCCAACTTGGGAGGGACATAGGGAAGAAATTCCTGCACCGGCATTGTCTGACCCTGCTTTTGCCTCGTGCTTCAGGCACTAATTGTGTCGAAGCCCTCCTGGGGTGGGAATGCTGCTGGTTCCATTCCTCGTACCTCAGTGCTGCCTAATTTGTTCACCTCCCTGCAGTAAGTTATTGGTGCTTTTTTGATGAATGTTCAATGAAATATTTTTCTGCGTTCTTGTCAAATGTTCCATCCCTGCCAGCAGCTCTTGACGGATGAAAGCACCAACCCTGGTTTTAAATGGGAATTTAATTGGACCAGCTGTCCCGCAGATCCCTTGTACAAAAATTTTCCTCTGGTAATGGTTTCAGTGTCGAGGGGGGGGTTTACATGATCAAGTATAATCTTATTTAATGTGCTTTTATTGCCATGCCTTATTCTTTTCACTGGGCTGGACTTTGATTTTTTAAATTAAGAGAGATGGTTCAGAGGAGAAACAGCTGGAGGGATTGAATGGGATGGGAAGCCTGGGATGAACGATGTGACTGTAGATCAGGACAGGCGAGAAGTGCAAGAGTGAGGAAGAAAGAGGGTCCAGCGTGGAAGGTGCAGGCAAGAAGAGGGAGAAATTCTGTATGAAGCCCTTACCCTGTGCAACGTTCCAGGCTTGGGAAAGAGTGGCTGGAAAGCTGCCTGGCAGAGAAGGACCTGGGTACTGGTTGACAGCAGCTGAACATGAGCCAGCAGTGGCCCAGGTGGCCAAGAAGGGCAACAGCATCTTGGCCTTTATCAGACACAGCATGGCAAGCAGGAGCAGGGGAGTGATTCTTCCCATGTACTTGGTGTTGGTGAGGCCCCGTCTCGAATCCTGGGTTCAGTTTTGGGCCCCTCACTCCAGGAAGGACACTGAGGTGCTGCAGTGCATCCAGAGAAGAGCAATATAGCTGGTGAAGGAGCTGGAAGGCAGGTTTTATGAGGAGGACCTGATGGGACTGGAGTTATTTAGCCTGGAGAAAAGGAGGCTGAAGGGGGACCTCACCACTGTCCACAACTACCGGAATGGAGGCCATAGCAAAGTGGGTGCTGGTTTCTTCTCTCAAGTGACAGGCAATAGGATGAGAGGAAACGGCCTCAAGTTGTGCCAGGGGAGGTTTAGATTGGATATCAGGAAAAATTATTCACTACAAGAATTCTCAGGCACTGGTGGAGGCTGGTCAGGGAGGTGGTTGAGTCCCCATCACTGGAAGTATTTAAAAGACAGGTATATGTGGTGTTCAGGGATCTGGTTTGTAGTGGAAAGGTACAGTTAGACTCAATGGTCTCAAAGGTCTTGTCCAACCAAATGATTCTATGATTTGATTAAAGTATAGTCTTACTGTATGATTCTGTGATTTTTGCATATGTATGGCTGGGGATAAGGGATAAGTTGGAAGAGTTTGGAGAGGGGTTGTGAGTGAGTTGTGTCCAAGCTGTTGGATGGTGGTGAGGCCCAGGCCCAGGTTGCCCAGAGAAATGGTGGCTGTCACATCCCTGGAGGTGTTGAAGGCCAGGTTGGATGGGGCTTAGAGCAACCTGATGCAGTGGGAGGTGTCCCTGCCATTGGCAGGGGGGTTGGAACTGGCTTTAAGGTTCCTTGCCACCCAACCCATTCTGTGATTCTGTGGAAGACATGGGTGGTTGCAGAAACAGTTAAGATCAGTGTTGGAGAAATGCTGGCAGGGCCACTTCTTCAGTGGTCATAGGAAAGCCCAACCATGCCTGCTGTCTTTCCCTGTCTTTGTTATTGCAGAGTGTGTGAGAGCGTAGGTGACCACAAGCCCTGTTGTTAAAGCTGGTCCCTGGTGTTTCAGGGCTTGAGTTCAGTGTTGGCAGTCCTGTGTTGGCAAGGAGAAGGGCTGGAAGCCAGAGATGGTGTCAGAGTTAGCCAATTGCTGTTTTCTTAGATGTGTTTCCCTGTCACAGGGTCTACAAAGCACTGCTGAAATCCTGGACCACCACAGCCGGAGCGCACAGCCCCTAAATCCCTTCTCTGTGCAGGTACAGCCACTGTAACGATGTTGTGTTCATTCGTCTCTTAGGTTGTCCGCACAGAGAAAAACAGCCTGAACAACCGGTTCCTGCCATGGGATGAGATCGAGACAGAGGCCATCCTGTCCATTGACGACGATGCTCACCTGCGCCACGATGAGATCATGTTTGGCTTCCGGTGAGTAGCCTCTGTGTACCTTGGCTTTGGAGCCAGACTGTTGATTTCCACATCCAGGGTCTGCTCAGATGTGTGGCCTCGTGGATAAATCTGGGGCCGGAATTAGGATGAGCGCCTCCCTTCCCACGGCTTTCCAACTTGGTTTCTTGTAGGAGCAATATGTGCTAATGAACCGTTCAATGAGTGGGCTGATGTCAGGTTGTCCAGGCAACCCTGCTTCTCATGTTTCTTAACCTCAACTCATCAGCTTTCGTGGTTCTGATAATGTTCCCTTAATTGTTTTGGGGGTGAAAGGAAACTGGAAAACAAATCTAACAAACCATCATGCTCCATCCTTCACGTGGTGCTGGCAAGGCCAGGATGTTCACAGCTGCGATGCTTGTGTGCCCAAGGTGGGCCGGCATCCTCTTTGCTTGGTGTCACATTGGGATGTGACAGCTATTTTGACATTGGTTTTTGGAGAGCGTGGGGAAGACAGATGTTACAGCAAAGGCTGGTGCCAGTTGCTCTCACTCCCACTCTCCTTCTGCTCCAACATCTACATTTCCCCTTACTTTACCCTGGTAAAATGCTGCTGGAGTACGGGGCCAGGGGAGCAAGCAGCTACATGGGCTCCTGCCGTGGGAGGATTCCGCAGGCTGCTCCAGCAGTTCCTACAGCTGAACCTCACCAGCTGCAAAAGAGATGCATGAAGAGAGAGCGCTGGAGCTCGTTTGGCTGTGGCTCGTCAGCCTGCCAGGCCGGGACTGGGGCAGCAACTGCCAATCCAGGAGCCCCCAGCAGCTGGCTGGGGGGCAGGAGACCAGAACCAGCGCCAAAAAGTGTTGGCTCATGTTTAGGAGGAAGATTAAAAGGCGCAAAATGCCTGGAAACCAAACAAGCTCGTGCTGGAAGATGAGAAACGGGGTGCTGAAGTGATTAAAGCAGGGGGAGGAGGCAACAGGGCTCCAGGCTTCCCTTCCTTGCCCTGTTTCGGACTCTTCATCAGGTCTTGGACGTTTCCTCCCCTGCTTTGATTTCTGTTTCCCTTTGCTTTAATGCAGCGGCTTTACCAGTGAGACCTGGAGAGCATCAAATGAAACTGCTGGGTATTATTCTCACTCATGTCCCTGCTTACAAACACCTTGTTCCCACAAAGCCTCTCTGTGTTAGCATTTTCAGCCAAGGAAGAAATGATGCCTTGGCGACGGGGTGAACCTCTGCCCCTAGCAACTGCGTTTTGTTGAAACTTTGCTTTGTGCTGCAGTTTTCGGGGCCGAAAGCCCCTTGCTCCGTTCGCTTCTTGGGAGTGAACTGGACGTGGGCGCCCAGAGTCTGAGGAGCACAGCAGGGATGACTCTCCAGAGAACAGTGTCGCGTTCGTAGGAAAGCGAAACGTGGGAGAAGTGAAAGGGAACGAGTAGGTTTAAGTCTGGCTTTTCAAAAGAATCCCACTGGATTGGCAGAATCTGCAGCAAGTGAGTCCCTGCTGGGTGGATGGTGCCGGGGAAAGCTGCTAGTGGTGTTAATCACTAGGTTTTCATTACCAGGTAGTATCAGAGCTTCTTTAGATTGAGTAGAGGATATGACAATAAACACCTCCTTGCTCCTGCCTGTGTTGGTGAGTGTGATGGAAGCTCAGAGCTCTCAGAAACTTGGTCTCTTCAGCAGCTTGCGATCGCCCTGCACCTCATAGCTCTGTAGGAACGGGAGGAACTCGCATCCACACTATAAAAAAAAAACAAAACAAAAAGGGCACTTTCTCCCTTATTTTGTGCCTGTGGAGAAGGTAAAACCCTTCTGTGTCCAGCATGCAGGGAACACAAACCGTTAGGGAGGTGGGATTGGATGATGTGAAGGAAGCCAGCACCTCTGCCCCTGGAAGCTGGGATTCATTTCCCAGGTTAGGCATGAGGCACTGATGTTTTTCTTCATTATTCCTGTCAGTGTTGCAGCTCTCCCGTGGGATTTCTTTCCAGGAGAGTGAGCTGCAGATGAGAGCAGAATGCGAAGCAAGCCCACGCTCTTACGTGTGAACCTCAGGGTTTCATTCCCTGTGGCTTGACTGTGAGCGTGTGTTTGAGTGAAGGATGTGCTTATGGCCCCCTTGGTTTTTCCTGTATGGATAGAGCCTGGGAAGCCACCAGGTGCTGATTTGGGAAGGGAAGCTGGCAGTTTGGCACTCCAGAACTTCCATCTGGAGACACCAGGGCCTTCGATATCTTGGCAGCTTTCCCCAAGGGAGCTTGATGATGTTACAGAGCTTCTGGGAGACATCCCAGGAATGAGGGGGAAGAGGACAAGGAGATGCTGGATTCCTCCCAGGCTTGGCTGCTCTGGGCTTTTTATAGACAGCAATAAGAGAGGCAGTGTTGGTGCATGTGTTGTGCAGCGATGCCCCTGTGCAGGCTGGGGGGAAGCTGGGGAAACTGGAAAAGTTTCTCGTCTCATCGGCTTTCGCTGCCCCTTTCTCTGCTTTCCCATCTGTGGTTGTAAGTTGTCCATTTTTTCTGTAATTCAGGATCTAATTTTGGGGCACTGGGCTTTTTTGTTAGCTTTCTTTTAAACCTACAGCTGTGAGAAGTGAGAAAATCCCTTATTTATGAGTTAGGAACGCTTCTCTTTGAATAAGGAACTCATCTAAGAGGGGATTGAGGTGAAAAGCTGAGCTTTGGTACTGAGCAGCGTTGGTCTGTGCTCACAGCCGGTGTTTGGCTGAAGGATGCTTCAGTTCACATCTAACAGCGTTTAACCTTTAACAAGAGGAGGTCAACGCCTCCTGCCTGTCATTTTAAGCTGATTTCTGTGTTGTGCTTCTCAGCCAAAGCCATGGTCATCTCTGAATGATCTCACATATTTGTGTCTCACAAAAGCCTTTGTGTTTGCAGTGTATGGAGGGAGGCAAGGGACCGCATCGTTGGCTTCCCAGGGCGTTACCACGCGTGGGACATCCCCCATCAGTCCTGGCTCTACAACTCCAACTACTCCTGCGAGCTCTCTATGGTGCTCACTGGTGCTGCCTTCTTCCACAAGGTGAGAGATCGTGGCCACAAAGCCCTGAGTTTTGTGTTTTCAGCACAAGAAGGACATGGAACTGTTGGAGTGAGTCCAGAGGAGGCCACAAAGATGGTCCCTACCCAAGGGCTGGAGCACTTCCCATCCAAGGACAGGCTGAGAGCGTTGGGCTGCTTCTGCCTGGAGCAGAGAAGGCTATGGGGAGACCTTAGAGCAGTCTCCAGCACTGAAGGGAGCTCCAGGAAAGCTGGGGAGGGGCTCTTGATCAGGGAGGGAAGGGACAGGGAGATTGAGAGGAGATCCTAGGAAGAAATGTTTTGCCATGAGGGTGGGGAGGCCCTGGCCCAGGTTGCCCAGAGCAGTGGTGGCTGCCTCATCCCTGGAGGTGTTCAAGGCCAGGCTGGATGAGGCTTGGAGCAACCTGATCCAGTGGGAAGTGTTCCTGCCCAGGGCGGCGGAGTGGAACTGGATGTGCTTTGAGGTCCCTTCCCACCCAAACCATTCCATGATTTTCCCTTCCTTCTCACAGTAACCAGTTTTCATATGTTATTGGGGTGGGGGTTTTAAAGCACAAATTTTGGAGTGTGCCGCTCCTCCTTCCTCACTTCTTCCTAACTGAAACACAGCCAAGCAACTGCTCTGTGTCCCAGTGAGTGATCTCCTTGAGGAGAGAAGGTTTGTGCCCTGTGGGAAGCACCGTGGCACCGAAGCAGGTGAATGGAGTGTGGGGGCAAGCACATTTTGGTGATGTTCTTAGTCAGTGAGGATGAGTCTTACAGACTGAAAGCCTTGCAAGGGGTTTTTTGCAGGGAAGTCATGGATTTCTGCAGCCAGTGGCTGGTACATGCAGGAGGCAGCTGGTTTGTGTTGGAAGGGAGCAGTGCAGAAAGGGGCTCTGTGTGACTCTGTATGGAATCATGGAATCACAGAATCATTAAGGTTGGAAAAGCCCTCTAAGCTCACCCAGTCCAACTGTCAGCCCAACCCCAACATGCCGACTGAACCATGTCCCCAAGTGCCACAGCCACATGGATTTTTGACCCCTTCAGGGGATGGGGACTCCACTACTGCACTGGGCAGCCTCTGCCAGGGCTTCACCACTCTTTTGGTAAAGAAATGATTCCCAATATCCAACCTAAACCTCTCCTGGCACAACTTGAGGCTGTTTCCTTTCATAGTTATTACTTGGGAGCATCGCCCACCTTGCTATGGCCTCTTTTGGAAGATGTTTTTTTTGGGTATGGGGAGAGAACAGCAGGCAAACAGGCCTTGAGAGAAGGGTGGGATGTTTTCCTGAGGGGGCTGTCCTGAGCCATCATATCATAGAATCATGGAACAACCAGGTTGGAAGAGACCCATCGGATCTTCTAGTCCAACCATTCCTATCAAACACTAAACCAAGTCCCTCAATACCTCATCTACCTGTGCCTTAAACACCTCCAGGGAAGGGGAATCAACCACCTCCCTGGGCAGCCTATTCCAATGCCCAATGACCCTCTGTGTGAAAAACTTCCTCCTAATCTCCAGCCTAAATCTCCCCTGGCGGAGCTTGAGGCCATTAAATATCGTGCTGGGAAGATTGTACATCAGCTCTCGCTGCCACACTGACTGCAGCAGTAAAGAGATCTGAAGGGGCTGAAACCATTGTTCCTGGATTTCTGAGGTTGCAGGAGCCTTGGAGCTCAGTCAGGGTGCTGGCTGCTTCTCCATCTCCAGCAGATCTCCTGGGTGCAGGGTCAGTCTGTTATGGGTGGTCTCTCTGCTTGGGATGACCTTGAGCAACATTGTGTTTTCTTCTCCTTTCCAGTACTATGCCTACCTGTACTCCTACGTGATGCCGCAAGCAATCCGGGACATGGTGGATGAATACATCAACTGTGAGGACATCGCCATGAACTTCCTGGTCTCTCATCTGACAAGAAAACCTCCCATAAAGGTAAAACGCTGGACAGAAGCTTCGTGCTTCCAGAGAAACAGCGGTTTGGCTGATGCCTTCAAAAGGCAAGCGGCGTGTTAGGAAGCTGCTGTGCTCCAAGGGAAACCCAGTTCCTCCCAGGGCTGTGCGGCATGCGCTTCCCTTACCAAAATCTGGCTCTGAAGTGCTGCCTTGCACGTGCTCGAGACTATCGACGTATCAAGAAGATGCAGCGTGTGCTCACAGCAGTGTGAGAACTCCCCACGCTCACTTAGGAGCAGTCAAATCACCATGACAGTGAGCAGATGTGTTGGGGTTTAATGAACCTGGATCAGGAAAGGCCCTTCCAAGCTGCTGTTCACAAAAAGACAGATTTCCTTCTTTCTAGAACACGTGGCACAAGCAGGAATGGTTTCCTTGCTGATTTTGTGCACCTTTTCAGAGACATTTAGGCTCACGGTGTGTAGAGAGCTCGCAGTGCAGACACTGCAGCCCAGCTGAACTTTCCCTGCCCTGTAATAAAGGATGGATGTTACAGTTTTGAGCAGGAATCTTGGATGCTGATCGTTCTGCTCTTTATTGCTGCTGGCAAACTGCTCTTCAGGGAAGCTTGAGATGAGATCTTGGGAAGAAACATCTTCCTGTGAAGGTGGGGAGGTCCTGGCCCAGGTTGCCCAGAGCAGTGGTGGCTGCCCCATCCCTGGAGGTGTTCAAGGCCAGGTTGGATGGGGCTTGGAGCAACCTGATCCAGTGGGAGGGATCCCCCTCCAGAGGCCTTGTGCTGGGTGTCCCAACTTGCTGATTCCTCTCCAGCCGGTGAAAGGAAAGGATTTCCTTTCTTAAGGCCTTTTATTTCCGAAACAGCTTCTCAGCCCTTAAACAAGCAACAACTAACCAAGCAGTAGCAGATTGTCATCCCCTCCTTCATGTCTCTGCTTTGACAGAGCTGGGGAGAGTCACATCCTTCCTTGCCTGGAAGCCACGCGGCAGTCAAGAGCAGCTGGCACTGACCGTTTTTGTCCCTCTCTCTGCAGGTGACTTCCCGCTGGACTTTCCGCTGCCCCGGCTGCCCCCAGGCACTCTCACACGACGACTCTCACTTCCACGAGCGACACAAGTGCATCAACTTCTTTGTCAAGGTGTACGGGTACATGCCCCTCCTCTACACCCAGTTCCGCGTGGACTCGGTTCTCTTCAAGACCCGCCTGCCCCATGACAAGACAAAATGCTTCAAGTTCATCTAGCAGCGGGTGCCCTCGGCTCGCCAAGCGTTGCCCGGAGGAGGGTGAGGGCAGAGGTGGCTTTTCCTGGCAGGGCTGCGAGTGCAAACTGCCTTTTGCTATTGACTTGGCCTCCTGCCACGGGGCGAAAGGGACGTCCGGGATTCAGTCGGGAACGTTTTCCCCTCCCTTCCAGCTCTCTCCACAGTGACTTGACTGAGTGACAGGGAACGGGACCTCGTGGCTTCTGTAAAGTCACTCCCTGGGATCATACACTGAAGAATGGCACGCTGGCTAGTGGCTCTGCCCCCTCCCTAGCCAAGGGCAACCATTCTTTTTAATTATAATTATTGTTATTTAAAATGAAAGTGTTTTAGATTTGCTGCGTGAGGCTTTTTTTTTTCCCCCTTCTTTTCTTTTTCCCCCTACTCTTTTTTCCCCTCTGCACCTCCCTGCCTGCTCCGGGGAGGGCGTAGCAAGGCCAGGTTGGAGTGTTCAGCCACAGCGAGGTTATTCCCAGCATCAGGGCACCTCAGGCCACTGCTGCTGTCCCCAGCCCTTCTCCTTGGGACACAACCCTTCTCCTCCCCTCCCGCGCATCTTGGCTCATCTTGCCCTTTGGCTACTCCTGAGGACCTTGAGGTGTGGTTGGTGACCAGCTCTTTGTTCTGCTTCTGCACAGAGGGGTGAGTTGGAAAGAGGTTTGGCTCTAGAGGGTCCTTCCCCAGCTCCCACCACTGTGCCAGGTCAAGGGGGAGTTTGGTTGCTGCGGTCTTGTTCTCTATATCCTTTTCCACACCACAGGTGCTGTTAACTTCCACATTTAGGGAGTGTGTTTGGGGCTTGGGAACGATCCACCTGCAGCTCAGCAGGGGCTGGCAGCGCCCCAGGCTCCTGTGTTCAAGCAGGCAGCTGTGGCCTGTGGTTTTTCCACATCCGCTGCAGCCCCGAAGGCAGCTGGGGAGAGGCTGGGAGCCCAGCCTGGCCTCTTCACACACACTTTGGGGCTTGTCTGCCAGCCCCTTCCTTCCCTGGCCCTGGAGAGCTGCTCCCTGAGATCAGCCGATAAAATAAACCTTTCCTGCAAGCGTGGAGGCAACGGGATGAAAGCCTGGCCCTGGGAGGGAGGCAGTTGTTCAACTTTCAGGGTGCAGTTGGAGTCTTCTCTTGCAATTGCTTCACAGAGTGAAGGAAGGAGAAGACACGAATCCTTCATCCATGTGTAGCCAAGCAGAGCTGAAGCACAGTGCTCCAGCCCAGCCACATGTCCCAGTGCTGGGGCTGCTCCGCGGCTGGATTCCCTGCTCTGCCTTGTCCCTCAACCCCCAGCACAGAGTGAAAAGCTTTCCTGTGGGCCTCAGCATCACTGCCTTGACTCCCGGTCCCACCCGCGCTCGTGGCTTTGAGCTGCATCCACGGGGGAATCCCACCACTACCTTTCCTTCACATCGACTGGGAACATGGCTGGGATTGCCTGTCTGGGGCTGTTTGTGGAGCTGGTTTCCCTCCCACTGAAGGGAAACGCTGCTGCATCTGGGTGATCCTCAATTCCCTGATCTACTCTGCTTCCATCACAACCTATGATCAGAAGAAAGGACATGGATCACCCTCTTGTATGATTTTCTTCTCCATCACATCCCAGATGTTGAAGGGTAGCCTGGAGAAGCTCTTGCTGCATAGATGGGAAGGTAAAACTCGTGTCATTCACCTTAAATCCCTGCTTTTCCTGGCCCTTGAGGCAGGCTGCAGCTCAGCATCCCAGCACCCTGTGGCAGACAGATGTTCCTGCCTCGGTGCACCTGCTCTGTCCCCAGAGGGGAGAAGGGAAGCTCTGTCAGCAGCTCCTGGGCTACCTGGTGAGGGCAGCGCTGGCCTCTTGCAGCCCTGGGTGCTCGGGGCCCTCACAGGGCCCATTCGAGCTGGTTTCCCATCAGCGCAGAGCTGGGAGTTGCTGTTGATTGTTCCATGGGAAAAGGAAGGAAAGTGCAGCCCATCCCAGGTAGAGTGGACGGCTCCTGCCTTCACCAGCACCACAGCCCTGGTCAGATTTCTGATCAAGGTACCTTTTCCTCTTTGTATGCTTTTTCCCCGTTTCCACTCTTTTCTTGTGCTCCAAGCAGAGCAGGTGAAAACTCAGTCTTTAAAAATGTGAGTGGAGGCTTCCGCAAGACCCTGGAAGCATTTTCAGCCCCTGCTTGAAGTGGACACATCACCCCCAGCTGCACTGGCTTCAGCCTCCCTTGCAGGGCCTGATGCTGCCCTCATTACCCCATGGTTCGTTAGCAGTGATGTGGTCGCTGACAGGTCCCTGGGGCTGGCCAAGGCGGAGGCAGCGCTGCCTTCTCCAGCCCTGTGCCCGTACCATGGAGTCAAACCGAAGCGAGGGTGGATGTAGGTGTGGTTTGCACTTGAGATACCAGAGAGACGCTGCTCCCCAGCCAGCTCTCAAAAATCCCATGGGAAATGTTCTTTTTCCAGTGAGAGGCTGGAAGAGAGGGGGCTCGGAAAATGCAGAAGGGATGGGAGCTTTACCTGGGGTTTGCTGAGCCTCCTTGCTTGGCTGCAGTCAGAGCTGAGAGCTAACTCCGGGACAGGTTTCTCCCTCTCTGTCACGTGTTTTATTCCAAGCTCAGTTGTGGAAATCCAAGTTGTTCTTCCTCCCAGGCTCTTAACACCCTCAGCTCTGGGTTCAACTATGGGATCACTGTGGGGGACAGTGGACGACACGGTTTCCTCCTGGCTGCAACTCCTGAGTGGGGAAGGACAGGGCAGTGGTCGCTGCAAGGCCCTAAGGGCAGGAAATTCCAGCAGGATCCTCTCCTTCCACACCCCCAAGGCTGGTGCTGTCCCTTCTGCTCCTCTGCTGCTGTGACTCTTTCATAATTTGTCCCAAAGAGCCACCAAATCCCCTCTGGAGTACAGATTTGCCATTCACATCCTGACCTTCTGCTCCCGATCCCTCCCAGGATCTGAAGGGGCAGTTGTGGGAGCACTCAAGCCCCTGTCCCCACCTCTGTTACCCTCCTTACCTGCCCGTTTCTCTCCCGTGATTTCAGGAGGTCCCAGGTCAAATCCGAAGCTCAGGTTAGGTTCTGCGATTCATCCCAGCTCCAGCGCGGAGCAGCCTGGGGCCCGCGGTCCCCCCAGCCCCAAGGAGCTGGGATGTGTCTTGGTGGCTGCACCTTTCCTGAGGGAAAGGCCTTTTCCCCTCCTGCTGCTCCCCGAGGAGTGCAGGTGGGTGCAGAGCGAGGTCCCTCTCATGCTGGCTGTAAATAGCATCGTCTGTGGTGACACGTTCCCCCTGGCGTGTCCCCTGCCGTCCCTGCACCGTGGTTGTGCCGACTGCTCCGTGAGCACCGGGTTTAAAACAGAGGAAAAAAACAACCTCCTTCCACACGAGCACAATGTTGAGTTCTTTTGTAAAAGGATCCAATAAATGGAGATTTAACTTGAGAGCGACTCCGTGCCTACTTTGCTGGGGCTGGGAGAGAGGGGAGGGGAGCTAGAAGGGCGCTGGCAGCAGTCAGGCCCCTCCATGGTCAAAAAGCACCCCCCCCCCCAACCCAATCATCTCTCCAGGCTTGGGCATCCCAATGGAGCTGCTCTGGAATGGTGGAAACCCCTTGGGAAGAGCAGCATCAGCTGCTAAAGGCAGTTGCCCCCCTAGACAAGTCATGGTTGGGCCAAGAGACACCCGCCCCCTCCCCAGTCCAATCCCAGGGTCAGTGGGCCCTCGTGTAGCTTCAGGGCATGTTGCATCTCTGCCAACAGAGTGACATGGGGCTGCTGGAGGCAGTGGGGACATCCAGCAAGGACAGCAGATCAAGGACAGGGTTGGGAAACACTTAAATTCCTCTATTACATTCTGGTCAGACCTCACATTGAGTCCTGAGTCCAATTCTGGAGTCCTCAGTGCAGCAAGGACAGGGATCAGTTGGAGCAAGTCCACAGGAGGCCAAGAAAATGATCCAAGGATCTGGAGCACCTCCCATAGCAGAACAGGCTGAGAGAGTTGGGGTTATTCAGTCTGGAGAAGAGAAGGCTCCAGGGAGACCTTAGAGCAGCCTCGAGGACTGAAAGGGGCTGCAAGAAAGCTGGAGAGGGGCTCTTGATCAGGGAGGGCAGGGATGGGATGAGGGAGAATGGTTTTAAACTGCAAAAGGGGAGACTGAGAAGAAATGTTTTCCCATGAGGGTGGGGAGGCCCTGCCGCAGGTTGCCCACAGAAGTGGTGGCTGCCCCATCCCTGGAGGTGTTCAAGGCCAGATTGGGTGGGCCTCTGAGCAACCTGATGCAGTGGGAGGTGTCCCTGCCCAGGGCAGAGGGGTGGAACTGGATGGGCTTTAAGGTCCCTTCCAACCCAAACCATTCTGTGGTTCTGCATTCACAGAACAAACCAGGGCCCAGTGCTGGAGCCGCTGTAGGTAATGAGCAGGAAGAAGCTCTCATGGACTCACACACCCCTGGCTCTTCCCTCCTCTCTCCCAGCTCTGCTGAGTTTCTCACGTGGCCTCTGGGTGTTAATAAGATTTATAGAATAGCTGCTCCAAGCCCCATCCAGCTTGGCCTTGGACACCTCCAGGGACGGGGCAGCCACCACTTCTCTGGGCAAATAAAATAATCTTTTTTGTGATTTAATTACAAGTTGAAATACATCCAAATCTCTAATTCTGTTTTGAAGTGATGACAAAGCAGCTGAGCTACTGCAAACACCTGTGAACTCTCAAAAGGAGCAATGTCAGTGCAACAGGTTTATCATCCCATTAATGAGACCGTTTCTCTCATGCCCGTGACAAACACACAGAGCAAAGCTAGGGCTGCTGGAGCTGGCACAACCATCACCTGGGAATCCTTAATGTGTATAAAATGCAATATGGGAACTGCAATAGCAAATAGTTTATCACAGAGCTGTTTTTCCCTTGCCTTCACCTCCCCAAAGCCATAAAGCCATTTCTTCTACACTGGACACTCAAAAAGCTCAAAAGGGTGCTAGGCCATCTATAAATCACCTAAAAGGTTGGACGAGATGGTGTCTGAGGTCCCCTCAAGCCTGGCATTCCATGAGGGAGTTGGTATATTTTACAAACACGTATGTAAACATGCAGGCCCATGCGGGATGAGCCTGTAGATGCTCTTACAAACCACAGGACGTGCTTCCTCCTTGGCAGTCTGAACTGTGTCTTTTATTCTAAACACCAAATAAATAGAAAACTAAAAAATAGAAATAGAAAACTAAAAAACAAACAGCAGTAAATCTGAGAAATGAGTCACTTCTAAAAGCAAAACTCTTAACTAAGTTTGAGCCCCAAATACATGATTCTGGGAGTGAAAAGCCCTCCCAGGTCTGCAGTACAGGTGGCTTCGGACAAATGACTCAGTATTTCAACCAGGATTTGGGACTGTGGGGGCTGAAGGTTTTCTGGAAGGGAGAAACAAGAGGCACTTAACTCTCAAAGTTCCTTTGAGAGCAGTATGAGTTTAACTGCTTATATACTTTAGAAAGAATCTTCCTGAGCTACTTTCCCCAGGAGATACCTGGGTTTTGTGTGTCTTAAAGAGCCTAGAGCTGGGTGGACAACTCTTGTCATAAAGGGTGAGGTGCAGCATCAATAACCACTGCTAACTCATAGAATCATAGAACAACCAGGTTGGAAGAGACCCATCGGATCATTGAGTCCAACCATTCCTATCAAACACTAAACCATGTCCCTCAGCACCTCATCCACCTGTGCCTTAAACACCTCCAGGGAAGGTCACTCAACCACCTCCCTGGGCAGCCTATTCCAATGCCCAATGACCCTTTCCGTGAAAAACTTCTGCCTAATCTCCGGCCTAAATCTCCCCTGGCAGAGCTTGAGGCCATTCCCTCTTGTCCTGTCCCCTGTCACTTGGAAGAAGTGGCCAGCTCCCTCCTCTCTACAACCTCCTTTCAGGTACTTGTAGAGAGTAACTTGCAGCTTTTCCAAAATCCCTCGGTTTCTGTGAGGACTGGCCAGGCTGTCACCGCTTTGAAGTGATTCTACACGTCCAGCAGAGCCTCCTTCTTTCTATTTTTACTTTTATAATCTCAGTCTTACCAGTTTTCCTGCTCCTCTTCAAAACAGTGAAACACAGAGGCACCAGGATGGACAAGAGACTGGATCTGCTAACTGGGAAGGGCAGTTGGATGAGAAAAAAAACCTTAATAACTGAGGCCGTTGTTTCAATATTCTTGCAGTGCTGCCTCAGGTAAAGGACTAGGGCGCACATTGCTGAGCAGGTCACACAGAGAAACATCTGCATCTGCACACAGTTTCATCCTGACCTGGTAAACAGACACTGTTTATTTACTCTCCTGTAAGATTCCAACTCCTGGTTTTACAGCACACGTATCCCTTCCAACGTATTC
The DNA here is from genome assembly GCA_033558105.1 of Coccyzus lansbergi. Taxonomy (NCBI): domain Eukaryota; kingdom Metazoa; phylum Chordata; class Aves; order Cuculiformes; family Coccyzidae; genus Coccyzus; species Coccyzus lansbergi. The sequence continues at coordinate 1,100,321 of JAUMJK010000697.1, forward strand.
AAAAACTGCTTAAAAGTAACAGGTAAAAAAGATATAGATATTAAAAAACATACTCCCTTGCTTCTCCATGAAGAGAAAGGTGGTTTCTGGTCTTTGTGAATCAGGAAATTCTCCCTCTCCCTCTGGAAAGCTCTTTGCTGCGTCTCCTGGCAGAGTTGCCTGATGTCCATGAGCTAAAATTTCTGCAGGAATTTGAGAACCAGGTCACGCAGTTTCACCCTCAAAGGTTCATCGTTGTCGCAGATGATGTGTGTGGAGTCCTCCTCGATCTGAATGAGGGTTTCTGCCTCCTGGAGGAGGACAATGTGGCCCTTGGCTGTGTCCTCTACCTTCACGTCACTGAAACCGTGCTGGGGGCAGCATTGGAGAGGGAGCAAAAGAGAGAGAAGTTACTACAGCGCAGGAGAAGAGGCAGAGATGAAAGACCACAGGGGGAGGGGAGAACAGCTACAAAACAGATAGCCTTGATCCCTGGGATAAGCAGAGGAAGCAGCCATAGGATAAGCTAAGTGTGGATTATCATACAGATGGATAAACTACAGACCAGGGAGGCCCAAGCCGGTATTTTCCACCACACCAGGTCACTGCAATTGCCCTTTTCCCTCTTTGTTTTCTCCAATGAGTCATACAGGAGGATAACAGGGCTCCACAGAGCAGTAAACAGCTGCCTGCAAGTTCAGCCACCAAGACCCCGTTCCTCAGTAAGCTGCTCCATTTCCAGGATCACTTCTTGGAATCACAGAATGGTCTGGGATGAAAGGGACCTTAAAAGATCATCCAGTTCCAAGCCCCTTCCTCACTCAGTCACCCTGTTTTCACAGAAGCGGTAGGAACTTAAAATACTATCAAGACGACCTCCCCATTGTTCAAATTTACTGGAAATCGGCTTATGAGTCCAAAAGTTACATGGGGGAAACTCACTCACCTGGAGCGGGTCCAAAAACTCTGCTTCCATAGGAAACCAGGGCGGGGGACAACTGCCATGAAGCCCTGAAATCAGGAGACGCCTCCCCAGGGAACTACTCCCCCCCATACTCACTGCAGGGACACTCATTCCCTCAAGTGCTTTTTCACCTCTGTAGCCCTTCTCCATTTCAAGCCACACGAAAACTGTTTTCCCTCTCTCTGCTAACAAACCTGCCCCTTTCTGAGATTGGTAGAAACCTGCTTGAACCTCACTTGCCACGGAAGACTTAATAATTACCTTCTCAAGTGTCTGCACAAACTGGTCCACAGGAATGGAGCCGCTCAGCAGTGGCTTCAGAGGTTTACACTCCGGCACATCATCACTCACTCGCTTTCTCTTCTTGCTGGCGGGAGGCTGCGGGGGCTTCGGAGGGAGCTGGTGGGTGAGAAGGTGCACAATGATGCCATGAATCACATCAGCTTCTGGTAACGTCATTGGAATAACAACCACGTGATAAAAACGGAACACAGATTTTGTTGGACTAAGAGGGAGCATTCGTGTGCTGAAGGGGCGAAGGGAAATCAAGGCCTGGGCTCCAGTGCAGCTCTGCACACACAAACCACTATTTATGGAAATAAATGTGCCAGAAACAGCATGGCCAGCAGGATCAGGGAGGATCAGCACTCAGTGCTGCAGAGGCCACATCTCAAATATTGGATTCACTTTTGGGCTCTTCACTCTCAGAAGGACATTGAGGGGCTGGAGCGTGTCCAGAGAAGAGGAATGGAGCTGGGGAAGGGTCTGGAGAACAGGTGGTATGAGAGGCAGCTGAGGGACCTGGGGCTGTTTAGCCTGGAGGAGGCTGAGAAGAGACCTCATCGCTGTCTACAACTGTCTGAAAGGAGGTTGGAGCCAGGTGGGTGTTGGTGTCCTCTCCCAAGTGACAGCAGCAGGACAAGAGGAAATGGCCTCAATTTGCACCAGGGCAGGTTCAGATTAGACAACAGGAAAAAATTCTTCACTACAAGGGTTCTCAGGCTCTGGCAGAGGCTGCCCAGGGAGGTGGTAGACTCCCTGTCCCTGAAGGGGTTTAAAAGATGTGTAGATGAGGTGTTCAGGGATCTGGTTCAGTAGTGGACAGGGATGGTTGGACTCTATGATCTCAAAGGCGTTTTCCAATCAAATGATTCTATGAAATCAGCAGTTTTAGTTCAAATCTCTGTCATCTTAAAATTTCTGTCAAATTCAGTTCTGTTCACATTTCTGCCGTTGTAGAAGGCTTGTCTGACTCAGTTCCAGACTGAAGCTTTCTATTTTAGCAGTCAAGTACTCTATAATATTTTCTAGGAATCGAGCCTTGAAAACCACACTCTGAAAGTTGCAACAGGTTGGGAAACAGCAAATTGAGAGCAAGGAAGTACTCAGGGAATGAAAACGATGGGTAATCTATTTCTTACTGGCCTCAGAAAATGAGTCTTTAGGAAGAACTTGAATACGGACGAGAAGGCATGAGAGATGCTGCAGTGCCTGAAAACTCTCTAGAGCATGATCGGAGTGCAGTTTGTGCTGCTGCAGAAAGTTCTCTGCCTTAACTCACCCCGAGATCTTTCTCCTTTAGCAGGGAGGGGAAGGCAGGCTTAGCGTGTGCAGTGGTAGCTGACCTGGTGCTGTGTGGGTGGGCAAGGAGTGGGGTTAACCAAGTACTTTAGAAAGACCATTTCACAGAGGTGAAAACCAGATTCCTACAGAAAGAAGAGCATGGAAACCATTGCATAAAATAAGTCTATGGTATCCTGTGCCAGCACTTGCTGCTAAGCAGGTCCACCGGATATCATCTCCCTTTGGAGAGCACTGACGCCAGGAATTGCAGTGCCAGCCTAAAGGAGGAGGTAGGAAGAGAGTAAACGCTCCTGTGCTGTTCCAGGATGCACAATCTGCTTCTTGGTAAACAGGGCGACTTAAAGAAGGCTGTGGCTGTGCCTTCACGTGCCTCTGACCCTCAGTTCTCAGGCCACGAGAGCCTGATTGATGCTAATCCTGGTACACACGTTATGGGAGAGAGCAGTATGAGTTGTAGCATCTCTTAAGGAGCAATCTCGCCTCCCCTTTTATCTTAGCCAGGCACACGGCCAGCGAAAAAAGGGCAGAAAGATTTATTTGCATCCCACTCTGTGTGTAATTCCTCACTCACACACACCAGGACAAAGCATCTGACAAGGATTCTGCTCTCGTGGGGCGAGAGTTGTTGAAGGAGCAGCTTCATGAGAACAGCTGGGGCCCCAGATGGCAGAAAACCCAGCGAACAGATATTTTTCTCCCTTTCCCATTATACTGTACCTGCAGCACATGCTTGTTGTCTTTAGTATGCAACACGGCAGAAACTGTTGCTAAGGAAATACCAGGCTTAATCTCCAAGGGCACAAGCGAATCTGCAAGCTAAAGCAGGAGAAGGATTTTTGTTCAGCAAAGATAATCTCAAAATTTGTATGAATCCAGCTGTGATTTAAATTGGCAGCATGGTATTTTTAAACACGGGGTAACAAACTGTAAACACAAACCCACTGATATAGACAGAGTGCTCTTCTTACCTGCTTAGTTCTCCCTCATAGAGTTTCATACCGTTACGAGAGCAGCGTTATCAGTATCCAGGGCAAGTCTCAAAAACCATCACAATTCAAGTGAACCCTTGCTTAAAAAGACATTGACTACTATATTAATAATTCTGAGTAGTAAAACTCAATCTCATCTGTCATTATTTACTCTGCGTGTTATGTTAATGGACAATGAGAAATCAAAGCCAGATTCCTTTCAGCTCCCTAGCACCGCACATTCTGGCTGCAGAATAGCTGGAAGAAAAGGGTTTGTCCTTAAAACCCCAACGTTTCTGTTGACTGGTTTGAATTGTTGCCTTACAACTTTGGCATAAGAAGCCCTTCCAGTGCCTTTTATATAATTCTTCTCTGAAAGACACAAATTCTAGCCTTGGCTCCAACTTTGAATTCAGTGCCAACCTCCCAAGATCCTCAGCATTGAGGGTGTTGGCAATTCTGCACCTGTTGAGACTGGTGGAAGTTGGCCAGCATGGAAACACCTCTTTCAGCCATGTTTCCACTGGAGAAACCCGCTCATGAACACAGAATATAATTCCCTTCTTCCCTCTGAGAAGTTCTGTATGACAATACAGCGGGTGCCCTGTCCATGGCTGCAGTCAGGATCTCAAGCTAGATAAAAAGCGAAGATGCGTGAAGTGTGCCCTGTGTCTGCACAGAAGCTCTGCAGGTGCCAAGCAAAACAAGAATGGGCAAGGTTGCTCGTGCATGAAACCCCTGGATGGAAGGACTTCTCAGCTGCGAAGACAAGTAACACCTAAAGGGACAGAATCTACCTGGCTGCTTCTCCCACCAGTTGCATCATCAACCCATCTCATGTAGAAAGAGCCTACGCAAAACAATCTTCATCTGAACTCCACTCCCTTTCATCGTCAAACACATGGCACCTCCAGCTGGAGCCAGATATTAAGAAGAGGTTAACTCCATGTAAAGGAGTTGCTCTGAAACTTAAGCCATCTACTACAGTACTTGTGCAGAGCAGAGCTCTGGAGAACCAGCAAGGCAACAACAATTCTTTCCCTTGCCAGATGCTCTCACACACGAAAAGCAGGAAGAGAAACTGCATGGAATTTAGACAAAACACAGGTTACTCTCATTTTCGAGACAGTGCACCTGAAGCAAAGACTCAGTTCCTTAGCAAAGACCATCTAATGAATTTTCAACAGGATCCAAACCAGGGGAAGGACGGAGCAGAACAACTGAACCCTGCTGCTTCTCAAGAAATCCTTAAGAGGAGGCCACAAAGATGATCTGAGGGCTGCAGCACCTTCCATATGAGGACAGGCTGAGAGAGCTGGGGTTGTTCAGCCTGGAGAAGAGAAGGCTGTGGGGAAACCTTATCGAAGCCTCCCAATACTGAAAGGGTCTCCAGAAAAGCTGGGGAGGGACTTTTTATAGGGTCCTGTAGTGACAGGAAATGGGGGAATGGCTTTAACTTGGAAGAGGGAAGATTTAGATTAGACTTTAGGAAGAAATTCCTCCCACTGAGGGTGGTAAGACCCTGCCCCAGGTTGCCCAGACAAGTGGTGGCTGCCCCATCCCTGGAGGTGTTCAAGGCCAGGTTGGATGGGGCTTGGAGCAGCCTGATCCAGTGGAAAGTGTCCCTGCCCATGGTAGAGGGGCTGGAACTTGGGGGGCTTTAAGGTCCCATCCAACCCAGACCATTCCATGATTCTACGATCCTATGAAATTTCAGGCACCAAAACCCTGTTCTGCTATAAATTATAGAATCATAGAACAATCAGGTTGGAAGAGACCCATCGGATCGAGTCCAACCATTCCCATCAACCACTAACCCATGTCCCTCAGCACCTCGTCCGCCTGTCCATTAAACCCCTCCATGGAAGGTGAATCAACCCCCTCCCTGGGCAGCCTCAGCCAGTGTCCAGTGACCCTTTCCAGGAAATATTTTTTCCTGATGTCAAGCTTGAACTTCCCCTGGTGGAGCTTGAGGCCATTCCCTCTCGCCCTGTCAGAGGGCAAATGACACTGGCAACACAAACATTTCTCCTGCTTTCTACAGGCCCTGTTGGTTTCCCTGCAGATTAACAGCTATCAACAAAGAAACCAGTGAGGATATAGCCCAAATCTTGAATGATACAACAGGAAGACCAAGTGAAAATGGTATCATCCCGTCCAGTAAGACTCCTTTAGAAGATGACATCCTCTGTGGTGATTCAGCCTCCACTCATCCTGCCTGACCAACTAAAGCAGTAAGAATGTCCCAATGATGCTCTTCCAAGGTTGTACTGAGCACACTGGGGGTACATGGTCCTCCAAGACCAACCCACACCCTCTTGAAGAAAGGGACAAAGAGGAAAAACCAAAATAGCCGTCTGGTCTTCAGTGACCAGGTTGTTGCAGCCCCAAACTCGGCTGGTGGCCAAGGTTCAGCTGATCACTGGCAAGGTACAGATCATAGAATCATAGAACAACCAGGTTGGAAGAGACCCATCGGATCATCTAGTCCAACCATTCTTATCAAAAATGCCCCTTGTGGCTTGGAAGAGTAGCCAGAGAGGTCTCTAAGAGGGGTGACAAGGAGACCATCAACAGGAGAAGCCACGTCCGTGCTTACATACATACGATAGATCACATACGATAGATCAAGGTTAACGTCACTTACTTATGATTAAGTAGGTGATTGCTCTGTTACTGCAAAGCTCTAATCCTCCTCAATACAGAAACAACCAAACTTGATTTCAAAAAGCTCTTGCAACTGGCCTAATCTTTTTGCCATCAAAGCTGTGAGAGAGCTTTGCTATCGGTTTCAATGGCAGCAAAGTTCAGCTACTTCTAAGAACTTCTGAAAAATCTTGCCTACCACTGCTAAAGCTGCAGGAACACATTGAGAGCATCTCCTTGGAATAAAACAGTTGGATAGATGACAGACATTTTAAGGCTGCACTAAAATCCCCTACGTTTTGCACACATTCAGACTCGGTTGATAAAGCTCACCAAGTCTGAATATGTGCAAATGTAGGGAATTCGAATGTAGCCTTAAATCAAATCAAAATTTCATGGAGCAGTTCAGATTGCTCTCACCTTGGGATTCTGTTCAAGACCTTTAAAGACAACAATCTGAATACTGCCTTTAGAGTTTGTTGTTTCAGGCTAAGAGAATGAAAATATAATGGTAATTACCTCTTCAAATTCCCCCTGAGACCTAAAAATAGTGCCACTGGCAGCAGTGTGTTACACTGCACTTCACAGTGGTCACAGGCACTTCCCATTCCCACCACCTTCCAGAGGAGGATCGATACAAAACGGGCTCCAATGAAAAACACATGGTAAACTGACAAACACTGTAAAGAGAAAGAGCTTTAAAAACCAGAGTTGCTTAGAATCAAAGCCTGCTTCTGCCACTGAAGTGCTTTGATATTAACGTTTATGCAGGTTTTAACCACACAGCTGGAAAATGGCAACAATTTAACTATTAACACTCAAAAAGACAGCAAGACTGACATTCATTTTTATTTTCTCTAAGCTATTGCCTCATCCGTCTTGCAACGCTCTCCATGTTGCAGCCAATCCTTTCATTACAGAAGCCCACTGACCCAAAATGAAAAGGTCATTCAATCACATCCAGTAATTCACCCACCAAGGCCAGACAGCGCTGCCCTGTGCCTTTCTGACTGACCTCCCGCACGCACAAATCTCAGGGCTCTTCCAAAAAGCTGGATTAAAGAAACCCTTTTCAGCGAGATAGCAAAGCTTGTCTGCACCCCAAGCAACGGCAGCTCCACCAGTTCCTCTTGCAAGCTGTTCCAAACTTTTAATTTTCCTTGCAGCTAGGAAACCGTGTCTTATTTCAAGGTTGAATTTGTCCAACTTTCAGTTGCTGGATCTTGTTATGCTTTTGTCTGCGTGATTGAAAAGCCCCCTACTATGCAAGAATAAATGTTTCTTCCTTCCAGTCATTATCACAAGCCTAATGCCACATGCTGACACTGGGGAAGTCACGAAAGCAGAGATGCGCGGCACTGAGCACCAACATCGTATTAATCAGTCCCCTGCCTATGGATGAGCACTTGGACTGCCTTAAGACAAACTTGTGTCTCTATGTGTACTGACTATTTCACTTTTTTAAACACCTCCTGCTAAGGGAAGTTCAAACCAGAGATCAACCAAAACCCAAAAGTTAGTGGCTCTTGGGGGTCTGAAACTGCAAGTGCGGACGTGAACCTTGTTAACAGCTGAGGGAGAGAGGAGTCAGCTTGGAAAGTTCTACTCCCACAGTCAAAGCTGCCAATCTAAGCTTGTACAGAGTAAAGACATTATTACTGTAAACTGCAGGTGAATCTTTTGTGTAGGATTGCATTTACCACCACAAAATGAGATCTGACACATACTAACGCCAGCCCAGGGACTGCTGCCTGTCAAACTTGATCTGCTTCTAAAGAAGGGCTGAATCCAAAGAACTGCAACTAGCATGGTGGCGGAGGGGATTCTGCCCCCCTGGTGAGACCTCACCTGGAGTCCTGCATTCAGATCGGGAGCCCTCAGCACAGGAAGGACATAGATCTCTTGGAGCAAGTCCAGAGAAGGCCACAAGCACGATCCAAAGGCTGGAGCACCTCACATACAAGGACAGACTGAGAGAATTGGGCACATTCAGCCTGGAGAAGAGATAGCTGGGAGGAGGCCTTAGAGCAGTCTCCCAGTACTTAAAGGGAGCCTACAATAAAGCTGGGGAGGGGCTCTTGATCAGGGTCTGCAGGGATAGGATGAAGGGGAATGGTTTTCAGCTGAAAGAGGGGAGATTCAGATGAGATCTTAGGAAGAAATGTCTTCCTGTGAGGGTGGTGAGGCCATGGTCCAGGTTTCCCAGAGAAGTGACCCTTCCCTAGAGGTGTTCAAGGTCAGGTTGGATGGGGGTTGGAGTAATCTGATGCAGTGGGAGGTGATCCTGCCCATGGCAGGGGGCTAGAACTGGATGAGTCTCTTCCACCTCAAACCATTCTAGGATTCTTATGATCTGTGCTTTTAGTGGTAGGAGCCAGAGCAGCAACTCTTGACCAAACTAGAGAAATCAAAGAATGAAACAGAGCTGTGAAACCACTGACCAGGGCAGACCCAGTATGAACTCAACACATTGTAAATCCCTAGGAAAAATAAGGAAAGAATTAAGTTGCAATGCATTCCTTGGGGCAGAGATCAGTTTTGTTCAGTGTTCGGGCAACACCTAGCAGGCAGAAACGCTACGAAGAAGTCCACTGTTCACACTGCTTTACTACAGGAATATTGTAAAGGGAAGGAAGATTTTAAAAGCTCAGCAGAAGTGGATCACAGCTGACTAACACAACAGCTTTCTCTGTTGAAGAAATTGGTGCAGACACAGCCTAGGCACTGCCAGAGGCTGTCCAGGAAGGCGGCTGAGTCCCAGTCTCTGGGGGTATTTAAAAGACAAGTGGATGAGGTGCTCAGGGATCTGGTTTAGTAGTGGACAGGTATGGCTGGCCTCAACGAACTTTTCCAACCAAACAATTCATTGTTTCTATGACGCACAGTTACAGACTGTGGATTTCTACAGCAGTCCTGAGGTGGGGAAAGTGCTGGTTAAAGCAGAGATATCCTCAGATAACTACTAGGCTTTTTCTGTGGTTCCTGAAGGATCAGTCTTGAGCCTACTCCCATCCAATTTCTGTTAATGACCTCAGTATAGAACAAGAAGAGTGCTCAGAAGGCCCCGCTGAAGCTTCTAGAGGCACTATTAAAAGAAAGACTAGGCTATCATAGAGGAGAAGTAGATGACTTCAGGAACCAGAGTGAGAAAAACAAGATGAAATTCAATAGCATGAACTGCAAGGCCAGGAGCTGCGCTGCTGTGAGCTGGCAGCTGCTGGAAATGACAGAGGTGAAGGGGCCAGGTCTATTAGTCCATCCCATGAGAACTGAGAGTCACAAATGTGACACAGCCATCAAAAAGCTAAATGCAGCTCCAGAAAATATCAGGTAATTCTAGGAGAGATGAGATATTGCCATTGTATTTGGCCCAGTGAGAGCTCACCTGAACTACTTGTAAATTGTGGGTAATTTGAGTTCAATATACACTGAAGGGTAGATTAGGGCAGGAGAAGCTGTCTTGTAAGAGGAAACAAAATATCTTGGCGTGTTTAGCCTGGTAGAAAAGAAAGCCAAAATGAGAATTTGATTATTCTACATAAACACCATAGGGAAAATACCAACAAAAGGGAAAACCTATTTATGTTAAAACATAATGTTAAGAATAAGTATGTGGAGACCAGCCATGAATAGGCATAGGCTGGAAATTAGGATGTTTGTAGCCATTAGAGACTGTGGGGATTTCCACAGCATTCTAGTGTGAACAGCAGCGGCAAAAGTCTTCACAATTTGAAGCTGATGCCTTACATTTTATGAGGCACTTTATAAGCAATATTAGGAACTGCAGCTGGGTTCTGGCCATGTAACCCATGAGGGCACTTCCATTTCTAGGTGGGAATGACAGCTTACAGCCTTGGAGCTTGCCAGGTATGAAGAGATTCCTACCTAAACCCTACCCCCTAAAAGCAACGCAATGCATACGCAACAGAAAAATATTCACTCCCAGTTACTAGAGAAGCCCAAAGATTTTCATAGAATCATAAAACGGTTTGGGTTGGAAGGGACCTTAAAGCTAATCCAGTTCCAAACCCCTGCCATGGGCAGGGACACCTCCCACTGGATCAGGTTGCTCCAAACCCCATCCAATCTGGCCTTCAACACTTCCAGGGATGGGGCAGACACCACTTCTCTGGGTGACCTGGGCCAGGGTCTCACCACACTCACAGGAAAATATTTCTCCCCAAGATCTCATTTCAGTCTCCCCTCTTGCAGCTTCAAACCATTCTCCCTCATCCTATCCCTGCACTCCCTGATCAGGAGCCCCTCCCCAGCTCAGGCCCCCTTTGAGTACTGGAAGGTTGTCAAGACCTTTGAAAAGGAAGGCTGCTAAGATGTTTTAAGACCTACCTTCAGAGGGAGTCAATCAGGTCCCAGTGATTACAGCTTCACAGAGGTTTTTACTAAGTAGTCCACAGCTAAATCTGAACTGAGAACAACCTGCCCCATCCTGCATTCTTTCACTTACTCTACTGCTCACACACATTGAAGCCAGTTTCTGGATGCAGAAAAGCATCTTAGCATCTTCCCAGTGTACCTTTAATAGGAAAAGAGGTTTCAAATATTCCACATGCTTAAAAGCCGTGCAATAGCCCTTTCACTAACAGGGATGACCTGTATAGTTTTGTAACTAGAGGCGCCAGGGCAGGTTCAGATTAGACATCAGGAAAATATTCCTCACCAAAAGGATTCTCAGGCTCTGGCAGAGGCTGCAAAGGGAGGTAGTTTAGTCCTCATTCCTGGAGGGGTTTAAAAGATGGGCAGATGAGGTGCTCAGGGATCTGGTTTAGCAGTGGACAGGTATGGTTGGACTCGTTGATCTCAAAGGTCTTTTCCAATCAAATGACCCTATGGATGGCAATGTTAAGACAGGAAGATAATTTACCTGAGGCTCCTACCTCCCTCCTTCTCTTACCCCTTCACCATCTGAGTACCAGTAGCTGTGTGGTAAAGTCACCTGAAACCAGACACAGAAATGCACAAGAGACGCACAACAGATTTTTATGGTGTGGGCAGAAGTCATGAGCAGATTCAGCCTTGGCTTTATTCCACCTGCTAAATCAGACAGAGTCTGAGTGCAGGAAATATGCAAGGATCAGATCTTGCAGAGGAAACACAAAGATGTGTGGTCAAACATGTGCACCGGAGGCGAAAGGTCTAAAGATTTAAATACACCTGGGGACTAGGCATTCATGAGCAGCAAGACACAAAACAAAGCACAAGCATCCTGCAGGCTGGCTGTGCAGACGGATGGAAATCAGGGAACCTTTCTAATGAGACTTAAAGGAACAAAGCCACTTCCAACAGAGAAGAGCAAACATCCTAGAACTAAGGGCATCTATACAATCTTTAGTTGTGTCTTGTTGGGGTTTCAACAGAATTTTACAGAATCCAAGTGTTTTAAATAGGATGTTTAAGTTGCTAAACTAACGCTAACTTAATATAACTTTCAGTCTCTGTGGGTCTGCTACAATTCTCTCTGGAGTGGATTTTAAAGTCTCATTAACCTCAGTGGATGTAGAATCATACCAAAAAATACATGATGTTTTTGATATTATTGCTTACAAATGCCTACATCTTAGCTTTTCTCTTCCATAAAACCAACATTTAGCAGAAAAACAAAACAGCAGAAGCAACAGCAGTGTGTCCAGGTGCACAACAGCAGCCTGGTTTATATCAGAAATAGTGTGGCCAGCAAGAGTAGGGAGGAGGTAGTCTCTCTGGACTCAACGCTGGTGAGTCACACCTCAAATCTCAGGTTGAGTTCAGGCCTCTTGCTCCAAGAAAGACAATGAAGATCTGGAGTGTGTCCAGAGAAGGGGAACAGAGCTGGGGAAGGGTCTGGAGCCTGTGAGTTCTGGGAGCAGCTGAGGGCCCTGGGGTTGTTTAGTCTGGAGAAGAGGAGGCTGAGGAGAGACCTCATCACTCTGCAGCTCCTGGAAAGGGGGTTGTAGCCAGGTGGATGCTGGTCTCTTCTCTCAAGTAACGGGATAGAACGAGTGAAAATGGTCTCATGTTGCACCAGCGGAGGTTTAGACTGAAAATTATTGAAAATTTCTTTCCTGCAAGAGTGGTGAAGCCCTGGCATAGGCTGCCCAGTGCCATGGTGGAGTCCCCATCCCTGGAGGGGTTCAAAAACTGTGTGGCCATAGTACTTCGGGACATGGTTCAGTTGACACAGTGGGTTGGGCTGACAGTTGGACTGGATGAGCTCAGAGGGCTTTTCCAACCTTAATGATTCTATGGCACTATATATCTTGCACTTCTGAGCAATTAAACAAACCTCTTCTTTACTATGTTCAACTAACGGACCAGGGCTTTGGTTCAACACGACAAACCTTACCCTTGAAGTCTGGAGATCAAAACAGAAATAGATGCAGTGACAAACCAACAGGAGAGGGTCTGTGATAGAATGAAGGAGGGACTCCAGACAGCTTTACAGGCAGCGGATCACAGAATCACAGAATCAGAGAATCATAGAATGGTTGGGGTTGGAAGGGACCTTAAAGCCCATCCAGTTCTAGCCCCCTGTTGTGGGCAGGGACACCTCTCACTGCATCAGATTAGTCCAACGCCCATCCAGACTGGCCTTGAACACCTCCAGGGAAGGGTCATCTAACACTTCTCTGGAAAACCTGGGCCAGGGCCTCACCACCCTCACAGGAAAACATTTCTGCATCAGATTGTACAAAGTCTCATCCAGCCTGGCCTTGAACACCTGCAGGGATAGGGATTCAAGTGAGCTGGGAGCTGAAAGGAGGAATGATAGTAGCAGAAGCCCTACAGAATCTTGATTCAAGGAGGAACAGTCAGAGAAGAAGGAATGGAGAGATCAAGAGACTGCGTAATGGGAGGTCACCAAAATAAGTCAAGCCCGAGAAGACAACAAAAATCAAACTGAAACATGGAATGAAGTTGGAGAGGTAAGACGAAAACCATGTTTTGCCTCCCTTTCACTGACAAGATCCTATGTTGTAAAAGAAGTCAAAATAGGAGACAGTGAGGGTGGAGTGGTAACTATGTAATTATGATGGGCTGCCAACTGGCTTTTGTTCTAATTCTTCTCTGCAATAGTTCTTTATAATTTCACTCCCAGTCAGGCTGTGCATTGCACATTCACAGTCTGCCATACTGGCCTGGGTCCTGAAGAACTTGCAAACAAGAGTATCCAAAAACCACAGAGCCCTCACTGAAGTCAGCCTGCTGCTGAATTCAAGTGATCCGCACCATTGTTCAGCTGTAATTAAACTGGAGGCACATTATTTGCTCAGACACCACTGTTTAATTTATCTGTTTGCTCCAGAAGGTGTTTTCCATTTTCCCATCTTCTCCATGTGAACAGACAACGCTTAACCAATTTCCAGGAAGCCATCTTTTTCTTTTTACTTTTTTAAAGTGAAAGGCAGCTGCCGAGAAGAACAAATTAGTTAAAGCATAAAGGTTTCCACAATACCTCTGGGAGCCATTCCAGCCCGGTGCCTCGGGACTGGTAAAACCTCTCTCTAAACAAAGGCAGCTCAGAGTGTAAATCTCATTAACATACAACAGTCCTGCCTGACCTGACTTTGCTCCTTGGTGAAGCAATCGCAATGTAGACAAGCTGCAGCAGCATCGGTAAATGCACATCCATGTGACAGGTCACAATCTGAACCACTGAAACAGTTTTGGAAGGGAATTCTCACACTGCCATACCATCAGCCTGTATCAACTGAAACTATGCTGAGCCAACTGTTTGGTTTAAGGCTTTAAGAACAGAGAGAGGAGTTTGAGCACATAGCTGCTCCTGAGAAAGGATTGTGGCTGTGAGGGCAGGGCCCCAGTCAGGACTTTACTGAAACAGGCATTCTTTTATAAGTTTTTTAGCCATATTGTTGATCCAAGTCCCAGCTCTGGAGCAGATCTAGCAATTACTTATTTCACCAGGGTGGATTTCTTCATTCCAGTTTTTAGCTAACGTGGTTTTGATAAATAAGACACCTTTGCGATGTTTACTAGGAGGTATAATATACCCTTTCCAGTTGCCACTTGAGCCTCTGCAGAACCCTGGGGTTGATGGTAGCCAACATGAAACAAATCATAGCATCATAGAATGGTTTGGGTTGGAAGGGACCTTAAAGCCCATCCAGTTCCAACCCTCTGCCATGGGCAGGGACACCTGCCACTGCATCAGGTTGCTCCACGCCCCATCCAATCTGGCCTTGAACACCTCCAGGGATGGGGCAGCCACCACTTCTCTGGGAAACCTGGGCCAGGGCCTCCCCACCCTCTCAGGAAAAAAATTCTCTCTAATATCTAATCTCAATCACTCCTCTTTCAGATGAAAACCATTCCTTTTTGTCCTATCCCTGCAATCCCAGATAAAGAGACCATTCCCGGCTTTCCTGCAGGCTCTCTTTCAGTACAGGAAAGCAGTATAGAGATTCCTTTATATTCAAGCACCACTGACGAGTCTTACTGGATAAAACTACAGAAAACAAGACCTTAAGCAGCAAACACTCTCCACCAGGGAGATTCACCTATCATGCTTGCAATCCTGTTTTGCAAACCCCACCCAGTTGAAGGGGATGTTCCTGCCATTTCTTGACATCGTGATGTAAATCCTGCCTGAAATCCAAGGCCCTTCTGCCTCTGCCTCTCAAAACCAACACACTAATGACCGCTCCACACAGTGGGACAGAGAGCCAAGGCTCTTCTGCTAGGAAAGGCAATGAGCCAAGCCATGCAGATGGCACACAAAAAATTATTAGGGAGGGAATGCGCTTATTTAGGGCGTTAGCATCAAAGGAAATGCAGGCCCTACAAAAAGACAGTCTTTTCCTCTTTCTTCCATTTGCTTGAAAACCAAATAATGATCCTTTAGGATTAACTGTTGTGCCTGGTTACACAGAGTAGGAGAGATTACACAGCTACACTTCCCAGCAGTTATCAGCTGTCCTGCCAAGACTTAAAAATCGAGGTCAGAGAGGGTGCGAGGCAACATACCATCCCTCCCATGCCTTATCACCACTCCACAGATTAAGATGGAAGCAAAAACTAGCTTCACACAGTGATGGGATGAACACATGCTGATCATAAAGGAAGACTCCAACAGAGCAAGGAACCAAACCTGTGACTCCCATGGACCAGCCTAGCTGTCTTTTAGATGGCCCTTCCTCTTGACAGGAACCTCAAAATATTTACCTGTAGCACCTGTGCTAATTTGCATTCTGTTTGCCAGGAAAGCTGTATCCACAGGGCTGACCTGAGGGACGGCTTGTGTACAAAAAGCTTGCTTAAACCCTCATGGTTTAGCGGAAAACCCAAAGCTTCAGCAGAATGTAAACAACAGGTAAGGTGCGTGCAGGCTCTCCGCACTCAGAACTCGACTTTTATTTTGGTCATGCTGGTGAATGAAAGCCATGCTTTACTAGTCTTAGATTTAATGGGATCCAATAAATATGCAAATTTTCAAGCCAATAAATATACACGCCACAATGGAGCTGCATCCAAGTATATCTTCTAATTAAAAAATCCCTCCTTGTCTCTGGCAGCCCTCTAACCAGTGACTGGGCAGACTCCTAACTGAATGGATGCACGAAGCAGACACACATGAAATGGTAGGAACGGGTGCTGAGGACTGGCTGAGGGATATTGTTTCATGGGCACCAGTTTTGTGCATTGTATTGGGTGTAAATGAGGGTACTTCCTTCCTCTACATTTTGATTCAGTGCAGACTCTCATATTTCACAGTTTCCAAAGTGCAGTAACGCCTGCTTGCAAAAAGCCACTGTCACCTTTGATCCAAGGACACATTTGTGTTGATTGGATTGCCAAACAAGTATTTTAAGATCATGCCTCTTAGAATATGGGTCACTGTTTGTATTAGGGGTACATTTATATTTGGTTTATGAGGTTAATAAATTATTAATCACTGTTGCAGGCACGAGTAGTCCACGTCATAGATCACTGCAAGCATCCCATTAACCTGCTGGACTTCAGCAGCTTGTAGGAATTAACTGTTTATTGAAACTGCCGAAATACAGATGAGTCATTTTACTACTACATCTTTAACGTACAACTGAAACATCCCCATCCCTGGAGGTGTTCAAGGAGAGGCTGGATGGGGCTTCGAGCAACCTGATCCAGTGGGAAGTGTCCCTATCCATGGCAGGGGGGTTGGAAACACATAGGCTTTAAGGTCCTTTCCAACCCAAACCATTCTACTATTCTATGATTCTATAATGTTGCTTCTCAAGGGAGTGGGTACTTCTCACAGTAGGTACAGTTGAGGAAGGAGAAAGACAACTTCTGTCTACCAGCTTCCAGATTCTCTGGATGCTTTTCATGGCCCTGGGGCAGCAATTCAAACCGCGGTGCCTCTACTTACTTGTAATTAAACTGGAGGTGACTAGCTTGCCTCACACCTGGCTGGCAGAGATTGCTCTTTGCTCTGTATTTTGTGATGTGATACATATTTACAAAGGATAATCTGAACATATTTTTGCTTACCCATGCTGTACTTCATGATTGTAGAGGTCATTTCCAAACTCAGTGATTATATGATTCTCAGAAATCCTTCTCTCTTAGCCCTCTATTTGATAAAAAACACTCTACATGATCACAGCTAGTAGTAAATCATAGCCATGAAGTATCTTTAGTCAAAGGGGCTACAGAAGCAGCAGCTTGAATTTCACTGTATGAGCAAGAAGCCACCACATTTTTCCCCACTTCTCTTACTCACATCAGGCATGATTTCAATCTTCTCGTAGCGTCGCTTGTAGGGGAGTGTCAGCACCTCTGCTCTGCGATAGGACATTGGTGGGGGCTGGCAGTCTACCATCAGATCCGTGCGATGAGACTGGGTGGGTGGTGGCTGAGTGTATTGCTCCGGGCAAACTACATGAAGAGGCTGGAAAAGAACAGAGTGGTGAATTACAGAAACATCTGTTTGATTCTGGATCTGCTAGAGAGAGTCCAGCAGAAGCTACAAAGATGATCCAAGGGCTGGAATAGCTCCCAACTGAGGACAGGCTAAGAGAGTTGGGGTTGCTCAGCCTGGAGAAGAGAGGGCTGCAGGGAGACCTTAGAGAAGTGTTCCAGGACTGAAAGAGGCTTCAGGAAAGCTGGGAAGGGGTTCTTGATCAGGGACTGCAGGGATAGGATGAGGGGAAACAATTTGAAGCTGCAAGAGGTGAGATTGAGATGAGATCTTAGGAAGAAATGTTTTCCTCCGAGAGTGGTGAGACACTGGCCCAGGTTACTCAGAGAAGTGGTGGCTGTCCCATCCCTGGAGGTGTTCAAGGCCAGATTGGACGAGGTTTTGAGCAATCTGATCCAGTGGGAGGTGTCCCTGCCCACGGCAGGGGGTTGGAACTGGATGGGCTTTAAGGTCCCTTCCAACCCAAACCATCCTATGATTCTATTCTGTGCGCTGCCCTACAACAGTAATCATTGCCATAAGGAGGTCTGCAGATTGTTGTTACCAAGCTAAATTATTTGTATGAAAACAACATCCTAAAGATGCAATCAGAAGATTCAGTCAGTATTGGAACAAATAGTTCACAGAGCAGGCAGACTCTGCTTTATACACGATAGCATCCACAGAGACATGGTCTTAATTTATGTCATAATCACCACTTCAATATCAGCAGTCATGTTAGCTGCCGAAAGGAGAGAAAAAAGCTTTGTTTTCAATAGCTTCAATAGCTTTTCCTTAGAATCACAGAATCTTTAAGATTGGAAAAGACCTCTAAGCTCATGCAGTCTAACCATCAGCCCAACCCCACTGTGCCCACTAAACCATGTCCTGAAATGCCACATCTACATGCTTTTTTAACCCCTCCAGGGACAGGGACTCCACCACTGCCCTGGGAAGCCTCTGCCAGGGTTTGACAACCCTTTCCATGAAGGAATTTTCCATAATATCCAATCTAAACCTCTCATGGTGCAACTTGCGGCCACTTCTTCTCATCCTGTCCCTTGTTGCTCTTCTTCCTCACCCTTGTCATTGAAACCAGAAGCAAATGCCAGTAGTGGTGGAGACCATCCCAAAATGGCATTTGGTGAGGCAGATGTCTCAACATGCAAGACTGCAAAAATGTTAGCTCAATAATCAACACTGAGATCTCATGACCTGTCAGCAATACAGCACCAAAGCATGAACAGGCTGGTTGCCACAAGGATCTCTGCAGGATTTAAGGAAGGCAGAGGACAAGAGAGTATTTCCGCAAACTGTATGGAAACAGAATTATACTTGGGTAGAATCATAGATTCACTTGATTGGAAAAGATCTCCGAGATCATCGACTCAAACTGTACCTGTCTACTACTAAACCAGAGCCCTAAGCAGCATATCTATCCCTCTTTTAAATACATCCAGGGATGGGAACTCAATCACCTTCCAGGGCAGCCTCTTCCTGTGCTTTTCCATGCAGAAATTTTTCCTGATGTCTAATCTGAACCTCACCTGACACAACTTGAGGCCATTTCCTCTCATCCTGTCACCTGTCACTTGGAAGAAGAGACCAACAACTACCTTGCTCCAACCTCCTTTGAGGCAGTTGTAGACAGTGAGAAGGTCTCCTCTAAGCCTCCTTTTCTCCAGGATAAACCATCCCAGTTCTCTCAGCCGCCTCTCATAAGGTTTGTTCTCCAGACCCTTCCCCAGCTCCATTCCCTTCTCCAGACGCGCTCCAGCCCCTCAATGTCCTTCTGTAGTGAGGGGCCCAAAATGAACCCAGGATCCGAGATGTGGCCTCACCAATGCTGAGTACAGGGGAACAATCCCTTCCCTTGCCCTACTGGCCAGGGAATTAACACTTCAGTAACAACTGAAGAAGATTTCCTCTGGATTATGCTATTGTTTAGCATAACAATTGTTCAGAATCAACCTGATTATTTCAGGTCTGTGATGAAACATAAAAAAAAGCAACAGAAATTCCTTACCTGGACTTCTTTCAGAAATTTAGACACCTGAATAAAATTCAGCCTTGTGTCAATGGGGCAGTAAACACATTTCATTGCCAACGGTTGATAAGGAGCCAGGGCATCCAGATATGAGAAATCTGGTTCTGAAAAGAGAAACACTGTAAACCCTGAATGCCTGATACAAGATGGCCCAATTCTTGCCCAATTCCACTTCTAGTCGAGATGAGCTGTTGTTCAGCAATGTTAATTCTGATACAGATTTCTCTTCTCTTCTTCATTCCTCCACCTGTTATTTTCAGTTAATTTGATGGAAATTATGCCCACAATTAGCCTTACCTTAATCAAGAAACAGAGCAATACTACTTCATTTGAACACATTATTGCATGACTTTTATAACAAATTTAATCAAGACAAAACCATAATCTCTTATTTTTAATCAGATCCTGTAAAAGAAGGCAAGATGTATAAATTTTTGATATCATAACATAACCCAAACATCAGCTTGTTTTTCGCTATGATAAACATGCAGCATAAAGATTGTATCTTGCTAAACCTGTACTAGTGTACTCTGCTACATACACAGAGCCTCTCCCAACTCCCCTTTTTCCTTACAGTGTATTTCATAGAATCATGAAATCATAGAATCATTAGGTCGGAAAAAACCTTTGAGATCATCAGTTCCAACCATACCTGTCCACTACTAAACCATATCCCTAAGCACCTCATCTACACACCTCTTAAACATCTCCAGGGATGGGGACTCAACCACCTCCCTGGGCAGCCTCTGCCAGTACTTGAGAACCCTTTCTGTCAAGAAATTTTTCCTAATATCCAATCTGAACCTTTTCTGGAACAGCCTGAGGCCATTCCCTCTTGTCCTATCACCTGTCACTCAGGTGAAGAGACCAACACCCACCTATTTACAATCTCCTTTCAGGTAGTTGTAGAGAGCAACAAGGTGTGACAACTGCACGACTCAGCTCGGTGTCATACATGTGGGGGTTTTATAATCTAAGTTCCAGGTTTTGACTGATAGGTCTGAATATCAATATAATCCAAGAGGGCTGCAGGGAGCCCTCCTGCTAAAGAGACAGATGTTTAGTTTTTTCCAGTTATGCCAGCAGAGCAGTTCTAGCTCAGACTGGTATGAACTGCAGGATACTCATGGCAAGGGCTACCCAGAGGGAGAAATGGACTGCGATAACTTTATTAGTTGTTATCCTTATTAGGCCTAGTAAGTCTCAACTTCCTTTTGTACTCCTATTATTGACTTTAAAAAAACAGATTAGAGGCTTGCCAGGGAACAGTCATGCACTGAATGGACTTCTGCTCACACAGAGTCATACAACAAGAGACTACATAAGAAGATCAGTTTTCATGAATGAAAAACATAGAATGACTAAGGTTGGAAAATAACTCTAAGACTATCAAATCCAACCATCAGCCCAACCCCACCATGCTGACTAAACCATGTCCTGAAGTGCCACATCTAGATGCTTTTTTAACCCCACCAGGGATGGGGACTCCACCACTGCCCTGGGCAGCCTCTGCCAGGGCTTCACAACTCTTTTAGGAAATAAATTGTTCCTAATATCCAATCTAAACCTCCCCTAGTGCAATTTGAGGCCATGTCCACTCATCCTATCACTTTTTAGCTGAGAGAAGAGACCACTGCTTTCTGGGAGCTGCAGAAAGAGATAAGGTCTTCCTTCAGCCTCCTCTTCCCCACACTCAACAGCCCCAGGGCTCCAGACCCTTCCCCAGCTCTGTTTCCCTTCTCCCCGCTTGCTCCAGCCCCTCATTGTCTTTCATGGAGTGAGGGGCCCAAAACTAAACCCAGGATTCGAGGTGCAGCCTCATCAGAGCTGAGTGCAGAGAGACGATCTCTTCCCTGTTCCTGCTGACCACCCCATGGCTGATCCAAGCCAGGATGCTGTTGGCCTTTTTGGCCACCTGGGCCACTGCTGGCTCATGTTCAGCCATTACTGACCAGCATCTCCAGGTCCCTTTCTACAAGGCGGCTTTCCAGCCACTCTTCCCCAAGCCTGGAACACTGTATGGGGTTGTTGTGACCCAAGTGCAGGACCTGGCACTTGGCCTTGTTAAATCTCATAGTATTTACCTGGACCCATGGATCCATCCTGTCCAGGTCCCTCTGCAGAGCCCTCCTGCCCTTGAGCAGATTGACACTCCTGCCCAATTTGGTGTCACATGCAAACTGACTGGGTCTCATAGGTGACTCCAAATGTGGGTCTATAGGTGACACAGTGTAGGACACAGGTAGTCACTTGATTCTGGAGGTCACCAAGTAACGATGTGGAAAAGCTCATGTCATCATTATCTACCCAACATGATTGTGGGACAGATCACATAGAGGGAATGCTGAAAGGGAAAATTGCTATTAGTTTGGTAACAAGAGAATAGGAAAATAAGAAGGGGATGCATGAAAGACTTAACTGGTGGACTACTCTCAATCACAGGCCTCAAAGCAGAACCAGTAGAGGGAAGTACAGTTGAGAAGCACCAAGCCTTGCTAGAAAATGGTGTAAGTCATTTCTCTGGCACCTGGTCAGGTTGTATAATATGATTAATTTGAGGGAACCATCATAGAATCACAGATTCATAGAATCACCAGGTTGGAAGAGACCCACCAGATCATCAAGTCCAACCATTCCCATCAATCTCTACACCATGCCCCTCAGTACCTCATTCACCCGCACCTTAAACACCTCCAGGGAACGTGAATCAATCACCTCCCTGGGCAGACCGTTACAGTGCCTAATGACCCTTTCTGTAAAGAATTTTTTCCTTATGTCAAACCTGAACCTCCCCTGGTGGAGCTTGAGGCCATTCCCTCTTGTCCTGCCCCCAGTCACTTGGGAGAAGAGGCCAGCACACTCCTCTCCACAACCTCCTTTCAGGTAGTTGTAGAGAGCAATAAGGCAACCCCTCAGCCTCCTCTTCTCCAGGCTAAACAACCCCAGCTCTCTCAGCCATTCCTCATAAGGCCTGTTCTCCAGCCTCTTCACCAGCTTTGTTGCTCAGAAACATTAAGCACAGGAAAGATCTTTAAGATCATCCAGTCTCACCATCAGACCACAACCACCATACCTACTAAACCAGGTCCTGAACTGCCATGGCCACACAAGTTTTGAACAGGTCTGGGGAAGGTGACTCCACCACTTCCCTGGGCAGCCTCCTCCAATGCAGTTCAATACAGAAACTTCAGTCTAGATTTAGACAGCCATCTTCTAAGCTCTTACATCACCACGGGGGGACCAATGGCTGGATTTCTCATGCAGACAGGAAGAAAAACCATCCTTAAAACTTTACCACAGGAAGTTTGGCACCCAGCGTGGCATCCGACATTCAATGCTGGGCCTCATTCTACTGATAAAGACAAGTTAATTGCTAGCCTGAAAATGTGCTGCCGGCTAAGTATCAGTGAGCATCCTGTGGTTATATTTACACTGTGAGAACAGAATAGCATCAGCCAACTATACATATGTTTGGAACTGTCAAAGGGATAATTTTCCTAAGTTTAAAGCAATTGTCAGGATAACTGCCCGGGAACATCAAAGTGAGAAATATCAATGAAAAATGATAGTTGTAGAAGAACATCTTAATAGATGCCCAAAAAGCCATGAATCTACAAACATGAAATAAAAATTATATTTGGCAAAAAGCCATGCTAGTTAAAAACAGATGTGTTAGTGGTTATGAAACAAAGCCTAAAAATATCAATGTAAAAAGTGAGAGTTAGTGGTAGTTAAATTTTATAGCAATGAATAGAAGTTTAAAAATACCACCACTGAGAAGGCAGCTCATTGAAGAGTGATCAGTGGTCATTTCAAGTTGAATCAGAAGACATTTTAGAACTCACAGAGTAAAATCAGAAAACTTATGTCAGACACAGGTCCTCTTCTAGAGATGTACAATGACACTGCAAACAGTAGGTTTGAAAAGTTACCAGAAGAGAGCTTCTCCATCCAATCTGGTGGTGTGGATAGAGATTGGACTACTTGTTCCTGAGAATGCCATGAGACAACATCTACTCAGACTATGTGAGTTTGAATCAGTAGGCTCAGAGAATGGTGTAGAAAAGCTTATGCCATTACCATGCTTATCCCAAGGAGAAATACAGGCTGGGTGCAGAATGGATTGAGAGCAGCCCTGGAGGGAAGGACTTGGCGGTGCTGGAGGACGAGAAGCTCGACATGAGTTGGCAATGGGTGCGGGCAGCCCAGAAGGCCAACTGTGTCCTGGGCCGCATCCAAAACAGTGGGACCAGCAATGTTTTCCCATGAGGGTGGTGAGACCCTGGCACAGGCTGCCCAGTAAAGTTGTGGCTGCCCCATCCCTGGAGGTGTTCAAGGCCAGGTTGGATGGTGCATAGAATCATAGAATCATAGAATCACCAGGTTGGAAGAGACCCACCAGATCAACAAGTCCAACCATTCCTATCAAACACTAAACCATGTCCCTCAGCACCTCGTCTACCCATGCCTTAAACACCTCCAGGGAAGGTGAATCAACCACCTCCCTGGGCAGCCTCTTCCAATGCCCAATGATCCTTTCTGTGAAAAACTTCCTCCTAATCTCTAGCCTAAATCTCCCCTGGTGGAACTTGAGGCCATTCCCTCTTGTCCTGTCCCCTGTCACTTGGGAGAAGAGCCCAGCTCCCTCCTCTCCACAACCTCCTTTCAGGTAGTTGTAGAGAGCAATGAGGTCTCCTCTCAGCCTCCTCTTCTCCAGGCTAAACAACCCCAGCTCTCTCAGCAGTTCCTCAGAAGGCCTGTTCTCCAGCCCCTTCACCAGCTTTGTTGCTCTTCTCTGGACTCACTTCAGATCCTCAACATCCTTCTTGTGGTGAGGGGCCCAGAACTCAACACAGGATTAAAAGGAGCGACCTCACCAGTGCCAAGTACAGAGAGAGAATAACCTCCCTGGACCTGCTGGTCATACCGTTTCTGATACAAGCCAGGATGTCACTGGCCTTCTTGGCCACCTGGGCACACTGTTGGCTCATGTTCAGTTGGCTGTCGACCAACACCCCCAGGTCCCTCTCCTCCTGGCAGCTTTCTAGACAGGCTTCTCCCAGTCTGTAGCTCTGCACAGGGTTGTTGTGCCCCAAGTGCAGGACCCGGCGTTTGGCCATGTTAAACCTCATGCCATTGGACTCAGCCCAGTGGTCCAGCCTGTTTAGATCCCTTTGTAGAGCCTCCCTACCCTCCAGCAGATCGACACTTCCACCCAGCTTAGTGTCATCTGCAAACTTGCCAAGGGTACCCTCAATGCCCTCATCCAGGTCATTGATGAAGACATTGAACAGTGTTGGACCCAGCACTGAGCCCTGGGGAACCCCACTTGGAACTGGCCTCCAGCTGGATTTAACACCATTTACTACCACTCTCTGGGCCCGGCCATCCAGCCAGTTTTCTACCCAGGAGAGTGTGCGCCTGTCCAGGCCAGAGGCTGACAGTTTCCGAAGCAGAATGCTGTGAGAAACTGTGTCAAAGGCTTTACTGAAGTCCAGGAAGACCACATCCACAGCCTTTCCCTCGTCCAGCAGCCGAGTCACTTTGTCATAGAAGGTGACAAAGTGGAGCAACCTGACCCAGTTGAGGTGTCCCTGCCCATGGCAGGGGGTTGGAACTGGATGGGCTTTTAAGGTCCCTTCCAATCCAAACCATTCCATGATAATGGAATGATGTGGATCTCCTGATCAAAGAATCCAAAGTGGCATCCAGTCTATTGTCTCTCTGAACAACTACTAAAAACATAAGAGCCTTGGAAAAGTGAGAAATTCTAATGAAGGAATTCTCACACAGGACTTTGAAGATGTGAAAACCATAAATTGAGCAAGTCTCACAGTGAACTCATGCCACAGACAGGGACAGCTGGCTGGAAACTACCAAAAACCAGAAGTCACCCACCTGGTGGGAGACAGCACCTGTCAAGGCCACAAATTGACTTCTTCTGACAGAATTACAGGTCTGTAGCTTTTCAACCAGGACATCTGATTTATTGCTGAGTTATAAAGGCTGGAACTGTACAGCACTAATGCGGCAAGCATGAGCTGGTTTAAGATCTCCTAGGGAGGTAGTTTTTAAAGCACTGCTGTTATTGTAGGGTTAACAAGCAGTAGACTTCTTTCTACCATGTTTTCTCCTACAATTTCTTTGTGGATTAGTGGTATTCAGTATTTTAATCAATAATCTTTTCAACACTGCTTCAGCGTTAACATTTGCAGATGACACAAGCAAGGAGAGTAGCACCACGTCTTACACACAGCTGGTGTCCTGTCTATCGTCTGCAGCTGCTGTTTCAGTCTATATTCTCTTGTCTTTTACGCTACAAATTGGAAAGATGGAGACTACATAGCTCTAGGGGACTGAACAAGCAGTGTTATCATTACCAACACTACATGGCCTGTACTTTAAAGGTCCTAATTACTAGCAACTTGGAGTCTATCGTGGGAAAAGCTAGAACTTCACCTGCTATCACACTGTTTCATAGAAAGACAGAACCACAGAGTGGTTTTGGGTTGAAAAGGATGTTGGAGGACATCCAGTTCCAACTCCTTACCATGGACAGGGACATCTCCCACTCGATCAGGTTGCTCAAAGCCTCGTCCAACCTGGCCTTGAACACCTCCAGGGATGGAGTAGCCACCACTTTCTGGGCAACCTAGGCCAGGGGCTCCCCACCCTCACAAGGAAAATATTTCTTCCTAAAATCTCATCTCAATCTCCCCTCTTTCAGCTTCAGACTGTTCCCACTCATCCTGTCCCTGCCCTCCCTGATAAAGTGACCCTCCCTAGCCTTCCTGTAGGCCCACTTTAAGTACTGGGAGACTACCCTTAGATGTCCCTGAAGCCTTCTCTTCTCCAGGATGAACAACCCAAACTCTCTCAGCCTGTCCTCATATAGGAGGTGCTCCAGCTCTTTGATCATCTTTGTGGTCTTCTCTGGACTCATTCCAACAGCTCCATGTCCTTCCTGTGCTGAGGCCTCCAGAACTGGATGCAGGGCTCCAAGCGACGTCTCACAAGAGCAGAGCAGAGGGGCAGAATCCCCTCCCTGGCCCTGCTGGTCCCACTGCTTTGGATGCAGCCCAGGATATGGTCGGCTTTCTGGGCTGCAAGTGCACAGTGGTCCATTTCAATGGACCAGACTGCTTTCTGTAGTGTCCATGGTCAAGTTAACCCCTTGATCACATCTATCTATATGTCACATTTCTTCCTTGACGACCTGAGGTGTCCTGGTCCCACCAAGCTATAAATAATTCACCTCTTTGTTGACAGTCCAGATCCACCTGAGGCACTTCAATCTCAGCAGCCTGATGCATCTGCTGGATGGTTTGACCGTAGAATCATTAAGGTCGGAAAAGACCTCTAAGATCATCAAGTCCAAACATCAACACAATGGTAACATGTCTTCTTAAACCATGTCCTGAACTGCCACATCTACACAATTTTAACCCTTCCAGGGTCTGTTCCCAGACGTTCTTCAGGGGTCTGACTTTTGTTATGTGAGCACATACGTATCATACTTTTCCAGTCAGATCTTCTACCAAGCAGCAGCATCTTGCTACAATGCTGCAGCCCTGATGGGTTTGACTCTGCACTGCCAGTGGCTCTGCTTCCATTGCTTGATCCCAGATGAAACCAGGACATAACTGCAGGAGGTTTTATCTTTAAACAGCAGAATCAAGATAATTAAATAATAAAAATGCTGGGCATCAGTGGAAATGCTTCAGATTTCCACTGGAGTTAGTAAGAACAAAAGAATTTAATCTGGTAGGAGTTTCTGTAGACGTAGATGTCTTTGTTCCTGCTGACAGTCATAAGGAAGTAGGAGCATCCTGCCAGGTGGCTATGCCTGCAGACAGATGCAGAGTCTAAAAGCCATGGATAGACCAATTTAAGAAACGAACCACTTGGAATCACTGTGCACTCCAAGGTCAGCAGAACCAGAGCATATGTCAACTGGAGTTTCATTTGAAGTATAAACTAGTAATGAATATCAAACATAATGACCTAAGGTGCTGTTACAACTGCCATTCAGATGCCTTAGCATCTTCCTAGGACCACGTTCTAATAGAAGCCTGCTCTACTTCCTCATTTCACAGAAGAGTCACATTTTAATACAGAAAGGTTAATTACCTCTCCCTACAAGAAGACACAGGATGAGTTCTTGCCATTAAAGGCCAGTCACTGACACCCTTGATGATGCCAAGTAGAATGTTCAGAACATGATTAATGCCACTGGTTTCCTAGGGACTCATGAAATATGCAACCCAGTAGAGGGTGTACGGGCTCCGGTTTTAATTGAAGTCCCATCCGGAGTAGAATTCACTATTTCCATGACAATGGATAACTGTAATGTAATTTTACCAATTACTGTAATTAGGGCATATCTCCTGAAGCTACCTCAAAGGTCAGGAGTGATGGGTACTGC
Source organism: Coccyzus lansbergi (assembly GCA_033558105.1). Classification (NCBI taxonomy): domain Eukaryota; kingdom Metazoa; phylum Chordata; class Aves; order Cuculiformes; family Coccyzidae; genus Coccyzus; species Coccyzus lansbergi. The sequence continues at coordinate 1,127,828 of JAUMJK010000697.1, forward strand.
ACCAGCTATGACGTTAGTGCTGGGGTGCCATGCACCATTTCCCAGCATAAACAGATTTAAGTGTCTTGTCTGCTCAGCAGGAACCTCTTTGTATCTTCTCCTCCCTGGCAGTAGGGATAATTACATACTTCTTTAAACCTTCCCAAATTGGTTTAAAAGTATCATAGTGACCCTTCCTGGAACCAATATCGTGAAAGGGTCAAAGGAGTTTGCTCATCATTAGCCTCAAGTCTACACTTAAAAAAAACAAAGAAGAAAGGCAATAACCTTTCCTAATCCTCTTTGCTTGAGGAGGTTATGTGCTTTTCACTAAAAACAGGAGGAAAATAATAGAATCATAAATGGTTTGGATTGGAAGGGACAATAAAGTCCATCCATTTCCAATCCTCCTGCCATGGGCAGGGACACCTCCCACTGGATCAGGTTGCTCCAAGCCCCATCCAGTCTGGCCTTGGACACCCCCAGGGATGGGGCAGCCACATCTTCTCTGGGCAACCTGGGTCACGGTTTCCTCACCCTCACAGGAAAACTTTCCTTCTTAAGATCTCTATCTCCCCCTTTTCAGCTTCAAACTGTTCACCCTCGTCCTATCCCTACGCTCCCCATCCCCATCAAGAGTCCCTCCCCAGTTTTCCTGTAGCCTCTTTCAGTACTGGGAGGCTGCTCTAAGGTCTCCCTGGAGCCTCCAGGCTGAATAACTACAATGCTTAACAGTGGGACTCCATCACATCCTTGCTGTGGGAGTAGATTTGATCAGTTAATCAGCATTCTTCTCATTTCTAAATACTTTGTCCCAGTCCAAAATCCACACCTTTTTAATCTGGCTAAGTTATATATAACAGATCTCCCAGCTAAACCAGAGCTCTTTATACATAGCTCTGTATAAAGAAGTAGCAGTGGTCTTTCTTTCCCTTCTCAAAGATGAAGAGTTCTCCCTGAAGAGTGCAGGGTTCAGTATGGACCACACATTGGGTATAAAGATGACGCATCTGGCCAAAACATCAGTTTGAGCAATGGACTTCAAGTATTTTCAAAGGAGATCAAACTCTAGAAGAGATCTCCTTTGCTAGATTCCACAAAAGTTTGATGTTCTCTCTTAAATAGTTTGTTTCTAATGACTGGCTGGTCCAGTGACAGAGAAGCCCTGTGGATCTTGGAGCACAGCTCATTCTGAGATGGATAGGGCTTGATTCATTAAATCCATTAAAAGTACAGTCAGTGTTAGAGGTAGCCTGGCAGCAGTGGAGGAACTTAAAAGGCCTCTTGTGTCCCTGGCAGCCCGAGTCATTGAGAAAGGAAATGCCTCCCCAGAGTATGAGCTAGAGTTGTACCTTCAGCTTCAAATACCAATGTGTATGTCAGCCAAAAAAATCGTCTAAAAAAACCTCTGAGCCAAAAGGCAACAACAGCACAGATCATCACTGCCAGGTCCGTGTGGGGTGAGCACTTCTGAAACAGCAGAGATGACAGGTAGATCTTTGGAAACTGGCTGTTTGCTTGAGGTGTTGATGAAGGGCAGGAGAAAGATGAGGGAAGAGTCTGTGACTGCAATGGAATCCAGACAAGTGTTCCTCCTTTCTGACCTGCATCAATTAGAACTTGCCTGGGTTTAACTTGCAACCAGCTGCTTTTAATCCAAAAATTAATTTCCTGTAGGCATTTACTGCTGCACATAACAAAGATTGTGCTTAGAAATGGCAGGAATGGACTCTGCGTGGCAAAAGTTGGCTCTGTAGGGCTAAAATGAATTAAATGGCACAATAATTAGATTTATCCCTATAGTGAATCCTAGGGTCTTAATTTACATGAGCTCCTACTGAAGTCAGAACTTCTGCCCCAGGATAAATGAATAAAGTCTCTAGGATGTGGCCACACTTAATCGGAGCACAATCTATCATTAATTTGATAATGATAACTGTATTGTACTTACCTGTGAATATAACAGTGTTCAAGCTGGATTTTCCCCATAATTCCATGAAATGAACCACATCTCCAAATCTGAGAGAGGGATGTCCAGTAAACACAACACATGGCTGCCTGAAGTCATTGCTGAAATCTCCATGGATGCTGGGATAATGTTTCAATTTGTTTGTCTGAATGAGCTGAAATAAAAAAAAAATCAAGACATTACAGGTTTTTCATGTCTCTGTGCTCTGTAGTTCAGGGTGTTTATTTACGAGAGATCAGAAATATTCTAACGTGTTTTTTCCAACCTCCCTGACATGGAGCAGAAACACTTTCTATTGGATCATGTTGCTCAAAGTCCCATCCAACCTTGAACACCTCCAGGGATGGGGCAGCCACCGCATCTCTGGGCAACCTGGGCCAGGGCCTCACTACCCTCACAGGAAAACTTCCTTCAAAACTCATCTCAATCTGCCTTCTTTCAACTTAAAATCACCCACCCACCCCACCCCCTTGTCCTATCCCTGCACTCCCTGATCAAAAGCCCCTCCCCAGATTCCCTGGAACCCCTTTCAGTACTGGGAAATGAAATGAATCACATCCCCAAATCTGAGAGAGGGATGTCCAATATACACAACACATGGATCCTGGTAGAAGTATCTAGGGGACTACACTTTGTGCAGCTCACTAGCAATATTCAACTCCTATTTAATCTTCAAGAGAGAGATTTAAAAAAAATACCCACTAACTGCTCTGGCAGTAAATATGCACCAAATCTTGAAAACATCTCTGCAATTAAGACTAGTAATGATTTCTGATTAACACATCTGGAGCGTAATATTTAGAATCTAAACTTAGCTTCAGTAATAAAAACTGCAGTTTAGCAGACAATGCACAACCCAAATTTGATCCCATTAAATACTGGCATTTAAAAGAACAGCTAAGAAATGGCCTCATGAAGCTTTCTCCTTGATTTTTTGAAGGAAGTCAAAAGCCTCAAAATGGAAGTTGCAAGTTCATGAGTAAAGTGGAAGAAGGGGACAATTTCTACTTCAAATCTTAAATCGGATATGGTATCATAGAGTCATAGAATGGTTTGGGTTGGAAGGAACTTAAAACCCATCCAGTTCCAACCCTCTGCCATGGGCAGGGACACCTTCCACTGGATCAGGGGCTCCAAGCCCCATTCAACCTGGCCTTGAACACCTCCAGGGATGGGGCAGCCACCACTTCTCTGGGCAACCTGGGCCAGAGCCTCACTGCCCTCACAGGAAAACATTTCCTAAGATCTCATCCTATCCCTGCAATCCTTGACAAAGAGCCCTTCCCCAGCTTTCCTGTAGTCGTGACATTCCAGGGCTAATCTTTGGCCAGTCAGTAGCAAAGCGGGCACTGGATGTAGGACACTTCTGAAAAATCACAAACAGTTCTTCCAGCATCCAGTTTCACTAGTTCATTAGGATTATATGTGTATTTGTACACAGTGGCATTCAAATCTTTGCTAAGATGTGAGAGCAGCACTCAGTGTGCAAAAGCATTCTTGACAGCTTATTTCACGGCTACACTTATACAAATGTTCATTGTTTATACACATAAAAGCCATATTCTCTTCAAATCCCTTTCTATTCCTTTGCAGAAAGATACAGGATTTCTAATGCAGTTTTCAGGACCTTGGGGTTTGTGTATGTCATTCTTTTTAACCATACGTTTTCACTTCCAGCAAAAAAACACCTACCATAATGCTGGGGTGCACAGCTTCTAAGTGGGGAGCCAACTCAGGAGGGAAAAGAAGCACATGCTGAATCCTCAGCACCATGTCCTGAGGTGGTTTTTTAATCTTGGAAGATCTTTTACTGAAGCTCCCTACCTTATGTCACAGTCTGATTCTCACAGCTGGACGTAGCAAGAGTGAAAGGCTACAGAAACAAGTTAAGAGACATTCTGCTCCCTCCAGTGATAAAATGGCTCGTAGATTTTAGCATCTAGAACAAAGTCTACTCTAATTACCCAATCAAAAATATACAGAGCTGAACTTGCAAAACAGATCTAACAGACTCTCACAAATCTCTAAGGAGATTAAATTTGTAATGATTTGTAGAGGCCTTTTATACCTACAGAGGAGATGGGTTGCATAAGCACAACAGTCACTCTTGTGTCATGTTCAGATCTCCAGCCTGCACCAAGCCTGGGTTTTGAGACGTCCCTCCATGGAGTCCTGTGTCCAGTTCTGGAATCCCCAATGGAAGAAGGATATGGAAGTGTTGGAACAGGTCCAGGGGAACTACAAAGATGATCTAAGGGCTGGAGCACCTCCCATAAGAGGACAGGCTGAGAGAGTTGGGGTTGTTCAGCCTGGAGAACAGAAGGCTCTGGGGAGACCTTGGAGAGTGGCCTTCCAGTACCTAAAGGGGGCTAATAGGAAAGCTGAGGGCTTTTTAAAAGGGTCTATAGTGATGGAACATGGGGGAATGGCTTTAAATTGGAAGGAGGAAGGTTTAGATTAGACATTAGAAAGGAATTCCTCATAATGAGGGTGCAGAGGCACCCGAACAGGCTGCCCAGAGAAGCTGGGTCTGCCCCACCCCTGGAGGTATTCAAGGCCAGGCTGGATGGGGCTTTCAGCAACTTGATCCAATGGGAGGTGTCCCTGCCCATGGCAGGGGGTTGGAACTGGATGGGCTTTAGAGTCCCTTTCAATGCAAACCATTGTATGAAAACAATGCCTGGCACTCAGTTTACCAATATTTTCAAAAGGAGACTGATTTTGGGAAAGAGGAAGCCACATTCAGAGCATCCTTTTATAGAGTCACTTTTTACTGAAAGCTTAAGAGATAGTGGATGGGAAAGCACTGAACCAAAACTGAGGAGAGCTGTGTTTTTTTTAAATCCCAAATGGTTTTGCTTCCCTTTAAAGCAATAGAGTTGATTTAAAGGGTCAGCAACTGCTGCTATAAACAGGATAAATCTCCAGAGCCTCCGTGTACCCGTTATTGAAGTGAGCCAAAACACACTGCTACTTATTTTGTGTGGTTTTGTGTGTGTATACGTGTACGTTCTGTATCCAGAATTCTGAACAGATGTGGCTCTTATCAATGACTGATGCATTTATCACTTCGCCTCCTTCATTCCCTGCATAAGACCAACACTAACAGGGGCCCAATTCTATATAATGCTATAAGACAAAAGATAGCACTAAACAATCACCTGCTTCCAGGCATTTATGGCTTTGAATATGTTTCGTATATGGAGGTATATGGAGGAGGGAAGCAAAAATGAAGAAGACAAATGCTAGTACTTAAGTCCACAGAGTGAATATGACTTCCATCTTGGGTATTTTCCATCAGAAAAGGAGGCTTTTTGTAGCCATTTCTCTTAGATGCTGCTAGCAGAATCCTTAATATGAGGGCAGCAAATCCAAATTCTTCCTTCACTAGCAAATACTGATCACTGTAAATTACCTCTCAGATTTTTCTGCTGGGGACATTTAAAGAAGTCTGGATTCACTTCTCTTACAGCCTGAAATTGTCTATATAAATATTGAGCAGAAAGGAAAAGGGGCAAAAGCTTCTCACTTTGCCTTGCTAGAACAAGAGCCTAGAGGCTGAGGGAAGACCTTATCGCTGTCTAGCACTCCCTGAAAAGAGGCTGGAGTGAGGTAGGTGATGGTCTCTTCTCCCAAGTAACAAGTGATAGGATGAGAGGAAATGGCCTCAAGTTGTGCCAGGGAAGGTTTATATCGGATTTAGGAAAAAAATCTTTACAGAAAGGGTTCTGAGGCACTGGTAGAGGCTGCCCAAGGCAGTAGTTGAGTCCCCATCCTTGGATGTATTTAAAAGACAGGCAGATGAGGTGCTCAGGGATATGGTTTAGTAGTGGACAGGTATGGTTGGATTCTGACCTCAAAGGTCTTTTCCAGCCAAACAATTCTATGATTCTAACAATTCAACTATTCATTTATAAGGTCTCTACCTCCACCAAATTTTATTGTACACCCTCATAAAATTTGGTGCAGGGTGTAGAATCCCATAAAATCTGGGTGCAGGGTGTACAATCCATGGCTCCTGTTGAAACGGCTGGGGAGATGGGTAATTCCTCAGCTATGGTTGCACTAGGATGGGACATTCCCATGCACTCAAAGAATTTGGTAAAACACTGCAAGTTGTTTCTACAATACCAGAATAACATCTGTAAGCAAACCAAATTACTGATTTATGCTCACCAGCATGTCAGACAGACATTGTGAAGCTTAAATCTAAGCCTGTTCAGACAGCTGATTCTAGAATGTAACTGCCTTGGAAGTGAAAGCCACTACCTTCCTCTGACAGTCTGATCTACTCACAAACATTTGGAAACCCCAGTTTCTAACTTTGCAGAAGCTTCTGTTGCACCAGGTTTGTTCTCCTTCTCTTCTCTTCATCACAATAAGTGCTGGTGATAAAACTGAATTACCAGTTTTGATTCACCATAGGGGAGAGCCAACCACAGAGGAATCCATACCTTCCTTCCCTGACTGTTTCTCTACTCAAACTCCCCAGGTTTCCCCCTGAGTAATCACTGGCTGGAATGTATATCAGTCCTGCTCTAGATGCAAAACTCTCTCCAACAGAGCCACAGCAACTCTCACACCAGCGATCACAGAGCAATACCTTTTAAAAGAAGTGCTTTAAAAATCTTTACAAAGAAGCTAAAAGGTTGCAGATGAGACTTCAAAAGCTTTTGCAAGAATCCGGACACTCCATTCACATTAACTTTAGTAGAAGTTGATGTCCAAGTCCCCCCTACAAGCTGAAAGCCCTTTAGACCACAAGCCTTGCTCATAATGGAAGGGAAGTAAATCAGCCACTCACTCTGACTGGATGCTAGGAAACAAACTGCCACCCCAAGGCACAACAATAATGAATTTGATTGTGCAGGAGATATGCTGAACACTTAATACTACATTAAAGTAGAAGTAACAAGGGGGGAGTTTCTCTGAAGAGTTGAACAGAATGTCTTTTTTCTCAGCACAGCAGAACGAGTTCAAACCAGGTAACATAAATCACAAACCTGGAAAATTTCCATGCAAACAGAATGAAAAACCTTCAAACAACTTAGTATAGAGAGGAGTTAGACAAAAGGAGTAATTGTAGAGAAGATGAAGGTGATCTGAGGGCTGGAGCACCTCTGCTATGAGGACAAGCTGAGAGAGTTGGAGTTGTTCAGCCTGGAGAAGAGAAGACTTTGGGGAGATCTTAGAGCAGCCTTCAGTACTGAAAGGGGCTCCAAGGAAGCTGGTGAGGGACTTTGTACAAGGGCATGTAGTGCTAGGATTGGGAGGGAAGTGACTTTATATTGGAAGGGGGAAGATTCAGATTAGACATTAGAAAGAAATTCTTCACAATGAGAGTGGTGAGGCCTTGGCCCAAGTTGCCCAGGAAAGATGTGGCTGTCCCATCCCTGGAGGTGTTTTGGTCTGGCTGGATGGGGCTTTGAGCAACCTGATCCACTGGAAGATGTCCTCACCTATGGCAGGGGGGTGGAGGGTTTAAGGTCCCTTCCAACCCAAACCATTCTGTGATTCTACAATTCTGAAGATGTTTTTATTTATCCTCTTGTAACAATAATAAAGGGACAGTTAAGTGAAGCAAAAAATACAATTACAACTGATTAAAGGAAGTACTCTTTTATACTACGCATGAGGCACCACTAAAACTCATTCCTGCAAGGGACTACATCAACAATTTTGTTATTTTTTGCCTTGTTTGTTTTTAAGCCTTAGTGTTTATACAATGAACAGGAACATTGAATTTCAGGACCAGAGAGCATGCTGGGCTGGACTTGTTCTGTAGATAATTAGAAGCTTATTTCCTGGCCTGTCCCTTTCTGATGTATCATGCCAGGAATGTTATTAATGCTTGCTAATAACTATGCAGTATTTCTGAGTAATTCCTCATTTTCTTCCAACAATTGAGCAGCTAAGCACGTCTTTTCATGATAGGCAATTTCCGTCTAGTTTGCATCGCACAAGCCTACCATTACTTCGAACAAAGTAAGGCAATTCTCCACTAACATCCTATCTAATAGAAACGATCACTCAATGTCTGTTTCTGATACTCATTAAAAATTCCTTTAAGTACAAGGAAGCAGAGCTCCTGATTGTGAGGTCAGGGAGTCACAGGTTTAGAAAGAGAGTATCCACCCAAGAAAAAAACCTGGCTGCTCACTAAGTTTCTAACTTTCATAGAATCATAGAATCATAGAACAACCAGGTTGGAAGAGACCCATCGGATCATCGAGTCCAACCACTCCTATCAAACACTAAACCACGTCCCTCAGGACCTCATCTACCCATGCCTTAAACACCTCCAGGAAAGGTGACTCAACTACCTCCCTGGGCAGCCTATTCCAATGCCCAATGACCCTCTGCGTGAAAAACCTCCTCCTAATCTCCAGCCTAAATCTCTCCTGGTGGAGCTTGAAGCCATTCCCTCTTGTCCTGTCCCCAGTCACTTGGGAGAAGAGCCCAGCTCCCTCCTCTCCACAACCACCTTTCAGGTAGTTGTAGAGAGTAATGAGGTCTCCTCTCAGCCTCCTCTTCTCTAGGCTGAACAACCCCAGCTCTCTCAGCCGCTCCTCAGAAGGCCTGTTCTCCAGCCCTTTCACCAGCTTTGTCGCTCTTCTCTGGACTCGCTACAGAGCCTCAACATCCTTCTTGTGCTGAGGGGCCCAGAACTCAACACAGGATTCAAGGAGTGGCCTCACTAGAGCTGAGTACAGAGGGAGAATCACCTCCCTGGACCTGCTGGTCACACCGTTTCTGATACAAACCAGGATGCCATTGGCCTTCTTGGCCACCTGGGCACACTGCTGGCTCATGTTCAGTTGGCTGTCGACCAACACTCCCAGGTCCCTCTCCTCCTGGTAGTTTTCCAGCCAAACTTCACAGAATCACAGAATCACAGAACAACCAGGTTGGAAGGGACCCATCGGATCTTCTAGTCCAACCATTCCTATCAAACACTAAACCAAGTCCCTCAATACCTCATCCACCTGTGCCTTAAACACCTCCAGGGAAGGTGACTCAACTACCTCCCTGGGCAGCCTATTCCAATGCCCAATGACCCTCTGCGTGAAAAACCTCCTCCTAATCTCCAGCCTAAATCTACCCTGGCGGAGCTTGAGGCCATTCCTTCTCGTCCTGTCCCCTGTCCCTTGGGAGAAGAGGCCCGCTCCCTCCTCTCCACAACCACCTTTCAGGTACTTGTAGAGAGTAATGAGGTCTCCTCTCAGCCTCCTCTTCTCCAGGCTAAACAACCCCAGCTCTCTCAGACGCTCCTCATAGGCTCTGTTCTCCAGCCCCTTCACCAGCCTCGTTGCTCTTCTCTGGACTTGCTCCATTAGCCTCAACATCCTTCTTGTGCTGAGGGGTCCAGAACTGGACACAATATTCAAGGAGCGGCCTCACCAGTGCTGAATACAGAGGGAGAATCACCTCCCTGGACCTGCTGGTCACACCGTTTCTGATCCAAGCCAGGATGCCATTGGCCTTCTTGGCCACCTGGGCACACTGTTGGCTCATGTTCAGTCGGCTGTCGACCAACACCCCCAGGTCCCTCTCCTCCTGGCAGTTTTCCAGCCAGGCTTTTCCCAGTCTGTAGCTCTGCACAGGGTTGTTGTGCCCCAAGTGCAGGACCCAGCATTTGGTCATGTTAAACCTCATGCCATTGGTCTCTGCCCAATGCCCCACTCTGACAACTTTGTAAGTGGAAGCCTTGAGTCCAAGTCCTTGCTCCCTCCTAGCTACACTGATCTTATGGCCACAGACAGGTTATTCAGGCCAGGTCTGTATGAAGACTATTTGGCTTGGTAAATTTATACCAAACCACCACAGCAGCTGAGGCGACTGGCGATACTCTTTGGCAGGCTTAACGGGGTTTCTGCCAGGGAATAAAGAGCACACTTGTTAAAGACTGTACTAAAAATAGATTATATCATAGGATCATAGAATGGTTTGGGTTGGAAGAGACCTTAGGGTCCATAAAATTCTGACCACCTGCCACAAGTAGAGACACTTCCCACTGGATCAGGTGGCTCGGCATCTCATCCAACCTGGACTTGAACACCTCCAGGGATGGGGTAGCCACCACTGCTCTGGGCAACCTGGGCCAGGGTCTCCCAACCCTCACATGAAAAAATGTCTTCCTAAGATCTCATCTCAATCTCCCCTCTTTCAGCTGAAAACCATTCACCCTCATGCTATCCCTGCACTCCCTGATCAAGAGCCCCTCCCCAGCTTCTCTGGAGCCCTTTTCAAGACTGGGAGGCTGCTCTAAGGTCTCCCAGCATCCTTCTCATCTCCATGCTGAACAATCCCAACTTTCTCAGCCTGCCCCCATATGGGATGTGTTCCAGCTCTCGGATCATTCTCGTGGCCTCCTCTGGACTTGCTCCAACAGATCCATGTCCTTCCTGTGCTGAGAACTCCAGAAACAGATGCAGGGCTCCAGGTGGGGGTCTCACTAGAGCAGAGCAGAAAGGCTCCCTCACCCTGCTGGTGTCATTGCTTTAGATGCAGTCCAGGACAGAGTTTGGCTTTCTACGCTGAGAGTACACACTGCCAGCTCATATTAAGCTTCTCATCCACCAACACCACTAAGTCTTTCTCCTCAGGGCTGCTCTAAATTGGTTCTCTACCCAGCCTGTACTTGTGCTTGGGACTGCCTCGACCCAAGCACAGGACCTTGCGCTTCGCCTTGTTGAAATTCATCAGGTTCGCGCAGACCCACCTCTCCAGCCTGTCAGGGCCCCTCTGGATGTTTCATAGTTTTATGAGTTACATTTACAGTGTCAGCTCCAAGATTTTGCCTGTCTTCCATTTACACTGTTTGTTCCAACTCTATATTTCATAGAAGAAAAACAAACCCAGCTCATCTCCCCTGCCTTAGGAATAGCATGACAGCATTAAACCATAACCATCTGTAGGTACCACTAAAACTGGAATGCAGCCCAAGGCAGCTGAGAATTACAGGAGTATAAGGATGTCAGTAGCTGTCCCTCAGAGGACAGCAACAAGAAATTGAAGGTATGTGCTGAGCAGAGAGTACCTGACACGGACATCTGGTCACTGCTGGTGAGCATGGCTGCCTTCAATATTGGTCATCATATAGACCCCAACGTGCTTTGATTGTTTAAACGAAACCATGCACTTTACAGAACAGAAAGGAGCAATCCAATCTGGTGCCCTCAAGCATGTGTAAACTTCAGTGATTTATGATCTCAGGAAAAACACTAAATGAAACAGCAGCCTCAATTTTTCTTTACTTGGATATGACTTTGTCTTGATTTCACTGCTAAGTCAGGCTTTTCAAAGAGTGTTGTTATATGCCCAGGGCTGCTGCCTCCCACCATACAAATAGATTTTGCAAAACACCCAATATGCATCAGGATGTAGCAATGAAAAGACCCATTTAGCCCATGATGGGGTGCAGGTTGTGCAGTTTACTCCACTTCCCACTGTTTTCTCCACTCCTCACTCTTTACTCCACTTCCCAGTGTTTGTAGAGCAGCTGTAAGCAAATACCCAAACACTCAGTCTTAGCTGTGTTAGATGACTTACTGTGAAATGTGCAGTAGATGGTTGCTCAGTGCTGAAAGGCCTAAAGGCTACAGCAATTCCATAGTTTGGGATGTGCACACACGGTATATTATGTTATTTAGCACATTTAAGACAACTGTAAGAAGCCTCAGAATGGCTTCCTGTCAATGATACCCATGGGTTTAGATAAAGTTGTCTGTGCATCTCACAATAAAATGTCTCTAGCTTTGGATATTAAGAAAAATTTCTTTACCAGAGTGGTGAAGCCCTGGCAGAGGCTGCCGAGGGCAGGGGTGGAGTCTCCGTCCCCAGAGGGGTTAGAAAATGTGCAGCTGTGGCACTCAGGAACATGGTTCTTTCGGTATGGTGGGGTTGGGCTGATGGCTGGACTGGCTGAGCTTAGAGATCTTTTCCAACCTCTATGATTCTACGATAACTTGCATGATTTGGCCTCGTCAGCCAAAGCCAGTAGCAGGAAGGTTACTCCCTCTGTGCACTGCACTGTGCCACATGGAATTGTGGTGGGGCCTTTCCTAGACAATTACCTTTATCAGTACATGAAGTACAGGTGAATGGCTCGACAGTTAAACAATAATTTGGCAAAATCGCATTATCACCAGGCCTCTGGAGAACAGAAAATGTCCTAAAAATTAGAGGACATAGTTATCACTCTATAAACACAAAGACCCATCATGTAAGATGGGTTAATTAATCCTGCCTTTGACAGCTGCACGTTTGGCTTCAAATTTTTGGAAGGGCTTTCACTTGAACCTGCCAGTTACAGTACATATTGTGAACAAAAATTTCTAAGTGATGCCTCTGGTAGAACAGATTGTCAGTGAAACCCAGGACGCTGTGGATCAACAAGGACACCTCAGAAAGCAGAGTTGCAGGTGAAGTTAGAAAGTATAGCCAGCGGCATGGCTACAGAGCCTTGGACTGAGTGATCAGGCTTTGAAATTGATTTATTGGTGTGAATCATAGAATCAGAATGGTTTGGGTTGGGAGGGACTCCAAAGGCCATCCAGTTCCAACCCCCCTGCCATGGGCAGGGACACCTCCCACTACATCGGGTTGCTCAAAGCTCCATCCAACCTGGCTTGGAACACCTCCAGGGATGGGGCAGCCACCACTTCTCTGGTAACCTGTTCCAGTGCCTCATTAACTTTAGTGTAAAAAGTGTCTTCCTAACATTTAATCTAAATCTCCCACTTTCAGCTTAAAACTGATACCCCTCATCCTATCCCTGCACTCCCTGATAAAGAGCCTCTCCCCAGATTTTCTGTAGCCAGTCTCCACAGATTCTTCTCTAATCCAGGCTAAACAACCCCAACTCTCTCAGCCTCTCCTCGTACAGGACATGCTCCAGCCCTTGGATCATAGTGTTAGAGTGGACTCACTCTAACAACTCCATGTACTTCCTGTGTGGAGGCCTCCACAACTGAATGCAGGGCTTCAGGTGAGGTCTCACAAGAGCCGAGTAAAGGAGAAGAATCCCTTCCCTCACCCTGCTGCTCACAGTTCTTTGGATGCAGCCAAGGATACGGTTGGTTTTCTGAGCTGGAAGCACACATTTTGCTGTGGAGAAGATCCCCTCAATATACATTGCAGGGTGATCCCCCAAAGATAGGAACCTTATTCCCCTTTGCTTCATTAAGATGCCAGATTAAGTATTTTCATTTAAAATTGCTAATGAGAGCACTGAGTGTTGCAAACTTGAACTTTTTCATATCAAACCTCTCTTTGAAGACACCTTTTCTCCTGCAGCAGACAACATGGTTCCTATTTCAGTGAGAGAGGTAAGATGGGATGACTAAGCTGTGCCTGATAACAAGCTCTTAGTTTTACAGACTTTCAAATAAACTGCTTGGACAAAGGGAATATTTGTGGTTGCAGCCTGATAAGAGAAAACACTCAGCCATGTGCATGCCAGATAGCCTTCTGCGGGGGAAGAAGTAAACCAGGCAAGCATATGTAAGTTATATGCTGAAATAAACACCACGATAATTTCTGAATCGAGGGAACACCATTATTCATTCCTCCCCCCTGCTCTCAAATTAATCACAGAGAGCAAAGTCAAAACCAAACTTGTATGAATAATAACACAAAATTATTACAGAGCTGCAGAAATGTTCACCAGACAAACACCAGCCACACAGGAAAACCCGCTCACTCTGTGATCTTTAGGAAACAGCATGACCATGGTTTCCTTACCTCAGCATGGGGAAAAGGAGGTTCTGGAAGATAAACCTTTGTTTGTTTGTTGTGACACAACCTTTAAAAGAAAAGGAAAATAAGCTGGGTTAGCAAGTTGTGGCACATCGTGCAGTGTCTGCTGCCATCTACTGTCACAGTCATTTCTCTTGGTGGCATTGGGTGCAAAATCACACAGGTGTTTTATTGCTTCCCTGTTCAGAGAACGGACACCTACAGGACAGGACAGCTCAGTCAGAGCGAGATCACTTAGAGATGGTGCAAAAAAGCTGAGGCAATTTTGTACACACTATAGAACAGAAATCCTGTGCTGCTGAAGACAAATTTGTAACTTGGCATCCCCATCATTTCATACTCCTGATTGAAGCATTTGCTTCAAAGCCAAATCACCTCTCAACAGAAATGTTTTCCTGTTGAGGGCATTGAGGCAGTGTCCCAGGTTGCTCAAAGAAGTTGTGACTCCCCCATCCCCAGAGGTGTTCAAGGCCAGGCTGGATGGGGCTTGCAGCAACCTGATCCAGTGGGAGGTGTCCCTGCTTCTGGCAGAGGGGTTGGAACTGGAGGGGCTTTAAATCCCCTTCCCACCTAAACCATTCCATGATTCTATGAAAAATTCCAATGCCTCATCCCATTTCTCGGCAATGATTTGGTCCTTCCATTCATTATAACTTAATTCCCCTATGCATTTTACTGTCACAGCTACAGTGCTGGTAAACTGCTTCCCACCATGGCATAATGCTCACTGTTCCCTGCTATGTTCCATCAATCGTTTATTTTTAAAACATATATATTGAGAGTTGTTGATGAGCTCCAGCCAGACTCCTGATTCATCCTATTATAGAAACGTTTGTCAGAGGCCTGTGTGACGTTACAATTACCTGCAGGGACACTGTCCTGATGGCCTTTTCTGGGAAACACTATTCATCCCATACTTCTTCACTTTATTATAAAGCAATAAGCCTGAGTCAAACTAAATTTGACAAAATCTAAGAGATACTAAAAGCAGGGCATTTATTCTAGCTGACTAAATAGTCGAGTTGGAGGGCTGGAATCCCTGAATTTCAGCCCCTGTTCTGACCCCAAACTTCTATGTTACAGATGTTCAACCTTTGCCTCCATTTCTACCTAAGTCAAGCAGTTACCTTACACCTAAGTGTTTGGAGAGCAGCTCACGCTGGTTTTGACTTTTAAATGTAAGCCACTACAGCAAAGTAGAATTCAGAAACATGGTGTTTGAACATTTGTGCGTTGAACTGTGCCAGCTAGACACAGCAAATCAAAAGACCCAACTGGCACAAGTCTCATTCTTGCTACTTTGACAGCAATACCTAACCCAAAGGATTACTGCAACAAGAACTGTGCAGCTACCACTTCACTGGCTACTGCAATGAAATTACTGTGTAAATACAACCATTACAATTGTTTAACTATAAACTATGAGTCAACACATCCTGGTTAGCACAGAGAATACTGACCAGGACAGTGAAGTTTGGTTTTCCTACTTTTGTTGAATGCCATGCAATTAAAATCCACCAGACTTCAATCTTCTTTACGATTCACCTAAGGTTTTCTGGACCTCTCTTCCTGAACTCTAGACTAAAACACTGGAAGAAAGTAAGAGAAAAATAACTTACTCTACTTCATAATCTAAAGTACCTCTCCATCTGTAAGAATTTAGGACCAGTTATGAGTTGCTGGGTTCTCCTTCCCACAGCTCAGAGTCACAGAATGGCTGAAGTTGGAAGGTACCTCTTGAGATCATAGAATCACTGAACCATTTAGGTTGGAAAAGACTTCTAGGATTATGTCCAACTGTCACCCCAACCTCACCGTGCCTACTAAACCGTGTTCTAGAGTGCCACAGCTACATATTTTTTTAACACTTGCAGGGATGATGACTCCACCACTGCCATGGGCAGCCACTTCCAATGCTTCACCACTTTTTCAGTAAAGATATTTTTCCTAATATCCAGTCTAAATTTCCCATGGCACAACTTGAGGCCTTTTCCTCTCTTCCTATTCCTTGTTACCTGGCAGAAGAGATCAGCACCCACCTTGCTACAACCTCCTTTCACGAAGTTGTAGAGAGCAATAAGATCTCCCCTCAAATGATCTAGTTCTTCACTCTGCTCAAACACTGTCAGCTAAAGCAGGTTGTCCAGGACTGTGTCCAGGTGGGTTTTGGTACCTCCATAGACAGAGACTCTGCCACCTCTCTGCCCAACCTATTCCAGTGTTTGACCACACTCACAGTCTACAAGTGTTTCTTTTGTTCAGATGAAATTTATGGGTTTTAATTAGTGCCTCTTGACACGCTGCCATCAGTGGGCACTGCTGAGAAGAGTCTGGCTCCCTCATCCTCATTTCCTCCCATCAAGTATAAACACTCATAAAATCCTCTGGAGCTTTATGTTCCATAGGTTGAAAAGTCGCAGCTCTTTCAGCCTCTCCTCATCTGGAAGATCACCTTTGCAGCCCCATGCTGGTCTCACTGCAGTAAGCCCATATCCTCCTTGTACTGGGGAGCTGGAAGGATGTGCAGAGCTCTCTGTGCAGTTTCACCAGTGATGAGCAGAGAGGATCCCCTTCCATGACCTGCTAGCCTGATCCTCTGCCTAACACAGCCCAGGATCTTTTTTGCCATGAAAAATCACACAAAGTTTAACAAAGCCAAGTGCTGGATTTTGCACCTGGGACACAGCAACACTGGTTGTCCATATAGACTGGGGAGTGAGATGCTGGAGAGCAGCCCAGCAGGAAGAGATCTGGAGTTGAACATGAGCCAGCAGTGCGCCCTGGCAGCCAAGAGGGACAACTGTGTCCTGGGGTGCATCCAGCACGGCATTGCCAGCTGGTCAGGGGAGGGGATTTTCCTGCTCTGCTCCACTCTGGTGTGGCCCCACCTTGAGTACTGGGTGTGGTTTTGTGCACCACAGTATAAAAAGGACCTAAAGTTACTGGAGAGTGTCCAGAGGAAGCCACAAAGTTGGTTAATGGTTTACAGGGGAAGTCATTTGAGGAGCGGATGAAGTCACTTGGCCTGTTCAGCCCAGTGGAGACTGAGGGGAGACCTCATTGTGCTCTACAGCTTCCTCATAAAGTAGGACGGAGGAGCACGCACTGAGCTCTCCTCTCTGGTGACCAATGATAGGACCTGAGGTAATGGCAGGAAGATGTGCCAGAGGAAGGTTAGGTTGGACATTAGCAACAGGTTCTTCACTCAGAGAGTACTGGAGCACTGGAACAGCTCCCCAGGGAAGCAGGCACAGTGCCGAGCCTGACAATATTCCAGAAGCATTTGGACAACACCCTCAGACACATGGCATGTATGCTGGGGTTGTCTTATGCAGTGGTAGGAGACGGACATGATGACCCTTCCAACACAGGACATTCCTAGAATCATAGAATCACCAGATTGGAAGAGACCCACCGGATTATCAAGTCCAACCATTCCCACCAATCACTAAACCATGTCCCTCAGGACCTCATCCACCTACACCTTAAACACCTCCAGGGATGGCAAGTCAACCACCTCCCTGGGTAGACCGTTCCAGTGCCTAACAACCCCTTCTATGAAAGATTTTTTCCTTATGTCGAGCCTGAACCTCCCCTGGTGGAACTTGAGGCCATTCCCTCTTGTCCTGTCCCCTGTCACTTGGGAGAAGAGCCCAGCACTCCCCAACCTTCTTTCAAGTAGTTGTAAAGAGCAATGAGGTCTCCCCTCAGCCTCCTCTTCTCCAGGTTAAACACCCCCAGCTCTCTCAGTCATTCCTCATAAGGCCTGTTCTCCAGCCCCTTCACCAGCTTTCTTGCTCTTCTCTGGACTCACTCCAGAGAACATTCTATGGTTCTGTCAAAATAAACTGACAGAATAAATTTTGCTGACTTAGCAAAATTAACCCTGAAAAATATTATTTGCTTATATATGGTATCATTTTGGGACACGGGACAAGATGTGCAAACAGGCACAGCTAAAATTCCCTCAAGTCAAGTATATAATTTAATCATTATTGCAAGTAATAAAAAGGACGGATTATTTGAGGTTGCATGTTCTACAGGAAATGATGCTTCCCTAATTATAGAACATCTACTTACACACGCGTGCACACCCTTGTGACTCAAGAAACGTGTTCACACTTCTAATCAAGGAGTATGTGAGAATACGCCAAGCAGAGATAACCCGCATGTATCTATTTGCCACAGCTGAGGGTGTGAATTGAGGCTGATGAAGCAGCCTTTTAACACTTACCATTCAGCAAAGATCTGGGAGAACTCAAGTGAGCTGTTGGCAACAGGGGAGATGAAATAGAAAGGGATACCGGTGAGGCCGGCAGAGCCGATATACTGATACAGGCACTCCAGCAGATCATAGATCACTCCAGAGGGGTAACAGGGAACCAGCACGTTTCCTCCATTTAGGACAGTCATAGCTAAGGGAGAGAGAAAGAGAAATATCAGTTAATAGGGCTTTTCAATAGAATTCCTTAAATACAAATACTAGTTCAGGGATGTAAAGAAGCTACTGCATCAATTAGAAGAACATATTATGCACATAAATTGGGAGAAACACTTCTGATCGAGGGAGGTGATTCTCTCCCTCTGCTGCACTCTTGAGAGACCCCACCTGGAGTCCCATGTCCAGTTCTGGAATCCCCGACATAAGAAGGATAAGGTACTGTTGGAATGGGTACAGAGGAAGCCACGAAGATGATCAGAGGGCTGGAACAGCTACTGTATCAGGACAGGCTGAGAGAATTACATTTGTTCAGACTGGAGAAGAGAAGGCTGTGGGAAGACCTTAGAACAGCCTTCTGGTACTGAAAGGGGCTCCAGAAAAGCTGGGGAGGGGCTCTTGATCAGGGAGTGCAGGGATAGGATGAGGGGGAACAGTTTGAAGCTGAAAGAGGGGAGACTGAAATGAGATCTTAGGAAGACACTTTTTACACTGAGGATGGGGAGGACCTGGCCCAGGTTGCTCAGGGAGGTAGTGGCTGCCCCATCCCTGGAGATGTTCAAGGCCAGGTTGGATGGGGCTTTGAGCAACTTGATCCATTGGGAAGGTGTCTCTGCCCACAGCAGGGGGATTGGAACTGGATGAACTTTAAGGTCCCTTCCAAGCCAAAGCGTTTTATGATTCTATGATTTACTGCCTTCTCCAGGCTTAGTGGAGCACAGGATTATACTCCACTAGCCTGGGGGCAGAGAACAGACTGAACACACGCAAAACTCCTGACACGAGATGGCAGTCTTGCACCAGCACATGAGGACAAATGAGTGAGACAAACCACCTTACCATCAAAATAAAACCTGCTCCATCTATTAGCTGTCCACTAGAGGGAAAGGATAACAGTTCACGAGCCTCAGCTGAAAGCATTACATGTGGGAAACAGTTCTGTACTCAGTTTTCAGTACTCCAGATGAAAGGCAGATGATGTGGTTACTTCAAACAGTCCTCAAAGACAGATTTGGGTGCTGGAGTGCTTCTCCTTTTTAAAAACTCTAAATACTTCTGTTCTTTGAATATAACAAGAATGATTTAAAACCTCTATGAATGGCATCTTAGGACTAGAGAAAATTGGAAAAAGGAAAAATAGGAATACTCTGTAATCAAGATCTGAGTACAATAGCAGAAGCAAGCACAGAGCAAATGCCTCGTTCTTTTGGCAGAATGAATTACAAAAATGCTGTTCCTTATGGGAAAGTGGAAATACATTGTCCAGGTCGTGGAGCAATTGCTGCCTCAGTAGGATTCCATCTGTGGTGGTGGGGTAAAACCATCTACTGCTGTTAATTGCAGTGCAGCAGCAGTAACATTATGCACAAGGCATTACAGAAAAAGCTGTGAAAGAGTCTGAAAAACGCATATATTACATCCCACCATAATCGCTTCCTTCACTTCAATTTATTGACAGCCTTTGATGGGGTACAGATTTAGCACATTAAGGGGCTTTTCGCCCCACCTACATGCTCAAGGAAGTTTTCTGTGGCTGAATGTCTAAAGGTTTTATTGAGTCTAGGTAAATGCAAACTCTATAGTAGGATTTTTCACATGCATTTAGGTCCCTAACTCTTTGAGCAGTCAGTGCCTTTACATGCTGCTCACAACAGCCAGCGGTCAGACACCTTTTGTATCAGAGTTATATTATCACTGCAGTGCAGTGGATTTATAGTCTAGGTTTTCTCAAGTCACATACAAACAATATCATCAAAATATTTGTGACTACAAATAGCAATACTTTACATTTGTGAGACCCCACGTGGAGTCTTGTGTCCAGTTCTGGAATCCCCAGTGTAAGAAAGATATGGAAGTGTTGGAATGGGTCCAGAGGAGGCCACAAAGACGATCCAGGGGCTGAAGCACCTCTGCTATGAGGACAGGCTGAGGGAGTTGGGGCTCCTCAGCCTAGAGAAGGCTCTGGGGAAACCTTATAGCAGCCTACCAGTACCTGAAAGGGGCTACAAGAAAGCCGTGGAGGGACTTTTTCCAAGGGCATACAGTGACAAGATAAAGCAGAATGGCTTTAAATTGGAAGGGGGAAGATTTAGATTAGATATTAGGAACAAATTCTTCCTGTTGAGTGTGGTGATGCACTGGCCCAGGCTGCCCAAAGAAGTGGTGGCTGCTCCATCCCTGAAAGTGTCCAGGGCCAGGTCAGAAGGGGCTTTAAGCAGCCTGGTCTAGCGGGAGGTGTTCCTGACTATAGTAGGGAGTTGGAAATGAATAGACTTCAAGGTCCTTTCCAAGCCAAACCGTTCCACGATTCTATGCTACAAAACATCCCAGCAATGTGCAGAACTATGTCTCCTACATGTGTAAGACTGAACTGTTCCATATGTAAACAGGATGTGAATAGAGGAATGAGGAGATTAAGAACAATATCTTCAAAGCCATCTGGGGGTTGAAAGCCAAGCCTCTGGCTCCAGAACCAGAATCTGCACTGCTTCGTTATGCATCCAAAAATTCTGCAAAGAGGAAAGATAAAGACCTAGACGGCTGCATCTGGAAGAGGAAAGGAATGCAGAGTACAGGGTACAACAGTGGTCAGTGGAAAATGCTAAGGAAAAGGATACATCTGCAGTGCAGTCTCTGCTTCAAATGAGAATGGTGGCTGAAACATCAAGAGAGACAGTTGCCAATAATTAATATAAAATCACGATCCAAATAGTAGAGCATGCTTTCAGCCAGCTGTCATATTCACTCGGCCATAGATTCAGGGTTCCTGGCCCTTTGAATCTCATGTTCCTGGTGGCACAGTAATGCTATTTTGAAAGTGGTCTGGTGAATATTCCTAGTGCCCAGGACAAGAAAGGCCAGAAACACAGCTATCATTCCACCACTGGCAAGGCTCCATGTGACAGCTTTTCAGTTTAGAATATAGCACTCAATTCCTCCATGCAAGCTTATTGGCACATGCTGTGGTAAGCACAGCAAGCACTACTTGATGGTGTTCTTAAGCAGTTCTATAACGGGGTAAGAATTACTTCCCAGCTTCTCCAAAACAGGGAAGAAAAGCTTTACAAGCACATTGCTTTCCATGCAAGCAGCAGGTCCAGTCTGGCTCTCTTGCACCACAATGACAACTTTCACAGAATCACAGAACAGTTTAGGTTGGAAGGGACCTTAAAGCCCATCCAGTTCCAACCCCCTATCACTACATGTCCCTGTAAAAAGTCCCTCCGCAGCTTTCCTGGAGCCCCTTCAGATAATGGAAGGCTGCTTTAAAGTCTTCCTAGAGTCTTTTCTTCTTCAAGTTGAACAACCCCAACAGCTCTCTCAGCCTGGCCTCGCAGCAGAGCTGCTCCCACTCTCAGATCACCTTCATGGTCTCCTGTGGATCTGTTCCAACACTTCCATATCTTTCTTATGTTAGGGATTCCAGAACTGGACACAGGACTCCAAGTGGGGCCCTGGGAGAGTGGAGTAGAGTGGGAGAATAATTTGAAAGCTGTTTAAGGCCCAATTAATCTCTGTGACTGATGGATGCACTCTCTTCATCAAAGCTGTATAATAATCTTGGCATTTCAAATTTAGTCTCCTTCAGCAGCTCCATAACAAGTTGTTCAATTCACAACTCACAATGAGATACTTGCTTTTCGAACAGCTGCCACCACAAGGTCAAGTTTGCACCTAAAAAGCAAACTGTGCTCTTTTCAGTTTTATATAAACACATGCGCATAAATGCAAAATATCACAAACTGTCCCTACAGGCAGTCTGGCAATTTCGCTGATGATGCCCAAGGCAATGTAAAAACACAATTGCTTTTCTTGAGCTGGAGAGTGCTGGTGCTGCAGTGCAGAGCACAGGAAAACAGGGTGTGGGGTAAATGGAGAACTTGGAGACGTAACAAAGCATGGTTTCAGTGCTGCACACAAAATGTGGAGAAGAAATCATGCGTGTGACTTGGTAATAATGGGAATTAGCTTCTACAACTCTGCTTACTGGGGTGAAAACAGAACAAGGTGAAATTTTCACACTTATATTTCTGTGCTTCGCAGCTCTTACTCACAAACATATCCTTCCCTCATTTTTCCAGTTTCTCCTTTACAGTTTTTCCCTAGTACATTCTGAGCTTCTCCCAGAACTCCTTGAACATTTTGGAAATAGGAAAAATAGATGAAAACTCTTGCGCTCAGCTTACCTACTATGTTGCTTCTCCAAGTAACCCGAAGCTTTTTGAACTTCTTTACACACTTGAAAAGAAAACTGATTTGGCATTTACTACTACTGATGCTGGGGTAGATGAATAAATGCTGCTGATGTCATGTAAAAGACAGCTCTACCCCTACATTGTTCATAGAAACATTTTATTTCTTCAGATCACTGTGTTTTTTGGCAAATACCACTCAAATTCCAGTTTCTTACAAAGGTATAATTTTAAGCATGTATCTCTCTTTCACCTTTAATAATTCCCTAATTTCTCTGAGTTTCATAGAATCACAGATTCATGGAATGGTTTGGTATGGAAGGCACCTTAAAGCCCATGCAGTTCCAACCCTGCTGCTATGGGCAGCAACACCCTGCACTGGATCAGGTTGCTCAAAACCCCATCCAACCTGGCCTTGAACATCTCCAGGGATGGAGCAGACGTGACTTCTCTGGGCAACCTGGGCAAGAGCCTCCTCACCAGCAGTTTTTTCCTTATATCTTATCTAAGTCTCCATTCTTTCAGCTTAAAGCCATCTCCTCTCATCCTGTCCCTTCACTCCCTGATCATAAGCCCCTCCCCAGCTTTCCTTTTCCTTTCCTTTTGAACCCCTTTTAGTACTGGGAGGCTGCTCTAAGGTCTTTCGGAAGCCTTCTCCTCTCCAGACTGAAGAAGCCTAATTGTCTCAGCCTGTCCTCATAGAAGGAGGTGCTTCAGTCTTCAGATCACCTCCATGGCCTCCTCTGGACTTGCTATAACAGGTCATGTACTTCCTGTACTGAGGACTCAAGAACTGAGTGCAGGCCTCCAGGCGAGGTCTCACCAGAGCAGAGCAGACCAGAGCAGAGAGGCTGAATCTGCTTCCTCGCTCTCTGGTCTCACTGTTTTGGATGCAGCCCAGGACACAGCTGGCTTGCTCAGCTGTACACATTGCTGGCTCACGTTGAGCTTCTCATTGACCAGAACTCTGAAGTCTTTGTCTTCAGGGCTACTCTCAATCTATTCTCTGTGCAGCCTCTAGTTGTGTTTAGGGTTGCCCTGACAATTGCTCAAACAAGTTTGTCTCATTCAAAATAGAAGACGGCTTGAAGACCTTGCACAACCCCTCAAAATAGTTTAGAATGTGTCTGTAAACCAGAACAACTTGTGCAGATCAACACCCACCTGTACCTACATATGTAACACTTTTATTTATATGCATTCAGCTTTTGGATTTTGCTTTGGCCTAAGCTACACCTCTAAGACTTTGTTTAATTTTTAAAAGCAGTTTAATTAACAAAGGTCTTGTTCTTGTTTACTTAGCATATGGCTGTTGCAGCTGAAGACAGGAGACCACCAAGGTGCTTGCTGGAGCAGACCTGGCAGCAGGGTAACATGTAGCACTCCTTGGCCACTCCGGTACAAAGTGGGGGCCTGAAACAAAGCTGGGAAAGGGCTCTTTATCAAGGAGTGTAGTGACAGAAAAGGGATAATGGTTTTAAGCTGAAAGAGGGGAGATTGAGATGAAATCCTAGAAAGAAATGTTTTGCTGTGAGAGTGGGGAGGCCCTAGCCCAGGTGACCTAGAGAAGTGGTGGCTGCCCCATCCCTGGAGGTGTTCAAGGCCAGGTTGGATGGGGCTTTGAGCAACCTGATCTGGTGGGAGGTGTCCCTGCCCATGGCAGAGAAGTTGGAACTGGATAGGCTTTAAGGTCCCTTCCATAACATCATGGAGTGGTTTAGGTTGGAAATCTAACATTTCAGCTCAAAAATTTCAGCTTCCTCAGTGGTTTAGGGTAAGATGATAGGATGTGATCACGCTACCATTTGCCAGGGAGACAGTAACCCCATAAAGGTCCATAAGGAACAGAGAAGGGCAGCACATGCGGATCTGGCAAAACAAGGTCACCAAAGCTTAACTGCAAGAGCTCATGTGGTAATAAAATTAACAATGCTTTAAAACAATGAAAACACACAAACACATGCACCACTTAGGAAAGGAAGTCCCAGGTGTTTGGAATTAACACAGCTTCAAGGGGAGGTTGAATAAGTTCCTGGAAAAGAAATCCCCTGCATGTTACTGTCTACAAAAAAGACATATTTGATTCAGGAAATTAATGAAATAAAAATAGTAGAAGGTGATGTGATTAGGAGGGCAAAGTATTTCGCAGTCTCATCCTGTTCTTCTGCACTTCTCTAGACCTGTACTCATAAGCCCTGCTGGAGCCAGGATATTGGCAGAGAGGACCTCTGGTATAATCCAAGATTATCATTCTTATAAAATGCTGAAACACACTCTATTAATCAGCATTTACACTACAAGGAATCATCCTGACCCTGCAACCCATCTTTTCATATAAAGAAACCCCAAATTCCACGTAATTCTATCTTGTATATCATACAACAGGATCTATGACTCCTGTTTGAACAGGGATATCTGATTTTGATCCCTTGTATTATTTGCCTTCCACTGCCATGGCAGGCTCACACTGGGATGGTGAGACACTACACAGATATTCAGCTAAGGAAAAAGTCCTTTCTTCTTGACACTTGTAGAACTGAAGCCTTCAGTTTGTTGGAAATTAGGAGATGCTTGGGGGTTCATCTGCTTTGAGACAAAGGAGGTTGTAGTGAGGCAGGTATTGGTCTCTTCTCCCAAGTAACAATTGATGAGAGGAAATGGCCTCAAGTTGTGCCAAGGGAAGTTTAGATTGGATGCCTCATCCCTAGAGGGGCTCAACGCCAGGTTAGATGAGGCTTTGAGCAACATGGTCCAGTAGGAGGTGTCCCTGCTCATAGTGGGGGGAGGTGGGGTGGAACTGGATGGGCTTTAAGGTCCCTTCCCACCCAAACCATTCTATAATTCTATGGATGTACAGCAGAACAGACATGAGAAAGGGGTTCGATGACAGAAGGGTGAGAGTAGAGAGGAACTGAGGTGGGGGAAGGGGAGAAAGGAAGAGAACAGCACCGAATGTGACATTCCAAACAGGCTGAAAAATGCTGCCATTCACACTGATATCAGAGCTTTGCAATTATCAGCTTTTCCAGCTGTGAAAGCGTCTGATTAGGTTTTATATTTCTGGGGTCTATAAATACATCTTGATTTTTTTTTTTAAACAGAGATTGTGCTGTTTGCTTTTGATGTATTTAAAAATCAGGTGTAAGAAGGGAAGCAGATGTGCTTGTTTTCAAAACTGAAAGTCATAAAAAAGCATGTAAAGATTTTACACCAGCTGATATACAGGAAGGAAATAGTAATATTTCAGCAGGGAACAATATCCAAAACCTAGGCAACATGTAGTCTGTTGGCAGCTAAGCAATATACTTAGCAAACCAAGAGCAGCAGATGATTAAATCTCATTATACCTGTTCCATTCCAAAACATCTTAGGTACAACTTGTGTCTCTCCAAGCACTTACCGTATTAATGACATCAGGAGCACATCGTAAAATCTAAACAGCTAGTTTTATGCCAGAAGCAATAGCTGGACAACTTATTCAGTTCCAGGAATCTCAGAATTATTTCCCACCCAAAGCAATGAATAAGATAATAAAACAGGCAAAAGACTTCTTCCAACGACCTACCCAAGTTGCTGCAGAACTCCCCTACCATGCCATCTGGGTTTGCAGTAGGGATTTGCGTAAGACCTGTCAGGATGAGAACATCACTATTTTTAAGAGAAGTCTGGTCCATGGGCTGGAAGAGAGCACAAAGAAACAAAAAAAATAACCTGAGAGTTAAAACAAAGGTTTGTCTCCTCTGCACCATGAGGACTGCAACACATAGCAGATACAGTGATTAAGAAGGAGAACACATGGAACACTTTAAACTTAACATCCCTTCACCTGTGGAAATGTGACTGGAGTTAATAAACACATGCAACTGTTTACCTTGAGGGTGGGGAGGCCCTGGCCCAGGTTGTCCAAGGACGTTATGGCTGCCCCATGCCTGGAGGTGTTCAAGGCCAGGTTGGATGGGGCTTTGAGCAACCTGCTCCAGTGGGAGGTATCTCTGCTCATTGCAGGGGTGGAACTGGATGGGATTTGTAGTCCCTTCCAAACCAAACCATTCTACGATTCTGCTATTCTATGATACCTTTATGCTACAGCCCAAAAGAAACAACGGAACTGTAACTAGATCCACCTCAAAGAAGTGTCTGTGGACTAATAATTTCATGGCCTGAGGAGCTGATTGCTTACTAAACAGTAATTTCCTTAGGATGAGGCAGTGCATTCAGGAAAGGTTCAACACTTGTGTCCCTATCTATGGCTGCACTGGTTTCCAACTTTCCCTGTGCAAATCGATGTGTCAGCGCTGATTCCAGGGCTCACTGTCCGCAGGGAGCAGTAACATTTTCCTCAGCCATTCAGTGGATTCTTTTTCACAGAGTCACAGAATGGTTTGGGTTGGAAGGGACCTTAAAGCCCATCCAGATCTAATGCTCCTGCCATGGGCAGGGACACCTCTCACTGGATCAGGCTGCTCTTTCACAGAATCACAGAACAACCAGGTTGGAAGGGACCCATCGGATCTTCTAGTCCAACCATTCCTATCCACTAACACTAAACCAAGTCCCTCAATACCTCATCCACCCGTGCCTTAAACACCTCCAGGGAAGGTGAATCAACCCTCTTCAGTCTCATCAGCCAGGGAAGACTTCTACCAGAAGAGCCCAATGAAGAGATTTCCTCTACAGAACTTAGAGGAGCACTCTACAGGTGCTTGCTCACAGGCCCTCAGTGCCATTCTTAGGTAGCTGAGAAAGACCTTGCTCTGTTAAACACGTAGGAGAATTTCATATCAACTTTGACAGAAGTTTACGCTGTGCCCCACCTTGTAGGACCAGACCTGTCACGTGAGATTTATTGCCATCTTTGACTCTCCATAGTGTATCCATGAAAATGAAATGCCAATAATGCAATAAAAAATAATACCAAATCTGCCTGTGGTAATGTACATAATGATTATGCCATATTAGATACGCATAATTTCAGCTGCAGTTGCACTGAGAGGGCCTGCATTGATTTTTGTGGGTTAATGTAAGGAATATGTCTTAAAAGGCTTTTAGTGACACATCTGAAACTCTGCTGTCAACTCCCATTCTCCATTCAGTGGCAACGGTGTCAGTTCCAGCCTCAGCAGCAGGCAAAACTTTCAATAGAAACCATCTGTCAG
Organism: Coccyzus lansbergi; assembly: GCA_033558105.1. Taxonomy (NCBI): domain Eukaryota; kingdom Metazoa; phylum Chordata; class Aves; order Cuculiformes; family Coccyzidae; genus Coccyzus; species Coccyzus lansbergi. The sequence continues at coordinate 1,155,323 of JAUMJK010000697.1, forward strand.
AAGGCAGAAGTTAAGGGAACAATTAACGGTGCCAGACCTAACTCTCAAACCAGCTCTTTAAAGCTCTGCAGTTACTTTCAGCAGCTACAAATACAGACTTGCTGAACCCTTCACCTGCACTTCCTGCAGGCTTACTGAGGATTCCACAAGAGATTCCTGCTGCTGCATCCAAGATCAGCCGATCCGTTGGCTTTCACTGCACACAGCTTCAGCTGCTCTGCCATATCTGAGCTAAGCCAACTGATTCACCTCCTACCCGTTGTCAACAGAGAGGGATTGATTACAGGTGTACCCTAACAGATGTAACCTAGATGTAACTTAACATTTCAAGAAACATTTAAGCTGTAGTTTACACCAAAGAAACAATCCTACTCTCTTCCCATGATTGCTAATTCCCACCCGTGCTGCCATCTCCACTATGTCAGCACTTAAATTCCAGTACTGGCAGAAATAAGAAGAATAGAATAGAATAGAATAGAATAGAATAGAATAGAATAGAATAGAATAGAATAGAATAGAATAGAATAGAATAGAATAGAATAGAATAGAATAGAATAGAATAGAATAGAATAGAACTGAACTCAACTCTTTGGGTTGGAAGGGACCTTTACTAGTCATCTACTCCAACCACTCTGCAGAAGCAGGGACATCTTTAATCAGAACACCTTGCTCAGAGTCCCATCCAGCCTGGCCTTGAGTGCTTCACGAGATGAGGCCTCCACTACCTCCCCCTGGGCAACCGCCACCCTCCCTGAGCAACTCTGGGAAGGACTGGGTTGGGGGGACCAGTTCCAGATAGGTGATTCGACCCTTATCCTCTTTGCATCTTGAAAGAAGGAAATGCTTTCCAGGCTGTTACTGTGTATATTAGACAAGATGTAATAGGAAGAGACATTATTCCCTTTGTAGATCCAAATAATCTGTACTCGTGACCATAACAGAGCTGAACACAGGACTCCAGGTGAAGTCTCAGAAGAGCAAAGGGGTGATGAAGAGAAAACAATTTCAATTACCAAACTACTTCTTACAGCACAACTTTCTCTTTTGCAGAAATATTCCATCCACATATTGCCAAGTAGTGCTGCTGCCCCTACTCTAGAAAGGAGCACAACCCAGGCCATTGTGAGGCTGATGAGAAAAAGGGATTTAGAGACTCTAAAGCATGGCATGCAACTAAGTACAGCTGTACTATTAAGGATGGTTTATCTACTGTAGTTCCTCAGCTCCTGAGATCAAGCTTTTAAATAAAGTATGCTCAGAAGCAAAGCTCTTTAGAAGACACTCACCTTGGGGGAAAACACTTACTGATCATGAACCTGACACATTTTCTCAATTATTTTTAAATACCTCCTGCTTAGATTGCTTTTAACTATTTTGACAACTTCTGAAGCACACAGGACTGAAAACTTCAAGCCATTCTTCACACTAAGAATTTATGGATCTAGAGAGAATTAATTTACTGGAAATTACATCTACAGCACTATAAAGACTTTGCCCTTAGCAGAGCAGGGTGGAAAAGTTGGCAGCCAGTTAGCTATCATTTCTCCCAAGGAAGGATGTTTCAGAAGTGATATAGAAGCAGCCTGTGAACTGCCTGTAAAGATTCTTCAGTGAAATACTGATTTTAGAAAAAATCACTAATGCTCTTTTGTTCAAGTCTCCAGAAAATTTCTTTAAGGTGAAGGAGGATTTCCCAGCTGGTGAAGAAGTTAACATCAAATCCTCGACAACAAAGAATTTTAGTTGTCTTTTCCTGGTAACTGTTGATCATAAAATCATGGAATGGTTTGGGTTGGAATCATCCAGTTCCAGTACTCCTGCCTTAGGCAGGGAGACCTCCCTCTAGAGCAGACTGTTCAAAGCCCCATCCAACCTGGCCTTGAACACTTCCAAGGAAGGGGCATCCACAACTCCCCTGGGAAACCTGTGCTAGGGCCTTACCACCCTCAGTGTGAAGAATTTCTTCCTAATGTTTAATCTAAATCTTCCCCCTTCCAATTTTAAGCCATTTCCCCCATCCTGTTGCTACAGGCCCCTGTAAAAAGCCCCTCCCCAGCCTTCCTGAAACCCCTTCAGGTACCAGAAGGCTGCTCTAAGGTCTTCCCAGAGCCTCCTCTTTTCCAGGTTGAACAAGCCCAAGTCTCTCAGCCTGTCCTCATAGCAGAGGTGCTCCAGCCCTCAATACCTGTCTGGTTATCATGGTGGTATGTCTTCTCAACACTCCTTGAAAGTCTAGCTAATTACTAACAGAGGGACCTTTGTACAGCTTACATATTATATGTGAACCCAGCTGCAAAATGTCCCTCTATTTTTGGGGGGCAAAGACTCTTCCTTCTGTAAAAGACTAACAAAAGTCAGAGGCTGTACCTGAGGGTGTGTTGTAAGTAGAGAAGATCCTGAAACATAGGAAACTTTTTCATAGTGTGACTGGATAATCCAATTGGAACTTCCAAGGGCATAGCCAGAACTGAGAGGGGTGACCTGCACAGCACCAAACAGTTCCTGAAAAACACAGTAAGAGATATTAAGTTGAGTGAGAGAGTGCAGAACGGATCATTTTATCATCAGTGATATCAATTTCAAAAGTAGTTCTGCTATTCAAAGCCTTTATGAAGCTACTTACCCAAGCTTTATGTCTCCTAGTTTTACTTACCAAAGTCTATCAGGACATATGCTCTGAGATAATGTGTTCCTGAGGTAAAGCCTTCATACTCTCATCCTAACAAGTGATAGAATGAGAAGAAATGGTCTCAAGTTGCACCATGGGAGGTTTAGATTGGATATCAGGAAAAATTCCTCTACCAAAAAGGTAGTAAAGCATTGGAAGAGGCAGTGATGGAGTCCCCCTCCCTGGAGGGGTTCAAAAATTGTGTGGCTGTGGTATTTCAGTACATGGTTTAGTTGGCACTAAGTTGACAGTGGTGTTGGCCTGACAGTTGGATTGGATGATCTTAGAAGTCTTTTCCAACCTTAATGATTCCATGATTGTAATTTCTCTCTTCAATGTGAATTCATTGGTATCTGAATTCACACTGAAACATAACTTTAAAGGGAGGAATCAACCAGGGGTCTTGATTCTCTGCCTGCCTCTGCCTTACTGAAGAAGTTTGTAGGAGCTTTACTGCTTTGAAGACTCTTATTCTCTCCTAGTCAACTTGTATTGACATTGGCCAGCAGGAAAGAAAAAAGTACCAGTAGCTCTGGACTAACATAAAACTGCTCAGGTTACACAGTGCTGTGGAAAACATAAACTTAACTTCAAACTCACTCACTTTCTAGCTTTATTTCTTTTTAAATGCTATCTAGTGGTGATTTAGAAACAACACCCCGACAATTCATTCCAAATTTCAGTTTCAGCTTCAGTCATAAGCAACCCTACAGTTGCCTCCTTTCCAGGCATTAAAAGAAAGTGCACTGCTTTAACTGCACGCAGTAATGTGTTACCCTTGTTTTGAGAAAGGAAAATAAGCCTCCAAGTATGCCTCACTAATGTGATCTACTTTCTGGTTATTGAATAATAGAACAAGTATCTGATTCATGTAATACTAATGATTTTCTAGCATCCCAATACATATTTAGATCCTCTGGAAAACAAAACAGGATCTCTATCCCTCAGAGGGTGTAAACGAAGGTTCCAGATTTTGCTCATGTGCAGACATGAAGAGTGGACACCAAACCACTCTTGATGCTGCCACATTTTGGGTTAACCGGTTAATTAGGGTCTGGTTATTTTAAAAGTTTGCCTTGGGAAGAGATAAAATATGCTCTAGAAATGTCTTTTTTAGACCCAGTAACTATAAAACAGTGATTGCTGAGATGCACAGATATAAAATTAGGTGAGATACATCCACACTGAGAAAATAACCACCCCAGGATATGGAAGATGTTCAAATGCCCTCAACCTGTCATATTGCTAGACAGAGCTGTAGCTGTCACTTATGTCAGAAGCCATGTTAGCGGTGGCTTAGGGTCTTTTTTTACCAGTTGTAATGCAGCATCACACAGATCCAAATCCACAAAATTTAGTACACAGCATCACTGGTCACTATTCATAGAATCACAGAATGGTTTGGCTTGGAAGGGACCTTAAATATCATCCAGTTCTGACTTTCAGGGACACCTTCCACTGGATCATGTTTTTCAAAGCCTCATCCAATCTGGCCTTGAACACCTCCAGGGACAGAGCACCTACCAACATAAGAAGTATATGGAACTGTTGGAAGGGGTCCACAGCGGCGCTACAAAAATGATCCAAGGGCTTGAGCACCTTTGCTGTGAGGACAGGTGGAAGGAGTTGGGGTTGTTCAGCCTGAAGAAAAGAAGGCTCCAGGGAGACCTTAGAGTGGCCTTCCAGTACCTAGAGGCAGCTACAAGAAAGGTTGGGGGAGACTTTTTCCAAGGGCATGCAGTGACAAGACAAGGGAGAATGGCTTTATATTGGACAGGGGAAGCTTTAGACTAGACCTTAGGAAGAAATTCTTCACACTTGAAGGTGGGGAGGCTCTGGGGTTGCTCAGTGAAGTGGTGGCTGCCCCAACTCCTGGAGGCGTTGAAGACCAGGTTGGATGGGGCCTTGAGCAACCTGATCCAGTGGGAGGTATCCCTGCCCATGGCAGGGGGTTGGAACTGAATGAGTTATAAGGTCCCTTCCAACCCAAACCATTCTAAGAGTCTATGATTATAGGATTCCATGATCCACAACTTCTCTGGGCAACCTGGGCTGGTGCCTCACCACCTTCATAGAAAAACATTTCTTCCTGATATGTCATCTTAATGTACCATTTTTCTATCGGCCCTGCTAATTAACAGTAGTCTCCAAACTTTAGTGGCCCATTGCTTAACAAAAGGGAGTAAATAAAGGGCTTTGCGTACACAACTTGCTTTAATCCACCTTTTCATATCTTATGGCTGAGCAGGTATCAAGGCCCACACACTGCTTATAAGCCGTAAAAGGACAGCATATGTGCCATCTATGGATCTGTTAGTCCAGTTCTTTCTAGAAACTGGATTATCATCAATGGCATTAGAAACAACAAATGTTAGCTGGGAACCCTGGGAAAGGAGTTTTTGAAGTTCAGGTCGAACCATTAGGTGTTTTTTACAATCCCTAATTTGCTGTCTAAAAGAAAGTGGAGGCTAAAGCACTCAAAAGATTCCCAGAAGTGAGATACAGTAACTCAGAAGGATGTGGCTTACAGACAGAGAGGATACATTCATTTGGTACATCCTCCCAGCTCTCAGCGGGCCAGCCATCAACTCCAAATTCAAAGGTGTGCCACCTTAAAATTGGCCTCCCCAAGGACAACGAGAAACAAATGGATACTCCCGGATTTCACCAAACAAGAATCCTTCCCGGGAAGCAATATTTGATATAATCTTGTCTTGCTTTCCTAAGCCAGGGTAACTACATCTTACACAGAAAAGGTAGTATATTTCCAGAGAAAAGCTGGGAAACAACAAGTTATTTCAGTTGACCTGAGGACAGCTTTACAGGTACTCACAATTTTCTGGGAATAGCCCACCAGCTGGATCTTACTGAGTGCAGCGTTCACTTCTGGCATGGTGTAGCACTTCCTCCACATAGACACCTCCACTGCATCCTTCAGAGGAGCAGGTAGCAACCTGCAAAGATCAACAAGGAATGTGCATTTCTGAACTTCCTGATGGACCATCAGCTTTTATTCCCCATTTATATTCTCCAAATATTAGAACTTCTCTTTTTATTTATGCTTCAAAGTAAAGACCAAGGCTTTCTGCCTGTTGAGGAGCCGAACCACAGGGCCCATTTTGCTTCACCCCAAAGGCTGTTCTCCTTCTGCTCTCTTTGTTGTTGCTTCTAATCAGCCCTTTCATCAAAGCAGTAGTAGGTGTTACAGCAACTCAAGTGGCATTTTCACCACTGATGAAAAACTTTGCTTGATCTGACACATCAACACGAAATGCACCACTAGAATTGGTAAAGATGCTGAAAGAAGGGAGATTTAGCTTAGATATTAGGAAGAATTTCCTTTTATTGTGAAGGGAAGCAGTGGGCCACTGAAGTTTGGAGACTACTGTTTATGAGGATGACAATTTGAAAAAAGGGAGATTTAGATTAGCGAGTAGGAAAAAATGTTTTCCTGTGAGGGTGGTGAGGCCCTGGCCCAGGTTGCCCAGAGAAGTGGTGGCTGCCCCATCCCTGGAGGTGTTCAAGGCCAAGCTGGGTGAGGCTTTGAGCAACCTGATCCAGTGGAAGGTGTGCTGAAACAGGATAGGCTTTAAGGTCTCTCTCCTCTTAGTGGAGAGGAGGGTAATGGCCTCTTCTCACAGGTGACAGGATAAGAGGAAATGGCCTCAAGCTCCGCCAGGGGAGGCTTAGGTTGGACATTAAGAAAAAGTTTTTCATAGAAAGGGTCATCACTGGGCACTGGAACAGGCTGCCCAAGGAGGGGGTTGAGTCACCTTCCCTGGAGGTGTTTAAGTCATGGGTGGACGAGGTCCTGAGGGGCATGGTTTAGTGATTGATGGGAATGGTTGGACTCAGTGATCCAGTGGGTCTTTTCCAACCTGTTGATTCTGTGATTCTAACCCAAACGATTCTGTGACTCTATGATTCTATGCCTGGGATCTTAGATCAGTGTCTATTTTGCATATTCTAAGAATGTAAGCCACAATCTTCTGGTTAAATACAGGTACCAGACCAAAACCAAAGGCTGGCTCTGCTCTCATATTTGTCACCAGTGTCTTGTCCCTGCACCTCGGCTTCTTTGCCTTCTACTCAGACACCCCACCCACCTTTTGAGTGTCCTAGCACAGACACATTAGCTGACACTGCGCAGCTCTTTCAGTTTTCCTACAAGCAAGTATTTAAGATGTTTTACACCAAAGTAAAACCCATCCATTCCGCTCTTCAAAGACATAGCGAGTTAGCTGGACAGTGTTGTCACGGGAAGAAGTGAACTGTAATGTCATGGGCTGTAAGAGAGATGGCTAACTTCTGGGAAATAAATCTTCCCCAGCAACATGAACTGAGGCAGGAAGCAGCACAGCTGCCAAATGCATAAGAAGGATAGGGATTTTTTTTCTTGTATATTAAACCAATGCTAAATCAAAGGCTAATTCAAACCAATTTCCAGCGATTTATGGAAATTGGTCAAGTTTCTTTGATCAATTTGTTTAAAGGAAGTTAATTTATTGTTATATCTACTAGGTCAGTGAACTCCTCCATAATTTAAGATACTGAAGAAAGGATTCAGGCCAGCTATTGCCAAGAGTGCTGTAGAGGTCTAGTGCGATAACTGTAATTCCAGCACATGCTGGCTGAAAGCAGATTGCGCTTAAGGAAACAAACAAAGCATTCAAGGTCTTTTTTGGGAAGTCATAAGCAACAAAAGGCAAACAATGTGGATAGTTGTCCACCACTGCATCGAAGCAAATTGCCTGTAAAAGCCTTTAACCTACCATAATAAGCATTTAGCGTTGGATGCTTTCAGGAACTTCTCTTCTGGGAAGAGAAGGATTTATCTCCAGGTAATGGAGAAAAGTGGGGAATCATGCTTGGTGACTGAAGGAAGTTTCTATTAGCCGGGACTCTATGGCTACACTGTAAATACACTCTGATCCCTAACGGAGATCAGCGGCACCGGTCTCTAGTGTTTTCACTCTTTGCTGAGCAGAGCAAAGAGACAATAAGGACTGCTGGTCCCTCAAATATGCTCCTGCTGGCATTCAACCTGTAATCCACATTTTTAACATGTGTAAAGAAAGTCATTACATTAAACGTATTTATGAACATTACAGAAACGTAGAATCATAGAATGCTTTGGGTTGGAAGGGACATTTATATAACACTCAGACCAACCCCCCTGAAGTGAGCATGGAAATCTTTAAGCAGATCAGGTTGCTCAAAGTCCCCTCCAACCTAGCTCTGAACACCACCAGGGGTGGGAGCCTCCATGACTTCTCTGGGAAACCTAGCCCAGTACCTCGTCACTCTGATTGTAAAAATATTCTTCCTTATACCCAGTCTAAACCTACCCTCCCTTAGTTTAAAACCGTCATTCTTTCTCTTATCACATCAAGCCTTGCTAAAAAGTCTGTCCTACGCAGGCTTTCCTGTAGGCCCCCCTTCAGTACTTGAAACTTTTCTAAGGTCTCCCTGAAGCCTTCTCTTCTCCAGGCTGAACAAACCCAACTCTCTCAGCCTGCCCTCACAGCAGAAGTTCTCCAAACCTCTTTTGTGTTCTCCTCTGGACCCGTTCCCACAGTTCCATATCTTTCTTATGCTGGGGATTCCATAACTGGACACAGAACTTCACGAAAGCGGAGCAGAAGTGGTGAATCCCCTAACTCACCCTGCTAGCCACGCTTCTTTGGATGCAGCCCAGGGTATGATTTGCCTTCTGGGATGTGAGCACACACTGCCAGCTCACGTTGACCTTTTCATCAATCAGCACCCCAAAGTCCTTCTCTGCAGGGCTGCTCTCAATCACATCCCCAGCCTGTACTTGTGTTTGGGATTGCCCTGACCCAGGGGTAGGACCTTGAACTTGGCCCTGTTGAACCTTATGAGGTTCGCACAGAACCACTTCTCCAGCTTGTCCAAGTCCCTCTGGATGGCATCCTACTATGGACCACCTCATAACAACTAGATCTATGTGGTTGGTTTCCAATGCAGCCAGCTTACAGTCACAAACAGGAAGGGATTGCAAAGCAGCATAGGTCAGTGGTTAGGAAGCAAAATCTATGTTTAAGAAGTTGTATTTGTAACAGGGCATCTACACAGAGACATTCCCTCCTGCTCACTGCAAAGGATAACATTTAATATATTAGTCTCGCTCTCTGCAGCACCCTGAAAGGAGGCTGGACTGAAGTGGGTGTTGGTCTCTTCTCCCAAGTGACAAGTTTCAGGATGAGAAAAAATGGCCTCAAGTTGCTGCCAGGGAAAGTTTAAGTTGCATAGCAGGAAAAATTTCCTTACTGAAAGGGTGGTGAAGCCCTGGCAGGGGCTGCCCAGGGCACTGGTGGAGTCCCCATCCCTGGAAGGGTTTAAAAAACATGCAGCTGTGGCACTTTGTGACATGGTTTAGTAGGCACAATGGTGTTGGGCTGCTGGTTGGACTAGATGATCTTAGAGGTCTTTTCCAACCTTAATGATTCTATAACATATTCTCGTTCAAAGGAAGAGGAGGATGGTAGCACCAAACTAGATCAGAATGCTGGCCTCTCTTGTCCCCTAGTCTGTCTCAGGATACAAAATGTCTCGGACACATTATAGAAAGACATAAGAAAATGTCAGACAGGTACTTGACAAAGTGCATTCCATAAGGCAAATCCTGAATCTTAACCACTGTGACAGATACCCTGGCTGAGCATCTGTAGAGATACTACGAGACTGCTCATTTAAAATGAAAACCATTGGTAATAAAACTTGCTAAGTAATTAGTTCAGACTGGATCTGATAATGGAAAAACGTAAGCCACTATAATGAACTTATTATATTTTATACAGTATTTGCATTTTAAATGCTTCAGTGCTTTACCTAATGAAGACGATAATACTTCGTGTTTTATACTAACTATTTAGAGTAGAACTAGCTGAACTGTAAAGCAGTAATGGTGATTGATCAGCCTGAAAAATTAAAGTTAGGCTCAGAAGTATTCGGTATTCCATTCTAGCAACAGCCACGTATTCAAAAACAATTCACCAAGGATCACATCTTCTTAAATAATGGATGTCAGTTCAGACCTGCATGTGCTATTAGCCAGGTGTTAATTTGTGGATCAGGAGATATTTGCTCACATGCTATAATAATCAGTTCCATTCACGCTTGCATGACACTTGTCAGTATGAATCTCAAAACACTTTCCAAACATTAATTAAGCCCCTGTATACCCTCTGTGGCAGGTAGGAGCTCCACTCTACAGAAATGTAGGGAGGTGAAGAGGGAAACTCAGAGCACAGGCAGGACACAGTTGGAAAGGGAATTCAGATTTGGCCCCCTGTTCCAGCTCACAGACAATACTGCTTCGCACCAGCCTCAAAGCAGAGTTTATGATACACAGGAAGAAGCGTGACCTGCAGGTTGAGGGCTGGAGTACCTCCCGTACAAGGTCAAGCTGAGACAGTTCAGCCTGGAGAAGAGAAGGCTCCAGGAACAAGGGGCTCCAAGAAAGCTGGGGAGGGGCTCTTGATCAGGAAGTACAGGGACAGGATGAGAGGGAATGGTTTTAAGTTGAAAAAGGGGAGATTTATGTTACATAGTAGGAAGAAATGTTTTCCTGTGAGGGTGGTGAGTCACTGACCCAGGCTGCCCAAAGAAGTTGTAGCTGTCCCAACCCTGGATGTGTTCCAAGGCCAGAATGGATGAGGCTTTGAACAACCTGATGCAGTGGAAGGTGTCCCTGCTATAGCAGAGGATTTGGAATTGGATAATATTGAAGGTCCATTCCATCCCAAACCATTCTAGGATTACACAATTCTATGACATAGAATCATAGAATAACCAGGTTGGAAGAAACTCACTGGATCATCGAGTTTAACCATTCCTATCAACCACTAAACCAGGTCCCTCAGCATCTCGTCCACCCATCCCTTAAACACCTCCAGGGAAGGTGACTCAACCACCTCCCTGGCTAGCCTGTTCCAGTGACCAATGACCCTTTCTGTGAAAAACTTTTTCCTAATGTCCAGCCTAAATCTCCCCTGGCGGAGCTTGAGACATGATACTAAACAGCTGCTAGATGCTGTCTGGCTGTTCCCACTAGCACAGCATTTCTTTATTCTGCCTCTATCTCATACTTGGACAGGGTGTGCATTTTATAAAACCTGGGGATTTGCCCTCTGATTGAGGTTTCCAACAATGTACCACACTGTGGCAGCGCGGTGTGCTCTGCAGAGGTCCCGTAAGTGGGACAGGATGCCATCTGTCCCCAGTGAGTTGGCTTTTACATCTCCCTCCTACCTCCACTGGTACCCCCCATTACAACAGCTATCCGATAGCACCAAGGAGGAACTATCAGTGTCAGGGTACTTCCCTAGCAATATGAGACAGAAACATGTATTTTAAATACTGCTTCAAGATAAAGACTCCAGTCTGCTAGAGCCACTGAATCAGAACAAAAGATCACCTCTCTGTGTTTGCCTCCGGAATAGTCAACAGCATGCAAAGTGCCAGACAGCACTTTTTCTAAAATATGACCACCAGGAAAGTGACATTAAATGAGCTCCAAGATATACGATCCTCCTTTAAAGTATGCATACAAAGCACATGCGGCAGCGTGATGAGAATAACAGCTCCCATTGCCTCTCTTCTCATCACTGACAGTTTCAGGAGCGGTTCTGGTCAGGTCAACAGACTTCCAAATGAATTAAAATAACACTATTCTGATCAGCGTATAATCAACTATCGCTAAATTCTGATTAACTTTATCATTTTTAGCTTTCTTTTACATTTGTGTTTTCTTCAGAAGACTGAGAGCCATAGTGCTGAGATAAAGCTGCTCCTAAGCCAAGCAGGGGAATACAATACATAGCTAAACATATGTTAATTTGTATTTTTAATTTCTTTGCTTTGAGATCTTGGAAAATAACAAGACTGCTTCTATAATGTATGAAATAATTCATTTTCAGTAAAATTTTAAATCAAGCCACGTTAAGAATTAGAAGCAGAAAATGGGAGATGAATTAAAAATGCACAAAGCAGTTTTTAAAAATAACTTTCTAATCAACCAGCTCTATCTTTAAAATGTGCTAAAACCAAAACTGTCTCCTCCACAGAACATGCTGTGCACCTAAAGTTGTTCTTATTTCCAAGGAAAGCATTATCTGCAATTAGTAAACTGCATGGATAATTTTTAGATTACATCGGCTTTCAAAATTTTAGATGTAGAAGACCTCAGTCTTGAGCACCTTGTTTTTACAGGTAGGCAGAATAACAGACTTGAAGTTTGCAACTAACCTTTTGTTATTCAGATTTTAATTTTCTTCTAAGCTTTAAAAAGCCAAAAGCCATCTCTGCTGGTCAAATGTAAAAGTGGGTGAGAAAGGTCTGTGGGTTACCACCACTGACCTCCAGCTGTTGAGTCTTGACTTTCTTAGCACTTCAGCAAAAACAAATCTAAACATAATTTTAAATTAAAAATACTCCACTACAATATAATTAGGTTTAAATACATTGCTAATTTCCACATTATTTTATGATGTTAATAAAAAAATCTGCTGGTTTTATCTACCATCAAAGAGCTAAATTATGTGAGGGGAGATCAAGGGAGATCTTAGAAACTTGTGATACTAAGCCTTAGTAACTTGTGTTACTTGTGTTACTATGTCCTACTCCAAGAATCAAATTACATGGTTGTTTGGAAGGACAATGTTGTGCAAAAGAAAATCCTAGAATTGCAGAACGGTTTGGTGTGAAGGGACCTTGAAAAATACGTAGTTCCAACTCCCCTGCCATGGGCAAAACCACCTTCCACTAGACCAGGTGGCTCAAAGCCCCATCCAACCTGGCCTTGAACACCTCCAGGGATGGGGCAGCCACAACTTCTCTGGGCAACCTGGGCCACTGTCTCATCACCCTCACAGGAAAACATTTCTGCCTAGGATCTCATCTCAATCTCACCTCTTTCAGCTTAAAACCATTCCCCCTTGTCCTATCCCTGCTCTCCCTGATCAAGAGCTCTTCCCCAGCTTTCCTGGAGCCCCTTTCAGTGCTGGGAGGCTGCTCTAAGCTCTCCCTGCAGCCTTCTCTTCTCCAGACTGAACAACCTCAGCTCCCTCAGCCTGTCCTTATATGGAAGGTGCTCCAGGCCCTGGATCATTTTCATGGCCTCCTCTGGACTCACCCTAAAAGAAAGAACTGTCTCAAAGACTCATAGCTGTAACCCTCTTAGACCTTTTTTCCTTTTTAATGGTAGTGGTAAATCTCAAATGGTGGCAGCTGGCCCATCAGTACAGTGACTTCTAAACTTTTTGGTCCTTACCTCTGTACCTCCTTGTTCTTCCACATGGAGGCAGACTGAGCCTTTGGCACACGTTCAATGAAATTCACCAGTTCTTCCATCAGAAGTCTGAAAAGTCATCAGAACTAAATTAGTATTGCAGCCTTTCACACAAGAGAGAACTTTTTTTCCCAAATGCTTCCAAATTATCACACAAATTATAAAACTAGTAACGCAGTTTTAGAGAGGTTTTTCCCATAGCGACGTCGCAGCAATTACCCATCTCAAATACAACCCCTGTTTCCCAATGAGTACGTCAAGCTCAAGCTACTCCAGTTTTGTCTGCCTGGTTGCAACAACAAAGGACATGGTCATTGGAAAGTGGCAGGACATGAGGAACTCCCAAATCTCTCTCCTACTGTGCAAGATGATTTCCATGTTCCTGACAGTTTGTCATACAGAATAAGACAACATATAGGAAGAAAAATCATTATCTGAAGCCTGTTTGTCACTTAGAGGAGCCAAAGCACCTTATCAGAGTGAACTCTCCTCATCTCCAAATGCTCAGTACAGCACCTGAGACAGAAAAATATGCCAGGCATTACAAACTGGCACTACAGATTTCACAGTCCCAAACTAAATAGCATCTGTAGTTTACGCGTGCTTCCCCTTGAAGGTAGGAAGTGACAGATTTAACTGCAGAAGAACGGCATCTGGAATTACTTGGAGTGAAGAGAACTGCACCAGCGAACTCTCCAACAAGACTAGGCTTGTTATCTTCAGCTATGGGCCAGCAATACCCCAGAGGCCTCCTACCAGTTCATATTTATTCAGTTCCTCTCTCCAATGAGGGCCTTCAGTTTCTGTTTGTTTTCACACAAAGGGAGAATTATTCTGGCATTGAAAGTTTGCACAGGACTTTTAACAGACAAAGATTCCTGCCCTAAAGTGCTTACAAAGTAGTTCAGATACCACAGTCTAATCTGCCTTCTAATAACTGAGCATGGCAGCTGTTCTGCATGAGAGAAGCACACAGCACGAGTCTGGTTGGATTCCACTGAAGGCCAAACCTGCAGCCCTTGGTACTGACTTATCCAACCAACAGATAATTTTGGAAGAAAAGGTTACCAAGTTTGATGACCAAATATTATGTTTTTGACTGTGTTGTCAGGTCTTACATTTTGTACTTCAGTCTCATATTGCTGCTGTTTTGCCTAGTGCTTCTCTTTGGAGTTCTCATGTATGTATCTCAGCTGCTGTTTGAGATGAAGCCATCTTAAATTCCCTTCCATGAAGAAAGCATGATTATATGTATTTCAAATGCTGAAAAACTACAAGGCAGTAATCTTTAAGTCATGTATTGCTGAAAATATTGGTGAGTCCTCTTTTGTTTAAGTGGAGAAGAGAGGAGCAGGAGAGACCTTTGATTCATAGCTTTTGAAGGTTTGAAGTTGGCTAGACAGTACTTGTGGCTGAAGGTGTCTCAGTCCACTCAAGATCTCCTATCCCATATCTGCTGCCTGGACTCAATGCAAAGCACCTGCCATAAATGTTGAAGACAGACGGTAACAGCGGCCAGGAAACATTGAGTTAACACACATTTGCAGCACTAAGGACTTGGCTAACATTCAGCTACTGCCTAAGAGCTTCTTCGGAACATTAGACACTGCTCCTCTACCCATATTGTCCTTTACACCTTTTCCTTAGCAGTGATGAAAGAGGAGTAGAGAATATTAAGGGGCTTTTTACCTGCCAATTTGAACAGTAGGCTCGGTGGCATACACCGTTCCAGTGAACCCCGTGTTCTCTGTGATGTAGGGCAGTGCCATCATGCAGTGATAGTTTGAGATCAAGATCACATCGACCGTGGACAGGTCAAGCAGCTCAGTCTGAAAACAGAGGAAAGAGAAAAGCAACACATAACCCTTTCATGTACTTCAAGCAATGCCAGAAAAAATTCTTGTTCTTGGTTTTTTAAACTTCATACTGCAGGGACATAATCAGTTTACAAAAAAACCCCAAAAACCAAAACCCTCAGCTCTTGCAAGATTAATATTTCCTTTACACTAAAAAGATTCATTTAAGAACCATAGAATCACCTGGTTGGAAAAGACTCTTGAGATCATACAGTCCAACTGTATCTCCATTTCCTTTAAATTAAAAAGATTTATTTAAAAGTCCCCTAAACCTACTCCCTTCTCAAATCTGAAAAGGAAACCAGGTCCTGTTTTTTTGTGTCCTTCATGGAATGAAACAGCTGTCTCTGAGAGGCATTACACTTTTAGCAAAGATCCGACGAGTGCACTTCCTCAGACAGGAACGCTGAGCAGACACCACAACTTCTTCAGTAACAGTTTAGCAGAGTGGCCCATGGTACTGTACCCCAGGAGAGTGAAAGATGAATGTTGATTGCATTTATTCATATGCTAAAAACAATTCTAATATTTTCCCACACTAACTGCCTGCATCTTTACCATTCACAATTTCTTTCAGCAGGAGGTGAAGCTCATTCATAGGATACAGCAAAACACACGTGTGGGTCCAATTTGTTTTGATGTGACAGTTAAGACAGCAGTTCCGAGAGTGAAAGAAGATTTCACACACTGTTAAAGGAATTTTAATTAGAAATATTTACTGGTAATGCTATAACACAAATGGTGTCAAGTCAGAAATGTACAAGATATATGACCTCTAACTCAGTTATTATAGAGCAGCTAATGGAATTCAACACTCATCAAGCACATATTATCTGATTACAAGGCTCGGTCCAGCATTTTGAATAAAAAAGGCAAGAAAGTAGGTCATTTGGCTTTTCCAAGGGCTGACAGTGTGGTGGTGACAAACTGCTTAACTCACAGCTAAGCATACATGGTTTCAATACATGATCACAGCTGATTTTAGAGGCAAGATCTCCAGGCTGAGTACAGGAGGTGAAAAACCCTTCTCAGATTCATGACAGGAGATCCTTTTGTCTCCCTAAGCTCGCCAGGCCAAAATACCCTTACTACACGGAATCCAGGAGTCTGCCGACACCTGCTCCTACCACGCTGCTGGTCCTTCATGGCTTGGTTTTCAGCTGTGTCATAGAATCATAAAATGATTTGGGATGGAAGGGTTCTTAAAGCCCATCCAGTTCCAACCCCCTGCCATGGGCAGGGACACCTCCCACTGCATCAGGTTGCTCACAGCCCCATCCAACCTGGCCCTGAACACCTCCAGGGATGGGGCAGCCACCACTTTTCTGAGCAGCCTGGGCCAGGGCCTCCCCACCCTCACAGGAAAACATTTCTGCCTAAGATCTCATCTCAATCTCACCTCTTTCAGCTGAAAACCATTTCCCCTCGTACTATCCCTGCTCTCTCTGATCATAGCCCCTCCCCAGCTTTCCTGGAGCCTCTTTCAGTACGGGGAGGTTGCTCTAAGATTTCCCTGCAGACTTCTCTTCTCCAGGCTGAACAACCCCAACTCTCCCAGCGCGTCCCCATCCAGGAGGTGCTCCAGCCCTTGTAACTTCTCCATGGCCTCCTCTGGACTCACTCTAACAGATCTGTGTCCTTTCTGTGCTGAGGACTCTAGAAATGGACACAGGGCTCCAAGTGAGGTCTTATGAGAGTGGAGGAGAGGGGCAGAATCCTCTCCCATGCCCTACTGGTCCCACTGCTTTGGATGCAGCCTGGGACGCAGTTGGATTTTTGTATGGTGCAGACACCACACAGAATCTAATGGGACTCACTCAACCCCAAGCTGAATCCCAGCCCAACGAGCCATCAGGAGGATGCAGGCTACCACTTTTCAGGCTTAAGCATCCAGTGTCTCTGCATCCTAGAAGCATTTACTAATAGGATGAAAAGGGTGTCAAAACCAAAACAAAGTAAAATCTTCCTTGGGACTTGTGGCAATCTCACTGTAAGCGTCTGTGAACTGAAGAGGTTTAAAAATGTTTCCTGACTCTGAAGTGAGATAGATCAGAAGGTTGCCAAACAAAGAGAGGGCTGTGCCCTGCACTCTGACATGTGGAAATGTACTCTGCTGCTGAGACAGCCTCTTATCACCTTGTGGCTTCTGGATTACATTCAAAACTTGGCTCTCTTTGGCAACAATTTTCCTGGAAACGATTGTGTGATTCTCAAACTAACTGCTTTTGCAGACAAAATTCTTCAAAAGAAGTGGTGTGGAAGGAGAAAAGAGGACAAAGCTTCTCTCACATAAGCTCTTTCTGATACTGTGCTGCTAAACACCAGGAAAGTTTCTATGCTGCTGACGCATTTGGATGGTCATAACATCCAAACCATCCCCTGGACAGGGAAACCTATGAAGCTAGAGATGCGAACTCTGTATCACTAAAGAATCATAGAATCGCTTGGTTGGAAAAGACCTTCGAGATCATTGAGTCCAGCTGTACCTGTCCATTACTAAACTATACCCCTAAACACTTAATCTACCTGTCTTTTAAACACCTCCAAGGATTGTGGTACTTAAACCCTGCCCTGGACCACCTCTGCCAATGCCTGAGAACCCTTTCAGTGAAGAAATTTTTCCTGACATCTAATCTGAACCTGCTTTGGCTAACTATTTCCTCTCGTCCTATTGCCGTCACTTGGGAGAAGAGACTGACACCCACCTTGCTGCAACCTCCTTTCAGGTAGTTGCAGACAATGATAAGGAGGATCAGTTCCTAGCACTTGCAGAGAAGACTTGGCATGTATTGGGAACTTTGGGAACCAAAGCACTTGACTACAAAATGGCTAAATTTCTGGGGTTTTTATATGCTTGTATCTCACGGCTCTTTAACTTTTGATTGCTCTTTTAGATCTTATTTTCTCCAGGAAAAATCATGCTTAATGATAACCTGAGCTTCTTCAGCAACTTTAGGGCTCCATTCAACCTCATCTAACCAGACTGCAAGCCATATTGGAGAAACTCTATAAAAAAATCCCTTTGTTATTAGACTCATGTTCTAGTTGGGGTCACTGTTACAGTAGAAATGGCCATTTTCTCACCATGAAGGCCACCAGGTTTCTAATTATAAGGTTAAAGAGCTATTTATAAAATTTTAAAAATTTATTTATAAAGGGCATTGGAATAGGCTGCCCAGGGAGGTGGTTGATTCACCTTCCCTGGAGGTGTTTAAGGGATGGGTGGACGAGGTGCTGAGGGACATGGTTTAGTGTTTGATAGGAATGGTTGGACTCGATGATCCGATGGATCTCTTCCAACCTGGTTGTTCTGTGATTCTGTGAGAGGTCATTTTTAAAGACCCTCCAACAGTGGCACGTGCAGATGATTGCTGCCTTCTAGTTGTAACACTGTGGCGAAACAGCATTGGATTCTGCAGTGACACTGACACAATAATGCAGCAGCTGCTCATCAGTCATAACATCTACACAGGTGGGTACCTCCCAGCCCAACAACATAACCAGAAAGCCTAGCTGAAGCACCTTAAACTTAAGCAGTTCATCATTCCTGTGCAGGGCCTCAATACCAAAGGGAATCCAGAAAGTAAACTCCGTCCCACTCAATAGCTGTGACTCTCTGGGCATACAGAAGCTTCCTACATCCCTCCCCTCCACTGGGCAGCAACCAGAAAGCAGATAAGAACCCAGAATTATGAGGGTTTTTTAATGTGATTGGATTATATTAATTTCTTGGGGGAAATCATGGAGTTGCACACAGATCTGTACCAGGAGCTGCCAACTTGCTTTGACAAATCAAGATGAAGAGAGTCAGAAGTGGCAAGAAGTGAGTTTCAGAACAGACAGAATCACTGTTGCCAAAATCCCAGCAAGATGACAACAACCTTCCAGGAGTTTTTTGTACTTCCCATCAACAAGGTCAGGCAGAAAGGAACAAAAAAAATAACTGCCCCAAAGCAATTCTCTCTCTCTCTTTGAATGACAGAGAAAACACCTCAACATGAAATGAAAGAACTGATGTTATCACAGACCTAACACAGCTGCAGAAAGAGGATACTACTGCCAGACTATTCCCCACCATTCACCACCACCACTCCCTGCTCAGCTTTTTCCTTCTTCAGCTCTCTTATATGCACCGCTCATCTCATTAGTCAGGTAAGCCTAATTCAAACATTTTCAATAGCCTTGCCTACTTTTATTTAAACCCAGGTGTTCTTGAACAAAACAGCTTGAGAAGCAGCTACTTTCAGTTCTGTCAGGGGGTAGGAAGGTACAGTTCTTCCCTCAAAGAGGCGGCTATGAATAGTTAAGAAGGCAGTGAAACTTTTTAACCTAAATTTGCTGCCAGAAGTACAGCATGTCTGCCTGCAGCCCAGCAGGATCAAACAGTGGCTTAACCACACAGCTGGCTCCCCATGGGCGCACCACCAGGCAGGCCATGCATCAGTGGTCAGAGACAGGCAGCTTTCCTTACCTTCATTCACTGCCTTTATCTATATTAGCACACATAACCTGTCACAATTGAGCCCAGCTCAAGCCCTTTAGAAGGTCCACAAAAAGGGACAGTTTAGTTTTATTCCTCTGTAAGACCTTCCAGTTCTCCCCAAGAAAACTGTTGAAAAGGGCTATTCCTATCCTTCTTCCAGTGTTACACATACTAGAAGCACCTTAAGAACACAGAAGTTTTAGCAGCACTGTCTAATGAGCAGTAATAGTATGAATCTGATAATAGGAATTCAGCAGGTTTCTCCTACATGATTGAATGGAATCCGTTTTTTCAGCAAGGCTTGCAGTAAACTCACCTCTGGTAAACAGAACTCAGGCACAGAGTCTACAAACACACGGCCAGAGCATTCCTTTAGTTCCTATGAGGAAAGCAAAAATACAATGCATTGTCACTCCAATACAGTATTTTTTTCACTTTCAAAACCTTTTCTGTATAACGAGCCTGTTATTATATTATGTTTACCCCCTTTCTAGATACAATTTGCTTGCTGTAAGCAGATCTGCCGAAATTAGAAATATCGGGTGGCTTGGGTAGGAAGGGACCATAAAGTCTATCCAGTTCCAACCTCCTGCCACGGGCAGGGACACCTCCCACTGCATCAGGTTGCTCACAGCCCCATCCAATCTGGCCTTGAACACCTCCAGGGATGGGGAAGCCACCGCTTCTCTGAGCAGCGTGGGCCAGGGCCTTTCCACCCTCACAGGAAAACATTTCTTCCTAAGAGCTCATCTCAATCTTCCCTCTTTCAGCTTAAAGTAGTTCCCCTTCATCCTATCCTTGCACTCCCAGAGTTGCTTTCATGCAAGATGAAGCTGCTTGGTACTTCCAGAGTTCAGATCCTGTGGCCAGTGAGGAAAGAGACCCTGGCAACAATTGGCTGGTTTGCTGGGGCCATGAAGGAGATGCTGTCCCATGAAGCCAAGTTCTCTCTGCTCTTCTAATTGCAGATGTATTGACTGGTAATTCTGTAACAATACAAGTTGACTTTGTCTACCAGAATCAGAAGAAATGTATGAACTAAGAAACAAGTCATGAAGACCACTCTTCTTGGAACAGCTGCTCTCCTGACCTCGAAGGTGTGCATAACATCTTTATAGGGTCCTGGCTATCTTAGAAGTTTAGAATTTAGTTTTGGCTCCCAATAACATCAAACCTTTTATGCTTTATTAGGAGCAGAATACAATTTTTAGGCCCTGTCTCAGAGAATTTAACAACATCTTTTGGGGATCTAAGCTCCATGTGACATCTAATGTTAGATTTATCTCTACTGGATCTCTAGTTCTTTGTTTTGTTCCTCCTTTTTCAAGGCTGACACCAGATATCTGTCACAGGAAAAGTTACATTCTTCAGGATTATGTGCAGAACAAAAACATTCCCAACTCTTGTCCTAACACACATCACCAGCTACCTATCAGCCACTCTGCCTTCTCTTGGGGACACTTCTCTTGCTTGTCCCAATGCGAGTGGTCTCAGGCAGCTTCAGAGTGACAGAATTAAAGAGTGAATCCAATTCTTCATAATTACAGTGCACCTGCCAACTAATAACGAATGAGCAATTACATCTAGTGGCAGAAGTCTCCTAACCTCATCTCAAGGGAGTTCAAAATGATTAAAACTAGATCGTAGCAAATTTCAATGCCTCTCCAGGACTTGGGTTTTATAACTGTCATCGAGAGAGTGCTATAACAGGAATGTCCACCTGACATGATAAAATATCCCCCTTTGACTCCCTCCCTTGCCTTTTTCCAGCATGGGTCAAAGAATTTACCATTCCAAGCAGCTACAATGGTCAAGGTGAAGGTAAGAGATGCTGCCTTTGAATTTTTAACACATGATTTCCATTGACGCTGTGCGAGTTTGAAGGTTCCTCCTGAACACACACTGCAGTGGCAGCACCACAGAAATGTGAATACACCACATATAAAAATGTATGTGATGGACATAATATATAAGAAAATATATGTCTTTGGACAGAACAGAGCCCAAGGCTGGGGTTCAGGAGAAACAAATTCCAGGGAATTCAAGCTGGGCAGCTCCATTCCTGTTGCTGAGCCTCTGTAGCTCAGCGATTGCCAGTTAGCATGGACTCTGAATAGAGTTGTTACTATTTTACTAACAGAAACGCTGCCTATACAGTTTCTTTTGTCTCCAATGAGAAGGAAAATCAGGTCTTTTATCTGTGATCTTCAGTTCCCTTGCCTGTAAAAATCAGATCAATCCATTTTGTCCACCTCAAAGTCCCCTACAAAAGCAGCCATTATTACTGTTTGCCTTTAATGTTCACATAGTCAAAGAACAGTCTATTAAAACAGTATTTTCTCCACTGATACCTATTGCTGCACACATTTGAATTGTACCTGTCTATTTGACTAACATCTGACATATTTTTGCGTTCATTGTTCCCCTATGGCAGATCCAGCTGGATGCTGCAGTGCCCAGTTTCGCTTGAAACCTCAGAAAAATTCTGCCCACTAAAGTAATGCAAGGAAAAGGGAGGAAAAAAGAAAAACTCTGTCTCTCATGTAGCTGAGTAAGTCCCGTGTCTTAGAATCAGGAGGCTGAAGATAATATCCTCCCTGCTATGTCCGGCAGCAGAACACATGTTGCTTTCAGAGGCTGAAGATGTGCTTTTCCTCTGGAAGAGGCCTCCCATGGGCAAAGCATTCCCTTTCTCATAGTTCTGCTGCCTAAAAAAAGGGTACGATACCAGCCTCATTTGTAAGCATGCTATGAAGCTTTAGTGTCAGAAAAGTGAGGCTGTTGAATAAAAGGCACTCTAACAAGGCAAAGCACTATTATTTATGGAGCTCAATGAAATAAGGAAATATTCATGCTGATGATTTCTGCATTTTAAGGGGATTTTTTAAAAAAAGCTGGGCTACCTCAGAAGACTGAAAGCCTCAGAGCTGCTACTAGCATTTTGTTTCAAAACGTTCTGCTCCACAAGGACATCCTGGCTAGTAAGGGTACACATAGAAACTTTGCGATGAGTCAGCATGGGAGCGTTGTTCCTGCGATGCAAGTTCCTAATGTGTCAGGTAGCTATTTCCACGGCAAGACAATATGAACCAGTAGTACAATACCTTGTCCAGAAACGTGCTTCCATCCTTCAAAACCCAGCCGGGAAGTTTGGACAGGCGGGGGCTGCAAAAAGAGAAAAAAAATACTGCAATATGAATTGTATTATCAGTGGTGAAGCACAGACCTTTATTTGGTGTCAGACAGAAGAGACCCCCATTTCCATCTCAGGGAATGAACAATCTCAATAAAGCAGCCAGACAGTTTCACTGTGTTGAAGTGTCCACTGAACGGACTTTTACAAATCATGATTATGATACTTCTAAGCAAAAAGAAGACGAGGATCATTCACGCAGGGATCTTGATTTTAGTCATGTACAGGCAAAATTTCAAAAAGGCTCCACGCTGCTTACGTTGTCCTGTAGTGAAACTGGCTGTATAAACAGAATGAGTTAGGGTAGGAGCAAACTCTATGTCTGAAACAATACAAAAGCACTGTAAAACTCCTCCGGGTAGTGTTGTGGTTTGAGCTAAAGTGGAATACGTTTTCTAACTTCAGCTCAGTCTAAGAAACTTCTTTTTCTGCAAGTTAACTGCATGTTTTTCAGACAGTGTTCCTTTCTAGAAGTGATAACACAGGGCATTGGGAAGCAGAAAGGCCATCGCTGAAACTTATTCCTATAGAAACCAAGGCCATCCTCAAACTGGCAAAAAAAGGTCTCACCTGCAAGGAGGGGATGACAGAAGTGACCCCAAACTGACCAACAGAGAATTCCATCCCACATACATCATACTCAGTATAAAACTGAGAGATTTCAGGGTCTCTCTCTTCTTCGACGGCCAACATGCAGTGAGGACCTTGTCTGTCTGTTTGCCTCTGATCCCAGATCCGTGCACTCCTGAATCCAGTTCCTGAGCCCAACTGCCCCCTAGCCTTGGATCCTTTCCCTCATGTCTGCTCTGCAGCATCTGTGGTGCTGTACAGTCATAGAGGGATGGGGTCATGATTTCATATATTTGTATATATTTTAGAATCATAGAATCATAGAATCACAAGGCTGGAAGAGACCCATTGGATCATCAAGTCCAACCATTCCTATCAAACACTAAACCATGTCCTTCAGGACCTCGTCCACCCATGCCTTAAACACCTCCAGGGAAGGTGAATTAACCACCTCCGTGGGTAACCTGTTCCAATGCCCAATGACCCTTTGTGTGAAAAACTTCCTCCTAATCTCTAGCCTAAATCTCCCCTGGCAGAGCTTGAGACCCTCTCGTCCTGTCTCCTGTCCCTTGGGAGAAGAGCCCAGCTCCCTCCTCTCCACAACCTCCTTTCAGGGAGTTACAGAGAGCAATGAGGTCTCTCCTCAGCCTCCTCTTCTCCAGATGTCACATTAACAGTGCTGCCTCTTGCACAGCTACACCAGCCACTCATTTAAGGCATCAGGTGAGCTCCTAGATGACTAAAAGACTGAATTAGAGCACTGACCGAAGCAGAAAGAATCTGGCTGTGAAGAAGCGAGCAGCCCTGTACATCTGCAGACAAACCAACCCACACCTGCTCCCTTCTTCTGTCCCTCTTGAGTTTAGCGCTGACCTCTTTGAAAGTGGCCAAACCAGCCACCTCACAGGGATTTGGATAAAATCCAGCGGTGACTTTGCAGAATGCATTCATCCTCAAGATTACATTTGCGATAGGGAAGAGGAGAGGGATGCATCCTACACATAAAACCGACTGTACATTTTGGTATAAATGCCCTAAAGACCTCAGCCCTCCACACATAAATTATGGGCTCCCAGGTAACCGCATTTTCATCATCATCATTATTACTACTTTAATCAAAACTGTAGTTTTAGTTTCTAATCTGTAAGTCTTTTTCCTCTCATTTCCCTCTTCCCACTTCCCAGGGGTGGGAGGGCAAGGAAGGCAACTGGGAGTCCACCTACTCAGTTTTAGCTGCCAAAACTGGCTGGGCTGGAGCTAAACCATGACAACTTTTATGCCTAAAACAACAGAAAACCACTGTAAAACTGCTCTGGGACAGAAGATGACAGACAAATATTCCCATTAGCAACAGCAGGGAAAGACCAGTGCTCTGGGGTAAGTCATTTATAGACTCAGAGGCCGTGATTTTATATTCACATAAACCACGGTTTCATGCTCAGGTCTCACCCTGAAAACCCATACAACACCTGTAGAGTGCATTTACCTGTTGGAAGGACAAAGAGCAGAGGAAAAAAAAAGGAAAAAGTTGAGGAAACAAGAGAATTGAGCCTGCCTGGAACCAAGCACTGAGACAAATTCAGGTCTAGAGAACTCAGGAACGTGGCTGCAATGAAATCTGCAAGTGTTGTGCACTAAGCTTTACAGACAGGCTATAAGAGCTTTCAAATTTAGTATCTTGAAAACAGGAAGTGACTCGGGGGCTCAGAGGAATGCGGTGTTCAGAGTAACATCAGTACAAAGGAACAACTCCTACCTGGCACTCCAGAAAGTCACAAGGGAGGAAAAAAGGAGAAATCTAAGACTCAGGGAGTGAAGACAGAAGGTAAGAAGTGAGAGCAGAAGGATGTGTCGTTGAGAAGCTATGTCAGAGAAGTGCAACCCCCTTTTGAGGATAAAGAGTAAGTCTGACAATAGAGAAGATGAGGTGGTTAAGCGTACTCCCCACTGATACATTTGAAAGCACAGTTCAAGGGCAGCATTTTGGAGACTAAGGGGGCTGGGCTGGTGCAGAGACTGAAAGAACTATGGGAAAAGCAGGAAAAAGCAAGAACAAACCACTCTGATATGTGACATCTCCGATAGGGAAGGGAAGGGAAGGGAAGGGAAGGGAAGGGAAGGGAAGGGAAGGGAAGGGAAGGGAAGGGAAGGGAAGGGAAGGGAAGGGAAGGGAAGGGAAGGGAAGGGAAGGGAAGGGAAGGGAAGGGAAGGGAAGGGAAGGGAAGGGAAGGGAAGGGAAGGGAAGGGAAGGGAAGGGAAGGGAAGGGAAGGGAAGGGAAGGGAAGGGAAGGGAAGGGAAGGGAAGGGAAGGGAAGGGAAGGGAAGGGAAGGGAAGGGAAGGGAAGGGAAGGGAAGGGAAGGGAAGGGAAGGGAAGGGAAGGGAAGGGAAGGGAAGGGAAGGGAAGGGAAGGGAAGGGAAGGGAAGGGAAGGGAAGGGAAGGGAAGGGAAGGGAAGGGAAGGGAAGGGAAGGGAAGGGAAGGGAAGGGAAGGGAAGGGAAGGGAAGGGAAGGGAAGGGAAGGGAAGGGAAGGGAAGGGAAGGGAAGGGAAGGGAAGGGAAGGGAAGGGAAGGGAAGGGAAGGGAAGGGAAGGGAAGGGAAGGGAAGGGAAGGGAAGGGAAGGGAAGGGAAGGGAAGGGAAGGGAAGGGAAGGGAAGGGAGGACAGAAACCTCAGTTGGAAGGGACATCTGGAAGTCTGCAGTCAAACAACTCAAAGCCAGCATGAGGTCAGGTCAGCCATGGCTTTTTCCAGCTTTGTCTTGTAAATCCCTGTAGCAGGAGATTCTAGAGCCTCTCCGGGGATGGGTGAAAGTGCTGAGAAAACTTCATCACTGGCAGGCTAGCATCCATTCTGAGCCTTCCAAGACAAATTTGTGGGCACTAGCCCCTTATACTGCCTCTCAAGAAGAGTTTGTCTCTGTTGCCTTTGTAATCCCCTTTTGGGCAGATGTAGCTGGCTGGCCTCCTCTCTGCCAGACTGACCAAGCCCAGCTCCCTCAATCTCTCTGTGTAGTCATGAACTAAAGACCCTGCCCATTAGGCTGAACATTAGGAAAAAAAATTTCACAGGAAGGGTCACTGGGCACTGGAACAGGCTGCCCAGGGAAGTGGTTGAGTCACCTTCCCTGGAGGTGTTTAAGGCACAGGTGGATGAGGTGCTGAGGGACATGGTTTAGTGTTCGATAGGAATGGTTGGACTCTATGATCTGCTGGGTCTCTTCCAACCTGGTGATTCTATGATCTTGGAGCCCTCAGAACACCATCTCCAGTTTCTCAGCATCCCTCTTCAATTGGGAATCCAATCATGGATCCATTTGTGGTGTCTTCAGCAACAGGCATAGCAGAATAAACTCTCCTTGCTACGCTTGCCCTACTCCCCCTAATTTAGCCTAGTGTCTGGTTTGTGTTATTCCTGCTGAAAGCACTGTTGACTTGTACTAAACCTGGCGTCCCCTATAGAGTTTACAGTCCTGTCAAGAGAGGAGGAATCAGCAGATAGGCCTTGTGTGGGGGTAAAAATGGAATAAGCAACGTGGGACAGAAAGGACTCTTTACCTTGAAGGCAAGAAATAACACAGTTCCTGCCGACATAGTTTTGACATTGTAATAGAGTGATTGATTAATCCAAAATAGCTAGAACTGTCCCATAAATAACATGAGCAAGTGTGTCATGGCTAGACAGGAAAGGTTAAGAGCTTCCCACATGTTCGTTTTACCGTTCTGCATTTGACTTTGGTACAGGGGAGAAAATTCCAGTTGACAAACCTCCTTTAAAGTATAATGAAAACACTGGCATAAAGTGCTTGGCAGCCACAGGTACTTTGCACATGCTCTGCGGGCTGGTGAGAACAAGGACTGCCATTTCTGGGACAAGGTGGAATTTAAATACCTTTGGAAGAGCTTTTTTGAAGAGCAAAAAACTCTAAAAAATGTCCAGTCCCTTTAATGACACAAACATTACAGCACTTTCCTCTCTTATCGATTAAAGCACAGGCTCTAAAATGTTTGCTCAAGGAGAGTCCCATGCCAGGTACAACACAGGATTTAGCTGCATAGCAAAGATCCTCTGTAATACCAAACCTTTACGCCCCACAGAGGTGAAAATTAGGGCACCTCTGCAGACCACATACTGACGCTTGTAAAATCTAAGCAATTTATACTCTGGTTTAAAGACCGCAGATAAGCACAGCTCCTCCGTGTTTGAGGTTTCATATGGGAAAGTCTCAGCCTACCTGCAAGAAGCAGCATTTCTGGTTCTGAGAGGACATACAGCTGGTGATAACCTAAGATTCTAAGAATGGAACTAAGAACATCAGGAATATACGCCAGGGGAGGTTTAGGTTGGATATTAGGAAAAGGTTCTTTGCCCAGAGGGTGTGGAGCGCTGGAACAGCTCCCCAGGGAAGCAGTCATGGCATCAAGCCTGACAATATTCCAGAAGCATTTGGACAATGCTCTCAGACACAGGGTGTGAATGTTGGGGTTGCCTTGTGCAGGGACAGAAATTGGACTCAATGATCTTTGTGGGCCCCTTGCAACTCAGGGCATTCTGTGATTCGACAGACCTGTGTTCAAATCCTTGTGCTGCTACATGCTTCCTGCAGGACCTCAGGCAGTTAGTCCCTCTTGTCTCACCCAGGAACTGGTGCTCTACATCACCTGGCCATGTAATGTTGGCAATATGCATCAAAATTTCAGAGACATTTACATATCATGGTAACAGAGACCTGATATTTAATAGTACAATTATGAACACTGTAGAGAGATAAGGACCTTTCAGTGGCAGCCACATTCCTCCTCAAGTTTCGAACTCATATCCACAACTCCCTGCAGGACATCTGTTTTTTAGAGTACTGAAGAGATCAATTACTTGCCCAAGTCCATGCGCTTAGGACAATCCTTGCTGTGAGGGGTGTTCAATCACCCTGCCGACAAGATTGATTGGATTTAAATCCAACTGTTTGCTCTGATTCCACTGGGCCATCCGGGGTCAAATCTGACATCCTTTCTTATTGAGTTTGAGTCACTTTAGTGCAGACATTCTGGAGGTACCTGGGGAATTCCAGGTTGTGACCTGCAATTTGGCTGTTCATTCCCAGGGTCTGCTATCAGCAGACAAAGCTGGTGTATCCTCAGGGAGCGCTGATGCCTGCAGTTCCAGAGAACCTCTTAAGCCTTTGTTCAATCACCTATTTTTGCTACTTTTTCCTCCCTCCATTTCCTTTTGATTTGTGGGGTGGGAAGAAGCCAATGCAAAGAATCTCTCTCTGTACCTGGATTTCCCAAACTGTCTGGATCCCTTCAAACTGCACTACTGCTTCTACATATTGTAATTAGCAATTACATTATGGCATTGACTACCAAACCAATCCATCTTACAGCATCTGATGCCTGCCCTATAGCGGCTTTCAAACTCCACATTCTTGCAGAACAATGCATCCATTGTCTATTCTTTCCTCTCCAAAAAATAACAAAACAAAGGAAGTGCTGGGTAAACTGCTTTAACCTCTTTAGGTCACTTAGGAAGCTCCCTTTCCCACTCATATTCTGCCTGTCTCAGTCAAACCTCCCCTCAACCCAGAATGTGTTTCCTCATGGATCAAAGTTACTCAACGGCTTTTGTGATTAACTCCAACTGCTTCCACAACCAAGACTTATTCACTGCCACTTTTCCAGCTCCCCATCTTTGTAATTTGTTCCATTTACGCAAGATATGGAATCATAGAATTGATTGTTTGGAAAAGACCTTTGAGATCATTAAGCCCAACCATACCCATCCACTACTAAATCAGATCTCTGAGCACCTCATCTACCCATCTTTTAAACATCTCCAGGGATAGGGACTCAACTACTACCCTGGGCAGCCTCTGCCAGTGCCTCAGAATCCTTCTGATGAAGAAATTTTTCCCACTGTCTAATCTGAACCTGTCACGGCATAACTTGAGGCCATTTTCATAAGCCACCCTAACTGAATATCCATATTCATCTAAAAACTTGGGAAAATACAACTTTGTAGGTAGGTAGGGCACAGAAAGGGGGGTCTCGGTCTCAGGATTCTCTTCTAGGCTCTACATCTGTTTCGCTCCTGTTCCATTCCTGTGCCCTGCACTCTTATTTATTTAATTTTTAAAAGGGAACTATTACACCACCACGTTGACTGACGAGGACTGTTAAGTGCTATGTTTCCTTGCATTAGTCCGTGCCCTGAAGAAAAGCCTGAGAAGACAGTGGTTAAACAGTACTTGCTGGGTTCTATGCACTCCATCTCAGTTACCCATTTATCTCATCTTGCACAAAGAAGCCAGAAAGATGACAGATATGTGACCTCACTTGTGCTGAGCAGTTGCAGCAATACTTTACTGAAGCTTAGAATAAATTATCTAGAAAAACCAATCAATAAATCCATAAAATGTCTTCCGTCTACTGAGCCAAAGGACGTTACTTTGATAAAGAGAATTTTTAAGTGAACAAAGTCTATTTATGATATCGGATGATGCTGTTCATCTGTACTCATCCCCTCTCTCCCTCCAAAACACTGTTCCACACAGAGCACTCCCACTGTAACCCAAGATGACACAGGCTAAGTGCCTGCAGGCCACAAAACATACCTCTGAACCAGGGGCAGGGGGAGGAAATTGAGGGTAGATGTCATGTCTAGTCCACAGTCCAACATGATGGTGGTGGATTTGAACTTGAGTACGTTGCATGGTAAGGTCGGATGCCCCGACAGGCAGTACTGGATGAAGAAAATGAGAACGAGTTACTCCTGAACTATACCAGCGTCCCTGAAAAATGCCTTTCTTTCCTTGTTTTTAAACATATAGTTTCATGCACACCAGAACAAAACGTGATTTCCTCTGATTCTGCATCTCACAGCAGTGCGTGCTCATTGAGACTTCCCCATGTCAGGGGCAGATTTTCCGCAGACAAGCTTTTCTGATCACAGGGCTTGAGAGGATGACATAGTTCTCCTCTCTGCTTGAGAATATATGGAGAAACTCTTTTTTAACAACCACCCATTTTCACAGAAATCCCAGAAAATCAATTTCTTTAAAATTCAGTCCTGCTGGCAAGACTTGGCTGGCAAATCTGAAAATTACTTGGGATAGAAAAGGAGGGAGAGGATCCCTCAAGGAACATGATATTTCTTTCCTTAGGAAAAATGCCTAGAGGTGCAGTCCACACCTTAGAATAATAAAATAAAATCATAGAATGGTCCAGGTTGCAAGTGACCTTGGAGCCCACCTAGTTCTAACCCCTGTGCCATGGGCAGGGACACCTCCCAGTGGACCAGGTTGCTCAGAGCCCCATCCAACCTGGCCTTGAACACTTCCAGGGATGGGGCAGCCACCACTTCTCTGGGCAACCTGGGCCAGGGCCTCCCCACTCTCACAGGAAAACTTTCCTTCCTAAGATCTCATCTCTATCTCCCCCCTTTTCAGCTTCAAACTGTTTGCCTTTGTCCTGTCCCTCCACTCCCCACCTCCATCAATAGCCCCTCCCCAGCTTTCCTGGAGCCCCTTTCAGTACTGGGAGGCTGCTCCAAGGTCTCCCCACAGCCTTCTCTGCTCCAGGATGAACAACCCAAACTCTCTCAGCCTGTCCCCATACAGGAGGTGCTCCAGCTCTTGTAACATCTCCATGGCCTCCTATGGACTCACTCCAACAGATCCATGTCCTGCCTGTGCTGAGGACTCCAGAAGTGGACACAGAACTCCAGGCAGGGTCTCATGAGAGTGGAGTGGAGGAGGAGAACCCCCTCCCTTGACCTGTTGGTCCCACTGCTTTGGATGCGGCCCAGTATCTGGTTGGTTTTTCGCATGGTGTGGACACCACACAGAATCTAATCAGAGTCACTCAGCCCCAAGGTGAATCCCAGCCCAGCGAGCCACAAGGAAGATCTAGACTACCACTTTCTAGGCTTTAGCATCCAGCATCTCTGCATCCCAGAAGCATTTACTAATAGGATTAAAAGGGCGTCAAAACCAAAACAAAGTAAAATTTTCCCTGGGAATTGCAGCAATCTCACTGAAAGGGTCAATGTCTTCCCTGCACTGAGGATCCTGGAACTGAACACAGTGCTCCAGGTGAGTCTCAGGAGTGCAGAGGAGAGACACCTCCTGTGGCTGCTGGGCACAGAGAGGCAGAGGAGGTTGTATGGGTGCAGCAGTAGCTCTGGGGCACTGCTCTCACCTGCTTTTTGTCCTGCTAAAGGAAAACAGGAAATAGGAGTGTATGGACAATGGACAACCTGAATGGAAAGGTTTGTGAACTGAGAAATCCCAAATGCTTTGCAAGCTTAATGAGCCAGTAAGCAGGTTATGGACAGGGGCACTTCAGCATCATGAGATGCAGTCACCTCTTGTATGGAGAGTGGCAAGCATTTAACAAGACATGGGAGCAGATGAAGTTTTGAATAAGAAGAGAAGTGAATAAAAAGGTCAGCTTTAAAAAGCAGGATTAGAAACTTAAATGTCTGAATAAAGCATGTCATCTCCTCCCTCCCTTCCATGACGAAAGATGCAATGGTTCATTGGGGACTGCAAGAACAGATTTCCCACCCTGAGTACAAGTTTTTGCATCTCTGAAATCTGGGTCTCTGGCAGCACAGCAATGCTCAAGTCAAATCTTAGCTTTTAAATTCAAATTTTTGTCAATTAAGATGAAAAAATCTCAACTGTTTGGCCAATGCACTGCACTGGAAACAGAATCAGTAATTTTCTAAGTCATTTCTACCTTATGCTTGCTTTCTACACGTCACTCTATGAAGCAGAAACAAGGTGGATTAATAATTTCATTTTCTACCTCTGCCTACAATATGTTAACACAGGACTCCAACTGTCTGAATTAACAGCTCCCAAGGAGTCTGTTTACATAAATTCATAGAAATCCTGTTTAACATTATATTTAAATATTAAAAAGCTACTAAGGCCCAAATATTAAATTAAAAATATCACAAAGACTTTTGTTTTAATTTCACAAAGCTCGGGTTATTAAGGAGCATAATTAAATTTTGCCTGTGATCAGCAGTTTAAAAAAAGCATGAAAAGCCAAGCTGGAGAAGAAGTGAGTAAGGAACATCGGGGAAGTGTGTGAGTAAGTCAAGTAAATAAGCCAAGCTGGTAAGAAGTGAGTAAGGACACCAGGTCAGGGCAATCTGCAGTTTCAGTACTGTCTGGGTGAAGAACAGATTGAGAATAGTCCTGCAGAGAAGGACTTGATGGTGCTGGTGGATGAGAAGCTCTACCTGAGCTGGCACTGTGCACTCACAGCCCAGAAAGACAAACATATGCTGGGCTGCATCCAAAGAAGAGTGGCCAGCAGGGCAAGGGAGAAGATTCTCCCCCTTTGCTCTGCTCTGGTGAGAGCCCAGCTGGACCTCTGTGCGCAGTTCCAGAGTCCCCCAAATAAAAACGATATAGAACGGCTGGAGCAGGTCCAAAGACAGTAGTCATGAAGATTATCAGAAGAACAGAGGACTTTTGCTACAAGTAGAGCCTGGGAGAGTTGGGGATATTCAGCCTGGAGAAGAGAAAGTCCTAGGAAGACGCTACAGCAGCCTCCCAGTACCTGAAGGGGCTCCAGGGAAGCTGGGGAGGAACTTTCTACAAGGGCCTGTAGTGACAGGATGAGGGGGAATGGTTTTAAATTGGAAGGGGGAAGATTTAGATTAGACATTAGGAAGAAATTCTTCATGCTGAGGGTGGTAAGGCCCTGGCCCAGCCTGCCCAGAGAACTGGTGGCTGCCCCGCCCCAGGAGATGTTCAAGGCCAGGCTGGATGGGGCTTGGAGCAACCTGGTGTCCCTGCCTATGAAAGGGAGGTGGAACTAGATGGGCTTTAAGGCCCTCTCCAACCCAAAGCATTCTACAATTCTATGAATTCGGTTGTTTTATTCACAAGTGTAAAATACATCTGTAAAATTAAGTTCTCGTCAGACCAGAACCTTGACAACTGAAGCTATAAATCCAAATAAAGAGAAATAAATGAAGGGAAAAAAGATCTAAAGTATTTTTGTAGTTTTTAAACTACTGGTAATTTTAAAAGGCAATGAACTATCACCACTTTTATCAGCAGAACACTTTCTTGCTTTTTTAAAAATCATGAATAGGATCGTGACCCTGGCATCTATGGGCTGACTGGAAAAATCTTCCTTTTTTCTTCTTTAAAAGCACCTAAAATAATCTATATCTGCGGCTGTCACACTGCAGTAAATGGATTCCTGCGAGTCAATGGACTCCTTCTACCAGATTCAAGTAAAGTGACTAAAAAATAAAAAAGCAATTCATATATGCTATACAGCTATTTGCACTGGGGACACTTTTGGGCCTGTACCTGTTAGAATTTTAGATTAGGAATACAAGAATCTGGGTGTTTGCACTATATACCTCTCCAGACACATTATAAATGCAATCATCTCATGGAATCATAAAGGTTGGAAAAGACCTCTAAGCGCATCCAGTCCAACCGCCAGCCCAACTCCCCATGCAGACTCAAACACGTCCCCAGGTGCTACGGCCAATTTTTCAATCCCTCCAGGGATGGGGACTCCACCACTGCCCCGGGTAGCCTCTGCCAGGGCTTCACCAGTCTTCCAGTTAAGAAATTTTTCCTAATATCCAATCTAACCTCCTCCAGCATAAACTGAGGACAGTTCATACTTGTTCTCTTTAAAACAGACCCAGAAATCCCAAACACCACCAATATTATTCCAAATATTCCTGACCAGACCAAAACGCAAGTCTGTTTTGTTCTAACATTTGTTTGCTTCCATCTTTATTCCCTTATGGGAAAAGGCCAGGGCCACTAAAACACTAGGTGCCTCACCTCCTAATTAAAAAATAGCAGTGTGAAAAAATTACAAAAACATAAAGAAGGCGTAAATTTGGCAGCCTTCTTGGTGGGCTTTGTAAATGGGATGAAAGTCTGACAGAGCTGGGCACAGAGATGAGGATGGGGGACTAATTCCAGATACTGAGACTGGGAAGAGCAAGGCTCTCGGCAGACATCTGGCTCACGTTGAGTGTTTGCCAGCTTGGAGTGACTCTAGTGAGCTCATAAATGGCAACATGACAGAGAAAAGAGATGATGTTTCATGCTCTCAGGTCTGAAACATTCAGGATTTTGCAGGTTAAAGGCAGTGCTTTGAATTCCAACTGCAGACAACAAATACTGCAATATTAATATCAAACACTAGCTTAAATTCTGGGGGGGATTAGTAACGGGAACACATTCCAGTTTATGGGACTCTGACATCTTCACTGGACTCTGAATCAGGTCCACTTCTATCTTGATCTTCCTAATTCAACCCAAATAGATGAGAAAAGAGAATGCAATAGCAACTTAGAAAGAAACTTTTTAGTGTGAGGGTGGGGAGGCTCTGGCCCAGGTTGCCCAGAGAAGCTGTGGCTGCTCCATCCCTGGAGGTGTTCAAGGCCAGGTTGGATGGGGCTTTGAGCAACCTGATGCAGTGGGAGGTGTCCCTGCCCACGGCAGAGGATTGCAACTGGATGTCCTTTAAGGTCCTTTCCCACCCAAAGTATTCTTTGATTCTATGATCCAGATCCTTCTTTCCAATCCCAAAATTCAGACACATCTCCAGACAACCATAAGATGAAGAATTCGGTCTTGTGATGCCTAGATTTATACACAGGTCTAAAAATGTTACAATACAAATTTCAGACAACTTGTACTTTCCCTCTCCACAAAGCCCTTCCCTCTCTCTATGCCTATGCAAGTGTCTATGCCTAACAAAGAACTTTACACTTCCACTATGGTCTTCATTTAAAGATACCATATTTTTCCCTCTTTTGCC
Source organism: Coccyzus lansbergi (assembly GCA_033558105.1). NCBI lineage: Eukaryota > Metazoa > Chordata > Aves > Cuculiformes > Coccyzidae > Coccyzus > Coccyzus lansbergi. The sequence goes on from JAUMJK010000697.1 coordinate 1,190,218, forward strand.
TTACACTGGCCTTTATAATCACATCCAGATATGCTTAGCTTTGCACAGTTTGTCCCACTAGTGGAATTCATCTACACACAAAGACTTAACTACACACGTTAAGATTATGCAGGATCAAGCTTGTTGGCCACCTGCCTGACAAATTAATTCTTGACAGCTGCACCTCAGACAGGGATTCACTGGAAGTCTCCAAAGAAGCCCAGGATCCAAGCTCATATCCATGATGCTTCCTCAAGACAAGCTGCTCCATCTCAACACTGAAAAATGATCTTACACTTAGCGATGGTGTATCAGGTATTTTGAAATACCTGAACCTGCTTTGTCTTTCATTTGTAAAGAACTGCAAGTGCAGTCTGTGAAACAGGGAAACTCTTCCTGGAAATTAAAGTAGTTGCTGAATCCAAGGTCTCTGAAACTGGAAGAGCTGAAAAAACAGAGATCTAGGGAGACCAGTCATATGGGATACACATTTTCTGACAAGCTTCCCTCTAGAAGACCACAGCATCAGGACCAGAGCATTTAACAGAAGCATTGTGCATCCTAGCTATTCAAGATTGATTTTCCTATCAGCTGCCACCTGAATTGACACTGTAATGCCAATGGAAAACTATTTTATTATGAATTGTGCGATAGAGCAGCCTCCCAGCACTGAAAGAGACTCCAGTAAAGCTGGTGAGGGGCTCTTGATTAGGGAGGGCAGGGACGGGATGAGGGAGAATGGTTTGAAGCTGCAAGAGACTGAGATAAGATCTTAGACGGAAATGTTTTCCTGTGAGGGTGGGGAGGCCCTGGCCTAGGCTGCCCAGAGCAGTGGTGGCTGCACCATCCCTGGAGGTGTTCGAGGCCAGGTTGGATGGGGCTTGGAGCAACCTGACGCAGTGGGAGGTGTCCCTGACCGTGACAGGAGGTTGGAACTGGATGAGCTTTGAGGTCCCTTCCCTCCCAAACCCTTCCAGGATTGCGTGATTTATTACCACTCCCAGAGGACCCCTCGGGTGGCCGCACGTGCACCAGGCTGGCTCCAGCACGGCCCTGAAGCCCTTCTCAGCGTGGGGAGCCGCCTGCCCGGGCTCCCCCCCATCCCTTAGCTTGTGGGGGGAGGTTGCCCCTCAGCCCCAGCGGCCCTGATCCCCACCGCCACTCACCAGCTTCATGCTTCCCCCGCCTCTATTTACCGAGGTAAATCCTTCCTGCCCCGCCCTCGAGCCCAACCGCCGCGAGGCGTCACGGGACTTGTAGTCCCGCCGCGCGCCCCACCCCCGGGATGAAGTCATAGCCGAGCCCGCC